>CM055127.1:465832896-466432896 GCA_029206835.1 Rana muscosa
GAAACTATAGTGCCATTTGTACTACTAAAAATGAAATGAAAAACACCAGAGAAAAATGTAATACATTAAAGTGTTTGTTCACCAATGCCAAAAGTCTGCCATGCAAAATAGGTGAGTTGGAAGCTCTGGTGCATGAGGAGAGCTATGACGTAATCGGTATTGCTGAAACTTGGCTTCAATCCTCACATGACTGGGTTAATAATATTCCTGGCTATGCACTCTTTCGGAGAGACAGGGTAAAAAGGAAAGGTGGCGGGGTCTGTATGTGAGAAGTGATCTTAAAGCGAGTGTGAAAGAGGACCTGATGGATGGAGAGTGTGATGAGGCTGAAGCATTATGGGTGGAACTGCATACAGATGTGCGTAGTTTAAAGTTAATCATTGGAGTTTGTTATAGACCACCCAATGTTAATGAGGAGGTGGAGACTTAGCTCCTTGCACAGATGGAAAGGGCTGCAAGGGCTTGGACGGTGATAATAATGGGGGATTTTAACTACCCAGAAATTGACTGGAGTAATGGCACTGCTGGGACAGTTAAAGGGCAAAAATTTATAAGCCTATTGCAGGAAAATGTTATGGTCCAGTTCATTGAGGCCCCAACTAGGAATGATGCTCTGTTGGACCTGGTAATCTCAAACCATGCAGAGCGTATTACTAATGTTCAGATAAAGGAACACCTGGGTAGCAGTGACCATAACATGATTTCATTTGATGTTAGCTGTAAGCAAGAAATACATGCAGGAAAGATAAAAACACTTAATTTCAATAAAGCACATTTTCCAAGGATGAGGGCTGCTCTCCAGGACTTAGACTGGGAGGGAATATTTGTCAGGTCACCTGTGGCCAGGTGACAGATGCACACCGTAGGGGGACAGGAGTGCACCGCAAGGTAGTGAACCCTATGGCTGACTGCTGCGGATAGGAAACTGGGTGGTTGTGGAAAGCGGGACCAGAGGAGCACAACCGGGATCCTATGGGAAGCTAGAGCCAAGATTCCCCAGGGCGCGGAGTCTAAGACCCAGCAGGTCTTCTCCAGAGCCTCTAGTGGTGAGGATGTTATGCTGCAGGCTGGGTCCAGGTCGCGGCCCCTAGAGTCTCCTAGCTCACGCCCCGTAGGATAAGGGGACAAGAGGGGAAGCAGCAGCACGAGATATAAGAGTAACGAATAACAAGCTGAAAGTCAAGGGCCACAAGCAGACAAGGATAACGAAAGACAAGCCGAAGGTCAAGGGTCACGAGCAGACAGGGATAGTCGGGGACAAGCCAATAACGTAACAGAGAGACAGACGTAGCACACGGCAGGCAGGAACCCAAACACACAATGCCTAACAAACACGTTGATCAGCAAAGCAGGCTTGCAGTGCACAGGTTAATATAGTGTTCTGTGATAGGGCCTGGGGTGGAGTCAGGCTGGGAGGAGATTATAAAGGAAGCCAGGTGAAAGGGTTCAGGCCTCTAAGATGAACACATGGGAAGGAAGGTAAGCTGACAGACAAACACTACTGCATATCCATGACAATATTGGCATCAATGGGCACAGAACAGAAATGGGAATTCTTCAAAAAGACTGTTTGGGACCTCACTGCAAAGTATATTCCCATGGGCAATAAGTTTAAAAGGCTAAAAATAAAACCTATGTGGCTCACGTTTAAAGTTAAAAAAGCTATAAACAATAAGAAAAAAGCTTTTAAAAAATATAAAAATGAGAGAACACTAGTGTCATTTAAATGTTACAAAGAATATAACAGAATATGTAAAAAGGAAATCAAGGATGCAAAAATTCAAAACGAACGACAGATTGCAAAAGATAGTAGGACAAACCCCCAAAAATTCTTCAAATATATTAATATTAAAAAGGTCAAGTCTGAGCATGTAGGCCCTTTACAAAATAATCTAGAGTGGGTAACTGGGGACAAAGAGAATGCTAATTTATTAAATAATTTCTTCAGCTCTGTGTATACAAAGGAGCATGGGGGAGCTCATGTCCAAAATGGGGGTGGTAGTGACACAGCCCCAAATCCACAATGGCTCAAAAATCATATGGTCCAGAAATATTTAGACAGAATAAAGGTGGATAAAGCACCTGGACCAGATGGCATTCACCCACAGATCCTAAAAGAATTGAGCTCTGTAATTTCAAAGCCATTGTATCTAATTTTTAGGGACTCATTAATGACAGGAATAGTACCACTGGCCAATGTGGTGCCTATATTTAAAAAGGGAACAAAGTCTTTAACAAGTAACTATAGACCTGTTAGTTTAACTTCTATAATTGGGAAGATACTGGAGAGATTAATAAAAGATCACATAGATGAGTTCTTGCTGGAAAAAAACTATTTAAGCAACAGACAGCATGGATTCATGAAAGACAGAAGTTGTCAGACAAACCTGATTTATTTTTATGAAGAGGTAAGTAAGACCTTGGACAGAGGGGTGGGGGTGGACGTGGTATACTTGGACAGAGGGGTGGCGGTGGACGTGGTATACTTGGATTTTGCAAAAGCGTTGGATACAGTTCCCCACACACGGCTCATGTGTAAGGTAAAGTCTACAGGATTGGAAATATCAGTTTGTAAATGGATAGAAAACTGGCTAAAAGACAGAATTCAGAGAGTAGTAGTTAATGATTCTTACTCTGAATGGTCTAAGGTTCTCAGTGGTGTACCCCAAGGTTCAGTGCTGGGACCCTTAATTTTTAATATCTTTATAAATGATATTGGGTCTGGGATCAAAAGTAACATTTCTGTCTTTGCAGATGACACCAAGCTATGCAGTGGAATAACGTCCTTACAGGATGTCGCCAATTTACAAGCCGACCTCAATGCTCTGTCTAATTGGGCGACTATGTGGCAGATGAGGTTTAATGTTGATAAATGTAAAGTTATGCACTTGGGGGCTAAGAATATGAATGCATCATACATACTAGGGGGGAGTACAACTGGGGGGATCCGTAGTGGAGAAGGATCTGGGGGTTTTGGTAGATCATAAGCTCAATAATGGCATGCAATGCCAAGCTGCGGTTTCCAAAGCGAGCAAAGTCCTTTCTTGTATAAGAGAGGTATGGACTCCAGAGAGAGAGATACCATTTTGCCCCCCTGTACAAATCATTAGTAAGACCTCATCTGGAATATGCAGTTCAGTTTTGGGCACCAGTTCTCAAAAAGGATATCGGGGAACTGGCGAAAGTGCAGTGAAGGGCAACCAAACAGATAAGAGGCATGGAGGAGCTCAGCTATGAGGAAAGATTAGAGGAACTGAATTTATTCTCTCTTGAGAAGAGGAGAATAAGGGGGGATATGATTAACATGTACAAATATATAAGGGGTCCATATAGTGAACTTGGTGTTGAGTTATTCACTTTACGATCAACACAAAGGACAAGGGGGCACTTTTTGCGTCTAGAGGAAAAAAGATTTCATCACCAAACACGGAAAGGTTTCTTCACAGTAAGAGCTGTGAAAATGTGGAATAGACTCCCTCCAGAGGTGGTTCTGGCCAGCTCAGTAGATTGCTTTAAGAAAGGCCTGGATTCTTTCCTAAATGTACATAATATAACTGGGTACTGACATTTATAGGTAAAGTTGATCCGGGGAATATCCGATTGCCTCTCGGGGGATTAGAAAGGAATTTTTTCCCCTGCTGTAGCAAATTGGATCATGCTCTGCTGGGGTTTTTTGCCTTCCTCTGGATCAACTGTGGGTATAGAATTGGGTATATGGGATTGTACAATATTTTTATTTATTTTTTTATGGTTGAACTGGATGGACTTATGTCTTTTTTCAACCTGACTAACTATGTGTTATAATGACTGAAACTGGTTTACCTATGTCTAAGAAAGGGTCATTTCAGTCCAGAGGCGTGGCAATGTGGCACAATGGGATCATATCCAAAGGGATATGCAGAGGGCTAAGGGCATGTTGTAGATATTTTATCTCAGTTCCAATCTGCCCAGTGAATTAGAGAGAAAGGCTTTATTATACCACTCAGAGTCCACTAGGGGGGCGCGCGTGCACGCTGCGTCACTGGGCACCCAATGCGCGTGCCCGGCGGCCGCGATGGCCGCCGGGCACCCGCGATTGCCCAGTAACCCGAGCAGGACCGTGGATCTGTGTGTGTAAACACACAGATCCACCTCCTGTCAGGGAGAGGAGACCGATGGTGTGTCCCTTGTACATAGTGTGAGGGGGTTAGCTCGGCAGCGGGTGTGTGTGACCCCCGGGATGGGCTCCCCACACAAAAACAGGCCCAGCAAACGGAGGTTGTGGTTTTCAAAACCAAAAAGGTGCGGTTTATTTTCTATTTACAGTGACAAAACACAGCAAAGCAAAAGAAACATAAACAAAATAAATCCTGGTCAACTTGACCTCTGAGTAAACATACAGGTTTCCTAACTAACAACTGGGATCAGCCTAGTGCTGTCCTAGTCCCTAAGTCCCTGGTTTTAAATGTCCAAGCAAATAGCCACACAGGCTTTGTCTCACCGCACAGGGGTTCACTCTCCCTAGACAGTCCACACAGGTCTGGTTCCAGGCATGAGCAAACACCTAATGAATCTGGGAGTTCTTATAGAGGCCTAAATGAGCTGACAAGCTTCAGCTGGTCTCATCAACTCCCTGTCTGCACGACGCCCCACACTCTCCCTAGAGGTATGAGTCATCCATGAGCCCACTAGCCTCAGCTGGGCTTATACAACTCTCCACCTAGTTGTATAAGTCGGCGTAAAGCCTGAATCTGGGCGAAATATATCTACCCCCCTGGATGCAACCAGGTGACTTTACCTTCCTGCTGTCACAATAGGGACAACCATCGGTCACCTCCCCCAGTCAGTCCCCCCCCCCCCACAGTAAGAATCACTAATGGGGAACACATTTAACCCCTTCCTCGCCCCCTAGTGTTAACCCCTTCCCTTCCAGTCACATTTATACAGTAATCAATGCATTTTTATAGCACAGATCGCTGTATAAATGTGAATGGTCCCAAAAATGTGTCAAAAGTGTCTGATGTGTCCGCCGTAATATCGCAGTCACGATAAAAATCGCTGATCGCCGGCATTCCTAGTAAAAAATAAAAAAAAAATAATGAAAATGCTATAAATCTATCCCCTATTTTGAAGACGCTATAACTTTTGCGCAAACCAATTAATATACGCTTATTGCGATTTTTTTTTTTACCAAAAATATGTAGAAGAATACGTATCGGCCGAAACTGAGGAAAAAAAAAAAAAAAATGGATATTTATTCTAGCAAAAAGTAAAAAAATATTGTGTTTTTTTCCAAACTTGTCGCTCTTCTTTTGTTTATAGCGCAAAAAATAAAAACCGCAGAGGTGATCAAGTACCAGCAAAATAAATCTCTATTTGTGGGAAAAAAAGGACGTAAATTTCGTTTGGTTACAGCGTTGCACGACCGCACAATTGTCATTCAAAATGTGACAGCGCTGAAAGCTGAAAAATGGCCTGGGCAGGAAGGGGGTTTAAGTGCCCGGTAGAGAAGTGGTTAAACGTTGTCATAATTTGTGTTATTTTTATGTTAGTCAGAGGACTTTCCATGAATATTTGCCATCTTTTCATTGTTTTTGTAGCGTTGTCATTGTCTACAATGGGGTGTGTAAGATAACAGGTGCACAGAATTGTCCCAGATAACAGAAGACACGCCATTCCAGAGAGCCAATGATGATCTAAAATGTTCTTGTTTTCGGTGATGCAATAGAACGTTCTTTTTTTTTATCCCATTTGGCCTGAAGTTTTCCTTCTGAAAACACAGAACCCGGTGCGTCAGGTTTCTAAGGACAGGTGTGTGAAAATTACCTGTCGGACCTGCTCTATTCAGTGGGAGGGATCCTGCTTTATTCACTTACACACAGGGAACCTATGCACCATGGCCTCCAGGATAAGCCGGGTCTTTTATACTTCTATCCAGCTATCACCATGCAAACTGAGAGGCACGAGGCACATGGGGTCTCTGGGGGTATCAGGAGACAAAGTGGAGAACAGGAGTAACCTAAAGACCATCGACGACTTGCCAGGACCCAGCCAACTGGAATTAATCTACTGGGTGTTCCTGAGAGGCTATCTGTTTTACATGCATGAACTAGAGGTAAGATCGGGGACAGCGCGGGGGGGGGGGGGGGTAGATGGTGACCACTTACAGACCGGAAGATTTCCCCCCCTTAATGACCAGGCCATTTTTTGCGATACAGCACTGCGTCGCTTTAACTGACAATTTCTCGGTCGTGCGACGCTGTACCCAAAACAAATTGACGTCCTTTTTTTTCCCCACAAATAGAGCTTTCTTTTGGTGGTATTTGATCACCTCTGCGATTTTTATTGTTTGCACTATAAATAAAAAAATAAAAATTTTGAAAAAATATATATTGTTTGCTTTTTGCTATAATGAATAGCCCCCCAAAAAATATAAATACACAAATTTCTTCATCAGTTTAGGCCAATATATAAATTCTTCTACATATTTTTGGTCAAAAGCGTATATTGATTGGTTTGCGCAAAAGTTATAGCGTCTACAAAATAGGGGATAGATTTATGGAATTTTTATAATTTTTTTTCTTTTTTTTACTGGTAATGGCCGTGATCTGTGATTCTTAGCGGGACTGCGACATTGCGGCGGACAGATCGGACACTTTTGACACCTTTTTGGGACCATTGACATCTATACAGCGATCAGTGCTAAAAATAGCCACTGAATTCTGTATAAATTTCACTGTCAGGGAAGGGGTTAACGCAGGGGGGGGGCGAAGAAGGGGTTAAGTGTGTTCCCTAGGGAGGTGTTTCTCACTGTATGGGGGCTGGGCTGACGGGGATCTGCGGGAACGTGCCGACCTGCCGCCGTATAAAGACGGCAGCTGGTTGGCAAGTGGTTAAAGATCATCGAGCGGAGACGGACCTGTCATCCGCCTGCTCAGCGAGGATCAGTAGAGCGATCCCCCGCTGAACTAGCGGAATCAGTCAAACCAGATCCGCCCCGTGTGAAAGGGGCCTAAGAAAGTTTCCTGTTCTCTTTGTATTGCTTCCTTCCTGTGAAATCCCTGGTGTTCCTGCCCGACCCTCTGCTTTCCTATTAAAAACTGGCCACACTAAGCAGTATAGCACAGCGTGGTCAGTTCTCTAGCTATTTATTGTGAAGCTCAGTGAGATGCTCTGTCTCCTCCCCCCAGTTCTTATGCAGCTGAGACCAGAGGGAATGTGATCATTAAAAAAAAAAGTTAAATCAGGTATTTATAATGTTTTTTTTATTTTTTTATATCTATACACAAATGTTTTGCCTTTCATTTCTATTTAGAACCGAATGGGTTGTTTTACAAGGTGATTGTTTACAATCACGTTGATGTACATTAAAGCCTTGGATTACAAGTAACTTAGTCTGCGAGTGTTTTTCAAGATGAGCACATTTTTTCTTTTTTTTTAATTTAACTTTGATATACGCTATATTACCTAAAGTATTGTGACGCCTGCCTCCATGGAGGACTACTGGTCGCAGCCAGAAGGGCTGGTGTGTGAGCACAGTCTGGAGGACTGGGGCGGCACGCAATGCTGTATCCTGGCCTAGGCCAACAAGGCCCAGACCTAGGGCAGCACTTTGCAGGGGGCAGCACAAAAAGAGACCCCGCCAGCTTGCGCTACACTGTTAGGCAAATTAGTCTAGCGCCCCCATAAAGTGGCCGCACTGCTTCCGGTATGTGGGGGGGGGGGGCGACTCTTCTAATTTTGACTGTCTTATCCTCCTGGACCACAAACCTTCCTCACTGTGCTATATGTTTCTGCTGCACCATTGGCATGGTTATATCTTCTTAGTCCTCTCCATAAAATTATCAGAAATTTGTGCTTAAAGTAGAACTATAGGCACATTTTTTTTTGGGGGTTATAGCCCCTGTCAGTTAATTTTTTACTATCCCCTTCACTTCCTCCCCCATATCCAAACAGGAAGTGAGAGGAAATTATGCAAATTCAGGGAATCCATTGCCCCCCCCCAGGCTCTCAGAACTAGTGTCCCCACTCGAAAATTTCAGGATGGGTCTTAAACAACAAGGGGTGGGGCCTTGACAGGAAGGGGTGGGTCATATTTAAATTAGGGGGTGCACAAGTTTAGTCAGGTCTAGGGCAGCACAAAACCTAAATACACTACTGGTGGCACACCTTAGAGAACTGGGAGATTGCAGTTTGAGAGATGGGTGCAGAACCAGTGGAGAGAGGACTGTGGAGAAGGGCAGTGGGAAGGGGTCTTTGCAGCCAGACTGGCTGGCAAGGCCTGAAGAGAGATATTTGGGAGTGGTAGCCGAGTAGAGGACAGTTAGCACCTGAACTATTCTACACCACAGTTGCCTGAGGTCCCCGCCCGCAAAAGGCAGTTCATTGAGGCCTGGCTGAAGTAGTGTCAGGCCTACCCATGCGGTGCTAACCAGTCTGGAGGAGTGACAGTCTGCATCAAGTGAAGTGCTGGAGGAGGAAACGGTGAGCAGCAAGTGTTTGTGCTGGAGAGAGAAGAGTGAAGCGTATATACAGGAGGGTATATAGGAGTCCTAAGCAACTTTTCACGAAATCTTCCTGGGCATCCCAAAATTCCCAAATCCCCATTCACGTTTAACCCCCCTCAAATAAACAAAACAAAGTAATGGACTGTTTTATGTCTCTGAGTGACTGGGATAGCTGTCTAGCTGGGTAGGGTGACAGGTGAACCACTACACACAGCAACCCCTATGCATACCTCCCAACTTTCCCATTGTCCACTGCGGGACTTTAATTCAAATAATTTTCCCCCTCTCATCAAAGAGTTGTTGAGCAGGGGGGGGGGGGGTGACACGGGACATTTAGTTTTTTTTGTAGGGACGGTGGTGGAGTTGTTGAGCGGGGGGGGGGGGGTGACACACGGGACATTTCGTTTTTTTTTGTAGGGGCGGTGGTGGAGTTGTTGAGCGGGGGGGTGGGGGGGGTCGCGGAAGTATGACGTGTCGGGGGGGGTTCGTCACGGTCGGGAGGGGGGGTGTTCGTCGCGGGTCGCAGAAGTGCCGCCCGCCGAACTCACCTGCTTTTCGCTGCCGCTCTATGCGGGAAAACAGTGTCCCGCACGGGTACACGGGTAGATGATCTCCCTGCGGGAGAAACCCGCAGAATCCGTGCGGGTTGGGAGGTATGCCTATGGGGTCATGGCTACAGCTGCAAAGGGCGGGCCAACTCAATATTGAACCCTACGGACTAAGACAGGGATGCCATTGAAGTTCAGCCTGCTGGGGGATCTGATATAAGGACAAGTGAGGCCCCAGCACGCTCTCTCTGAACGCCATCTTTCAACAGGCAGGAGGCCTGCTGTGAGCGTGCCTAGGCCAGAGAAGCCTGGGCCTAAAGTTGGAGAGCGGATCGCCGACGGAGGGATCCTTGTAGACCCCATCGCTGACTGAGCCAGAGGGGGGACCTCCCTATGCTCCACAGCATCTGAAACCATCCGTCCATCTGCACCTTGTGAGTGGCAGAGCGGCGACCCGGCGACATCTTACCTGACGGGGATACCAGGGAGCCGAGGCTTCCAGCCGGGTGAGAGGGCACTTGCCTACCAACATAGTTGACTGGCAGAGTGCAGACCCAAAATTAAACCAGTCCTACGGGAGTAGTGCTACATTAGGATAGAGAGAGATAATAGGGAAAGAAAGGAGAACAAAGAGAAAGAGTGTACATCCTAAAATGTACCATAAGGGGTTTTATTACTGTATGAGTGGAAGGGACTCAGGGAGCGCTAACTGTCCGTGGGTTAGAGGCACAAATTACCCCACACCATAATCCCCCCTCCACCAAACGATTTGGACCAGTGCACAAAGCAAGGTCCATAAAGACATGGATGAGCGAGTTTGGGGTGGAGGAACTTGACTGGCCTGCACAGAGTCCTGACCTCAATCCGACATAATAGGACAAAAGTTGGCCAAAAAAAGCCACGCGATCCCTTTATGTTATGTCTGAATGTGGTTCACGATCTAGCCAAGGACTTGGCATTTTCTCGCTAAGTGAATGACAGCTGTGTCATCACAGTGTGGAAGTTGGCTGGCAATACACTGATCCTATCTGACAAACTTATCTGACAGTAACATATTGGGTAAGGGTAAAACAAATAAGAAAAACCAAAGTCCATGATACTGTTGCAATACTTTTAATTGATTAAATGACAACATTCTCAGTGGGATTTCTTTATGTGCGTTCATCCACATCATGGGGGGGAAATAATCCTTTTCAATTATATTAGAGGCAAAGAAGCAAGTTCCCTGGGTCAGTTCCTCCACTTAAAACGTCCAATCATTAGGGAATCATACAAATTATTTTCAGATCCATTTCTAATTTCTGTCCACCTTGGACAGCATATTAGTCCCCTTTCACACTGGAGCGGTTTGCAGACGCTATTGCACTAAAAATAGCGCCTGCAAACCGACCCTAAACAGCCGCTGCTGTGTCTCCAGTGTGAAAGCCAGAGGGCTTTCACACTGTAGCCGTGCGCTAGCGGGATGGGAATCAATGGGACACCGCGGCTATACCGCCGGCAATGCGCCTCTGTAGAGGCGCTTTGCAGCGGTTTTTAGCCCTTTTTCGGCCGCTAGCGGGGAGTAAAACCGCACCGCTAGCGGCCGAATATCGCTGCGGAATTAGCGGTAAAGCACCGCTAAAAACACCACTACCGCCGCTCCCGCCCCAGTGTGAAAGGGGCCTAAAGGAAGTCAACACTTTGCAGGCCAAGCCTAGGTCCATCGCTGATAATGGGTGGAACCCTTTTAGAGGGCTAGGTGGGTTTGAGGACTTCTTTGGTGGAATCTTTTCATGGTATGCTTTTACTAATGTAGAGTACACCCCAGGCTTTGCTGGATATATTACCCCAGCTTCTATTCCCTATTACAGCGGTCCCCATCTTTTTTGGCACTAGGGACCAGTTTCATGGCAGACAATTTTCCCAGGGCCATGAATGGAGTCTGTTCTCAGCCCCCCTTCACATCCACAACCCCCCTTTACTGCACATTCCCCCTTTATGTAGCAAGGTCTCTGGCCTCCTTTGGTCTAATGAGAACCTCTAGGGCCAGAGATAGCTGACATCCTTCAGTATACGGTGGGTTGTGAGGCATAGTGGGTGCAAGGTGGATAAAGTCATTGGGCGCCAGACACTTCTTGAATGCAAAAGAGATATTTATTTATCTTACAAACTTTTTGGTGGAAAGAGGGGTTAGGGCAGGACAGGACACCCTTGAGTAGTTGCAAGTTCAATTGACATTCAGACTCCGAGACTTCAATAGGAGGACAGCCACGCAGGGAAAGGCCTCCAGCGAGAAGCCACATCTGCACGTGCAGGAATGCTGTCTCTCATGGCAACAGTCTTTAACAGTTCCTAACACAAAGCGTAACAGTTCTTTCACCTTCACTACAACTTCTCCTTGTAGTTCTTCAGTCCACTGAGTTCCTAGTCTCTCACTAGACCCACTGATTCACTGCCACTGAATCCCTTGATCTTCTTCAATCTTCACAATGGTATCTTCCTCAAGCGTTACCCCCGCTTCTCTGCTGGGTCCCTAGCTTGGCACTCCCGATACTTCTTGAGCTTCACCCCACTGGCCTGCTCGGTCCCTAGCTTGACACACAAGGCTCCTCTGCAAGCGTCACATCTGCTGGCTGGGTTGATCACCGCCTGAAGTTTCCCGATTCTTCACCGTGCCCGTTCGGGGAGAACACTGCTTCGGTACTTGCTTTAGTTACTCACTGTGGTCCCCAGTAATAAGGTTGTAGTTCCCTTAGTGGCGACAGCATCCCTTCTACCTCCGACCACTGACAGGTTCTACGGCCAGCAGAACCGTCACTTCTGGTTGGACTGCAAGCCGAAATCCCAACCCTGCACTGCTCTCTTGCTTCTGGATAGGCCCTCAGAAAGCCTAGCAGCCAGATGCCCCCTGGATAGGCACTATCTCTGGCCTAGCAGCCCGGGGCACACAACACACATCCACCCAGACAGCTGTCCAGGTAGCACAGAACATAGATCACCTGACTCCACTCGAATATATAGGTTCCACCAGCAGGCCAAGTGATTCAAGAAAACCCCTGCCCATTGGCTGAGATACCCCATTCACCCATAATGTCAGGGTAACAGGCGCTTCCCTGTGCACAATACCACAAGGTTGGCAAACCAGCATAGGCAAGGACGCGCTGATGCGCATCAGCGTGCAAATGTCACAACCAGACAGACACACGGCGCCAGGGTCAGGCGCACATGCATGCGCAACGGCGAACGCACAGTGTGATAGGGTCACTACTGCCTATTTAAGCCCGCTGCTGACAATGGCGCATCGCTGGTTTATCTTCAACTTCCCCTGTGTTCCTTTGCCCTGTATCTCCTGCTTGTCTGATCTCCTGTGTACCAAACCCGGCTTGTCTGACCTGCTCCTGCTGACTTCCTGGCGTGATCCCCTGGCGTGTACCTGACTTCCTGCTGCTGCTTCCTGTACTTGACCCTCTCCTGGCTAACGGACTTCGCTTACCTTGTCTTCTGTGCAAAGACTCAGCTCTGCTGTGATCTTGGACTGTCTTGCTGTGTTTGACCCCCTGGCCTGGCTCCTGACTCTGCTATCTGAACATTCCACTGGTCCTTACCCTCTGGACCTCCTAAGCACGCCTGCTTCCCTGCAGTTTGCCTATCCTACCAAGTTCCTGGCAACCAGCACTACCTACCAGGCAACCCGTGCTTCTGTGGGCACCACACCCTCTGTGTCATCTTCAGGGCTGTGCTGCTCTCGGCCACAAGGGGAGCCCTCCCAGCATCTCAGCCTCCTACCAAGAGCGTGACACATAACCATGACCTTGGTTTGCCCTTCTCATATCTAATACCATCAAGTACCCAGCCACCTAATGACAGAAGAGAAAAGTGCAACAAGGCAAAACTTAGGGAGAAATCAATAGATTGCTAAAAATCAACCAGGATAACTACTACTCAATAACCTCCCTCAGACGGGTCTCTGGAGCAGAAAAGGTTAACATACAGCTTCAGGGGAATCCCACACTGGAGACAGCCTTGAGTCAGCAATCTGGAACAGTTTCTCAAAAGAATAGGTAAAGCAGCCTCAGTTTCTCTAGGATCTCTCTCTCTAGCCTCTACTCACTGTGTCCCTGTATACATGGACACCTTCTTCCAATATCAGCCCGACTGATCCATGAGTCTCAAAGCCAGATCCTCATCAGACTTTGTCTTGACAGTTCTCCACACTTTAGCAGTTGGCCTCCAATTCTGCTTGAGCTGGGACCTCAAACAGCCTCCTGCAGGCCTCAGCAGCTAGCCCAGGAGGGCAGGCAGCCCCTCCAGCCTGGCTCTCCACCAAGGCAAAGGATCCTGCTGCCCTAGGCTCCAGACTATTTATACACACCTCAGCCCCTTGCTGGTCACTCTCTCAACCAGGGATTGGCTGAGACTGCATGACTATTCAGCCCAGGGTCGGCCTCTCCCAACCCACATGTAGTAATATGGACTACAATTGCACCAAACAGTTATTCCCTGCCCTATATGTATATTATGTTATCTCTCTAGTGCCCGGTATTACTAAATTGGCATCATATTTGTGAGCCTAACCAAAGGGATTGTGGGATCAGTAGTTCCATCAGATGGCTATTCCCCTGCATGGCTATACACCTGGACTACATATCCCAAGGATCTTTGCTACCATCAAGGAGACTGCTGGGAAGGACTAACAGAAATCCGCCCCAGGGTCTCGTGTGTGAGGGATCTCCCCATGCAGGGAGAGTGAGGGAGCGGCCTACCATGTGGAGTACAACATTCCTGCCCGACCGAGAAGGGGTCCAGCGCTGCCTGCTGTTAGCACCAACTTGACCATACAGCAACCCACGCTTCGTGTTCCGCATTCGGGTGATCATCACAGGCGGGGCTTGCAGCCAGAACGTCTATTCGGGAGTCACTATCTGGAAGGTGCTTGATCAGCCTGGTCGTTGGTGAGAGGGAAATTGCCTACCTATGCAAGTCTTTCCTTGGTTGTTTAGTGGGACTGCACAGACAGCTTTACTTTGGGAACACTTCACTGCACTTCTATTCAAACACTTATATAGGCATCCTTAGTAGACTTGTGCACAACGGAAAAATTTGTTTAGTTTTGGTTTGTTTCTTTTCGGTCCTGTTGATTCGTAATCGTTCGTAATTTTGCTAGACGGGATTTTTCGTGTTCGGACTAATTCGTATTTTCGCAAGCGACATTTTTCGTTGAATCGGAATGATTCGTATTAATGTAAGCCTTATTTTTAGTTGATTTATAATTCGTACTTACGGTAGAGTACATTGTTTTTCGTTCATTCGTGACACATATATAGTGCCGTCTTACGTGTTGTATGTCACCGCGCTTTGCTCGAGCATTTTTTTTCACGAAACTGTGTAGGCAAGGCAGGCTTGAGAAGAATCACGTTGAGAAAAACGCTGTTTTTTTCAATGACATTAAAAGCGGTCGTGTGTACGCGCCATTATTGTGCTTCGAATAGATTCGTACATTCGTAGCTTTTTTCATAACTAATTATGCCGAAGACATTCGGGGCATTCGCCATTTACGATATAATTTATTTTGGATTCGGTTTTATTCGTAATTGCTTTGTTCGGAAATTCAAATGCTTCCGAATGTCCGAAAGTTGCTAAATTCGGACGAATTTCGATTTGTTACGAATTGCACAAGCCTAATCCTTAGCTGCAGTAAGGGTAAGAGATATTATCACTCTGTTACTACACCTTATTGGATACAGTTAATGAGTTCCGACTGCCGGTGAAGACCATCAGATCTTCAATGGGGACATTTTGTCATTGCTGCTTAAAGGGCCCTTATACCATCCTTGTTTAGCTTCATCTCTCATTAGGGTAAAAGGTTAAACAGGCCGGCCTGGGTTTCTCTGTCTAGAAGTATTGTCAGAATCTATTCTTAACTTTGCTTATCCTTTCAGGCTATGTTCAAGTGGTACTCCATTGTACATATGTATATATAGTATCCTGTTGTTGCCAACTGTCTTACTGGGGGAATCATTCTACTGAGCTTGTGCTGTTAACCAAAGCTCAGTTGAACCATTACCCTTATTGTACAACTATATGTAGCACCCTGCTCCTATTGGGTAGGCGCTAGTTGTAAATTTAGTTGTCTGAGCTGTAGTTTAGCTCAGAATAAATTCTGGTAAATTACTGGTTTCTGTTCCAGTCCAGTTGTGTTGCGCGTTTTCCACTTGACTGTGGGTGTCGATGACACCACAGGTCAAGGTCGGAAATGCAGCAGGCTGGATGTATTGGGTACCCCTTGCCCAGAAGTAGCTCAGTGGGATTGGTCCCCCGCTGTGCATTCTGGGAGAGGGTACTTAAGGGACAGACACCGTCTTCCGGGAGCTCTCTGACCTGATGGCCCTCCTGGCCTAAGGTGTGCCGTAGCAGTTTCCTGCCTCGGGGCCAGCAGGCCCGAGGCCTCGTTACTGGAAGTAGGCCCA
Source organism: Rana muscosa (assembly GCA_029206835.1). NCBI lineage: Eukaryota > Metazoa > Chordata > Amphibia > Anura > Ranidae > Rana > Rana muscosa. Next base: position 465,848,377 of record CM055127.1, read on the forward strand.
GGAGTCTCTGGGGCCTACTAATCAGGGGTGGTCCTTGCTGTCTTGCCTGCGGGAAGAAGCCGAGCAATTAAAGAAACCAGGGGAGGACTTTTCCCAGGAGAGGACCGAGCAAAAAGGCTGGTGCCTCAGGAAGAGCCTGGAGACTCAATTGGAGGACGCATCCTTACATATCTATCTCACAGTATCACCGGATTGGCTGAAAGAAACTGGTACTGTGTGACTGTACTTAAGCTGTGCAAAAGTTGTGGATTCTTCAAGTCTGTGGCAGAGACTATTTGTATTCTTTCAAGTCTGTGGCAGAGACTTTTGACCGAGCACCACATCGGCTGCTAGGTCATTGAGAGAGGCCTATCCGGTGGTTGCTACATCCAGTGTTGAGACTGTTTGTCCTCTGGATTAAGAAGTACCCGTGATCCGCAAGCAAGGTACCTGAATCTCCCCTAACCTTCCATCCCTCTCATTGACATTCTTTAATAAAACCATTGGAAAAGAGACTATGTGTTGGTGCTGACATCTGTGAAAACTCTTCAATGGAACCACTATGACGGATACGGTGGAACAGACAGGTAACGGCATGACCCAAAAATATAACCAGCAGCTCCTATGGGGGTAGTGCTACACAAGGATGCCTAAACCCATAGTGTCAGGTGGGTTGGAATATTCACAGGGTCATTGTGATGCAGATGAGCAGGTAAATACAAGCAGTCCTCAAGGGGGCTGTGCTACACACAATATTCCAGAACTTATAGGAATGAAGGGGGAAGTAGGCAAGCCTGTAGGCAGGTGTAGTCTACTTTCTCCACTGCAAGTGGTTCTGATCCGCAGTGGTCTTGTAGCTGGAGAGAAAGCCAAGAGGAACATAGTTTATCTATGGTTTCCTGGGTCACTGGGGAAGTTATCCTGTCTGATGCTGCTGCCCCATGTGACTCTGGCAGCCATCTTGAGTCAGTTTTTTTAAGGTTTGGCACGCTTTATGCGAGTAGAAAAAATAGGGATAGGTCTGTTAGGGACACTACTAGTGGGATCTAGGTTCCTGATGAGGAGGGAAAGTGTAGGGTTCACAACTCCTCCTGACATCTTCCTGCTTGGGCACGAGATGGCCAGGCCGCATTCTGTTCTCCTAACAGATGGTGGGGGGAGGGGCAATTATGGCCCCAAGGGCCAGATAAAAGTAAGCAAAGGTCCGCATCTGGCCTCCGGACTGCAGTTTAGAGACCACTGGTGTATTGCAATGTATACATTTCTATATTTGTATAAAGTGTTGTGCCAGAGATGTACCCTGCTACTGTGGTGGTAAGATTAGGACAGGGTTGGGGGGGCTCCAGAATGTCTATTATGAGCAGAGAAAATTGGTCTTTCTGTTTTCTCTGAGCTTGGTAACTCTTATGCCGTGTACACACGATCGATTTTCTCGACGGTAAAAACACCGTCGAGAAAATCGACGGGAAAAACGAGGAACGGGTTGGTCCCCTACACACGGCCGGGTTTCCTGAAATTTTTTCCCTTGGTCGAGAAAATTGACCGTGTGTAGGCTCCCTGGCAGTGTTTCCCTATGGGAAAACTGCCGCGGAAAAAAATGCCATGGATCACGACGAGAAAAATTAGAGCATGTTCTAATTTTTCTCGTCGTGATTCTTGCCGTTTTTCTCATCGGGAAAAATGCAGGAAAGCCCACACACAGTTGTTTTTCTCGTCAAAGAGAAAAAATGAAATTTTTCCAGACGAGAAAAATGGTCGTGTGTACGCGGCATAAGATTGGATTCTGGAGAAGAAATCTCTAAACCTGTGTTCAAATCTTACCATGGAGACTGGTAGGCATGCACAGCCTTTTATAATCAAAAGCCTGGCAGTAATTCCGGGCTCCACCGAGGAGACAAGAGGTCCCCTGCCCAGAAGTTTCAGAGCAGCAGGGTGTTGTGAGAGAAAAAGAGAGAGAGAGGTAACAGTGGTTGCACATACAGTAAGTACAGGACTGCAGGGTGGTCTGGACAACCAGACAAAACTAGGATTGAGTCTTAAGCAGAGATACTGCAAGATGAAGGCAGGTGGACTAGGTATTGAAGCTAGGATTGGGACTGATGCAAGCAAGTTTATCCACGTAAGCCCCTGACCATTTCGCTGGCCAAAGACCAGAGCATTTTTTGCGATTCGGCACTGCGTCGCTTTAACTGACAATTGCGCGGTCTTGCGACGTGGCTCCCAAACAAAATTGGTGCACTTTTTTTCCCCACAAATAGAGCTTTCTTTTGGTGGTATTTGATCACCTCTGCGGTTTTTATTTTTTGCGCTATAAACAAAAATAGAGCGACAATTTTGAAAAAAAAACAATATTTTTTACTTTTTGCTATAATAAATATCCCCAAAAAATCTATAAAAATTTTTTTCCACAGTTTAGGCCGATAGGTATTCTTCTACATATTTTTGGTAAAAAAAAAAATCGCAATAAGCGTATATTGATTGGTTTGCGCAAAAGTTATAGCATCTACAAAATAGGAGTAGTTTTATAGCATTTTTATTATTACTTTTTTTTTACTAGTAATGGCGGCGATCTGCGATTTTTATCATAACTGCGACTTTATGGCAGACACATCGGACACTTTTGACACATTTTTGGGACCATTGTCATTTTTACAGCGATCAGTGCTATAAAAATGACACTGGCAGTGAAGGGGTTAACCACTAGGTGGCGCTGAAGGGGTTAAGTGTGTCCTAGGGAGTGATTCTAACTGTTAGGGGGCGTGGCTGCGAGTGACACGTCACTGATCGCTGCTCCCGATGAGAGGGCGCAGACGATCAGTGACAGTGTCACTAGGCAGAACGGGGAGATGCATGTTTACACTTGCAGCTCTGTGACCCGATCGCGGGACACCGGCAGACATCGAGTCTGTGGGTCCCCGCGGGCACAGTCATGGAACTCGCAGCAGGGGCGCGCGAGCTCTGCCGGTGGCGCGCGCGCCCGGCACGGCGGGAATTTCAAAGTGACGTAAACATACGTTACTCTGCCCAGCCGCGCCATTCTGCTGACGTAAATGTACAGGAGCCGGTCCTTAACCGGTTAAAAAACAAAGGCAGCTTTGGCAGCTCCCATATTTCCATCCTAACAAGTTCTTTACCCCCTTAGCCCTGAATACTAACATGTGTGCCCTGGAATATTCTACGCTGGGCTCACTGGTACCTCGGTCTACCACTGGACAAGTATAGCTGAAGTATGATGCATCATTTGTGGTCATTGTTTCAGGCAAAACTTAAAAAGAAGTATGGACCAATATGGGTGTCTACCTTGTCGCATTATCGCATGGTCAATATCGCTGGCCCTGACATCTTAGAGGCTCTCTTAAAGCAGGAAGGCAAGTACCCAATGAGAGCCACCATGATTCTATGGAAGGGACATCGAGACCTTCGGGGTCATTCCTACGGACCACTGAGTGAGTGAGTATTTTTGGCTGAGGTTTGCCCAGACTATTCCAGAAACCATGCCAAATTTTACCTTTTTTTTTTTTTGGATGGAATGTGGAAAAGTTAAAACAACCCTGGCAGGTTATAATTTCCGTCTGTGTTCCTGCTTGGGATATTTACCCTCTTTATTTGTCCTTGTGGCCATTCATGCTAAGGGCCAGTTCACACCACATGCAGTCCAGTGCGATTTTTGTTTTTCCTGCATCAAAAACACATGGAAAGTAGGTTATATGGTTTCCAATGGCATATTTCATAGTGTGGTCAGTTCCAGGGTGTTCCAGTTCCAGACAAAGAAGTACAACATGCTGCATTTTTCCTGCACTGGACTGTACTGGAACGCAGTAAAGTGCATCAAAAACGCACCAGAATGCATAAACACACACTAGACCCCAGTACTGTGAACAAAAACAGGAAAAATAAGAAAAAAGCATCTGGAATGCATCTGGAAACACATTAAAAATGCTTTGCAATGCATAAAAAACGTGCACGCAAAAATGCATTCGGAACGGATCTGGAGTGTGTTTTTGTGGTTTGAACCGGTCCTCAGACATAAAGTGGTGACACATTCAAAGTTTTAGGGTTGTCACCAGAACAAGAGGTGAGGGGAAATGCTACTATTGGGACACCTCTTCTGGTGACAACTGCCTAGAAGAGAAATCTCCTTCATTGTCAGAAACTGGAAGTGAGTGTAATGCGGCGTACACACGATCGCTTTTCATGCCATTTTTTAAACCAACGTTTTTCTCGTCGTTTTTTTTCATGTTTCCTCTCAAACCTGTCTTGCGTACACACGATCATTTTAAAAAACGTTCAAGCAAAGCGCAGTGACGTACAACACGTACGACGGCACTATAAAGGGGAAGTTCCGTTCGGATGGCGCCACCCTTCATGTTAGGAAAGTTTGTTGAGTGACGATTCGCGCTTTTCAGCCTCGTGCTTTTCAGTCCGTTACAGCGTGACGAATGTGCTATCTCCATTACGAATGCTAGTTTTACCAGAACGAGCGCTCCCGTCTCATACTTGATTCTGAGCATGCGCGGTTTTTTTTCACCTCGTAAAAGCATACACACTATCGTTTTTCATGTCGTTAAAAAAACGACATGAAAAACGACGTGAAAAAATAGAGCATGTTCGAAATTTTTAATGGCCGTTTTTCACGTCGTTAAAAATGCTCTGGAGCATACACACGATCGGTTTTAATGCCCATTTTTAAAAATGGCATTTTTAACGGCATGAAAAACGATCATGTGTATGGGGCATAAATCTTAGACAGCAAAAAATAATTTTTTTCCAAAACTGTAAGTAACTTTTGGCTGTACAGTGCCTTGAAAAAGTATTCATACCCCTTGAAATTTTCCACATTTTTCATGTTACAACCAAAAACATAAATGTATTTTATTGGGATTTTATGTGATAGACCAACACAAAGTGGCACATAATTGTGAAGTGGAAGGAAAATGATAAATGGTTTTACATATTTTTTTTACAAATAAATATGTGAAAAGTGTGTGGGGTACATTTGTATTTATCCCCCTTTACTCTTATACCCCTAACTAAAATATAGTGGAACCAATTGCCCTCAGAAGTTTTTCCCCTCCTTCCCATTCTTTCATCTTCCTCACTTCCCTCTTTCCAGGTAATGGGTGTCTTGGTGTCGACCTTGTTTTGTGGTCTTCCACCTGCACCCTCGTCCAGCACCTTCACACCCCTTTCACAGGCACTCACATTATCGCCTCACATAGTTTCATTTCTATCATTGCCCCAATTATACACAGTTTATTTTGCATTGTTCACATAGGAGTGCTTGGTGCGTCCAGGTCCTGCTGGGGCGCTGCCTGTGGGGGGCGCCGGCGCTGGTCATGCCCTCTCAGCTCCCGGTCCTGTTACCCTCGGCTCACGGTCCCCGCTAGTGTATCCCCAAGTGCACATACAATTGTAAGTGACCCCTCTCTGTTTCAGGGATGGCTATATTGTCATTTATATTCTCTTGTAAACAGACTAGTCTACCAATACTTTTTAACATTCATTATTTTTCTTATTGCAGATCCTCCATATACATGCTCCTGACGAGCGGCTTAAAGCCACAAAACGCGTAGAGCTATTACCCGCCGTGTATACATTACACACTTCCCTGGTTATGTGCCCATCACTTATCATTTTACAGGGACCAAAAAGACCCCAGATCGTGCAGACCATAATTGCTAATCATGTATACCTCATTATGAATAGTGGTGGAACCCTCTTAACCTACAATGTGTTTGATGTCTGTAATGCGATACTACCTGAAATTACAGTTTCAGGAATTGGCACTATTGAATGTGCGTTTTATGTAATGTATTCTAAGTCTGTAATGCGTTACTACTTGAAATTACCGTTTCAGGAATTGGCACCATTGAATGTGCGTTTTATGTATATGTAATCAATGTATTCTAACATGCATCCTTGTACTAATAAATGCTTTACCACCCACCACTCTATCAATTTGTCACCAAGAGCCTCATTTAAAGTCCCAACTCCCCCCCCCCCCCTTGTTGCACTCTGACGCCTATATGGCTGTATTTTTGCTGCGTTTTTTTCTAAATGGTTTTACATATTTTTTTTACAAATAAATATGTGAAAAGTGTGTGGGGTACATGTGTATTTATCCCCCTTTACTCTTATGCCCCTAACTAAAATATAGTGGAACCAATTGCCTTCAGAAGTCACCTAATTAGTAAATAGAGTCCATCTGTGTGTAATTTAATCTCAGTATAAATACAGTTCTGTGAAGCCCTCAGAGGTTTGTTAGAGAACCTTAGTGAACAAACAGCATCATGAAGGCCAAGGAACACACCAGACAGGTCAGGGATAAAGTTGTGGAGAAATTTAAAGCAGGGTAAGGTTAATAAAAAAAATATCCCAAGCTTTAAACATCTCACGGAGCTCTGTTCAATCCATCATCGGAAAATGGAAAGAGTATGGCACAACTGCAAACCTACCAAGACATGTCCACCCACCTAAACTAAATATATAAACCGTAAGCGCCTCTGGATATAAATTAATCCTTATAATGACAATATCAGCTGCAAAACAAAACTTGCTAAATAGCAATACAGCAGAAAGACAATAAACAATGGGAAAAAAAAGTTGCACTAGATATTAATCAAATATAAGTACTGGACAAAACATATGCTGATCAGTAAATTGCATACAATCTTATCACACAGATGTATAGATCATAAAAAGTCCCATAAGGTGCTCGTGCTCATTAGACGTCTCCTATAGAGTAGTGCTCAGACTGGTTGCCCCACATAGATGTACACTCACCCCTGGGTGTTGACCACCTATCGCTAGTGTGGTCTTGTAAGCATGTGGGGATACCCCGATAATAGATCCTTTAGGATGGCGTCTTTAGGTTGGGATGTGCCTCATAGGAATAGATTGGAATGACAAAAGCAGGAAAAATCCTCATTCCGCAATGCCGTTTTTAAAATGTTTATTTGGTCCACAAGTATAAAAAAGGTTACACTTACATTTCTGAGGGCCTGATAGTCCTGGCACCCGACGTGTATAGCAGGCGATTAGATAAAGGGTAATCGGCCCTCGAACGAATTGCCGATGTGATCGGCGTCCTCGTGCTCGATAACCCGGGTATAGTTTGTGTGGGCGGAAGTAACGCGATGACGCGGTATTACCTCGAGGTTCCGGCTAATCACAAAGCTAATCACAAAGTTTTTCCCATCCACCTAAACTGACAGGACGGACAAGGAGAGCATTAATCAGAGAAGCAGCCAAGAGGCCGATGGTAACTCTGGAGGAGCTGCAGAGATCCACAGCTCAGGTGGGAGATTCTGTCCACAGGACAACTATTAGAGTGGCAAGAAGAAAGCCATTGTTGAAAGAAAGCCATAAGAAGTCCTGTTTGCAGTTTGTGAGAAGCCATGTGGGGGACACAGAAAACATGTGGAAGAAGGTGCTCAGGTCAGATGAGATCAAAATGGAACTTTTTGGCCTAAAAGCAAAACGCTATGTGTAGGGAAAAACTAACACTGCACATCACCCTGAACATACCATCCCCACCGTGAAACATGGTGGTGGCAGCATAATGTTGTGGGGATGCTTTTCTTCAGCAGGGACAGGGAAGCTGGTCAGAGTTGATGGGAAGATGGATGGAGCCAAATACAGGACAGTCTTGGAAGAAAACCTGTTAGAGTCTGCAAAAGACTTGAGACTGGGCCGGAGGTTTTACCTTCTAGCAGGACAACGACCCTAAACATACAGCCAGAGCTGGAATAGAATGGTTTAGCTCAAAGCATGTGTTAGAATGGCCCAGTCAAAGCTCAGACCTAAATCCAATTGAGAATCTGTGGCAAGACTTGAAAATTGCTGTTCACAGATGCTCTCTATCCAATCTGACAGAGCCTGAGATATTTCGAAAAGAAGAATGGGCAAAAATGTCCCTCTCTAGATGTGCAAAGCTGGTAGAGACATCCCCAAAAAGACTTGCAGCTGTAATTGCAGCTGTAATTGCAGTGAAATGTGGTTCTACAAAGTATTGACTCAGGGGGCTGAATACAAATGCCCACCACACTTTTCACATATTTATTTGTAAAAAAAATTGAAAACCATTTATCATTTTCCTTACACTTCATAATTATGTGCCACTGTGTGTTTTTATGTTTTTGGTTGTAACATGACAAACTGAGCAAAGCAAACAGGTACTTGCGGTTGGCAGACGCGCAAGATTCAGAATAGGCAGGGTCAAAATCCGAAGTCAAAAGGCAGGCAGATTTCAGAGAGTAGTCAATATTCCATACAAGGTCATCAACGAGGTAATCCAATCTAGCAGAACAGGGCAAACATACAGGTAGCTTGATCACGTATTACACACGCTATCACAAGCATGAGACTGCAGGCTTGACTGGCTTAAATCAGATTTGGTCTCCACCCAGAGACTGACCACATCAATCACCTTGCAGGTGGACAGACAAACCTGGTTTTGGTATCACAACCAAAACCAGGATGCTGGAATGAGACCAGCAGCTGTCAAAGAACAGGAGCTTTAACACGCTGCTGGCAGGTCAGGGCTCTCTGGTCAGCACGACCACATGAGGGCATCTTACAAGAAGAAGCCTCAATTGCACGGTCACATGGCTTGAGTGCTTGCGATTTTGAGCATTATAATGGCTACTCATTTCACGGCTGTGTACGGACCACTGCACTGGCAGCATGGCACATCACGACTGCCATGTACAGTGAGGTCCGAGAGGGTGACCAGGATATTTGGAGTTAGTTCACCTTACCTTTTTTGTGAAAAGCTGAACTTACTCTTTAAAATATATGTAAACTCTAATAATGAATGTCTTTTATTTAGTTCATGATGATTAGCATCCAACACTTCCATGTGCATCGAACTCTTGCATCTCCACACTGCCCCCTGCGGTCATCTAGATACCCACCCCACCCCTTCTTCCCAGCCACAAAGTCATTAGGGTGTCCCTATAAAACACATTGGCATCAACGTTCATAGTACTATGTTAGGAACTTTCACTATTTTGTCCCAATGAAATTAATGTCATACCTTTCCAAAGACAGGGCCATCGATGGCAAACCCTCCGCTCAGTGCTCAACCAGAAGATGCTGAAGCCAACCGATGCAGTGCAATACATCGACACACTGAACGAGGTGGTCCCTGATCTGCTGGGCAAGATCAGAGAGCTGAGAGCCGAGAGTCAGTCAGGACTGGTGGTGACAAATGTGGCTGGACTGATGTATAAGTTTGCCTTTGAAAGTAAGTCAAGGTACTCTTCCCACCCTGTGGAACTGCCGCTATAATACACATGAACGCTTTTTACTAGCATGCCTCTGAAAAGTCCCTACCAAAGAAATGTGCAAGAACAATGGCATGCAGTCATCCATGACAATCAGTCGTATTTAATTAAAGGCAATTTATACTGGATACAAGTGCAGTGATTAAAGGATACAGTCCGTATGGTGAATTGCACGAAAAGCTGACGCTGTACGCAGATGACACCATGCACTTGCTGGGAGATACATCATCTTCCTTGAGAGAAGCCATGGGGGTCATCCGGAGGTTTGGCCACTATTCTGGCCTAGTGATCAACTGGACCAAGTCGTCTCTTATGCTGTTGGATAGGAAACCAGACCCACTTGCAGGGACCCTAATGGAAATTCCTGTATCCTCTGAGTTTAGATATTTAGGGGTGCAGGTTACGTTGCATCCCCTGAAATATCTAGCCTTGAACCTGTCCCCATTGCTGAACCGGTGTCGGGACCGGGTCAAGGTGTGGTCCAGATTGAAAATTTCCCCAGTAGGCAGGATAAACTTGATCAAAATGATCTTGATGTCACAGATCCTCTGCATTCTCCACAACTCTCCGATGGTTGTTCCATTGAAGCAGTTTCGCACTATTAACTCACTCTTCCGGTCTCTCATTTGGCACAACTCTACGGCCAGGGTGAAACTGGAACAGTTGCAGCGTCCCAAAGAGGCAGGTGGATTGGCTCTCCCAAACCCATGGCTTTACTATCTGGCCTCGCAACTACAACACATAGCCAGAGTTATAGGCCCGGATACAGATCCTGTATTGAACTTGGTGGACTCCACTGCACAGCTTGTGCGGATTACTACTGGGGGAGAGATTGCTGAGGGCCTTGAGGCTTTACAGTTTACCAAGTCTAATAAGACTTACCCCACATATAATTTGATGCAGAAAGTGTGGAACAAGGTTAGGGCAGTTCAAGATGTCGAGGGATACACCAGGTTTAGCCCCATTTGGGGGAACGGCCGGACGTGGAGATGATGGAGCAAAATGGAAACATTATGGGATTACTCATATGAATCAAATATTTAGGAATGGCAGGCTTTCATGCCCTTCAGATAAAATTTTTACTCCCCGCCTCCATGCAATTTTATTATTTTCAACTCCAACACTCGGTTAGGGCCAAACTGGGAACTGACTCGTGGACACAGAGTCCCTCGCTAATTTTTAAGCATATGTGGGAGGTGACCTCGTATAAGGGGTTTATGTTGCTCAATAAATCCCTCCCGGACAATACCGCTATGGTAATCTCCAGATGGGAAAGAGATGTAGGAGCAATTGAGGAAGACCAATGGGACGAGGCTCTTGCGGCAGTTCCCATGTGTTCTTTAAATGTGGCCCAAAAGTTATCCCAATTGTATGTGCTTTTGCGGGTCCATTATACACCGGCTAGACTGATGAGAATGGGAGTAAGGGAGGATCCAACTTGCTCAAGATGCATGAGAGTGTAACGTACCTTAGGTGTGAGCCTGACGTGCGGAGAGGGACCTCCCGTACAACCCCGGCTCGGAGACCACTGGAGTGGGGACAGTGGTGGTAAGAGCACAGTGAGGTAAGGGTGCCTGTCTGATCCTCACTGCTTGGAGTGGTGGAGCCAAGTGGAGACTGGAACGGCTGGTACCGGAAGCAGCGGATGCAGGTCAGCAGGTGCCGGTTTGCATTGCAAAGGATGCAGGTCAGCGTGTGCAGCTCGCAGAGCAGAGGATGCAGGTCAGCTGGTGCAGGTTTGCAGAGTCAGACAAGCTGGGTCATACACATCAAGGTAAACATCATAAGTGGCAGGCAGAGAGTAGTCAAAGTCCAAGCTGAGTCTTGGCAACAGGCAGACTGGCAGATGACTGAGCAGGGTCAAACGAGCCGAGGTCAGGACTAGAGACAGAAGCGTGGTCAGGAAGCCGGGTCAAACACAGGAACAGGATACAGGCACAGAATCAGGAACTCGGGGGAACAGAAGCAGATCAAACCGCAAGGGGAAACATCTCTGGAACGTCTTTTATAGGAAGTTCATGGGAGGAGCAAGGGGTTAAGGGTTCAACAGCAATCAAGACACCAAGCAGAGTCGTCTAATGGATCAGATAGGTTTATACAGCAGATCAGGCAGGAAACTGTCCAGCATCCCAGATAGCTTAGTGGGAAGAGTCAATGCCAGACACAGAAGAGGTCCCAGGTTCAAGCCCAGTATGTCCCTGACAGAGAGATCATGGTGACCTGATCCACATGCTGTGGAGATGTCCCAAACTGCACATTTATTGGAGGGATGGGGTTAAAGATTCCTAACCGTGTGTTCCAGATCCAGTTAGTAGAACACCCTAAACTGTGTTTACTAGGAATTATAGACAAAATCCCTGCTGAGGAATCTTCTAGACTATCCGTGGCTAGGGCTCTCTTCCAGGCTACGGTGAAGGAGGGGTTGGCACAAATGGGCAACACTATCAGGCTGGAAAAATACATCTACCAGCATAGGGGTAGTGTCAAAAAATGTGAAAAAATATGGGCTCCGTGGCTGGCTGTTCTGGAGTAGGGATGAGCTCGGTGTTCGAGTCGAACATAGGTTCGACTCGAACATCGGCTGTTCGCGAACAACGAACGATTTGGGCCGTTCGCGCCAAATTCGAGTGACGCGAACGGCCCACAATACACTGCGCCATCGCAGTGTAATCCCGGCGCTGTGACTGGCCAAGCATGCACTGTGACCCTGCATGCTTGGCCAATCACAGCGCCGGCAGCGAGGAGAGCAATGATTGGCCACAGGCAGGATGCCTGTGGCCAATTATTGCTGAGGGGGTTTAGTACACGCCCCACACTATAAAAGGCCGCCAGCGCGGCGGCCTCGTGTAGTGTGTTCCGACGCAGGGAAAGAGAAGGATAGGCAGGGACAGTGTCATATTTTTTCTTTGCTAAACCTTGTGTGTAGGGACAGAGAAGGATAGGTAGGGAGAGTGTCAGTGTCATATTCTTTGCTAAACCTTGTTTGTAGGGACAGAGAAGGATAGGCAGGGAGAGTGTCAGTTTCATATTCTTTGCTAAACCTTGTGTGCTGAACCATATTGCTAAACCTTGTGTGTAGGGACAGACAAGGATAGGCAGGGAGAGTGTCAGTGTCATATTCTTTGCTAAACCTTGTGTGCTGAACCATATTGCTAAACCTTGTGTGTAGGGACAGACAAGGATAGGTAGGGAGAGTGTCAGTGTCATATTCTTTGCTAAACCTTGTTTGTAGGGACAGAGAAGGATAGGCAGGGAGAGTGTCAGTGTCATATTCTTTGCTAAACCTTGTGTGCTGAACCATATTGCTAAACCTTGTGTGTAGGGACAGACAAGGATAGGTAGGGAAAGTGTCAGTGTCATATTCTTTGCTAAACCTTGTTTGTAGGGACAGAGAAGGATAGGCAGGGAGAGTGTCAGTGTCATTTTCTTTGCTAAACCTTGTGTGCTGAACCATATTGCTAAACCTTGTGTGTAGGGACAGACAAGGATAGGCAGTCAAGAGTGTCAGTGTCATAATCTTTGCTAAACCTAGTGCGCTGAACCATATTGCTAAACCTTGTGTGTAGGGACAGACAAGGATAGGCAGTCGAGAGTGTCAGTGTCATAATCTTTGCTAAACCTAGTGCGCTGAACCATATTGCTAAACCTTTTGTGTAGGGACAGACAAGGATAGGCAGTCGAGAGTGTCAGTGTCATAATCTTTGCTAAACCTAGTGTGCTGAACCATATTGCTAAACCTTGTGTGTAGGGACAGACAAGGATAGGCAGTCGAGGGTGTCAGTGTCATAATCGTTGCTAAACCTAGTGTGCTGAACCATATTGCTAAACCTTGTGTGTAGGGACAGACAAGGATAGGCAGTCGAGAGTGTCAGTGTCATAATCTTTGCTAAACCTAGTGCGCTGAACCATATTGCTAAACCTTGTGTGTAGGGACAGACAAGGATAGGCAGTCGAGAGTGTCAGTGTCATAATCTTTGCTAAACCTAGTGCGCTGAACCATATTGCTAAACCTTGTGTGTAGGGACAGACAAGGATAGGCATTCGAGAGTGTCAGTGTCATAATCTTTGCTAAACCTAGTGTGCTGAACCATATTGCTAAACCTTGTGTGTAGGGACAGACAAGAATAGGCAGTCGAGAGTGTCAGTGTCATAATCTTTGCTAAACCTAGTGTGCTGAACCATATTGCTAAACCTTGTGTGTAGGGACAGACAAGGATAGGCAGTCGAGAGTGTCAGTGTCATAATCATTGCTAAACCTAGTGTGCTGAACCATATTGCTAAACCTTGTGTGTAGGGACAGACAAGGATAGGCAGTCAAGAGTGTCAGTGTCATAATCTTTGCTAAACCTAGTACGCTGAACCATATTGCTAAACCTTGTGTGTAGGGACAGACAAGGATAGGCAGCCGAGAGTGTCAGTGTCATAATCTTTGCTAAACCTAGTGCGCTGAACCATATTGCTAAACCTTGTGTGTAGGGACAGACAAGGATAGGCAGTCGAGAGTGTCAGTGTCATAATCTTTGCTAAACCTAGTGCGCTGAACCATATTGCTAAACCTTGTGTGTAGGGACAGACAAGGATAGGCAGTCGAAAGTGTCAGTGTCATAATCTTTGCTAAACCTAGTGCGCTGAACCATATTGCTAAACCTTGTGTGTAGGGACAGACAAGGATAGGCAGTCGAGAGTGTCAGTGTCATAATCTTTGCTAAACCTAGTGCGCTGAACCATATTGCTAAACCTTGTGTGTAGGGATAGACAAGGATAGGCAGTCGAGAGTGTCAGTGTCATAATCTTTGCTAAACCTAGTGCGCTGAACCATATTGCTAAACCTTGTGTGTAGGGACAGACAAGGATAGGCAGTCGAGAGTGTCAGTGTCATAATCTTTGCTAAACCTAGTGCGCTGAACCATATTGCTAAACCTTGTGTGTAGGGACAGACAAGGATAGGCAGTCGAGAGTGTCAGTGTCATAATCTTTGCTAAACCTAGTGCGCTGAACCATATTGCTAAACCTTGTGTGTAGGGACAGACAAGGATAGGCAGTCGAGATTGTCAGTGTCATAATCTTTGCTAAACCTAGTGCGCTGAACCATATTGCTAAACCTTGTGTGTAGGGACAGACAAGGATAGGCAGTCGAGAGTGTCAGTGTCATAATCTTTGCTAAACCTAGTGCGCTGAACCATATTGCTAAACCTTGTGTGTAGGGACAGACAAGGATAGGCAGTCGAGAGTGTCAGTGTCATAATCTTTGCTAAACCTAGTGTGCTGAACCATATTGCTAAACCTTGTGTGTAGGGACAGACAAGGATAGGCAGTCGAGAGTGTCAGTGTCATAATCTTTGCTAAACCTAGTGTGCTGAACCATATTGCTAAACCTTGTGTGTAGGGACAGACAAGGATAGGCAGTCGAGAGTGTCAGTGTCATAATCTTTGCTAAACCTAGTGCGCTAAACCATATTGCTAAACCTTGTGTGTAGGGACAGACAAGGATAGGCAGTCGAGAGTGTCAGTGTCATAATCTTTGCTAAACCTAGTGCGCTGAACCATATTGCTAAACCTTGTGTGTAGGGACAGACAAGGATAGGCAGTCGAGAGTGTCAGTGTCATAATCTTTGCTAAACCTAGCGCGCTGAACCATATTGCTAAACCTTGTGTGTAGGGACAGACAAGGATAGGCAGTCGAGAGTGTCAGTGTCATAATCTTTGCTAAACCTAGTGCGCTGAACCATATTGCTAAACCTTGTGTGTAGGGACAGACAAGGATAGGCAGTCGAGAGTGTCAGTGTCATAATCTTTGCTAAACCTAGTGTGCTGAACCATATTGCTAAACCTTGTGTGTAGGGACAGACAAGGATAGGCAGTCGAGAGTGTCAGTGTCATAATTTTTGCTAAACCTAGTGTGCTGAACTATATTGCTAAACCTTGTGTGTAGGGACAGACAAGGCTAGGCAGTCGAGAGTGTCAGTGTCATATTCTTTGCTAAACCTAGTGCGCTGAACCATATTGCTAAACCTTGTGTGTAGGGACAGACAAGGATAGGCAGTCGACAGTGTCAGTGTCCTATTCTTTGCTAAACCTTGTGTGCAGGGAGAGAGAAGGATAGGCAGGGGACAGTGTCAGTGTCATTGTTGCTAAGCCTCCTGCACAGTATACACCTGAAGCTAGCCCTTATTGCTGTTTTTTCCTGGTGTGTTACATTAACAGGCATTTGCAGCACTTACAGCGGGCGGAGTGTGCTTCCTGCAAAATAAACACCTGAAGCTACCCCTTATTGCTGGTTTTCCCATCTCCCTGCAGGCCATTAGAATGTCTGGAAGGCAAACAAGGAGAGGCAGACAGTCAGGAGCCAATAAAAGAGGGCAAGCAGGCTCTGTGTCTGGGGGCAACAGTGCTGGTCGTGGACGCGGTGCATTGTCATCAGCACATGGCCATGGGACACGCTTGTCCTTCTTTTCGGCAGCTGGACATGTTGAGCCACATCATGCCGAAGACTTGGTAGAGTGGATGACCAAGCCCTCCTCATCCTCCTCATCCTCTCTCACCCAGGCTCAGGGTACTGGCAAAGCAGCTGCCAAAGCGTCCTCTTCTCTGGTATCAATGTCATCATCAGTCACTCCTTCCCTAGACCCACCATGTCCTCCTCCTGAGGAGTCCCCCGAACTGTTTGAGCAGAGTGTTGGGTACATGCTCCAGGAGGATGCCCAGCGTTTCGAAGGGTCTGATGATGATACCCAGCTAGAGGAAGGCAGTAGCGTGAGAGCAGAGAGAGGGGATGCTCAAGAAGGACACCAATCTAGCAGTCTTGTTCCAGCAGCTGCAGCATACTGCCAGATTGGCTCCAGTGATGAGGAGGGAGGGGATGATGAGGTCACTGACTCCACGTGGGTGCCTAATAGGAGAGAGGAGGAGGAGGAGGATGAGGAGGAGGCACATCTCCAACGAGGCAGGATGCCCTTGGGTGGCCAGCGTAAGGGCAGCACACCGACGGAATCACACCGCAGAGCTCCACCTGTGCAGGGCGCTGCCTCTGCCCGTTATTCAAAAAGTTCTTTGGTGTGGGCCTTTTTTGAGGCGAGTGCATCAGATCGCACAGCTGCTGTTTGCAACATATGTCTCAAGCGTATATCGCGTGGCCAAAACATCATCCGCTTGGGCACCACATGTTTGACCAGACATATGTTGACCTGCCATGCAGCTCGTTGGCAAGCCTACCTTAAAGACCCACACCAAAGAACAAAGCGGACCTCTCCTTGCACCGCATCAGCTGGGATCTCCAACCCCACTATACCTTCAGTCCTCTCTGAAACCTGCACTGAGAGGAATGAAGGTGTAGAATTAGGTGTGTCACAGCCAAGTACTTGCGGCCACTCTGCTAGCAGTACACCGACGTCCGATTCTTGCAGGCAAATTTCCCTTCCCCAGCTGCTGGACCGTCGAAAGAAGTTCACTCCCAGCCATCCACATGCCCAGCGGTTGAATGCTAGCTTGGCTAAATTGCTAGCCCTTCAACTGCTGCCTTTTCAGTTGGTAGACTCGGCCCCCTTCCGTGAGTTTGTGCAATGTGCGGTTCCTCAGTGGCAGGTTCCCAAACGCCACTTTTTCTCACGAAAGGCGATTCCGGCTCTCTACCGGCATGTGGAAGGCAATGTCTTGGCCTCGCTGGACAGGGCGGTCATCGGTAAGGTGCATATTACCGCTGACTCATGGTCCAGCAGGCATGGACAGGGACGTTACCTTTCTTTCACGGCCCATTGGGTCACTCTTTTGGCAGCTGGGAAGGATGCAGGACAAGGTGCAGTAGTGTTGGAGGTTGTTCCACCGCCACGCCTCCAAAATGCTACTACTGGTTGTGACACACCTCTGTCCTCCACCCCCTCCTCTTCTTCTTCCTCCGTGGCCTCTTCCTGTGCTTTGTCCTCGGAACCAGCGGTGCTCCGTAGGCGTTCAAGGGGCTACGCAAGTACGCAGGCAAAAAGATGCCATGCCGTGCTTGCGCTGGTGTGTTTGGGGGACAGGAGCCACACTGGGGCAGAGGTTCTGTCTGCTCTGCAGGGGCAGGCCGAGAGGTGGTTGATGCCACGCCAGCTTAAGCCAGGAATGGTAGTTTGCGACAATGGCACCAACCTCCTCTCCGCTCTCCGACAGGGACAACTGACCCATGTGCCCTGTGTGGCTCATGTCCTTAACCTGGTGGTGCAGCGGTTCTTGGGCAGGTACCCGGGCTTACAGGATGTCCTGAGGCAGGCCAGGAAAGTCTGTGTGCATTTCCGCAGATCTTATAATGCCAGTGCTCGCCTGGCTGAGCTGCAAAAGGAGTTGAACCTGCCCAAGAACCGCCTTATATGTGGCATGCCCACCAGGTGGAACTCAACGTTGGCCATGCTGCAGCGGCTGCACACGCAGCAGAGGGCCATCAATGAGTACCTGTGCGACTACGGCACCAGGACAGGGTCAGGGGAGCTTGGTTTTTTTTCACCACGCCAGTGGGGCATGATCAGGGATGCATGCACTGTCCTGGCACCATTTGAGGAGGCCACGAGGATGGTGAGCAGTGACAGTGCATGCATCAGTGACACTGTACCTCTTGTCCACCTGTTGGAACATACGCTGCGTGGAATAATGGACAGGGCACTTGAGGCAGAACAGAGGCAGGAAGAGGAGGACTTCCTTGCCTCTCAAGGCCCCCTTTACCCAGACAGTGTTCCTTCTGTCCCACCCATCGCACAGGAAGAAGAAGAGGAGGAGGAGGAGGAGGATTGTGTCAGCATGGAGGTGGAGCCTGGCACTCAGCATCATCAGCAGCAGTCTTTTAGGGATGATTTACAGTCCCAAGAAACCAGTGGACTTGTACGTGGCTGGGAGGAGGTGGCTGCGGATCATGTCGTCCTTAGTGACCCAGAGGACTCCGGACTGAATGCCTCAGCTAACCTACGCTGCATGGCCTCCCTGATCCTGCAAAGTCTGCGGAAGGATCCTCGTATTCTTCGGATCAAGGAGAGGGACCATTACTGGCTGGCCACTCTCCTTGATCCACGGTACAAGGGTAAGGTTGCGGACCTTATCTTACCGTCGCAGAGGGAGCAGAGGATGAGACAACCCCGGGAGGCCTTGCAGAAAGGTCTGTGCAACGCGTTCCCAGAGACTGGGAGGTTACAAACTCCTGGTCTTGGACAACGAGTTGCTGAGGCTTCGGTCAGTCAAAGAAGGAGCGGTGGGGAAGGTGGCCGTCTGACCGAAGCGTTCAGACAATTCTTTAGTCCGCAGCCC
Organism: Rana muscosa; assembly: GCA_029206835.1. Lineage (NCBI taxonomy): Eukaryota > Metazoa > Chordata > Amphibia > Anura > Ranidae > Rana > Rana muscosa. The sequence goes on from CM055127.1 coordinate 465,866,910, forward strand.
CAAGGTATGATCGGTTCCAGCAACCATCGCCAGTGTCTGATATACATGGTGCAGGAATACCTAGGGGCAAGGTCAGACTTGGACACCTTCCCCACCGAAAATCCTCTGGCTTACTGGGTCTTGAGGATGGATCACTGGCCAGAGCTTGCACAGTATGCAATTGAGCTACTGGCCTGTCCTGCATCCAGCGTTCTTTCAGAACGCACATTCAGTGCTGCTGGAGGATTTGTCACGGATCACAGGGTGCGCCTGTCCACCGACTCTGTTGATCGACTGACCTTCATAAAGATGAACCAGTCTTGGATCACCACCAGCTACCAAACACCTGAAGCTGATATAACAGACTAATTTATTTTCAAATGTCACATCCCTTCAAGACTGATGCTGATGCTGAGAGTTTGTCCTGTTATGTTGACTGACTATCCTCCTCCTCCTCAATGATCCGATTGACGATGATAGCTTGGAAGAACATTTTTGTTTCTGGGTGCCGCCACCAGTGGCTAAGGCCCAATTTTTCAGCCCCTGTTTAACAGGGGTGTGTTATTACAATTTTTTATGCAATGCTTTGCAGCAGGGCTCATTCCTGCAGTCCAACTAGAGTATCTGGGAGTGGTTGCAGTGTCGTGGCACCAGCACCAGTGGCTAAGGCCCAATTTTTCAGCCCCTGTTTAACAGGGGCGTGTAATTACAATTTTTGATGCAATACTTTGCAACAGGGCTCATTGCTGTGCTCCAAGTACAGTATCTGTGAGGGGTTGCAGTGTTGTGGCACCAGTGCCTAAGGCTCAATTTTTCTGCCCCTGTTTAACAGGGGCATGTAATTACAATTCTTGATCTAATAATTCACAGCAGGGCCCATTCCTGCGCCCACCAAGACTAACTGTGAGGCCTTACAGTGTTGTGTCAACACCACCACCACCACCACCACCAAAGGCCCAATTTTTCAGCCCCTGTTCAACAGGGGCATGCAATTACAATTCTTGATCTAATAATTCACAGCAGGGCCCATTCATGCGCCCACCAAGAGTAACTGTGAGGGCTCACAGTGTTGTGGCAACACCAACATGTAAGGGGCAAATTTCAGCTGAGTATATACGGCAGGCCCCTACTTTCAAACATCCAACTTACAAACGACTCCTCCTTGCAAACGGAAGGATACAACAGGAAGTGAGAGGAAATCTACCCCTAGGAAGGCAAATTCTCTCCTGTAAGAGTTAATATGGGAAAAAAAGTGTCTCCTCTCCACTGATTCTTTATCACCAATTCTTGTTTCAATAAAAACCCCAAATTTTCAAAAAACATTTGTCATTAGGACGGAAAGTGAGGTGAACTGTTCTGAACAGGTGCACACTGCACAGACAGCAAAACAAATGTTACAGGGGTGATAACCCTTCCCTATGTTTTCCAAAAAGCTTAAAAATATATTTTTTGGCTGGAGCTACACTTAAACAATGTACCTGTTCAAAATTACAAACAGATTCTACATAAGAACAAACCTACAGTCCCTGTCTTGTATGCACCGCCTGTATACGGCTGTTCAGAGTATATAGGGCCTTTTTTATTTTGTGTGCGGGGTTCCCCTTAATAAAACAAAAAAACAAAAAACAGGAGGGCGCACCGACCTAGTGTATTACCAGATAAAATCTTTATTAAAATGTATAAAAACAGCAATGGTCCTACTCACAAGCAGAGCGTTAAAATGAGCTTTTTCTAGTGACCAGCCTGAATCATAGGACGACTGAAGGAGGCCTCCTTGGTGGACATGAGTGTGTGTATATCTATATGTGTGGGGTTATCCATGAGAATAGGATACCACAAGCTGTGTAGGCTCTGAAGAAAGGGGTGCGCCCCGGAAACGCGTCAGCCGTCCAGCACATTTGAGGTACCATCTATCTCCCTGGTCATCGAGTTTTAACTTCAGTCGTCCTATGATTCAGGCTGGTCACTAGAAAAAGCTCATTTTAACGCTCTGCTTGTGAGTAGGACCATTGCTGTTTTTATACATTTTAATAAAGATTTTATCTGGTAATACACTAGGTCGGTGCGCCCTCCTGTTTTTTGTTTTTTTACAGTTGTATGAACACCCATAGTTCTGAGGAGGGCTGCAAGATTCCTAAAGTGTTGCCTGTTTACTGAGGAATGATCGACACGCCCCGCATACACCAAGACATCAGAGCGCAGGAGTATTGTTTTGTTCCCCTTAATATCCATACAAGACCCAAAGGGGCTGGTAATGGGCTGGGGTAAGGGGGGGGTGTGATGGGGTAGCTATGTCATTTTTCTTAACCACTTAAGCCCCGGACCATTTGGTAGCTAAAGGACCAGAGGTGAATTCAGAATTTTGCACTGCGCTGCTTTAACTGTAAATTGTGCGGACATGCAATGTTGTACCCAAACGAAATTTGCGTCCTTTTCTTCCCACAAATAGAGCTTTCTTTTAATGGTATTTGATTGCCTCTGCGATTTTTATTTTTTGCGATATAAACGGAAAAAGACCGAAAATTTTGAAAAAAAATGATATTTTCTACTTTTTGTTATAAGAAAAATCGAATAAACTCAATTTTAGTCATACATTTAGGCCAAAATGTATTCAGCCACATGTCTTTAGTAAAAAAAATGTCAATAAGCGTATATTTATTGGTTTGCGCAAAAGTTATAGCGTTTACAAACTAGGGTACATTTTCTGGAATTTACACAGCTTTAAATTTATGACTGCCTATCTCATTTCTTGAAGTGCTAAAATGGCAGGGCAGTACAAAACCCCCCCAAATGACCCCATTTTAGAAAGTAGACACCCCAAGGAAATTGCTGAGAGGCATGTTGAGCCCATTGAATATTTTTTTTTTTTGTCCCAAGTGATTGAATAATGACAAAAAAAAAAAAAAAATTACAAAAAGTTGTCACTAAATGATATATTGCTCACACATGCCATGGTTATATGTGGAATTGCAACCCAAAATACATTCTGCTGCTTCTCCTGAGTACGGGGTTACCACATGTGTGGGACTTTTTAGGAGCCTAGCCACGTACGGGACCCCCGGAAACCAAGCACCGCCTTCAGGATTTCTAAGGGCGCAAATTTTTGATTTCACTCCTCACTACCTATCACAGTTTTGAAGGCCATAAAATGCCAAAATAGCACAAAACCCCCCCAAATGACCCCATTTTAGAAAGTAGACACCCCAAGGAAATTTCTGAGAGGCCTGTTGAGCCCATTGAATATTTTTTTTTTTTTGTCCCAAGTGATTGAATAATGACAAAAAAAAAATTACAAAAAGTTGTCACTAAATGATATATTGCTCACACATGCCATGGTTATATGTGGAATTGCACCCCAAAATAAATTTTGCTGCTTCTCCTGAGTACGGGGATACCACATGTGTGGGACTTTTTAGGAGCCTAGCCGCGTACGGGACCCCGAAAACCAATCACCGCCTTCAGGATTTCTAGGCACAAATTTTTGATTTGACTCCTCACTACCTATCACAGTTTTGAAGGCCATAAAATGCCAAAATAGCACAAAACCCCCCCAAATGACCCCATTTTGGAAAGTAGACACCCCAAGCTGTTTGCTGAGAGGCATGGTGAGTATTTTACAGCTCTCATTTGTTTTTGAAAATGAAGAAAGAACATTTTTTTTTCTTTTTTTTTTCAATTTTCAAAACTTTGTGACAAAAAGCGAGATCTGCAAAATACTCACAATACCTCTCAGCAAATAGCTTGGGGTGTCTACTTTCCAAAATGGGGTCATTTGGGGGGGTTTTGTGCCATCTGGGCATTCCATGGCCTCCGAAACTGTGATAGGCAGTGAGAAATGAAATCAAAAATTGACACCCTTAGAAAGCCTGAAGGCGGTGATTGGTTTTTGGGGTCCCGTACGCGGCTAGGCTCCCAAAAAGTCTCACACATGTGGTATCCCCGTACTCAGGAGAAGCAACAGAATGTATTTTGGGGTGTAATTCCACATATGCCCATGGCATGTTTGAGCAATATATCATTTAGTGACAACTTTGTGCAAAAAAAAAAAAAAAAATTGTCTTTTTTCCGCAACTTGTGTCAACATATAAAATATTCCATGGACTCGACATGCCTCTCAGTATATAGCTTGGGGTGTCTACTTTCCAAAATGGGGTCATTTGGGGGGGGTTTTGAACTGTTCTGGCATTTTATACACAACATTAGGAAGCTTACATCCACTCTTCTAACCACTTGAAGACAAAGCCCTTTTTGACACTTTTTGTTTACATGAAAACATATTTTTTTTTGCAAGAAAATTATGTTGAACCCCCAAACATTATATATATTTTTAAAGCAAAGGCCCTACAGAATAAAATGGTGGGTGTTGCATTTTTTTTTTCTACACAGTATTTGCGCAGCGATTTTTCAAACGCATTTTTTGGGGAAAAAATACACTTTTTTTTAATTTTAATGCACTAAAACACACTATATTGCCCAAATCTTTGATGAAATAAAAAAGATGATCTTAGGCCGAGTACATAGATACCAAACACGACATGCTTTAAAATTTCGCACAAACGCGCATTGGCGACAAACTACATACATTTTTAAAAGCCTTTAAAAGCCTTTACAGGTTACCCCGTTAGATTTACAGAGGAGGTCTACTGCTAAAATTACTGCCCTCGATCTGATCTTCGCGGTGATACCTCACATGCATGGTGCAATTGCTGTTTACATATGACGCCAGACCGACGCTTGCGTTCGCCATTGGGCAAGAGCAGGGCAGGACAGGGGTGCTTTTTTTTTTTTTTATTATTAATTTTGCTTTTTTTTTTTTTTTTAAACTGTTGCTTCCATATTTTTTTTTTTTTTATAACTGGGGTCTATTGGACCCTAGATCTTTCCTCTGCCCTCAAAGCATCTGACCACACCAAGATCGGTGTGATAAAATGCTTTCCCAATTTCCCAATGGCGCTTTTTTATATCCGGGGGGGGACATTCCCTCCCACTGCTTGTAAAAGCAGTCCAGAGGCTAATTAGCCACTAGGATTGCTTTTACATGAAAGCCGGCCGCTGGCTGAAAAGAATGATACCAAGATGATACCTAAACCCGCAGGCATCATTCTGGTATAAACATTCAAAGTCCAGCAACATACCAGTGCGTTGCTGGTCCTTGTTGGACATGTATTGTAATCTTTTTTTTCATGCAGCCAGTTGGCCGAACGAAAAAAAAAAGATTGATCGGTGGGTATGCCCACCATTAGAATACCGCCCTTCATCCACCCACTTCTAATGATGGGCATACATGCACCATTTATATATGCCGAAGCATGGGGGCATCCTCCCGCAAAAGTTATGCCGCGTACACATGGTCAGACTTTTCCACGGGCAAGCCTCCGTCGGAATTTCGACCGTATGTACGCGGCATTAGGAGCAAAATCGCTCCTCTGCCCCTGCTGCCCCAATGCTTCGGCATATATGCTTTTTTAACTGTGGTGGTGAAATCACCTCCTACAGCACTGGAGTCGCAGGGATCAGGCCTGTCTCTGCGAACGCTGCAGTTATGTGTGTTGTGTTTTGTAAGTGACAGTGATCGATCGATACTGCGCTTGGGTGGCCTGGGCTGGACGGAGGGGCAAAACGCAGGTGCCAGCAGGTATCTGGGCTGATCCCGCTAACACTGCGTTTTTGGGAACCCTAAACTGCTGGGGACGCTAGTATAGATCTGATCAGATCAGATATTGATCTGTTCAGATACTATACCACTAAGGGGGGTGTATACTTAACGCGTGGGTGTTAGCGCTACTGGCACTAACCTGACGCTGCCTGGGGTGTGACGCAGACCCTCTCTGACGCTAAAATCTAATTGATATCACCCGCCGGGCGATCAGGGGGTTAAACCTTTATTGGGTTATATATACGGCGGGTGCCCTGACACTATAAAAAGCAAACTAACTAACCAGCGTCACCCGTAACACTTATATGATGATCACTGGTGAAAGGGTTAACTAGGGGCAATTAGGGGGTTAAAACCTTTATTAGGTAATATATGGGGGTACCTGACGCTATATAAAAACCTGACGGCGAACCTAAAAAAAAATTACTGGCTACCTATCGGCATCACCGACACTAAGACAACGATCATAAAAACGATCGCTTAGCGACAGTGGTGATAGGGGGTGAAAGGGTTACCTGGGGGGCGATCAGGGGGTTAAACCTTTATTAGATAATATATGGGGGTACCTGACGCTATAAAAACCTGCGGCGAACCTAAAAAAAATTACTGGCTACCGATCTGCATCACCGACGCTAAGACAGCGATCAGAAAAATGATCGCTTAGCGACAGTGGTGATAGGGGGTGAAAGGGTTACCTGGGGGGCGATCAAGGGGGTTAAACCTTTATTAGGTAATATATTGGGGGTACCTGACGCTATAAAAACCTGCGGCGAACCTAAAAAAAATTACTGGCTACCGATCTGCATCACCGACGCTAAGACATCGATCAGAAAAATTATCGCTTAGCGACGGCGGTGCTAGGGGGTGAAAGGGTTACCTGGGGGGCGATCAAGGGGGTTAAACCTTTATTAGGTAATATATGGGGGTACCCGACGCTATAAAAACCTGCGGTGAACCTAAAAAAAATTACTGGCTACCGATCAGCATCGCCGACGCTAAGACATCGATCAGAAAAATTATCGCTTAGTGACAGTGGTGATAGGGGGTGAAAGGGTTACCTGGGGGGCGATCAAGGGGGTTAAACCTTTATTAGGTAATATATGGGGGTACCCGACGCTATAAAAACCTGCGGCGAACCTAAAAAAAATTACTGGCTACCGATCAGCATCACCGACGCTAAGACATCGATCAGAAAAATGATCGCTTAGCGACGGCGGTGCTAGGGGGTGAAAGGGTTATCTGGGCGGTGATCAGGGGGTTAAACCTTTATTAGGGGGGGTTAGGGTCTACACTGGACCTAAAACTAAATGTAGTGACCTTTTTACAGTCACAAATGTCACTGATTGCAGTGATCACTAAATAAATGGTCACTGCAATCAGTGACACTGTGACTGGGGGCTGGGGGGTGATCTGGGGGGTGATCTGGGGGTGTCTGGGGGGGCCTGGGGGGGCGATTTATGTGCCTATGTGTCATAGTTACATAGTTACATAGTTACATAGTTAGTCAGGTTGAAAAAAGACACAAGTCCATCCAGTTCAACCGTAAAAAATAAAAATAAAAAAATAAAAATAAACATATATCGTACAATCCCATATACCCAATTCTATACCCACAGTTGATCCAGAGGAAGGCAAAAAAAACCAGAAGAGCATTATCCAATTTGCTACAGCAGGGGAAAAAATTCCTTCCTGATCCCCCGAGAGGCAATCGGATATTCCCTGGATCAACTTTACCTATAAATGTCAGTACCCAGTTATATTATGTACATTTAAGAAAGAATCCAGGCCCTTCTTAAAGCAATCTACTGAGCTGGCCAGAACCACCTCTGCAGGGAGTCTATTCCACATTTTCACAGCTCTTACTGTGAAAAAACCTTTCCGTATTTGGAGGTGAAATCTCTTTTCCTCTAGACACAAAGAGTGCCCCCTTGTCCTTTGTGTTGACCGTAAAGTGAATAACTGAACACCAAGTTCACTATATGGACCCCTTATATATTTGTACATTGTGAGGGGGTTAACTCGGTAGCGGGTGTGTGTGACCCCCTGGTTGGGCTCCCCACACAAAAACAGGGCCAGCAGACGGAGGTTGTGGTTTTCAAAATCAAAAGGTGCGGTTTATTTCTCTATGTACAGTGACAAAAACACAGCAAAGCCAAAAAGAAACAAACAAAATAAATCCTGGTCAGTTTGACCTCTGACTAAACATGCAGGTTTCCTAAACTAACAACTGGGATCAGCCTGGTGCTGTCCTAGTCCCTAAGTCCCTGGTTTAGTAAAAGTCCAAACAAATAGCCACACAGGCTTTGCCTCACCGCACAGGGGTTCACTCTCCCTAGACAGTCCACACAGGTCTGGTTCCAGGCATGAGCTAACATCTAATGAAGCTGGGAGTTCCTTATAGAGGCCTAAATGAGCTGACAAGGTTCAGCTGGTCTCATCTCTGTCTGCACGACGCCCCACACTCTCCCTAGAGGTATGAGTCATCCATGAGCCTACTAGCCTCAGCTGGGCTTATACAACTCTCCACCCTAGTTGTATAAGTCAGCATAAAGCCTGAATCTGGGCGAAATATATCTACCCCCCTGGATGCAACCAGGTGACTTTACCTTCCTGCTGTCACATACCCCCCCCCTCTTGTTTTAACCTTGGGGTTGGAACACCAGCAATCAGGCATTCATGTACTCGAGACAAAGCATCCACATTCCCCATTTGAACGCCAGGGCGATGCTTTACTGTGAAGTTGAATTCCTGTAGGGCCAGGAACCACCTATTCACTCTTCTATTTGTCTCCTTGTTTTGAGCCATCCACTTTAACGGAGCGTGATCCGTAACCATGTCAAAGTGCCTACCTAGCAGATAGTACCGAAGGGAATCTAGAGCCCACTTCACCGCTAAACACTCCTTTTCAACCGTGGCGTAATTTACCTCATGGGACTTCAACTTCCTGCTGAGGTAAATGACTGGGTGCTCTTCCCCGTTCCAGACCTGGGACAATACTGCTCCTAACCCCACATCTGACGCATCACTTTGTACGACAAAGTCTTTAGAGAAGTCGGGTGAGTACAACACTGGCTGGCTACATAAGGCTTGTTTCAAGAATTGGAATGCTGCCTCAGCCTCGGGGGTCCATTTAATCATGACCGACCCTTTCCCTTTCGTCAGGTTGGTTAGGGGCACAGCCTTAGAAGCAAAGTGGGGAATGAAGCGCCGATAATAACCCGCGATTCCCAGAAAGGCCCGTACCTGCTTCTTGCTGTTGGGACGTGGCCAACTCTGGATGGCCTCGACTTTGTTGAGTTGGGGTTTTATCACTCCCCTGCCAATGGTGTACCCAAGATATTTGGCCTCCTCCTGCCCAATGGTACACTTCTTGGGGTTAGCCGTAAACCCCGCTTCCCGGATAGAGTCTAGGACTGCTTGCACTTTTGGCAGATGTGAGGCCCAATCTGTGCTATGGACAATTACGTCATCCAGGTAAGCCGCAGCATACTTCCGATGGGGCCTCAGTATCTGGTCCATTTTCCGCTGGAATGTGGCCGGCGCATTCTGTAACCCGAACGGCATTCTCTTATATTGGAACGCCCCGTCTGGGGTTACAAATGCGGTTTTCTCTTTGGCCGACTTGGCCAGGGGAATTTGCCAATACCCTTTTGTGAGGTCAAGAGTCGTCATGTATCGGGCTGTTCCCAGCCGGTCGATCAACTCATCTATACGTGGCATGGGGTAGGTGTCAAATTTTGTAACTTTGTTCAACTGACGAAAATCGTTACAAAATCGCCAGCTCCCATCCGGTTTAGGCACCAACACAATGGGACTAGACCAATCACTTTGGGACTCCTCTATCACCCCTAAGTTCAGCATTTTCTGTACTTCCTCCCGTATTGCCTCCCGTCGGGCCTCTGGGATCCGATAGGGTTTTAACTTCACCCTTTCACCGGGCGGGGTAATAATATCATGCTCTACCCCAGATGTTTGTCCCGGCAGCTCAGAGAACACCTCCTTGTTGCGAAGCACAAACTCCTTAACCTCCTGTTGTTGGGGTTGTGACAAGGTGGCTGCTATTCCAACCTCCGGAATCACGCAACCAGTTTGAGCTGGTGACCAAGTTTCTGCGACTAGGGACTCTCTATCCCTCCAGGCTTTCAACAGATTAACGTGATATATCTGTTCGGGCTTTCGCCTTCCTGGTTGTCTGACCTTGTAATTCACTTCGCTCACTTTTTCCATTATCTCGTAGGGGCCTTGCCATTTGGCAAGGAATTTACTTTCAACCGTAGGGACAAGTACCAATATCCTATCCCCCGGGGAAAAGGTACGGGTCTTTGCTCCACGGTTGTACACTCTCTGCTGTGCCAACTGCGCTTGGGCCAAATGTTCCTTCACGATGGGCATTACCTGTGCAATTCGATCTTGCATCAGGGCGACATGCTCAATCACACTCCTGTGGGGAGAACTCTCACTTTCCCAAGTTTCCTTGGCAATATCCAACAGCCCTCTTGGGTGTCTCCCATACAGTAACTCAAAGGGGGAGAATCCCGTAGAGGATTGGGGCACCTCCCTAATAGCAAACATCAAATAAGGAAGTAGACAGTCCCAATCCTTTCCATCTCTATCCACCACTTTCTTCAACATTTGTTTTAGGGTTTTGTTGAATCTTTCAACCAGCCCATCGGTTTGGGGGTGATACACAGATGTACGCAATTGCGTCACTTTGAACAATTTACACAGCTCTTTCATAACCCGGGACATAAAGGGTGTACCTTGGTCCGTAAGCAGTTCTTTACAAATACCCACCCGGCTAAAAACAAGAGATAGCTCTTTGGCTATGGTTTTGGCCGAGGTATTTCTGAGAGGGATCGCTTCTGGATAACGGGTGGCATAGTCCATTATAACCAATATGTACTGGTGCCCCCTAGCGGACTTGATTATAGGACCTACCAAATCCATTGCGATTCTCTCAAACGGGACCTCAATGATGGGTAGAGGGACCAGCGGGCTACGGAAATGTGGCATCGGGGCCGACCTCTGACACACAGGGCAGGAGGAACAATAATTTTCTATGTCCTTCATCACCCCAGGCCAATAGAATCTCTGTAATACCCTCTCTCGGGTTTTCTCTGTCCCCAGATGACCTCCAAGAATGTGCCCATGGGCCAACTCCAACACCAACTTCCTGTAAGGTTTGGGCACCACCAGCTGCTCAACGGTTTCTTCTGCCCTTTTTGCCACCCGATACAGTAGGTCCTTCTCTACGCTGAAGTATGGGTAAGTGCAGGTATTATCTGGGTTCACTAACTCGCCATCTATTTCCACTACGTTTTCCCGTGCCTTTATTAGGGCGGGGTCTTTTAACTGTTCTGTGGCAAAATTTTCCCTGTGAACCTCCAGATCAGAAAACTCCACAGACGGTAGGTTTTCGTCTGAGGAGGTGGGCTCCTCTCCAGTTTCTTGAGTCTCCCCTGCCAATACTGACAAGGGAAATTCTGGAGAGTCCTCCCCACTCTCAGAGGAGTTCTGGCTATCACATTCCTGGTACATAGGGGCACCAGTGGGGGGCTCAGGATCATCCCACAGTTCCCAGAACTTCGGAAAATCCCTTCCCACAATGGCATCATGCGGTAATTGAGATACTAACCCCACTGGATGAGAGAGGGTACCTTTGGGGGTCTCGAAACACACTGTAGTCACTGGATACTCTCGGGTGTCCCCATGCACACAAATAACAGCTACCTTGCTATTCCCAGAGACCTCTGTTTTAACTAATTCAGCCTTTATCAGGGTCACAAGGCTACCTGAATCCAGCAATACCACAACATTTCTACCATTAATACACATTTTGCATAAATGTTTCTCAGTTCCCCGAATGGCAGTGCATGCGACTGTCGCACACAGCGACTGATGTCTGTCCGTCAGAAAGTCACACTGCATGGGTTCCTCCACAACCGGGCAATTGGCTGCAATATGTCCCGCTTGCCGGCAGCGGTAGCAAACGATCCTTCTTGCGGCCTCTTGAGCCGCTGATTTCCCAGGCTGTTCTCGCCAAACTTGGGGTAGAGCTCCCACCCTCTCACTCTCTCCACCCTCACCCCTTGGAATCCTCTTATCCGCCCCTGGGGATGGTCTGGTCTTAGGGTGGAAAGTCCGAGTGTCTCTGGAAGAGGCCGTCAGGTTCTCTGTAGCAAAGTATTTCTCTACACGATCCACAAGACCACCGGCCGTCTCTGGGTCTCCATGGCTTACCCACTTTTGGATGGCAGTAGGAAGAGCTCTCAAAAACCGATCCATTACAACACGTTCCACAATCTCTGGTGCGGACAAAGTCTCTGGCTGTAGCCACTTCCTGCTCAGGTGAATGAGATCATACATTTGAGACCTGGGGGGTTTTCCAAGCTGGAAAGTCCAGTTATGCACACGCTGAGCCCGGACAGCCAGGGTGACACCCAGCCTTGCCAATATTTCAGCTTTTAGCATCACATAGTCTTTTGCTTGGTCAGGCTCTAGGTCATAGTAAGCCTTCTGCGATTCACCAGTTAACAGAGGAGCCACCAGTCCAGCCCACTGCTCCTCAGGCCACTTTTCTCTTTCAGCAGTCCTTTCAAATGTGGTCAAAAATACCTCTGGATCATCCTCTCCAGTCATTTTTGTCAATAAACGACTCACCCCAAAGGACGCGGTATTAGTGGGACGGCTTTCCTCACTGGTCTGCGGACGTTGCTGCATTACTGCTTCCATTTGTTGTAGTCTCTGCTCTTGCTTCTGTAACAGGTCTATGAAGCGGGCCTCAGATTGCTGCTGGGCTTGTTGATGAGCTTGCTGCTGGGCTGCAAGGCTCCTTTGCAAACCTGCATTTGTCTGCTGTTGATTGGCATTTGCTAGAGCCAGCTGTTTCAGTATCTCCTCCATGCTGGCTTAAAAAAAACTGCCACTGGTTCTCCACCAACTGTGAGGGGGTTAACTCGGTAGCGGGTGTGTGTGACCCCCTGGTTGGGCTCCCCACACAAAAACAGGGCCAGCAGACGGAGGTTGTGGTTTTCAAAATCAAAAGGTGCGGTTTATTTCTCTATGTACAGTGACAAAAACACAGCAAAGCCAAAAAGAAACAAACAAAATAAATCCTGGTCAGTTTGACCTCTGACTAAACATGCAGGTTTCCTAAACTAACAACTGGGATCAGCCTGGTGCTGTCCTAGTCCCTAAGTCCCTGGTTTAGTAAAAGTCCAAACAAATAGCCACACAGGCTTTGCCTCACCGCACAGGGGTTCACTCTCCCTAGACAGTCCACACAGGTCTGGTTCCAGGCATGAGCTAACATCTAATGAAGCTGGGAGTTCCTTATAGAGGCCTAAATGAGCTGACAAGGTTCAGCTGGTCTCATCTCTGTCTGCACGACGCCCCACACTCTCCCTAGAGGTATGAGTCATCCATGAGCCTACTAGCCTCAGCTGGGCTTATACAACTCTCCACCCTAGTTGTATAAGTCAGCATAAAGCCTGAATCTGGGAGAAATATATCTACCCCCCTGGATGCAACCAGGTGACTTTACCTTCCTGCTGTCACAACATGTTAATCATATCCCCCCTTAATCTCCTCTTCTCAAGAGAGAATAAATTCAGTTCCTCTAATCTCTCCTCATAGCTGAGCTCCTCCATGCCTCTTATCAGTTTGGTTGCCCTTCTCTGCACTTTCTCCAGTTCCCCAATATCCTTTTTGAGAACTGGGGCCCAAAACTGAACTGCATATTCCAGATGAGGTCTTACTAATGATTTGAACAGGGGCAAAATGATATCTCTCTCTGTGTCCTGGTGTCAGTGTGCTGTTTTGTGTACTAACCTGCATCTTCTCCTGTACGGCGCTCGGTATATGTGAGCGCCGCAGGAGAGATGACATCACTTCCTCCTGCCTGGCAGGCAGGGGAAGCTCTCTCATTCGCCGGGAGCGATCGAGAGGGGGGGGGCCGGAATCGAACGGCCGTCCCCTCATGCCGGATCGCTCCCGAAGGTAAAACGACCACCCACTGTAAAGAAGGGGACCCCCCAACTATACAAAGGCAATCACGTATATGTACGTGATTCTGCCTGTCGGTGCCATTCTGCCGACGTATATTTACAGTGGGCGGTCGTTAAGTGGTTAAAGATTTTCATCCATATTGCCGGGACCAGACATTACATTAAAGCCGCAAGCAGTTTTAAATGGCTTTTTTTCCTTTAGAAATGTAATTTTGTGCAGGTTCTAAACACGGGAAACACGTGGCACTTCACAGGCATACTTTAGACACCCCCCAGGTTCGATATTTAAAGGAATATTTGACTTTTTTTTTTCACTTTATGCATCATTAAAATGACTGCTCCCGAAAAACGACCGTTTTTAAAACTTCTTTTTGCATTGATACATGTCCCCTGGTGCAGAACCCGGGTTCCCAAACCCTTTTTAGGACGATAACATGCATAATAGTCGTTATAATTAGCACTTTAGATTTCGAACGTTCGCATCTATTGTATTTAATAGGGTTCTAAAGTTCGTGCGAACTTTCGGTCCGTTCGCTGGTTCTGGTGCGAACCGAACCCGGGGGTGTTCGGCTCATCACTATTCTGGAATTCGCTCCTGTAGACCTTATTATGGATAGTTTACTTATGTAATAGCAGAGAGGGTGGTTGACCTCACCCACCTGGGGCTTACGGCTTTTTCAGTAACAATGTGACCGAGTGTATATATTGTTGGTGAACTGTATGTGAATCCGATATGCTTATGTACCGATGCTGAAGTAAGTCAATTGCAAGGTGTCTCCTTATATTATGTCTTGTTATGGATGTCTGTACTGTTTCTATATTGCTGAGTTTTCAATAAAGATTTGTTTGGATATAAAAAAATAAAAAAAAGGATACAGTCCAATCGCCAAACTGATGGTTCAGGGGTTGCTTCGCCCATTATTGTTCAGGGCTCTCCACACCTGGTCAGAGACCTCTGCTTTACCCAGGTTGAGCCCTGAGCACTCATAAAGTCTCTAACAAAATCCTTCATACTGCACACCTGCATAATCTGGTCCTGGTTGTCCTAAAAGCTGAACCTAGGATTGGAGACTTCATCCCTCCCAAGTCTCTACAAAGCCTCCAGGCTCCAAAGACCCAAAGTGTTTTTTCTTCCCAATCTCTGACTTAAAATCCGGTTTCCTCTGTATCACACAAGCACCATGAAGCTGCCTGGAAGAAAACCCACATATCCCCACATACATGCATACATACATACATACATACATACACACTATATCACCAAAAGTATTAGGACACCTGCCTTTACAAGCGCATAATCTTTAATGGCATCCACGTCTCAGTCCGTAGGGTTCAATATTGAGTTGGCCCACCCTTTGAAGCTATAACAGCTTCAACTCTTCTGGGAAGGCTGTCCACAAGGTTTAGGAGTGTGTCTATGGGAATGTTTGACCATTCTTCCAGAAGCGCATTTGTGAGGTCAGGCACTGATGAAAAGGCCTGGCTTGCAGCCTCCACTCTAATTCATCCCAAAGGTGTTCAAATCGGGTTGAGGTCAGAACTCTGTGCAGGTTAGACAAGTTCCTCCACCCCAAACTCGCTCATCTATGTCTTTATGGACCTTGCTTTGTGCACTGGTATGCAGACATGTTGGAACAGAAAGGGCCCATCCCCAAACTCTTCCCACAAAGTTGGGAGCATGAAATTGTCCAAAATGTCTTGGTATGCTGACGCCTTAAGTGTTCCCTTCACTGGAACTCTTTGAAAACAAAAGAATTGTACCCTCTTTTGTTTTCAATAAACTCATACTGTTAACAGTGCTGCACATAAAAATAGAAGTAGTTGCAAAGATTTCAACATAGCATATGGTCCATAAAAATTTAGTCCTTTATCATTAAAAGTAACAATATCTCTCGATTTGCTTCCCAAGACAACACTCACTTTCTCAGGAGAACTAAAAACTCATATATCTGCAAGAAGAAACCAGGTCGTTAGAAATGGGTAAAAAATAAATAAAAAGTGGGGGGGGGGGGGATTCCATAGGTGTACTTATAGTTCAAATAAGATATCCAGAAACAACACATGCTGGATATTGATCCCAACAGTAAAAAATTATGACATAACCCCGGAAAACACACAAAAAAAGGAATGCCAACTAGTCCATGTGGACAGGGAGGAAAAAAGAGGGAAAAAATTGATTCCAAATCAGTGTAAAAAGACCCCGAGATGGAATCTCCCCCTCCCCCCCTTTTCTAACGACCTGGTTTCCCCTTGCAGATTAATACGTTTTTACTTCTCCTGTTTGTCGAGTGTTGTCTCCGGAAACGTGTGGAGAGATAATGTACAATAACTCAATTTTTATGGAGTATATGAAATGTTGAAATATTTGCAACTACTGTATACGGTATATGGGTTTTTGATAAAGTGTATATTTTTGATAATCATATTTATTTGTATATAGCCCCTTCCAAGTTTGTTCCCCTTTTCCCTCCTTTATTTTTTTTTATGGGATTCCCTGTTTTTTTTTCTGGGTGTCAGGGAAATAGCAGAGTTATTGGCATTCCTGCCAGTGTCCATCATGGCCGCACCAGACTCACCCCTATGCGCATATGCGCACGCGCGCACGCAGATGCGCCGCACGGACGGCGCGTACAGACTCAAACAGACGGTGTGGGCGCACCCCCCGGCCTATTTAAGCCTGTCACTGGCACATACAAGTTGCTGGATTATCTTCAGCTCCTACCATGTTCCTGTGCCCTGTAACTCCTGCCTGTCTGATCTCCTGTGTACCAAACCCGGCTTGCCTGACCTGTTCCTGCTGACTTCCTGGCGTATACCTGGCTTTCTGCTGTTGCTCCCTGCACCTGACCCCGGCCCGGCCAACGGACTTCGCTTACCTTGTCCTCTGTGCTAAGACCCAGCTCTGCTGTTATCTCGGACTGTCTTGCTGTGTTTGACCCCCTGGCCTGGCTCCTGATGCTGCTATCTGGACATTCCACTGGTCCTTACCCTTTGGACCTCTTAAGCACGCCTGCTTCCCTGCAGTCTGCCTGTTCCACCAAGTTCCTGGCAACCAGCACTACCTACCAGGCAACCCGTGCTTCTGTGGGCACCACACCCCCTGTATCATCTCCAGGGCTGTGCTGCGCTCGGCCGCAAGGGGAGCCCTCCCAGCATCTCGGCCTCCTACCTAGAACGTGACAGTATAATCCAGCCACTGACAGAGGCCGACGGAGGTGTCTCCCCGATGGAAACCGTAATGCAACACGTCACAGCCCTGACTCAGGTCATCCAAAAGCTCCAGGAGGGATACCTTCAACTAGAGGATCGCTTGCAGCACCTGCCACAATTATCCACCTCCACAGGTCAAGGTCCGCCTTCAGCCAGTCCTCCTAAAGTTTCCCCTACTGTGGTTACACCCCCTCCAGAACCACAAGTCCCAGTACCAGAATGTTTCCGTGGAGATCGAGAGAAGTTCCGGTCCTTTAGGAACGCCTGCAACTTGTACTTTTCCTTGCAGCCACGGACATTTTCCTTTGAAGTGGTGAAAGTGGGATTCAAAATTTCTCTGTTAAGTGACGAACCTCAGACCTGGGCCCATGGCCTATTGGAGCAAGAGAGCCCTACCCTTAACTCCGTGGATCAGTTCTTTAAAGCCATGGCCCGCTTGTATGATGACCCCCTACGAACTACCACGGCTGAAGCTACTCTGCATGCTCTCCGGCAGGGTCAGCGCCCTGCAGAGGATTATACGGTAGAATTCCGTACATGGTCCACAGACTCTGGATGGAATGAAGCAGCCTTGAGATATCAGTATCGGATGGGGTTGTCTGAATCTCTTAAAGATGAACTGGCCAGGGTAGAGACCCCCCCTACATTGGAGGGTCTCATCCAGCTGACCATTCAGCTTGACAGACGCTTGCGGGAACGTCAGTCTGAACGGGCCCGAACCTTCATGCCTACCCAGACACTACCTGAAGCCCTGTGTTCATCAGTTCCCGTACAGCTTAGCATGGTCCGCCCAGCACTGACTACTGAGGAAAGACTTCACCGCCGACAGGCGAATCTCTGCTTCTATTGTGGGGGTACAGGACATTTCATAAACAATTGCCCCATAAAACCTAGGAAGCCAACCCCCCGCACTCCAGTTAACTTCCAGGTAGCCAAGTCTTCCTCGGCTCATATTGCCCTTCCTGTCACATTACGGTTGGCAGGAGGAGAAATTCACCTCCAGGCGATACTGGATTCTGGGGCCTGTAGTTGCTTCTTAGATCTGGCTTCAGCAAAAAGACTCGCTATTCCTCTTCATCCCAAGAAGCAGAGACTGACCGTCCATCTGGCTGACGACTCAATGCCGAGTTCTGGGCATGTCACCCAAGAAACAGTGCCTATTCTTACCTCTACCAACTCAGGTCATCAGGAATTCCTTCGATTTGACGTCTTGAGCTCCCCCATCTTCCCGGTCATCTTGGGAATTCCATGGCTACAGGCGCACAATCCCCAGATTGATTGGCCCAGGAAAGAAGTACTCTTCACATCCTCCTACTGCCGGCAACATTGTCTTGCTCCTGTACCCAAGGACTCCTCCAGTTGCCCGACTGTATTACCCACGTCCCAAGTGGACCCGAACATACCGGCAGCATACCAGGAATTCCTGGACGTCTTCGACAAGAAGAAAGCAGATACGCTACCTCCACATCATCCATACGCCTGCCCCATCAAGTTACTGCCAGGGGCTGAAATCCCTTTTGGTCGTATATTCCCTCTTTCTGAGACTGAGCTTGAGACTTTAAGGGAATATGTCGATGAGAACCTCAAAAAAGGGTTTATCCGCCCATCCTCCTCTCCTGCCGGTGCTGGCATTTTCTTTGTTGAGAAGAAGGATAAGACTTTGAGACCATGTGTAGATTACAGGGAATTAAACAAAATTACCCTTAAGAATCGCTATCCGCTTCCCCTCATTCCCGAACTCTTCCAGAGGTTCCGTACAGCTCACGTCTTTACCAAGCTAGACCTATGTGGAGCCTACAACCTCGTCCGCATCCGGGAGGGGGACGAGTGGAAGACAGCCTTCAGAACAAGATTCGGACATTTCGAATATTTAGTAATGCCATTCGGACTGTGTAACGCCCCAGCGACATTCCAGCATTTTATGAATGATATTTTCAGAGAACATTTGGATCACTTTGTTGTCGTCTATCTCGACGACATTCTTATATTTTCTGCCACCCTGCAACATCATAGAACGCATGTCAAGAAAGTGCTGTGCATCCTCAGAACACACGGGTTATATGTCAAGGCAGAGAAATGCGATTTCGAAAAAGTGTCAATCCAATTCCTGGGGCTCATCACCACAGGCGGGATAGCTATGGATCCACAAAAAGTGAAGGCTATTCTTGAATGGCCGGTTCCGTCTGACAAGAAGGGCGTACAAAGATTCATCGGCTTTGCGAATTTCTACAGAAGATTCATAAAGAATTTCTCCACCATTATAGCACCAATTACCCAGATAACCCGCCAACATACCAAATTCCAGTGGTCCGCAGCAGCACAAACCACCTTTGACCAACTTAAGGCCTTCTTTACTTCGGCACCAATCCTACTGCATCCTGATCCCGCCATGCCCTACGTCTTGGAGGTTGATGCTTCGGAAGTAGCCACAGGGGCGGTATTATCCCAACGTCAGGGCCCCAAAGCATTATTGCACCCCGTGGCTTTCTCTTCACAGAAGATGAGTCCTCCAGAGAAAAATTACGATGTGGGGGATCGAGAACTCTTAGCCATTAAAACTGCTCTAGAGGAATGGAGATATCTCCTGGAAGGTGCCACACATCCCATCTTAATTTTTACGGACCACAAGACCACAAGAACCTGGAGTACCTTCGCACAGCCAAGCGATTAAGACCCCGACAGGCTCGGTGGGCTCTGTTCTTTTCAAGGTTCAATTTTCATATTACCTACCGCCCAGGCTCTAAAAACGGAAAAGCCGATGCCCTGTCCCGAATGTTCCCAGACACCCCTGAAGAGATAACTCCCAGTACAATTCTGTCCTCACAGAACTTTCTCTTGATTCCGCCTGATTTAAGGACTTCAATTGAGCAGGCTTCCTCCCAATGCACTGAAGCAGAAGTCTCTTCCCTAAGGAGTCAGGAGGGCCTTCTATGGCATCAGAACAAAATTTTTGTCCCACTGCAAGCCAGGCTACAAGTGTTAAAGACATTCCATGACCATCAGCTGGCTGGCCACTTTGGGGTCCGTAAGACAACCGAACAGGTTCAACGGTCTTTATGGTGGCCTACTTTGAGGTCTGACTGTAAAGAATACGTCAACTCCTGTATAACCTGCCAGAGGAGCAAGGGGTCCAACACCAGATCGTGGGGCCTGCTAAGACCACTGTCAGTCCCGGAACAACCTTGGAAAGATTTGCCCCCCTCAGAGGAATTTACAACCATCCTAGTCGTTGTGGACCGATTGTCCAAGATGGCACATTTTCTACCAATGATGGGCACACCTTCCGCCATGGACACAGCAAAGACCTTTATAAAGGAAATCGTCAGATTACATGGCATACCAGACAACATCGTATCTGATAGAGGTGTACAATTCACCTCCAGGATCTGGAGAGATCTCTGCAAATTACTTTCAATCAAGGTATGTTTATCCTCAGCCTACCATCCTCAGAGTAACGGTCAAACTGAAAGGACCAATCAGACTTTAGAACAATATCTGCGATGCTTCTGTTCTTTCTCTCAAGATGATTGGATTCCATTATTACCTTGTGCAGAATTTGCATATAACAACTCCGTGCACGCTACTACCAACCAATCACCCTTCTGGGCAAATTACGGCTTTCATCCTTCATTCTTACCTAACACTATTCCAGAATCATCGGTACCGGCTGTTCAGGATAGAGTGAATTTCATTCAGACAAACTACCAAATGCTCCAGGAAACAATGAAGAAAGCTCAGGAAGTATACAAGGAACAATATGATAAAAAGAAAAGAGGAAACCCTACCTTTAAGTTAGGGGACAAAAGTATGGCTGTCATCCGTAAATCTCAAATTATCATGTCCATCCCGGAAATTGGGACCCAAGTTCCTGGGTCCTTTTGAAATCAAACGTGTAATCAATCCTGTAGCATTTGAACTTGCCTTGCCAGAGTCTTTTAAGATCCACCCGGTATTTCATGTTTCTCTTCTTAAACCTGTGATTTCTAGTCCTTTTCCAGGGAGAGAAGAAGTGCCCCCGTCTCCGGTCCAGGTTGGTGATGAAACTGAATTTGAAGTGGAGTCCATTCTTGACTGTCGTCGGAGAGGTAGGACAATTCAGTTCTTAATTAAGTGGAAGGGGTATTCTCCTGAAGAAAACTCTTGGGAGCCTGCAAACCATGTGCACGCTCCTAGACTTCTGCAGAGGTTTCAAGCCCGTTACCATGAAAGATGGGCCCGGTTGGGAATCCGGAGGCTGCCCCTTGGGGGGGGGCACTGTCAGGGAAATAGCAGAGTTATTGGCATTCCTGCCAGTGTCCATCATGGCCGCACCAGACTCACCCCTATGCGCATATGCGCACGCAGATGCGCAATGCGCATGCACGCAGATGCGCCGCACGGACGGCGCGTACAGACGCAAACAGACGGTGTGGGCGCACCCCCCTGCCTATTTAAGCCTGTCACTGGCACATACAAGTTGCTGGATTATCTTCAGCTCCTACCGTGTTCCTGTGCCCTGTAACTCCTGCCTGTCTGATCTCTTGTGTACCAAACCCGGCTTGCCTGACCTGTTCCTGCTGACTTCCTGGCGTATACCTGGCTTTCTGCTGTTGCTCCCTGCACCTGACCCCGACCCGGCCAACGGACTTCGCTTACCTTGTCCTCTGTGCTAAGACCCAGCTCTGCTGTTATCTCGGACTGTCTTGCTGTGTTTGACCCCCTGGCCTGGCTCCTGACGCTGCTGTCTGGACATTCCACTGGTCCTTACCCTTTGGACCTCTTAAGCACGCCTGCTTCCCTGCAGTCTGCCTGTTCCACCAAGTTCCTGGCAACCAGCACTACCTACCAGGCAACCCGTGCTTCTGTGGGCACCACACCCCCTGTATCATCTCCAGGGCTGTGCTGCGCTCGGCCGCAAGGGGAGCCCTCCCAGCATCTCGGCCTCCTACCTAGAACGTGACACTGGGTTAAGGAGTAATTTTTGTATTTTTCCAGCCATGGGGACAGGCTGTTTTCTGGGGGGGGGGGGGGTGAGTGTAGCACCCTCTAGTGTGCTGAATGTAGATAGGTTGGTTGTTAGAGTAGGCAAATTGGCTTGACTGCGAGCCAGGCCTGGGTTGTGAATCTGGGTCAGGGTTTAGCAACTCATGGGCTGGATGACTCGGCAAGCAACTTCCCTGGTGCCTACCCCTGTTTTCTGGGACATTGGTAAATGTTCTAGACATAGTGGGTGGAGGTTAGGTGGAGCTGCTTGTCATATTCAGGGCTTTTTTTCAGGGGGAACTTGGTGGAACTCAATTCACCACCTCTGGCTCAGACCCTTTGGTGACTGCTCACCACAATCACTTGTAAACACAGAAGTCCGGTTTCTGTGTTTACAAGTGACAGCTCTGCACTCTGTGTGTAACCCCCATGAACTCTGCACTCTGTATGTAATGCAATCCTGGTATTTAATGCCGCTTTAAGACCCTTCTACTGTTTGTGAAATCTGACCCCACCCACTATTTGATGTGATTTGGAGGGGGTGTGTGGGGGGAGGGGTTTTGGGGGGTCGTGGTTGAGTTCCAGCACCTATTGTTTGAGAAAAAAAGCCCTGGTCATATTTATGAGGGCCTCAGCCTATCCCCAGCAAATGGGCTGGCAGGGGGCAGACTCGCCTCATAAATAGGCATGAGTCATGCCAGCAGGGGCAGTCAGGTTGTAAATGGAGTGCTGAGGAGGCTGTCGGTGGCCCTTGAGGGCGCTCACTAGTCTATGGGGGTGATTTCGAACCTGGGGCTCGGGTGCTGGAAGGATCCCCCAAAACACACAGAGGAAGCCCTCCCTTGAGGCATGGGAGCAAGAAGAGGACAGCAGGAGCAGTTGGGCACATCCGAGAGATCTCCTTAGAGTTAACCGGGTGGGCTGATGTCAGTCTGGAGAACTGTGGAGAGAGTGTCAGCCTGGAGGGCTAGTGAAAGGGGCAGCTGCAGCCAGGCGGGTTGGCAAGCCTGAAGAGGTGGAGCTGGGATCAGTAGACACAGGAGGAATGTGAGCTGGATACCGAACTTTTGCTACACAACCAAGGGGCCTCGGTTTCCTGCCTATAAGAGGCTTTTGCTTTGATCTTCTGTACAGTGTTCCAGTTAAGTTCTGCAAGAAAGTGAGTGCTGGAGGAAGAAGTGGAGTGTAAATAGAGCTGTATATAGGAAGAGTTGTCCCTGAAGTTGTTCTGAAGTCAAGTGGGCATCCCATAATCTCTAATCCCTATCCAAGTTATTACCCCTCAATAATAAAAAAAAAAACAAAGTCACGGATTGCTCTCTGACTCTGAGTGCCTGTGGAGATTCTGTGTGCCTGGCTGTGCAGGGTGGGGGATCCCAGTTACTTGCGGCTCCCTAGGGGGTGCACTACATATTTTTAAAAATTGTGTTTTGTCACAGGCATCTGTGGGGTAATATTTGAGACCCGGCTGGGCTGTCTGAGAAGTGAGGTTGCAGATGAAATCCAGAAACTCATCAACTCGGTTGGAATCATGTTGGAGAACGAGGTGGTGATTGAGCGACTACCTCCCTGGACCAGAAATTGGCTTCCTTACTGGGGACGTTTTGTCGGGGCCTGGGACGCCATCTTTGCTTATGGTATGTGATGCCTTGACATGCAGGCAATGAGGTGTGTACAGTGCACAAGGAACCCATTTTCATACCTAGCTTTAGCTATGACCAACCTGTCCAATCACACAAAGCACCATCTGTTAAAGACATTGTAGAGTATTTTCCATATATTTTATTTATTCATTATTTGGGTAAAATGTGAAATACTGAAGAATATCTGATGTTACCAGCAGATAGCAAATCCGAGTCTGCTTTCCACCACTTTTGAGTCCCTTTTCTGCTATGCTGTAAATGGTATGAATAGCTTGGATAATTTGATACCCTGCTGTGTTATGCATTGTGTATTTACAACACACAGGCACAAACTTAGAATATGATCAAAAAGTTCATTTTATTTCAGTAACTCAATTCAAAAAGTGAAACTCCTATATTCTATAGATTCATTACACACATAGTGATATATTTCAAGCATTTCACTCTTTTAATTTTGATGATTATGGCTTACAGCTAGTGAAAACCCCAAATTCAGTATCTTGGAACATTTTTAAATTACATAAGACCAATAAAAAAAAAAGGATTTTTAATACAGAAATGTTGGCTTACTGAAAAGTATGTCCATGTACAGTATAGTATGCACTCAATACTTGGTGCTCCTTTTGCATGAATTACTGTGTAGCAAGGTCCCAGGCCTCCTTCGGTCTAATGAGAACCTCCAGGGCCAGAGATAGCTGACATAATTTTGAATATGGTGGGTTGTGAGGCATAGTGAGATAAAAGAGAGAGAGAAAGGCGCTTCTGGGTAAACTATCTGACCAGAGAAATTGTCCGCAAAAAAATGTTATGCCGCATACACACGACCGTTATTCATGTCATGGAAAAAAACAATGTTTTTCTCGACGTGATTTTTCGTGTTTCCTCTCAAGCATGCCTTGTATACACACGTTCGTGAAAAACGCTCGAGCAAAGCGCGGTGACATACAACACGTACGACGGCACTATAAAGGGGAAGTTCCATTCGAATGGCGCCACCCTTTGGGACGTATTTGCTGCTCCTCGTGTTAATAAAGTTTGGTGAGAGACCATTCGCGCTTTTCAGTCTTCGTGCTTTTCAATCCGTTACAGCGTGACGAATGTGCTATCTCCATTACGAACGCTAGTTTTACCAGAACGAGCACTCCCATCTCATACTTGATTCTGAGCATGCGCATTTTTTTTTCCCTCGTAAAAGCATACACACAACCGTTTTTCATGACGTTAAAAACAACGAGAAAAAATAGAGCAGGTTCTAATTTTTTTTCAGGCATTTTTCTCGTCGGGAAAAATGCTCTGGAGCATACACACCACCGTTTTTCACAACCATTTTTAAAAATTGCATTTTTCTCGTCATGAAAAAACGGTCGTGTGTACGCGGCATGAGATTAATTCTGGCTGGTAGATGTCTGTGTGGAACACCAAGGCAGAAATTCAAGAGGGAAGCAACAACTCTATAAAAACAAGATAAAAAGAATGCACCTCTTAAGCCCTGTACACACGATCGGATTTCCTAATGGTTTTTAAACCGATGGATTTTTCGATCGGAAAACCGATGAAGCTGATTTCCATCAGTCTTGCCTACACACCATCAGTCAAAAAACCGACCGTTCCAAACGGCGTGACGTAAAACACTCTGACGAGCCGAGAAAAATGAAGTTCTATGCTTCTGAGCATGCGTAGACTTGATTCTGAGCATGCATGGGTTTTTTATCCGATGGAGTTCCCCACAGACGATAGTAATTTGCTATCGTTTTTTTTTTCCATCGGATAAATTAAAAACATGTTCTATTTTTTAACACCGATGGAAAAAAGACCGATGGGGCCCATACACGATCAGTTTGTCCGATGAAAAAAGTCCATCGGACTGTTTTCATCGGTAAAACCAATCGTGTGTACAGGGCTTAAGTGCAGTAACATAAGGACTTTTATTTTCCAAGAGAGTAAAAACACTTACTAGAAGTAAAAAGTTGGAAAGCTCATCGTATTAGGAGAGACCAGCAGTGGGGGTAGCCCTGGAGTGGTCAAGTCAGCAGCAAGGTGTAGTATCTCCCAGTCATCCAGCAGAGGGAAACCGTATGACAAGAGACCATAGGAGGAAAGCTGTGTTGTTGGAAACAAGCAAGGGACGCTGGACTCGTTGATGATGTCACCGGAAATGCGCCCAGAACCAGTGGTCTTATGTAATATTCTGATTTTCTAACAATTAGCCAAGGTAGTTACTCCTGGCAGGTAAATTTAGGAGCAACCCTGCCTAAACTCCAGGGTCCTACAACTGCATCAATGCGGCGTGGCATGGAGGCGATCAGCCTGTGGCACTGCTGAGGTTGCGTTGACAGTGGCCTTCAGCTCATCTGCATTGTTGGGTCTCATGTCTCTCAACTTCCTCTTGACAATACTCCACAGATTCTCTATGGGGTTCAGGTCAGGCGAGTTTGCTGGCCAATCAAACACAGTGATACCATGATCATTAAACCAGGTGTTGGTACTTTTAGCAGTGTGGGAGGTGCCAAGTCCTGCTGGAAAATGAAATCAGAATCTCAATAAAGCTGGTCAGCAGAGGGAAGCATTAAGTGCTCTAGAATTTCCTAGTAGAGGGCTGAGCTGACTTTGTACTTGATAAAACACAGTGGACCAACACCAGCAGATGACATGGATCCCCAAATCATCACGGACTGTGGAAACTTCACACTGCACCTCATGAAACTTGGATTCTGTGCCTCTCTACTCTTCCTCCAGAGTCTGGGACCTTGATTTCCAAATGAAATGCAAAATTTACTTTCAATCCGAAAAGAGAACTTTGGACCACTGAGCAACAGTCGAGTCCTTTTTCTCCTTAGCCCAGTTAAGACACTTCAGAGGCTGTCTCTGGTTAAGGAGTGGCTTGACACAAGGAATGCGACAGTTGTTGGTGGCTCTTAAAGCACTGATACCAACCGTAGTCCACTCCTTGTGAATCTCCCCCAAATTCTTGAATGGACTTTGCTTCACAATCCACTTAAGGCTGTGATTATCCCTGTTGCTTGTGCACCCTTTTCTACCACACTTTTTCCTTCCACTCAACTTTACATTAATATGCTTGGATACAGCACTCTGTGTGTCATGGATATGCATTAATGTCTGTCTGCCATCTTACCTTCCTCCTCATGTGTTCATCTAGAGACCAGACCTCCTCCACCTGGCTTCCTTTATAATCTCCTCCCAGCCTGACTCCACCCCAGGCCCTATCACAGAACACTATATTAACCTGTGCACTGCAAGCCTGCTTTGCTGATCAACGTGTTTGTTAGGCATTGTGTGTTTGGGTTCCTGCCTGCCGTGTGCTACGTCTGTCTCTCTGTTACGTTATTGGCTTGTCCCCGACTATCCCTGTCTGCTCGTGACCCTTGACCTTCGGCTCGTTCTTCGTTATCCTTGTCTGCTTGTGGCCCCTGACCTTCAGCTTGTTATTCGGTTCTCTCTATCGTGTACTGCTGCTTCCCCTCTTTTCCCCTTATCCTACGGGGCGTGAGCTAGGAAACTCCAGGGGCCGCGACCTGGTCCCAGCCTGCAGCGTAACATCCTCACCACTAGAGGCCCTGGAGAAGACCAGCTGGGTCTTAGACTCCGCGCCCTGGGGAATCTTGGCTCTCGCTTCCGTTAGGATCCCGGTTGTGCTCCTCTGGTCCCGCTTTCCACAACCACCCAGTTTCCTATCCGCAGAAGCCAGCCATAGGGTTCACTACCCCGCGGTGCACTCCTGTCCCCCTACAGTGTGCATCTGTCACCTGGCCACAGGTGACCCTGACAGTTTGATCAGCCATGAACCCGGCTGACATCCCGCTTCCCGCGGATGATCCATTGCAGGGCATAGTTCGCAGACTTGAGTCCCAGGAATCAAATCAGACCCAGGTGATGCGATTCCTCCAGGATCTGGCTTCTCGATTCGAGCAGCTTCAGGTCTCCTTGGGAACCCCGAATCCGCAACCCCAGGTACAACCAGAGGCTGTACCTATCGCACCAGTCGCAGCCTTACACTCACTAAGATTGCCAGCTCCGTTCCGTTTCTCTGGGGACTCCAAGGCCTGCAGGGGCTTTCTCAGCCAATGCACAATTCAGTTTGAGCTTCAGCCTCAAAGCTTCCTGTCTGACCAGGCTAAGGTAGCCTATATCATTTCCCTCCTCTCCGGTGAAGCTTTGGCCTGGGCTGCCCCCCTGTGGGAGAGGAACGATCCGGTGGTTTCCAGTCTGTCCGATTTCTTGAAGCTCTTTCGTAATATCTTCGAAGAGCCGGCTCGGGCTTCTTCAGCGGCTAGTGCTGTCTTACGTCTTCGCCAAGAATCTAGTTCAGTGGGGCAATATGCTCTTCAGTTCCGTATCCACACAGCTGAATTGAGCTGGAATAATGAGGTCCTGGTCGCTACCTTTTTACATGGCCTCTCTGACCGAGTGAAAGACGAATTAGCGGGAAGAGCCATTCCCGTCGGTCTGGACGATGTAATTTCATTATGCAACCAGATCAACATTCGTTTTCAAGAGAGGTCCTTAGAAAAAAGACGCCAGCACTCTCTGGGTCCTAGCCAGTCTGAGCTCCCCTCCCTTCATTCCGTGGAGCATCCTCTACCTGCTGAAGAACCTATGCAGCTGGGCCGGACCAGACTAACCCCCGAAGAACGTGCTAGGCGCAGAACTCTGGGCTTGTGCCTCTATTGTGGGGGCAAGGGTCATTTTCGTGACTTTTGCTCGCTTCTGTCCGGAGAACGTTCGGGCGTAATAAATTTGGAAGGTGGAGTATTGGACCCAGAAACATCACCTTCTCGCCTGCTCTTGCCGGTGTTCCTTCATGTAGGCACTTCTCCTCAGTCAACCCTTGCATACCTGGATTCCGGGGCTGCCGGCAATTTTATGGATTGGAGAACTGCTTCTTCTATGAAGCTTACCCTTTCACCTCTCACTACCCCATTGGTAGTCTCGGCAATTGATGGCACTGTTCTCCCAGGGGGCCCTATTCGCTTCCAGACGCTACCCATTAGGATGTCGGTAGGGATTCTCCACCAGGAGTGGATATCCTTTCTTATTCTACCCAAGGCCTCTACCCCAGTTGTATTGGGCCTCCCTTGGCTACAGCTCCACTCTCCACATGTGGACTGGGTCTCTGGGCAGATCCTGGCCTGGGGTTCCTCATGTTTCTCGTCGTGTCTTCTCAAGGTGACCCCCAAGGAGAGTCTTCCGGTTGCTGCCACTTCTGTTTCTTCTGATCTTCCTGCTGCATACAGCGATTACCGGGATGTGTTCTGTAAAAAATCAGCTGAGGTGCTTCCTCCCCACAGGTCTTTTGACTGTGCTATTGATCTTGTCCCCGGAGCAACTCTACCCAGGGGTCGTACCTACCCTCTGTCCATCCCAGAGACCCAGGCCATGTCGGAGTATGTCGCAGAGAATCTGGAGAGAGGTTTCATCCGGAAATCCTCATCGCCTGCAGGGGCAGGGTTCTTTTTTGTTGGCAAAAAGGATGGTACCTTAAGACCCTGCATCGATTATCGGGGTTTAAATGCGGTTACTATTAAAAATCGATACCCCTTACCCTTAATATCTGAGCTATTCGATAGGTTGAAGGGTGCCTCCATTTTCACCAAGTTGGATCTCAGAGGCGCGTACAATCTCATTCGAATACGGGAGGGTGACGAATGGAAGACTGCATTCAACACTAGAGACGGGCATTACGAATATCTGGTGATGCCTTTTGGTCTGTGTAATGCTCCAGCCGTGTTTCAAAACTTTGTCAATGAAATCTTCAGAGATCTGCTGTACCAGTTTGTTGTCATCTATCTGGATGACATTCTGATCTTTTCTGAAAATCTGCTCGTCCACAGAAACCATGTCCGCACTGTACTTCAACGTCTTAGAGAGAACAATCTCTATGCCAAGCTGGAGAAATGTTCCTTTGAATGTTCTGAGGTCCTGTTTTTGGGGTGCTTCGTCTCATGTTCGGGGCTTCGTATGGACCCTGGGAAGGTCTTGGCTATCACCAACTGGCCTCTTCCTGCTAGCCTCAAGGCCACACAGCGCTTTCTTGGCTTCACTAATTATTATAGGCAGTTCATAAGGAATTACTCTTCCATTGCCGCGCCTATTATCGCTTTGACCAAGAAGGGTGTGAATGCCAGAGACTGGCCTCCCGAAGCTGTCTCTGCATTTCACAACCTGAAACAGGCCTTTGTTTCTGGCCCCCTCTTGAGGAGACCAAATCCTGGGAATGCATTTTTTATTGAAGTGGACGCTTCCTCAATGGGGGTGGGAGCTGTTCTTCTTCAAATCTTTGAGAAGAGACGCCAACCATGTGCGTTCTTCTCCAAAAAAAATTCTCAGGCAGAGAGGAATTATGCCATCGGTGATCGGGAACTTCTCGCAATTAAATTGGCATTAGAGGAGTGGCGTCATCTCTTGGAGGGTTCCCCTCACTCCATAACGATCTTTACCGATCACAAGAATTTACAGTATCTACAGAATGCTAAACGTCTGAATCCTAGACAGGCCAGGTGGAGTCTCTTCTTTGCCCGTTTTAATTTCACGATTACCTACAAACCTGGTTCCTGCAACGGTCGGGCTGATGCGCTCTCTAGGTCATTTGACACTTTGGACGAGGAGTCCGCCCCTGAACCTGAGCCGATCATTCCCACCTCATGCATTGTTGCCCACTCTACCACCCTGAAGTCTAAAATTCCACCTGGTAAGACCTTTGTCCCCACTGAGCTAAGAGCTAAGATCTTTCGTTGGGGACATGATTCCAAGGTGGCAGGGCATTCTGGATTCCTCCGATCCTTCCTACTCATCAGTCGTCACTACTGGTGGCCTAATCTCCGCTCAGACGTCAAAGACTATGTTAAAGCTTGTCATGTCTGTGCTCAGTCCAAATCCTCCACACAAGCTCCTGCTGGTCTCCTCATGCCCTTGCCCATTCCTAAGGAACCCTGGGCCCATATTGCCATGGATTTTATCACCGATCTCCCACTGTCTGAGAATAATACAGTCATTTGGGTGGTAATCGATCGATTCTCCAAGATGGCTCATTTTGTTCCTCTTCCTGGTCTTCCTTCTGCCCCTGCCTTGGTTCCCATTTTCATTCGGGAAATTCTCCGCCTACATGGGGTCCCTTCTCATATTGTTTCCGACAGGGGAGTCCAATTCACGTCTCTTTTTTGGAGAGCCTTTTGCAAATCCCTCAATATTGTCTTGGATTTTTCTTCCTCTTACCATCCCCAATCCAATGGACAGACTGAGAGGGTTAATCAGGAGTTAGAGGTCTTTCTTCGCACCTTTGTGTCTTCTCACCATGACGATTGGTCCTCTCTACTCCCGTGGGCAGAATTCTCCCATAACAATCATGTGAATACCAGTTCGCAGAAGACACCCTTTTTCACAGTTTATGGAAAACACCCTCAACTTCCTCTTCCCATGATCTGTTCTCCAGACATTCCAGCTTTGGCTTCGGTTCAGGAGTCTCTCAATTCCGTTTGGGGTCACGTTCATGATTCCCTCCGGGCAGCTGCTGAAAAATTCAAAGGCTTTGCCGACCGCCGCAGGCGTAAACCGCCTTCTCTTCAGCCAGGGGACAAAGTCTGGCTCTCTACCAGGAACATCAAGCTCCGAGTTCCTTCTCTGAAGTTTGCTCCACGATTCATCGGTCCATACACGGTAACTGCTAAACTGAATCCGGTTTGTTTCAAACTCCAGATTCCTAAGAGCCTTAAAATCACTAACTCCTTTCATGTTGCTCTTCTAAAGCCTTTAGTCCTCAATAAATTCTCTCGTCCTCTCCCTACCGTGGCGCCTGTCTCTGAGGATAATCAGGAGTACGAGATCAGTCAAATTCTGGACTCCCGACTCTGTAAAGGCGTTCTTCAGTACCTCGTTCATTGGAAAGGGTTTGGTCCTGAGGAGAGGTCTTGGATCACTGCATCTGAGGTCTTTGCACCTCGTCTGTTAAAGGAGTTTCATCTGAAGTTTCCCTCTAAACCTGGGCCCAGGCGGGGAAGGGGGAGGCCTCGTAAGAGGGAGGGTACTGTCATGGATATGCATTAATGTCTGTCTGCCATCTTACCTTCCTCCTCATGTGTTCATCTAGAGACCAGACCTCCTCCACCTGGCTTCCTTTATAATCTCCTCCCAGCCTGACTCCACCCCAGGCCCTATCACAGAACACTATATTAACCTGTGCACTGCAAGCCTGCTTTGCTGATCAACGTGTTTGTTAGGCATTGTGTGTTTGGGTTCCTGCCTGCCGTGTGCTACGTCTGTCTCTCTGTTACGTTATTGGCTTGTCCCCGACTATCCCTGTCTGCTCGTGACCCTTGACCTTCGGCTCGTTCTTCGTTATCCTTGTCTGCTTGTGGCCCCTGACCTTCAGCTTGTTATTCGGTTCTCTCTATCGTGTGCTGCTGCTTCCCCTCTTTTCCCCTTATCCTACGGGGCGTGAGCTAGGAAACTCCAGGGGCCGCGACCTGGTCCCAGCCTGCAGCGTAACATCCTCACCACTAGAGGCCCTGGAGAAGACCAGCTGGGTCTTAGACTCCGCGCCCTGGGGAATCTTGGCTCTCGCTTCCGTTAGGATCCCGGTTGTGCTCCTCTGGTCCCGCTTTCCACAACCACCCAGTTTCCTATCCGCAGAAGCCAGCCATAGGGTTCACTACCCCGCGGTGCACTCCTGTCCCCCTACGGTGTGCATCTGTCACCTGGCCACAGGTGACCCTGACACTGTGAACAGCCAGCTTTGTTAGCAATGACCTTTTGTGACTTACCCTCCTTGTGGTTGAATGTCTTCTGGACAACTGTCAAGTCAGCAGTTTTCCCCATGATTGCGTAACCTACTGAACCAGACTGGGAGACCATTTAAAGGCTCAGGAAACCTTTACAGGTGTTTTGAGTTAATTAGCTGAATAAAGTGTGACAACATGAGTCTACAATATTGATCTTTACAATATTCACATTTTCTGAGATACTGAATTTTGAGTTTTCACTGTAAGTCATAATTATCAAAATTAAAAGAAAGAAATGCTTGAAATATATCACCCTGTGTGTAATGAATATATAATACGAGTTTCACTTTTTGAATTTGTAGCGGCCTCACCCCTCTCACCCCTTCTCGGCTTGTTGTCTTGTCTAGGAGGATCAGGGAGGAGGGATGCGGTACACTACAGCCCATGTCCTCTTATGTGTAGAGGTGAAAGCCAACACCTGTTTACCTTCGGGCTGTGTGCATAACCCAGAGCCAAGTCCGTTCTGCAGATGACACCCCTTTGCTCCCAGTAACTGGAGTTCCACGCCACTGAAAAGGTCCAACTCTTATTTATTCTCTGACAGCAATAAATCGTCCTTTAACAGCAGACAGGTTGTGACCCAAAGAACAGTTTAGTATAAGTGAGGAGTAGGTCAAGGCACAATTCTCAAAGTGTAGTGTAGTGTCACCAATGGTTATTACACACAGCCGCTGCCACCGACCGTGTAGAACAGGAACAGAATTACCTTCGCTAAGTGCAGCCCCTGTCAGAGGGAAGACATCCTTCCAAGAGAGTTACCAGAGGCCCCGCCGTCCCCAGTAATGCTGCACCGGACTGTTCGGAGGGGTTACGCTCCCTAGCCTCCTCACCTCAGATTCGGGCGCCCAACACCTTAGGGCCCCTCGGACTCTTCCACCCCTGCGGAACCCAGTCAAAGGTACTGGGCCCCGGGCCTCCTCCGTAGTACCTCACCCCAGGCTGAACGTGCCTGGGATGGACTCCATCTCCCACTCCGGCCAGGTCAAGGGCACCTGGGCCCGGAACTCCAGAACACCGGCACCCAGGCTGAAGGTGCCTGGGCGTGGCTGTGACTTCTGACCCTGAACCTCGTGTTGAGGGCGTCTCTCCCCTTTATCTCCTCTCCCGACAGGCACAGCAGGTTCCCCGCCCCGCCGTACGACTGCCGAAACAGGACAAAAAGGGAACAGCACTGCAGTGATGGTTCAACCCCGGCCCAGGGCGACAGCGCCACCCAGGGGCCGCAGGGAACCGAATACCACTGGTGTCCTCCACGAATAAAAAGGGTCCCAAATTCCCTAACAATCAGTGCATCTGGGTCATACTACCACCCAGATGCTCCCCCTAAATTTAAATACCCGCTACACTCTCCCCCTGGTGATTTGACACTGGTCCCCAGTGTCTGGTGCAAACCCATGTCTCCAAAGAGTGGTAACATAAGTTCAACCCAGAGACCAAACTACTTATAGGACCAAACCTTACAAACTAACCATGAATTGTGCCAGGACCTAAAATGGGAAAGGGAAAACAAGAATATAAAACAATGAACTCTCATCAAATATACTTTAGATATTTTACACATTTACATCCCCTCCCTCTCTGCTATCTAAGGACCACCCCATTCTCAGCAGCCTTGATAAATGAATCTCCTGTAGAGGGGAAAGAAAACATACATCCTATCACAATGTGTGTGTCTTGGAATGAATGGGTCTATCCGAAAAGAAACCCATTCGCTCCAATAAGTATGGTGCAAAATGTAAAAAACACAAACAATCGTTGCGCAACACCACCACCTGGTGGTAGTGCTGCGGTAAAGACACTTGGTCAAATCCAGATGAAACTTTACTTCTCTGTGCTGTGGCCCTATGCTGGCTACACCCCAAAGTCTCTATGTTCCTTGTGGTGAGAGGAGAGGAGGGAGAACAAACAGGGGGAACAGCTTCCACTTCTCCAAAGAGTAAAACACCATATGACTAGGGTACAGTTCCTGGGTTCCGGCAAAGGCACTCCGGAAAGTCCAGCAATGAGAAAAAAACAAAGGAGTCTCTTCCTCCTAGAGGTAAAACTTTGGGTGCGGCAGGAACAGGGGCTTTAAGTGCTTATCAAAGGTCTCCACATTATACTCAACATTCTCTCCATCCTTCCGACAGATAAGCACCCTGTCCGCATGGATATGCCTACCCAATTTCCACTCCGCCTTACAGTCTCTGAACTTCTTAGAAGCTGTAGGTGAGCACGAGAGGTATCTACGAGCGTGGGGCACCTTAAGTTGTGTCCAAATGAATTCATCGTACCACCGCTGCCACAAGATCTCCACCTCATAGAGCAAGTCTCGGGGTAAATACGGGTATTCCCACCCATATTCACGGGCAACCTTCTGGCAAAAGAGTCGCTGCAGCCTGGCCAAAGGTGGCATTGTGGCACGATCTCCTTCTCCAGGCAGAACAATGGATTCAGGGTGACGAGGTACTTTAACTACCTCTGTAGATTTGGGCTTAGGAGCCCGCAGTGATGCACGTTGCACTCCCGCAACAGGAGCAGATGAAACAGCAGGTGATTCCGGGGGTGACAGGGCAGACAGGGGACCAGATTCCTCCTCAGGCTCTGGAGCCTCCACCCGGGATGCACTATCCCCAATAGACATGGGTGGGTCCCTTGTTGCACAGGACGAGGGTAGCGGCATCTTGTCCCAACCCTTCTTGTGGAAAATCTCATCTATTTCCCCGTCATCACCGGCATCAGATAATGATTCTAGGTCGGAGATGTCATAGAACTCCGCGGGCAGGTAATTCCCAGTGGACACGGAATCACCCCCCTGAACCGCCTCCACCGACTGTGGACTCCCGACACCTCCAACCACACACACTGTCCCAACCCCTGGCTCACCTTGGCCTTTAGTAGAACAGAGTTGTCCAGGGCTCTTCCCCCTGGATCCATCCAGGCCAGGCAAGCGACGGGGCGAAGCTCTTCCACGGCCACAGGATGCCTTTACCAGGCCGACTTTCCTCTTCGGCGGTAGAAGCAGGGAGCTTGTGGTGACTGAGGCAGCATCCTCAGATTTCTCTTTCTCAGTCTCCGCTGGGGCCTTCTCCTCGCCCCGGTCAGTGCGCGCAGGAATGTCCGCATAGGCTCTGATCTCTCCCTCCGGAGTGGCGGTGCCTGTGAGGCAGGGAACCCAACACCACTGGAGTCCTCCACGAATAAAAAGGGTCCCAAATTCCCTAACAATCAGTGCATCTGGGTCATACCACCACCCAGATGCTCCCCCTAAATTTAAATACCCGCTACAAATTGAATTACTGAAATAAATGAACTTTTTGTTGATATTCAAATTTTTGAGATGCACCTGTGCATGGCTGAATGAGTCCATTGCCAATAGGTTTAGGATTTTAGTTGGACTGAGGTAATTACTAGGCTTGTGCAATTCGTTTCGTAACGAATTGAAATTCGTCCGAATTTAGCAACTTTCGGACATTCGGAAGCATTCGAATTTCCGAACAAAGCAATTACGAATAAGACCGAATCCGAAATAAATTATACCGCAAATAGCGAATGCCCGAATGTCTTCGGCATAATTCGTTATGAAAAAGTTACGAATGTACGAATCCATACGAAGCACAATAACACTCACTCTGCTCTGCTCTCTGCTTCTCCCACACCGTGCTGAACTCCCTCTCAAAATGGTGTACAGGGGCGGAGGTTATAGCCGCATGTAAAAAACGAAAGTAAAATACGAGATTTCGAATCCATTCGAAGCACAATAACACTCTGCTCTGCTCTCTGCTTCTCCCTCACCGTGCTGAACCCTCTCAAAATGGTGTACAGGGGCGGAGCCTATAGCCGCATGTAAAAAACGAAAGTAAAATACGAGATTTCGAATCGTTACAAATAACCGCTATGTATTTAGAAAAGTACAAATCCATTCGAAGCACATTAGGCATAATAGGCAGCGTCGTTGTGAGAGAGACACGGAAAATTACGAATCAACGAACCCAAAAAAAGTTACGAAAGTAGGAGTTGTGTCCAGAATCAACGAAAAACAACGTACTCTACCGAAAGTACGAATTATAAAGCAACAAAAAATTCAACGAAAAATGTCGCTTGCAAAAATACGAATGAGTCCGAACACGAAAAATCCCGTCTAGCAAAATTACGAATGATTACGAATCAACAGGACCGGAAAGAAACGAACCGAAACGGAACGAATTTTTCCGTTGTGCACAAGTCTAGTAATTACAAAATTGAGCAGGTAGTGCTGATTTGCTTATTAAAAAGCCCAGAATGCACTGCAAACTATATATAATGGAACAAAAAAGATTCTTGTATAAACTTGTAATTAATTAAAACATGAAGCAAAATGTATTGATTTAAAACTATTTATAGCTTTCTTTTATCTACGAATTAAAATCTGTTAGTGTATGAGTTTGGGCAGAGTGTGGATTGGCTTTTGTTCACAACGTCGCATAATGCAACTGAGCCCCCGATAGCAGTAAGACCTGATCTGGGTTCTAATCCTTCCTGATGCCATCAAAAACTAGAAAAAGTTTTGGCTATAATTACACTTTAATAACACATTTTGTAATAAAGTACTGTACTATTATGCACTTGCTCTTTGTAGGGACGAAACTGATTGACAAGAAAGTGGAAGACATTGAAGGACGCCTCCAAAGAGGAGAAGATTTGGGAGGAGCCTATCTCACTCATCTGCTGACCAATGGGAAGCTGGACCTGAAGGAGGTGTATGGGATCATGCCGGAGATCCTTCAAGCCGGGGTGGACACGGTGTGTTTTGTAAAGGCTTCCTAATATCATCATTTCCACTATACAGAAAATGTAACAACTTTTTGAAAGTTATTTGGATAGAAATCACACAGAGTGAAGAACTCTTCCCACTACACCACATGACAGCACTGGCCAAGTCCTGGCCATTGGCTACTTAGGCATGATGGTGAGAGAGTCACCTGATACAGGGGGACCCCTAAGTGAACCTGTAACCTGCATGAGCAAAGCAACTGTTCACTTTAAAGGGAGTTTCTGCTTTATAAATGCAGTTGACTTATTCTTCATGTAGCAATCATGTAACAATTTTATAAAATTCCCATCAACTTTTAGATTTTTATTTTTTATCTATGTAGACAAAGTCATATATCCAGTGTACACGTATCAGGCACATTGGTTTTTAACCCAGTGCATGACATGAAAAGATTAGTTATACAAACCTAAAAGCATTGACTAATGCCGCGTACACACGATCGGAATTTCCGACAACAAATGTTCGATGTGAGCTTTTGGTCGGATATTTCGACCGTGTGTAGGCTCCATCGGAAATTTGCTGTCGGAATTTCCGAAAACAAATGTTTGAGAGCTGGTTCTCAATTTTTCAGACAACAAAAGTTGTTGTCGGAAATTCCGATCGTGTGTAGCCAACTCCGAGGCACAAAAATTCTATGCATGCTCGGAATCAATTCGACGCATGCTCGGAATCATTGAACTTCATTTTTCTTGGCTCGTCGTAGTGTTGTACGTCACCGCGTTCTTGACGTTCGGAATTTCCGAGCAACATTTCTGCGATCGTGTGTATGCAAGACAAGTTTGAGCCAACATCCGTCAGAAAAAAGTCCACGGTTTTCTTGGCGGAAATTCCGATCGTGTGTACGCGGCATAAGAAGAATTAGAAGATCCACAGTACACAGTGATAACAATTGAAATGGGAAAACTGTCTTGTACAATTTTTTTTATTAAACGATAATGGCGTACAAGGAACCATCAGAAAGAAAACTAGCAGTCTGTTGATGTTGAGCAAATAACCGAGTCATAGTTAAATGGAGAGGGAGGGGGGCTCCTGATGGAATTTCCGATGAAAAAAAGTCAGACGGAATTTTTTCATCGGATAGCTAGACCGTGTGTGGGCCCCATCTGACTTTTTTCCGTCGGAGTTTAGAAATAGAACATGTTTTATTTTTTTCCGATGGAAAAAAATCAGATCCGAAATTCCAATCGTCTGGTTGGACATCCGACGGAGAAAAAAGTTTAGAAATAGAACATGTTTTATTTTTTTCCGATGGAAAAAAATCAGATCCGAAATTCCAATCGTCTGGTTGGACATCCGACGGAGAAAAAAACACGCATGCTCAGAATCAAGTTGACGCATATTTGGAAGCATTGAACTTAATTTTTCCCGGCTCGTCGTAGTGTTTTACGTCACCGCGTTTTGGACGGTCGGAATTTGGTCTGACAGTGTGTATGCAAGACAGCTTGAACGGAATTCCAATGGAAAATTCCATTGGATTTTATCCCATCGGAAATTCCGATCGTATGTACAGGGCATTAGAGTGTTGGTGGGTAAGTGAAAGGTCCCAGTATGGAGAGCAATTGACACTAAATGTGGATGGGGGGGGCGGGGGGGGGGTATAAGGAGAAAAGAGACAGTGGCTGGACAAGGTCATTTAGCACGTAAGGTGAAATGGTCAAAGTGGGCCTCCACTTCCATGCACTGTGAACATCTTTACCGGCAATGGTTGCAGGTCGTGTCCTTCTTGCACTTTCCCTCCTGTCGGAGCACCGAAGGACCACTTCTGCCTACCGTTTGGCTTGGCTTTGATCAGAGGTGTGATTGTATTGGTTTTGTTTTATTTTTTTTATTTTTTTGGGGTGGGGGGGTTTTTATGTGAATCTTTTTTTAACAATTCCCCCATTCTTTAACATAAACCTATCCTCCTAGAAATAACTAGGCTGTCCTTGTTGATCTCCTTTTCGAAAATTCTCTTTCCATGGATCTCCTGCTGATTTCTAGTCAAATCTTTTGAGGTACTAACCTCAAAAAAATGTTGTTCTTACTTCATGCTGACTTTACTTATCTGTATACTTGTTCCTGGTCTGATATACCAACCAGAGCAGTGGTCACCAACCAGTGGTCCATGGACCACTGATTGTCTACGAGAAAATGTTGGTGATCCCCAGGGGTTCTGCCACAAATTAACATTGTGGAGGATGTATACCACCCAATGTTGTTCCCAGTGTTGTTCTCAAAGCGCGCATTGATACCCAATGCCTCCTCCTCAGAGAGAGGCGCCAGGAGTAGTGCAGAGAGTAGGAGGTGAAATGGAGGGAACTTCCAATGGCAGCGCTGATTGTGTGTATAAGGCATGTAAAATTCATATTTGTGGTCTGCGGGATTCAAAATTGTGCGTTTAGTGGTCCGTGAGGCCCAAAAGGTTGGCGACCACTGAACGAGAGGATTGGCAAGACAACCAGGCAAGTAGCATTTTCAGAACAACCACAACAACAGAGTTTTTTTTCTCTGCTATTCCCCCAGACATCAAATACCCTGACATGGGCCCTGTACCTGCTGGCAAAGCACCCAGAGATCCAGAAGACTCTCTATGAGGAGGTGATGAATGTTATCCCTGGAGATAAAATTCCCTCCCATGAGGATCTTGCTAGAATGCCACTGCTGAAAGCCGTCATCAAAGAAACCCTGAGGTAAGAGTCTATTTTATACTTCCAAATAGAATATATACAAACTTTTTCTTTGTATAGAGTAGGAACCTCGGTCAGTTTTTGTTGGTCTTTACTCCAATTGAAAAAATTGTATGTTATTATACTATTTCTGTACTATATGCCTATGGTTCTGGATGTACAGTTAGCCATTGGGTATAAAGGATTGATTTGCATGGTTCCAGCCACTATCTTGAAATTAGGAACTATCCCTTTATTTTTGGAATATGGAATGGAATGAAAAATGTGAAGTCCTTCTTTTCTGAGGAGGATGTACTGTGCTCCAATTGGCTAAGTGGAGGGCTCTTTTTTTTTTTAAACTTTATTTCTTTAATGGGTATTTCACATTTTTACAAAATATAACAAAACAGACTTCCCCACCGGGTCCCCACTCCCCCTCCCGGCTC
Organism: Rana muscosa; assembly: GCA_029206835.1. Taxonomy (NCBI): domain Eukaryota; kingdom Metazoa; phylum Chordata; class Amphibia; order Anura; family Ranidae; genus Rana; species Rana muscosa. The sequence goes on from CM055127.1 coordinate 465,907,041, forward strand.
CCAGTTTCTATCCACCCCTTGAATAACCATTATTTGTAATGTACACATTTTAGATAATACCTGGGGTGGACAACCTGCGGGGATATCTGTATAGTCTTCTATTTGGAGCTAATATTCTCACCCAATTACTTCTCCCTCGCAACTCCATGCATTCCACTCATTCCCTCATCTTTCACTCTCTCATAGTCTAATTTCTCTTGGGTCACTACCCATCATTTGAGTGTTTTTCTATATTATTAGGAATTACATACTAATCCCTGTTGCTTCTCACCAGGGTTTCCAAATCATGTCAAATTTCATTAGCGCGCCTTGCTTTATATATACCGACTTCTCTTTGAGAATTACCCTGTTCATACTATTTAGCCATTCCCTACTAGACGGAGGTGACGCCGACTGCCATCTCCGGGCAATCAGAATCCTTTCTTGGAATAAGCATCTCATAATTGCCTCTTGGGTGTTTCCTAGTTTTCCCACTCCCTCCACTAATCCCAGTAGACATTGTTTCGGCTCCAGCTCGGTGGAAGTTCCAAACACCCTGTCAATGGTTTTCGCCACCTCCGTCCAGTAGCGGAACAGTTTTGGGCATCTCCAGAACATATGGAGCATATCCCCCTCTAGGTCCCCACACCTGGGGCAACTAGGGTCTGGCCGGCGGCTGAACTTGAAGAGTCTGTGAGGAGTGTAATAGGTTCTGTATATTAAGAACAGATGTGACATCCTCTGCGAGGGGGACAACAAAACCAATGGGGCCAGTTCGAGAATTCTATTCCACTGCATATCGGAAATATCTCCCACATCTTTTTCCCATTTTCTCTTATACAAAAGGGGGTTCTAACCCACCCAGTCTCCCATTATTAATATGTGGATATATTTTTGAGATTAGACCTTTCCCTGACTCTGCATTAGTTAATTTTTGAAGTACTGGGATTGTACTCCATTCTAAAGTCCTTCCTCTGAACTGTTCCTCTAGTGCAGGGGTCTCAAACTGGTGGCCCTCCAGCTGTTGCGAAACTACAAGTCTTATCATGCCCCTGTCTGTGGTAGTCATACTTGTAACTGTCTGCCATGCAATGCCTCATGGGACTTGTAGTTTCGCAACAGCTGGAGGGCCGCTTGTTTGAGACCCCTGCTCTAGTGCATGCCTGATCTGTATGTATCTGAAGAAAGATTTATTCGGTTGGGCATATTGGTTTCTCAATTCCTGGAAAGTTTTCAAGGTGCATTTTTGGTATAACTGTGTAATAAATTTTATTTCACATCTCTCCCATTAAGTGGAAGGCTCTTTAGTTTCTTTAGTACCTCCTTACCATAAGTTATTAAAATGATTGCATTAATATATTTTTAAATTTAGGATGTATCCAGTGGTTCCACAAAACGGACGTATTATAACAGATAAGGAGATAGTGCTAGAAGGATACATGTTCCCTAAAGATGTAAGTAATTTCCATTATAAGGATTGTGCATTGCGTCCATTTTAACAATATGAAGGGCTGAGGGGTAGGAAGAAAGTACCTTGGGGTGTGGGAAATGCAAAAAGGCAGGATCTGCAACTTATTTCCCAGTCTATAGTGGACTCCCTGCCCACTGACAAAACCGAGATCACTCGCTAATCGCAATAAATGCTCAAAATCAGAAACATTTCTTGGTCTTTTGGTGCTGCCTATGACCAACCTTAGTGCAATGAAGCCCTCATGTGGTTTTCTGGATTTTTGGAAACGTAGCACTCTAAACTTCAATGGCTGCCAGTTGGGTGAAAAATGCCACACGAGGTATTTTCGGTATCGACACACCAACGTGTGTCGATACCGGGAATGTGACATATCCCCCTGAGGAAGATACGTCACGTTCCCGATATCGACACGCGTTGAGGAGGGGACAGGACGGGATGGTGCAGGAGACAACAGAGCAGTCTCAGCGCGGAAAGGACACACCAGTTCAGCGTTTTATCTGTAAAGAGTGGTGCACTGAAGCACCCACTAAATGTGAGTACCCTAGTAAAGGGGCTAGTGTTGTGTATCAATAAAAATTGTTTAAATGATATCACACTATCGAGTTTCCTCTGCTATACTTATACGTGGAAACGTACCAGCAACCAGCCCAGACACTGAACCCAGAGGAGGTTCATATGCGTGTTTTGACCAAGCTTCGCTGCAAGGTCACACGCACTGAAGGGGGGAGCACCTGAGTGGACACAAGAACACGTTTCTTCATCACCAATATATTTTTTGGAATGGACTTCATATTTATTATTTTTATATCAACGCATGTCTTCACATGAAGAACTTTGCACATAGCACTTTAGTGCACTGGAACACTTTCTTGTATAATATTTGAGCACTTATAAGGACTGTGTTATTATGATGATTTTATGAGTTTAAAAATTATAAATATATAGCTGCACAGAATCACTTTATTGTCACTAGGGCACTTTAAGCATTGGATATATTTTTAACGTTTAATATTCTTAAATATATGATTTATAGTGAGTTGTGGAAATATACACAGAACTAGAATATTTATTGTGGTTATCACATGCCAAGATCAAGATAGCGCAGCACTTTCCTCTGTATTTTATTTGTTTGCACGGTCATATGGGACGTGATCAGTGCTAGCAGCTGTCTGGATTACAAATCGGTATATATATATATATTTATGGTATCTTGCAAGATTTTTTACTATTTAAACATTTTTAGGAGAGGACAGCCTTATCTAACCACTAAACTTATCTGCTTCAAAACTAAAGGTCCATAAAGACATGGAGTTTGGGGTCCATAAAGACATGGAGTTTGGGGTGGAGGAACATGACTGTCCTGCACCTCAACCCGATAGAACACCTTTGGGATGAATTAGAGCGGAGGCTGCGAGCCAGGCCTTCTCAGCCAACATCAGTGCCTGAACTCACAAATGGGCTTCTGGAAGAATGGTCAAACATTCCCATAGACACACTCCTAAACCTTGTGGACGGCCTTCCCAGAAGAGATGAAGCTGTTATAGCTGCAAAGGGTGGGCCAACTCAATAATGAACCCTACGAACTAAGACTGGGAGGCCATTAAAGTTCATATGCGTGTAAAGGCAGGCGTCCCAATACTTTTGGTAATAGAGTGTACATTAACATAATAATAGCGAAAGCAAAATACAACTCACTCAAAACGTACACTTTTATTTTCAGACGCTGTTCGTACTTTCTCACTATGTTCTGTCCCGCGATGAGAACAGCTTCTCTGAACCCGACAAGTTCCTGCCCCAGAGGTGGCTGCGCAGCTCTGGGAAGAATCATCACCCTTTTGCCTCTATCCCCTTTGGGTATGGGGTCAGGGGGTGCCTGGGGCGTCGGGTAGCTGAGCTGGAGATGCACTTAGCTCTGTCACAGGTGAGTTATGTGTGTATGTTATCGAATGTAGCGGTAGTAGTAGTTTTTGAGTTTTATTGAGGGGATTGCAACTTGGATAGGGATAGGGTAGATATGGGATGCCTACTTGATTTTATAAAAGCAATAAAGGGACTGAAAACTATATACACCTCCGGTATATACAACTTCCTCTCTAACACATTCACTTGGTTTCAGATTATCTCTACCAGGACCAGCTAGAACTGTGATTGAGGCCTGACACTGGCATAGCCAGGCCTAAAGCAAATGCCCTTTGCAGGCAGGGACCACGGGCCACTATGGTGTAGCAAAATTGGTAGTCTTAATGCTAGCTGTCCCACGTGGCTACTGATCCCAGCATCACCTCTTCAGGCCCTGCCAGCTCTCCTGGCTGCAGCTGCCTCTTTCCACTGCCCGTGCCACCACAGTCCTCTCCACTGTCTCTGCACCCATCCCAGACTGCTTGCACCAAGTCCTCCTGACTGTGTGTCACTACCCCTGCCCTCTTGGCTGCACCTTGTTGTTCCTCCTGGACACTTGCCTGGCAGTGTTGTCCTGCTGTCCTCCCCTTTCTCCCTTGCCTCCTGTTCAGGACACCTTGGTTGTAGGAAGGTCCCATCCGCACCCTAGCCCAGGCCCATGGTCAACAACCCCCCCAGACTGGGGAGCTCCCTCCAAGGGCACGACAGCCTAACACTCCATCTCCATCTTCCACCCGAACAAACTCCTCCCCAGCTGGACTGACCCTGAGTATTTGAGGAGGCCTGCCCCCTGCCAACCCAAGTTGGGGATTGGTCAGAGCCCTCAGAATACTCCAGGCATCTCCACCTCAGCTCTCCTCCTACCTTTCCAGAAGATTCTAGCATGTCCTGGAAATAAGTTGGAGGTCTCAGTGATGCTGCCTGTGAGTCACCCGGCTCTCCCTGGATATCTGCCAACCCAGGAATCAAAAACAAGCAGGTACTGATTTGCTATGGCCCGACCTGTTTCCTGGACATAGTCCACTTCTTCAGGGGCTGTCAGTATCATTGTGCACATGGGTGATGAGCTGTCAGCACCAGAGTTGTGCATGACAGAAAAATTTGTTTCATTTCGATTTTATTCGTTGAGTAAATAATTTTGTTTCGTTATAATCGTTATGTTAGAATGATTCAGTTTTGGAACGATTCGTTATTTCGGGAGAGTATATTTTCATTGTTCATTCATTTATGTTGTAATTCTTTAGCTATTTCGGAAAATTGGCTATATTCATTTGAATATGGTAATTCATTATTTCAGGAGATTAGTCAATCGTATATAACGAAAATGTTCAGAATTTGTTGCAGTTAGGCCCCAAATTTTTTAAACCTAAGAACTGCATTCGACTGTGGAAATGACGGACAATTAAAAAATTGACTTTAACCACTTCAGCCCCAGACCATTTGGCTGCCAAATGACCAGGCCACTCTTTGCGTCGCTTTAACTGACAATTGCGCGGTCGTGCGACATTGCTCCCAAACAAAACCGACGCCCTTTTTTCCCCACAAATATAGCTTTCTTTTGGTGTAATTTGATCATCTCTGCGATTTATATTTTTTGCTGGGCGACAAATTCCAAAAGGACGTACAGGTACGCCCATTTGTCTGCCCGTGCCATTCTGCGGCATATATCGGCGTACGGCAGTCGGCAAGTGGTTAAATCACAAATGTACTTTATTTAAGACTACTGCACCGCTGTCATCTGAATCAAATGAATGAATCTGAATTAATACGTATTCATTCATTATGTTATTAAGTTGAATTCATTTCCCCATACCCAAATTACTTTGTTTGCTGGGCTGCGCACATACAAATTAAACAGATCAGAGTGATTCTGATTGGTCAACGCCGACTCAGAGCATCGCTCTGATCTGTCCTGGAAGCCCTGCAGAAAAAAAGGCAAAGAAGAGCGGGGATTCCGAAAATAATAATAATAATAATAATGATAATCCAAAAATTCAAAAGAACGAAAATCTGAAAATTCGAAAACCCGAAAATCTGAATTAATAACTAATAATAATAACTATTACTAAGACCCCTTTCACACTAAGGGATTTTTCAGGCGCTTTTGGGCTAAAAATAGCGCCTGTAAAGTGCCTGAAAAATGGTATTGCCCCCTTTAACATCAATGGCAGCTTGAAGTCTTTTGTGGTATTTGTGGATGAGGCGCTTTATCTTCTCAGATGGTAAAGCTGTCCATTCCTCTTGGCAAAAAGCCTCCAGTTCCAGTAAATTCTTGGGCTGTCTCGCATGAACGGCACGTTTGAGATCTCCCCAGAGGGGCTCAATGATATTGAGCTCAGGAGACTGAGATGGCCACTCCAGAACCATCACTTTATTCTGCTGTAGCCAATGACAGGTGGACTTGGCCTTGTGTTTTGGATCATTGTCATGTTGGAATGTCCAAGTACGTCCCATGCACAGCTTCCTGGCTGATGAATGTAAATGTTCCTCCAGTATTTTTTGTATAACATACAGCATTCATCTTGCCATCAATTTTGACCAAATTTCCTGTGCCTTTATAGCTCACACATCCCCAAAACATCAGCGATCCACCTCCGTGTTTCACAGTAGGGATGGTGGACCTTTCATCATAGGTCTTGTTGACTCCTCTCCAAATGTAGTGTTTATGGTTGTGGCCAAAAAGCTCAGTTTTGGTCTCATCACTCCAAATGACTTTGTGGCAGAAGGTTTGAGGCTTGTCTCTGTGCTGTTTGGCGTATTGTAAGCGGATACTTTGTGGCATTTGCGTAGTAATGTCTTTCTTCTGGCGACTCGACCATGCAGCCCATCTTTCTTCAAGTGCCTCCTTATTGTGCATCTTGGAACATCCACACCACATGTTTTCAGAGAGTCCTGTATATCATCTGAAGTTATTTGTAGGTTTTCTTTTCATCCCGATTTTTCCTGGCAGTTGTGGCTGAAATTTTAGTTGGTCTTCCTGACCGTGGTTTGGTTTCACCAAAACCCCTCATTTTCCACTTCTTGATTAGAGTTTGAACACTGCTGATTGGCATTTTCAATTCCTTGGATATCTTTTTATATCCCTTTCCTGTTTTATACAGTTCAACTACCTTTTCTCGCAGATCCTTTAACAATTCTTTTGCTTTCCCCATGACTCAGAATCCAGAAACGTCAGGGCAGCACCAGATGAAAGATGCAAGGGTCTGTCAGGAATCCAGAAACTCATTGACCTTTTATACACACACACTAATTACAAGCAAACAGATCACAGCTGAGGATGGTTACCTTTAATAGCCATTCAAACCCCTTTGTGTCAACTTGTGTGCATATTATCAGGCCAAAATCACCAGGGTATGTAAACTTTTGATCAGGGTCATTTGGGTAATTTGTGATGTGATTTAAAAAGAGTAAAACACAGTTGATTGATAATAAATGGCTTCAGCCAAACACTAACCATGAGTGAAAGAAAAGTTTTTGTGTTATCATTCATATTCTCTGAAAAATGGCCAAGAAATCATAAATTCTGCCAGGGTATGTAAACTTATGAGCACAACTGTAAGGTCCCACAGTTATAACAGTGCATGTCAGAGCACAAACCAAGCCATAAAGTCCAAGGAATTACCTGTAGACCTCCGAGACAGGATTGTATGGAGGCACAGATCGGGGGAAGGGTACAGAAACATTTCTGCAGCATTGAAGGTCCCAATGAGCACAGTGGCCTCCATCATTCGTAAATGGAAGAAGTTTGGAACCACCAGGACTCTTCCTAGAGCGGGCCACCCGGCCAATATGAGTGATCGGGGAAGAAGAGCAGGGCCGCCATCAGGGGGGTACAGGCAGTACACCTGTAAGGGGCCCAGAGGTCCCCAGGGCCCCGGATGGATGGTAACCCCCCTTTTTTATGTATTTTTTATAAAAAAAACAAAAAAACATTTTATTTATTTTTATTTATTTTTTGTAAGGGGCCCAGAGGTCCCCTGAGGCCCGGAGGTCCCCAGGGCCCCGGATGGCAACCCAACCTATTATATATTTTTTTTACAAAAATATATATTTTTTTATACATTTTCTTTTATAATTATTTTTTTTTTGCAAGGGGGGTTGCCATCCGGGGCCCTGGGGACCTCAGGTCCCCAGAGGCCCGGAGGTCCCCAGGGCCCCGGATGGCAATCCCCCCTTTTTTTTATAAAAATAATTTCTCTTTTATTATTTTTTTGGAAGGGGCTCAGAGGTCCCCCCGGAGGCCTGGAGGTCCCCAGGGCCCCGGATGGCAACCCCCCCTTTTTTTTGTTTTTTTTTGTTCGTCAGCACCCAAAGCCCCCCGACCTCAACAATTTGCGGCGGCAGCACCCCCCCGCTTCTCAATTCGTGGCACCCCCTGCTTCTCAATTCGTGGCTGCCCCCCCCCCCACTACTCCATATGCGGCGGAAGCACCCCCCCGGTTCTCCTCTGCTCCAGGGGGGGGCCTATGCCTGAAGCTGTGTAAGGGGCCCAAAATTCCTGATGGTGGCCCTGAAGAAGAGCCTTAGTCAGGGAGGTGACCAAGAACCCGGAGGTCACTCTGGCAGAGCTCCAGTGTTTCTCTGTGGAGAGAGGAGAACCTTCCAGGAGAACAACCATCTCTGCAGCACTCCACCAATCAGGTCTGTATGGGGGAGTGGCCAGACGGAAGCCACTCCTCAGTGAAAGGCACATGACAGCTCGCCTGGAGTTTGCCAAAAGGCACCTGAAGGACTCTCATGCCCCATACACACGATCGTTTTTCATGCCGTTAAAAATGCCATTAAAAAAAATGGCCATTAAAAATGATCGTGTGTAGGCTCCAGAGCATTTTTAACGACGTGAAAAACGGCCATTAAAAATTTCGAACATGCTCTCTTTTTTCACGTCGTTTTTCATGTCGTTTTTTTTAACGACGTGAAAAACGATAGTGTGTATGCTTTAACGACGTGGAAAAAAACGCGCATGCTCAGAATCAAGTATGAGACAGGAGCGCTCGTTCTGGTAAAACTAGCGTTCGTAATGGAGATAGCACATTCGTCACGCAGTCACGGACTGAAAAGCACGAGACTGAAAAGAGCGAATCGTCGCTCAACAAACTTTACTAACATGAAGGGTGGCGCCATTCGAACGGAACTTCCCCTTTATAGTGCCGTCGTACGTGTTGTACGTCACTGCGCTTTGCTTGATCGTTTTTTTAAATGATCGTGTGTACGCAAGACAGGCTTGAGAGGAAACATGAAAAAAAACGACGTGAAAAACGGCAAGAAAAAAAATGGCAAGAAAAACGATCGTGTGTATGGGGCATCAGACCTTGTTTGTAGAATATTGAGGAAAATAATGAATTTAATCCATTTTGGAATAAGGTTGTAACATAACAAAATACAGTTTTAAGCATATTATGTTCCCTAATATTCAAAAAATTTTGTCAAGTTTTCTTGTTAAAAAATAAAAATAAAAAAAAATGGCAAGGGCTCCTCTGGGGTAAAACGATTTAGAATGTCTGCTTTGGAAAGATTTAGCTCACTTCCTATATTGGCATCCGTACAGGAAGTGAAGGAAAATCTCCACAATGAGAACCAGGGTTCATACACATTTTTACCAATCAAATTCCATGACTTTTCCATGACTTCACGTAAATATTCATGCCCTTATGTTTCATGAAATGTCTATGTATACATGTTAAATAAGAAGAAAATCCATGTCACACCCAGCATATTTTTACTAATATAAATTAGGGCTGTTACTGATTAAAAATGTTGTGTTCGATTAATCTTTTTTTTTAATCGATTAAACGACTAATTTTGATTAATTAATTATAACGCACATACAGATCCAACTACTTTTAGCTGATTTTCTTGCATTGCAACTCTGCATTAGTCGGTGGTAAATGTGGTATAAACACTATATACAATCACCCGACACTAGTTAGTTTCCACAATCCATGACTTAACTTCACAGTTCACACAAATAAATTCAAACTGTAGCACTGACGTAAGTACAGTACAGACACCCCCAGTAGTACAGACATCCCCAGTGCAGACCTCCCAGTACAGACACCCCCAGTGCAGACCTCCCAGTACAGACACCCCCAGTGCAGACCTCCCAGTGCAGACCTCCCAGTGCAGACACCCCCAGTGCAGACACCCCCAGTAGTACAGACACCCCCAGTGCAGACCTCCCAGTGCAGACCTCCCAGTGCAGACCTCCCAGTGCAGACCTCCCAGTGCAGACACCCCCAGTACAGACACCCCCAGTAGTACAGACACCCCCAGTGCAGACACCCCCCAGTAATGCAGGCACCCCCCCCTTACAGACCTCAGAACAGCAATACACGGCGCGGTGTGTGTCCCTCGAGTTCCTTCTGACGTCAGCGTGCCGCTAAGCCGCCAATAGGCTGCCGCCGGGTGTACCAAGATGGCCGCGGCTCCGGAGCTAGGCCGAAGCCGCGGCCTTTCCTAATGGCCGAGGCTCCGGAGTGCTCCGCGGATTGCGCCGTGTGCCGATCCGAACAGGATGACCTGTTCGGATCACGGATCGCTTACGATCCATTGCACGACTAGTAGTGACTAAAATATTCCATGACTTTTCCAAAACTTAGTGGGGTTCAGTCATTTTCCAAAACTTTTCCAGGCCTAGAAAGTGCCATGTCAAAATCCCATGACTTTTCCAGGAATTTAATGACCGTACGAACCCTGGAATAGAGCAATGGAAATCAGATGAAAGGTTCAACCATTCTATACTCGGCTCAAAAGTAGCCAAGCTTGCACTTTAAGCCCCCCGTTAACAGTGAATGCGGCTTTGAAATCGCGCGACTTCACTTGAAAACAAGCTGTTTCAAAGCCGCATGTCAGTGGGACTTCAGGTGCGACTTGGCTGACATCTGTGCGACTTCATGCACAGATGTCTAGGCAAGTCGCACCTGAAATCACCGAAAGTATTGCAGGAACTACTTTTTCAAATTGGTGCGGCACCGCAAAGTCGGCAGCATTGCGCCGATTTGAACAGTTCCATTGCTGACAATAGGGTGCGACTTGCCATGCGATTTGGACCTGTCCTATGCAGCGGTGTGAACGGGGAGCTAAAGACCAACTCCAGCCTGAATAGTTTTCCTTTAGTTATGGATTGAGTTGGGAAGGGTCATCCCTCCTGTGTGTTGATGTCTGGAACTCTGTTGGGGAGATTTCTCTCATTTTCTGTCCCATGCTAATACTGCAAATTAGAAAAGCCTTCAGCTCTATCCGACACAACATTTATTTTGCTGTACTTCCACTTTACGTCTCTGGAACTATTTTTTAATGTCTTTTTCTTTGCATCTCCAGATGATCCGGCAATTCCAGCTGCTGCCAGATCCAGAAATGAAAGAAGTGAAGACAAAGAATCGGGTGGTTCTCGTGTCAGACATTCCAATCAATCTACAGTTCATTGATCGCCAATAATAGATTCAGGGCTAAATAAACCTTTTCAGGGTAACTTGTGAAATAGGAAGTAAGATTTTATCCTGGAAATAAATCTGACAGGCTTGTCTGTCAGAGGTCTCCAAACTGTCGCCCGGGGGCCAGGTGCAGCCCTTTGCTTGCTTTTATCCGGCACTTGGGGCATTATTCCCCCCACTGTCAGCAACAATGAGGCATAGTTTCTGCCACCAATACTGGGGAACTAGACCTCTCACTGGCACCAAAGGTGGAACACTACTCTACCCATTGGTACCAATGATGGGGCACTATTCCTCCCACTGATACCAATGATGGAGCACCATTCCTCCCACTGACACCAATGATGGGGCACTATTCCCCCACTGATATAATGATGGGGCACTATTCCCCCACTGATACAATGATGAGGCACTATTCCGTCCACTGATAGCAATAATGGGGCATTATTCCTCCCACTGACACCAATGATGGGGAGCCATTCCTCCCACTGATGCCAATGATGGGGCACTATTCCTACCACTAATACCAATGATGGAGCACTATTCCTCCCACTGACACCAATGATGGGGCACTATTCCTCCCACTGATACCAATGATGGGGCACTATTCCTCCCACTGATACCAATGATGGGGCACTATTCCTTCTACTGATACCAACGATGGGGCACTATTCCTCCCACTGACACCAATGATGGGGCACTATTCCTCCCACTGACACCAATGATGGGGCACTATTCCTCCCACTGACACCAATGATGGGGTACTATTCCCCCCACTGACACCAATGATGGGGCACTATTCCCCCCACTGACACCAATGATGGGGCACTATTCTTCCCACTGACACCAATGATTAGGCACTATTCCGTCCACTGATACCAATAATGGGGCATTATTCCTTCACTGACATCAATGGCGTGGAGCCATTCCTCCCACTGATGCCAATGATGGGGCACTATTCCTCCCACTGGTACCAATGATGGGGCACTATTCCTCCAACTAATACCAATGATGGGACACTATTCCTCCAACTGACACCAACAATGGGGCACTATTCCTCCAACTGACACCAACGATGGGGCACTATTCCTCCAACTGACACCAATGATGGGGCACTATTCCTCCAACTGACACCAACGATGGGGCACTATTCCTCCCACTGACACCAATGATGAGACACAATTTTGAGACACAGACCAGGAGTGCAGAGCTGAATGCAGCATGCAGTAACTTTTTTTGCTCCAATACTGGTCAGATGTTCAATAGGTTAAATCACGCTACTGACCAAATTCTGTTAGATGCACTTCTGTTTAATGGAGGTGAAAAAGAAAACCTCTAAAACACAATTGTATCTTGAATACAATGCAACAAAAAAAAAGAGAGTCCTTAAAGAAAATATTGCATATTTGATTTTAACCACTTGACAACTGGGCACTTAAACCCCCTTAATAACCAGACCAATTTTCAGCTTTCGGTGCTCTCACATTTTGAATGACAATTACTCAGTCATACAACACTGTACCCATATGAAATTTTGTCCTTTTTTTCACACAAATAGAGCTTTCTTTTGGTGGTATTTAATCACTGTTGGGTTTTTTATTTTTTGCGCTATAAGAGAAAAAAGACTGAAATTTTTTTTTTCGTTTCTGTTATAAAATTTTGCAAATTACTTTTTTTTTCTTCATAAATTTTGGCCAAAATTTATACTGCTACATATCTTTGGTAAAAATAAGTACAAATTGGTGTATATTATTTGGTCTTTGTGAAAGTTATAGAGTCCACAAGCTATGGTGCCAATATCTGAAAATTGATCACACCTGAAGTACTGACGGCCGATCTCATTTCTTGAGACCCTAACATGCCAGAAAAGTACAAATACCCCCCAAATGACCCCTTTTTGGAAAGAAGACATTCCAAGGTATTCAGAAAGAGGCATTGTGAGTTTTTTGAAGTTGTCATTTTTTCCCACAATTCTTTGCAAAATCAAGATTTATTTTTTCTCTTTTTTTTTTTCCACAAAATTGTCATATTAGCAGGTTATTTCTCACACACAGCATATGCATACCACAAATTACACCCCAAAACACATTCTGCTATTCCTCCCGAGTATGGCGATACCACATGTGTGAGACTTTTACACGGCGTGGCCACATAGAGAGGCCCAACATGCAGGGAGCACCATCAGGCGTTCTGGAGCACCCAGGCCAATTCTGACATTTCTCTCCTACATGTAAAAATCATCATTTGTTTGCTAGAAAATTACATAGAACCCCAAAACATTATATATGTTTTTTTTAGCAAAGACCTTAGAGAATATAATCTTGGTTGTTGCAAATTTTTATCTTGTACGATATTTGCGCAGCAATTTTTTTAACGCGTTTTTTACTGAAAAAAAATGTTTTGTGCTTAAAAAAAAAAAAAAACAGTAAAGTTAGCCCAATGTTTTTGCATAATGTGAAAGATGAAGTTACGCCGAGTAAATAGATACCTAACATGTCACCCTTCAAAATTGCACACCCTCGTGGAATGGCGCCAAACTTCGCTACTTAAAAAATCCCCATAGGCGACGCTTTAAATATTTTTACTGGTTACATGTTTTGAGTTACAGAGAGGGTCTAGGGACAAAATTATTGCTCTCGCTCTAACGTTCGCAGAGATACCTCACATGTGTGGTTTGAAAACCGTTTTCATATGTGGGCGTGACTTAAGTATGCGTTCGCTTCTGTATGCGAGCTCACGGGGACAGGGGCACTTTAAAAAAATATATATTTTTTTATTGTTCATTTTACTTTATTTATTTTAGTTTGACATGTTTTTCCGCCCCAAAAAATTTTTTGATCACTTTTATACCTATTACAAGGAACATAAACATCCCTTGTAATAGGAATATGGCATGACAGGTCCTCTTTACAGTGAGATATGGGGGGGGGGGTGTCAATAAGACCCCACATCTCACCTCTAGGCTGGGAAGCCTGAAAAAAACCCCCAAAAAAAACAACAATCCTGGCTTTGATCGTAGCGGTGAGTCGGTAGAAGCACCGGAGGGCGGCAGGGGGGGGGGGGACATCCCCTCTCGCCTCCCGTAAGAATGATCAAGCAGCGGAACAGCCGCTATGATTGTTCTTATGGTGTAGGGAATCGCCGGCTGAAAAAGCTAATATCTGAATGATGCCTGTAGCGGCACCCATCATTCAGATATCCCCGCACAAAGTCAAGGACGTCATATGACAGCCGGCGGGCGGGAAGTGGTTATTGCAGAGTATTGCCGGGCATTGCGGAGTATTGCCGGGCATTGCGGAGTATTGCCGGGCATTGTGGAGTATTTTGCAGGGTATTGCAGAGTATTGTGCAGGGTATTGCGCAGGGTATTGCAGAGTATTGCGCAGGGTATTGCAGAGTATTGCACAGGGTATTGCAGAGTATTGCGCAGGGTATTGCAGAGTATTTTGCAGAGTATTGCAGAGTATTGCAGATTATTGCAGAGTATTGCGCAGGGTATTGCAGAGTATTTTGCAGGGTATTGCAGAGTATTGCAGAGTATTTTGCAGGGTATTGCGCAGGGTATTGCAGAGTATTGCGCAGGGTATTGCAGAGTATTGTGCAGGGTATTGCAGAGTATTTTGCAGAGTATTGCGCAGGGTATTGCAGAGTATTGCGCAGGGTATTGCAGAGTATTGCACCGGGTATTGCAGAGTATTGCACCAGGGTATTGCAGAGTATTTTGCAGAGAATTGGCAGGGTATTGCACCAGGGATGGATGGATGGCTGGATCTGTGACTGCAATTGTCACAGATCCAGCCCACAGAGCTGCTGCCTTGATCTGCTCCCTCCCCTCTCCTCTCACACTGTACCGATCGGTACAGAGAGGGGAGAGAGGAACCGGCGTCATCACATGACGCCGGTCTGTTTACAAGTGATTGCTCCGTCATTTGACGGAGCGATCACGTGGTAAACGGCCGCTATCAGCGGCGATTTACCGCGATTCGTGATGCGCTGGGTCCTCTGGACCCGGCGGTCACGGAGTTTCCCGTGTGCACGCCCGATTCTGGGAGGACGTTATATAACGTCCTCCCAGAGTTAAGCAGCCACCTTGTCGACGTTATTTGTCGGCAGGTGGTTGCTAAGTGGTTAAAGCTGAACTACAGGAGAAAAAAAAACAAAACATTTCATTTCAATTTATTAACAACCACAAAGGATATCAATCCACATTATGTGCATAAAATGCCTTTGGAAATCTGGATATTACCTTGTAAAGGTAACTGTGACATCATCACAGGCTGCTTGCAGAAAATTAAGGGAAAACAGGTGTGTAGGCACTACAACTTTCCCACATAACAGCTCCGCCCGGGGGTCAGACCTTGAGGCTGCCAACACCTCCACTGTACCAGATTAAGGAAAGGGATGGTGGGCACTCAGCATGACATCCACAAAATAGTATTCCTTTATTGAAAAGACATGTAAAATGCTGTAAAAACAGCCTACGCGTTTTGGAGATTAGTCCTTGGCCATGACTAAGGACTGACGTCTGAAATGGTTAGGCTGTTTTTACAGCATTTTACATGTCTTTTCAATAAAGGAATACTATTTTTTGGATGTCATGCTGAAGGCCCATTATCCCTTTTCTTTGTCTGCAGAAAACGACAGGAAGGGGCGGAGACAAGACCAGTCCCCCTGCACAAGGAGAGAGAGCAGCAGTGAGCGGTCTTTATTACAGGAAGTCTCACACTGGATTACTGCACAGATCTGGAAGAAATACACAAAGATCGCGAGATTCAAGAAGAACTCACATGAGTGACATGACAAATTGATTAACCACTTAAGCCCCGGACCAATACGCAGCATAAAGACCAGGCCCCTTTTTGCGATTCGGCACTGCGTCGCTTTAACTGACAATTGCGTGGTTATGCGACGTGGCTCCCAAACAAAATTGACGTCCTTTTTTCCCCCACAAATAGAGCTTTCTTTTGGTGGTATTGGATCACCTCTGCGGTTTTTATTTTTTGCGCTATAAACAAAAATAGAGCGACAATTTAGAAAAAAAATCTATATTTTTTTACTTTTTGCTTTAATAAATATCCCCAAAAAATATATAAAAAAAACATTTTTTTTCCTCAGTTTATGCTGATACGTATTCTTCTACATATTTTTGGTAAAAATAAATAAATAAATCGCAATAAGCGTTTTTTGATTGGTTTGCACAGTAAACAATAAATTTGAAAATGAGTAAAATAGAATTAATAAAACACTAGTACAGTAAGCGAACACCAAAATGTGAAAAATTATGGAAAAATGTGCTACAATCAATAACTGAATTAAGACAACTGAGCATAAAAAAAGGGGAATAAAAATATTTAAGAAAAAATAAAACTATCACAAAAGTCCATACACAAAATTAAAAATGATGTAGGTAGTGGTGAAAAAAAGATCCAATGTGGGAAAACTAAAGCCCTGTACACACGATCGGATTTCCTATCGTTTTTAAACCGATGGATTTTTCCATCGGAAAACCGATGAAGCTGACTTCCATCAGTCTTGCCCACACACCATCAGTCAAACAACTGACCGTTCCAAACGCGGTGACGTAAAACACTCTGATGATCCGAGAAAAATGAACTTCAATGCTTCTGAGCATGCGTCGACTTGATTCTGAGCATGCGTGGGTTTTTTAACCGATGGACTTGACCATAGACGATCGGAATTTACCATCGGTTTTTGATCCATCGGAAAATTTTAAAAAAAGTTCTATTTTTTAAAACCGATGGAAAAAAGACCGATGGGTCCCATACACGATCGGTTTGTCTGATGAAAACTATCCATCGGACGGTTTTCATCGGTAAAACCGATCGTGTGTACAGGGCTTTAGGCAGAGTCCTGGAAGTGAATCTAGACTGTAACCAAAGGGTCCCAATGTTGAACGTGAATAGAAACAGTAAATCAGTGTCCTTCCATGATAGGGCAAACACAAAGTGGTGAAAAGGTGATCGTGAAAAGTGAAATCCTCCGTCCAGAGTAGTGAACACCCAGAGTGTGAGCAAATAATCTGCTTATCAGAAGAAAAGACCACTAAGGCGGTCTCACCAGGCACAGGGATTTCCAGGTCTCCCAAAAACCTATGCTGTGTGTCTCAGGCTGCAGGGTTTGGTATCACTCAAAGATATAAGGAGAATAAACTCTCATGGTGTAGTACTTATAACTTCAGTTTAATGAATATAAGAGAATTGCACTTACAAGGATGCGTGTAAAATTGCGCGGTATATAGTAACAGCAGGAGCGGCGTCTCCTCGGGCTTCCTCTGCCTGTTCAGTGCCGTGACCATCGACCTTAAACAACGCGATGACGTCAGAGTCAGCAGCCTACCTAGGCTGCTGACTCTGACGTCATCACGTTGTTTAAGGTTTTTTCTTCAATATTTTTATTCCCCCTTTTTTATGCTCAATTGTCTTAATTCAATTATTGATTGTTGCACATTTTTCATCATTTTTCACATTTTGGTGTTCACTTACTTTACTAGTGTTTTATTAATGCTATTTTACTCATTTTCAAATGTATTATTGTTTATTATTCACTCAATTTATTCAATATTGTTTCTGATATATCACTTTATAGCGCTGCACATCTTTTACATTATTTGCTCAAGAATATCCTTGTATTCAGCACCAGCCATCTTTCCCTCAACTCTGACCAGTTTCCCAGTCCCGACTGCTGAAAAACATCCCCACAGCATGATGCGGCCACCACCATGTTTCACAGTGGGTATGGTGTTCTTTGGGTGATGTGATGTGTTGGGTTTGCACCAGACATAGCATTTTTTTTTGATGGCCAAAAGGTTCCATTTTAGTCTCACCAGACCAGAGCGCACCTTCCTCCATACATTTTGGGAGTCTCCCACATGCCTTTTCGCAAACTCAAAACGTGTTATTTTGTTTTTTGCTGAAAGTAATGTCTTTCTTCTGGCCACTCTGCCATAAAGCCCCACTCTATGGAGCGTACGGCTTATTGTCGTCCTATGTACACATACTCCAGTCTCTGCTGTGGAACTCTGCAGCTCCTCCAGGGTTACCTTAGGTCTCTGTGCCGCCTCTCTGATTAATGCCCTCCTTGCCCGGTCCGCGAGTTTTGGTGTGCGCCCGTCTCTTGGCAGGTTTGCTGTTGTGCCATGTTCTTTCCATTTGGTTATGATAGATTTGATGGGGCTCCTAGGGATCATCAAAGATTTGGATATTTTTTTATAACCTAACACTGACTTGTACTTCTCAACAACATTGTCCCTTACTTGTTTGGAGAGTTCCTTGGTCTTCATGGCAGTGTTTGGTTAGTGGTGCCTCTTGCTTAGGTGTTGAAGCCTCTGGGGCCTTTCAAAAAGGTGTGTCTATGTAATGACAGATCATGTGACACTTAGATTGCACACAGGTGAACATCATTTCACTAATTATGTGACTTCTGAAGGTTATTGGTTGCACCAGAGCTTTTTATGGGCTTTATAACAATACATACGCACATGCCAATTATCAGTTTTTTATTTCTGAAAAATCGTTTTATCTATATATTTTTCTAATTTTACTTCACCAAGTTAGACTATTGTGTTCTGATCCATCGCATAGAATTCAGATTAAAAAAAACATTGAACTAAAGGCTGTAATGTAACAAAATATGTAAAAAGCCAAGGGGGGTGAATACTTTTGCAAGGCACTGTAGGACTTGTGGAGGAAATACTGAGAGCTGTAGATCAAAGGTTCTGTTTTTTTTCTCTCTAAGGACAGCAAGAAAAGAGAATAGGTGCAAGGTTTACCAATATACCTGATTTGATTTACTTGAATGGATACAATAAAGGCGTTTTAAAAAGTAGACTGATTATTGAATGGGTTACTGCCCGGTGTTTTCTATTTATTTGGCTGAGAGAGATTGTTTTATTTTTTTTAACCACTTAAGCCCCGGACAATTTTGTTGCTAAAGCACCAGGCCCCTTTTTGCGATTCGGCACTGCGTCGCTTTAACTGACAATTGCGCGGTCGTGCGACGTGTCTCCCAAACAAAATTGGCGTCCTTTTTTTTCCCACAAATAGAGCTTTCTTTTGGTGGTATTTGATCACCTCAATATTTTATTTTTTTGCGCTATAAACAAAAATAGAGCAACAATTTTGAAAAAAATGCAATATTTTTTACTTTTTGCCTTTTTTCCCCTCAGTTTAGGCCGATACGTATTCTTCTACATATTTTTGGTAAAAAAAAAAAAAATCGCAATAAGCGGTTTTTGATTGGTTTGCGCAAAAGTTATAGCGTCTACAAAATAGGGCATAGTTTTATGGCATTTTTATTAATATTTTTTTTTTTTACTAGTAATGGCGGTGATCAGCGATTTTTATTGTGACTGCGACATTAAGACGGACACATTGGACACTTTTGACACATTTTTGGGACCATTGTCATTTTTACAGCGATCAGTGCTATAAAAATGCACTGATTACTGTGAAAATGACACTGGCAGGGAAGGGGTTAACCCAGGGGTCTCAAACTGGCGGCCCTCCAGCTGTTGCAAAACTACAAGTCCCAGCATGCCTCTGCTTGTGGGAGTCATGCTTGTAACTGTCAGCCTTGCATTGCCCCATGGGACTTGTAGTTTTGCAACAGCTGGAGGGCCGCCAGTTTGAGACCCCTGGGTTAACCACTAGGTGGCGCTGTAGGGGTTAAGTGTGCCCTGATGAGTGCTTCTAACTGTAGGGGGGATGGGCTGTGTGTGACAAGACAGAGGGCGCAGCCTCCCTAATCTATGTGCAGGGCACCAAACGCATAGATTCCAATGGGGTTTTTTTGTTTTTTAACCACGTGATTACAACCAGAGGCTCTAATTGGCTTAAATAAAAGGGTGGGCTCGGGGGCCCACTGGGTCTTACTATATTGTTTTTTATTATGCCAAAACAGGAGGTGAGAGAAAATTCCTCCAAAGGGAGGGAAGCACTGGTTGTCACCAGAACTAGTGTTCCCATTGGAAGATTTCCCCTCTATTCCTGTTCTGGTGACAACCCAAAATTTGATATTTTCTTGTACTTTGACATCTAGTGATAACGGTAAACAGGACAAATGGGTTTAATGTTCCTAACTGGGACACAGACCGCAATAAAGACCCAAAAGGGGTTCTCTCCACTGTATTAAAAAAAAAAGGTTTTGGACTTTAAATTACACTTTAGGCCCCTTTCACACTTGTACGACACGACAGTCATACGACTGTGGATCCGATTTTGCCCTGCGACTTGAAGTCCGACATGCGTCCGACTTCAATGAACAGGGATCCGACTTTGATCTCCGACAATACCAATCTTTAGGGGGAGCTACACGCATAATGTAAAAAAAAAACCGCCATGGGTTCCCCCTCCAAGAGCATACCAGGCCCTTCGGACTGGTATGGATTTTAAGGGGAACCCACACCCCGAAAATATGGCGTGGGGGTCCCCCCCAAAATCCATACCAGACCCTTATCTGAGCACACAGCCCGGCAGGTCAGGAAAGGGAGGGGACGAGCGAGCGCCCCCCCCCCGAACCGTACCAGGCCGTATGCCCTCAACATGGGCGGTGGGTGCATTGGGGCAGGGGGCCCCCCCACCCCAAAGCACCTTGTCCCCATGTTGATGAGGACAAGGGCCTCTTCCCGACAACCCTGGCCATTGGTTGTCGGCGTCTTCTGGCGGGGGCTTATTGGAATCTGAAAGCCCCCTTTAACAAGGGGGCCCCCAGATCCCGGCCACCTGATAACATCTCCAGATGGCCACTGATCGGCTCTCCTCTCCTCACTCTGTCAGTGTGAGGCGAGGAGCGCCGATTACTGGCATCTCTGTGTTTACATGTGACCGGCTGTAATTTGACAGAGCCGATCCCATGGTTAAAGAGCCACGGCCGCAGCTCTTTACAGAGATTGTGTCCTAGCAACACGGTGTGGCCTTGATCGCCGCGCTGCGCGCCCCCCTAGGCGGGCGAGAGCGGTCGTTCTGGGAGGCCGTCATATGACGTCCACCCAGAACGAGAGCCGCACCGCTCAGCAGCCGTTTGACGGTAGGCGGGCGGCAAGTGGTTAAAGTGTTACTAAACCCACAACAGTAAAATCAGTCTGTATATGCAGTTAAGCATGCTTGTTATACTCACAGTGGAACCTAAGGGGTTAATCCTCTGCATTGTGTAAAAAGGCTGTTTGACCCTGTCTTTTTTGATCCTCCCCTATTTCCACAGTCCCCAATCTATCTCCTGATAGAACAGAGCTTTGGGGGCACTCTGCACATGCTCAGTTTGGTGTGTATTGCTAGAAAGGTTTTTTTCTTTCTTGGAAGAGTGCCTGTGATCAGCATAGGGCCAATCAGCATTGTTCAGACAGAGGGTCAGGGGTCATGCAGCCTCGTAGGACAGTCAGAGGAGAATGAATACTCCTCCTACAAGCTTTAACCAGTGCCAGACTGGACACTGATAGAAGTCATAAGACTGCTGTAAACTACTGATGAGAAAAAGGTATTTAGCAGTTTATATTTACTAAAATAATTGCATTTCCATGTTCTGTGTACTGTGGAAGACCAGATATAGTGAATGCAGGTTCCTGGGTTTAGTAACATTTTAACATAAAATAAAATAGCTGATGCTAGGTCAGTTATACATAAACATCCATTAAAATGCAAATTCAGTGTCATTAAAGTGGTTGTAAAAGCAGAAGGCTTTTTATCTTAATGCATTAAGAGAAAAAAACTTTCTGTGTGCCGCAGCCCCCCTAATACTTACCTGAGCCCCCTCTCTCTCCAGCGATTTCCACGAGTGTCTTTGCCTCCTTCTGATTGGCAGAGACACAGCAGCGGCGATCATTGGCTCCTGCTGCTGTCAAACAAAGTCAGTAAGCCAACCAGGAGATAGAGGGGGTGGGGCCGAACCCGAGGCTCCATAGCAAGCTGCTTGCTGTGGGGGGCACTCAACAGAAGGGAGGGGCCAGGAGCACCGAAGAGGGACCCAAAAAGAGGAGGATCTGAGCTGCTCTGTGCAAATCCACTGCAAAGGGCAGGTAAGTATAACATGTTTGTTATTTTTAGAGGAAAAAAAAAACAAGACTTTACAGTCACTTTAATAAGAAATGGATTTTATTTAACAATTTCACATCCCTCCTTATAAATAAAACCTCACTATGAGGCAAAAAAAAGGATAATTATTTTTTTTTTTTTTCCCGAACCAGAAAAGACGATCAGCTTGGCACAATTCTCAAACTATTTTTAAGTGAAGGCTGAAACCTGCAAAGCAGCTGACACCCCTATAAAAGAGGGCTCCGGTCTCTCTGCTTGTTAAATCCCTCCCATAACTGTTACGGAAAGCAGACTGGGGGATAACTAAATTATCTGGAACAATAACGATCTTCTTAAAACAAAATGAACCATCATATAGCTATGGAGCCGGTGTTCTCTATAGCAACCTTTGGATCGTTCTTGTGCAGCATAAAGTGTCCCTGGACCTGGGCGGCGCTGATCTTGTCTGAGGCCGACAGAGCCGAGTCAGCAAACTCCCCTGCCGTGTGTTGGGTCTGATCTGGGTAGAAGCGCATAAACATCTGTATCAGCTGCCACCGCGTGCAATGTCCTACGTACTGCTTTACATCCACCCGACCTGGCCGAACCAGCGCTGGGTCCAACCTACAGCACCATGGAGAGAACACAAAACAGTTTAAATCAGTATTTTTTTATAGAAAATTACTTGGAACCTCCAAACATTGTATCATTTTTTTTAGCAGAGACCCGAGAGAATAAAATGGCTGTCATTGCAATATTTTAGGTCACACTGTATTTGCACAGCGGTATTTCAAACGCAATAAAAAAAAAAACAATTAAAAAAAAAAAAAAAAACACAATAAAGTTAGCCCAATTTTTTTGTATAATGTGAAAGATGATGTTACGCCAAGTAAATAGATACTTAACATGTCATGCGTTAAAATTGCGCACGCCCGTGGAAAGGCGATAAGCTACAATACCTAAAAAAAAAAAAAAATCAAGTGTCGCCTATGGAGATTTTTTAACGATTACCAGTATAGAGTTACAGAAAAGGAGGTCTAGTGCTAGAATTATTGCTCTCGCTCCAACGATCGTGGCGATACCTCACATGTGTGGGTTGAACACTGTGTACATTTGCGGGCGTGACTTACGTATGCGTTCGCTTCTGAGCGCAATCACAGAAGGATGGGGCGCTTTAATTATTATTATTTTTTTACACTGTCACTTTCAATTTTTGATCACTTTTATTACTGTCACTAGGAATGTAAACATCCCTTGTGACAGCAATAGTCAGATATCAGGTTTTTTTTTTTGGAGGGATCTCCAAGACCCCAAGTCCCTCCTTTGCACTTAAAGCGGTAGTAAACCCTCCAACATTAACTACAATTTCCTAATATTATGAAACGCCTCTTAAATTAAAAACGATTGATCGCAATGTATATACACAGTGGGTACGGAAAGTATTCAGACCCCCTTACATTTTTCACTCTTTGTTATATTGCAGCCATTTTCTAAAATCATTTAAGTTCATTTTTTTTTCCTCATTAATGTACACACAGCACCCCATATTGACAGAAAAACACAGAATTGTTGACATTTTTGCAGATTTATTAAAAAATAAAAACTGAAATATCACATGGTCCTAAGTATTCAGACCCTTTGCTCAGTATTTAGTATTTGCACCCTTTTGATGAGTCTTTTTGGGAAAGATGCAACAAGTTTTTCACACCTGGATTTGGGGATCCTCTGCCATTCCTCCTTGCAGATCCTCTCCAGTTCTGTCAGGTTGGATGGTAAACATTGGTGGACGGCCATTTTTAGGTCTCTCCAGAGATGCTCAATTGGGTTTAAGTCAGGGCTCTGGCTGGGCCATTCAAGAACAGTCACGGAGTGGTTGTGAAGCCACTCCTTCGTTATTTTAGCTGTGTGCTTAGGGTCATTGTCTTGTTGGAAGGTAAACCTTCGGCCCAGTCTGAGGTCCTGAGCACTCTGGAGAAGGTTTTCATCCAGGATATTCCTGGACGAAACTTGAGATTGTTGGGGTGCCATTCTGAATGAACTGCACGGCACCGATGCGTGTTACAGTGCAATGATGACAACAGGTCTTTAACCACTTGCCGACCGGCTAATGCCGATATACGTCGGCAGAATGGCACGGCAGCGCAAAGCAACGTACAGGTACGTTACTTTGAATTGTCCGCCGGTGTCCCGCGATCGTGTCACGGAGCTGCAGAACGGGGAGATGCCTATGTAAACAAGGCATTTCCCTGTTCTGCCTAGTGACAGGACAGTGACAGTGGCGGCTGGTGCTCAAATTTTTTGGGGGGGCGCAAACAAACTGAAAAAAAAAAAACACACCAATTGCCGCCACTGTGCCCATTAAACACAGCCACTGTGCCCAAACGCCACCAGTTTGTCCCCAAATGCAGCCCAGTTTGTCCCCATAATACAGCCAGTTTGTCCCCCATAATACAGCCAGTTTGTCCCATATGCAGCCAGTTTGTCCCATATGCAGCCAGTTTGTTCCCCCAATATACAGCCAGTTTGTCCCCCCAATATGCAGCCAGTTTGTCCCCCCAATATGCAGCCAGTTTGTCCCCCCAATATGCAGCCAGTTTGTCCCCCCAATATACAGCCAGTTTGTCCCCCCAATATACAGCCAGTTTGTCCCCCCAATATACAGCCAGTTTGTCCCCCCAATATACAGCCAGTTTGTCCCCCAAATGCAGCCAGTTTGTCCCCCAAATGCAGCCAGTTTGTCCCCCAAATGCAGCCAGTTTGTCCCCCAAATGCAGCCAGTTTGTCCCCAATATACAGCCCGTTTGTCCCCCCTATGCAGCCAGTTTGTCCCATATGCAGCCAGTTTGTCCCCCCAATATACAGCCAGTTTGTCCCCCCAATATACAGCCAGTTTGTCCCCCCAATATACAGCCAGTTTGTCCCCCATAATACAGCCAGTTTGTCCTCCATAATGCAGCCAGTTTGTCCCCCATAATGCAGCTAGTTTGTTCCCCAAATGCAGCCAGTTTGTCCCCCAAATGCAGCCAGTTTGTCCCCCCATAATACAGCCAGTTTGTCCCCCATAATGCAGCCAGTTTGTCCCCCATAATGCAGCCAGTTTGTCCCCCATAATGCAGCCAGTTTGTCCCCAATATACAGCCAGTTTGTCCCCCATAATGCAGCCAGTTTGTCCCTCAAATGCAGCCAGTTTGTCCCCCAATATACAGCCAGTTTGTCCCCCAAATGCAGCCAGTTTGTCCCCCAAATGCAGCCAGTTTGTCCCCCAAATGCAGCCAGTTTGTCCCCCCCAGCCCTGCACTTACCTTCCTCGAGTCAGCGCCGTCCTTTTTCCGTCCTCGATGTCTTCTCCCGCCCTCGATGTCGCTTCAGCCAATCAGGTTACCGGTAATCAGACCCGGTGAACCTGATTGGCCAGGGAACGCACCCCCCGTGCGTCCTCTGGTTAGCTGTTTAGAAGCCGATTACAGCCCTCAGGCTGTAGTCGGGAAGCCTATCAGAGCCCCTGGCTCTGATAGGCACTTCTACAGACCAACCAGACGCTGTAATTCAGATTGCCGGCGCTCAAGGGGCCGGCCATCTGAATAGTGGGCGGCAGCAATACATAGGTTCATGCAATGCATGAACCTATGTATTGTTGTGGTGAGTGACGGGTGCAGGAGCGAGCGGCGGCGGCGCTTCTGCGCCCACTATGGACGCACCGTGTGTTGTGAAAAAAAAAGACATTTAAAAAAAAAACAAAAAAAAACTCTTAAAGGGCCCGGTTTTTTTTTTTGTGATTTCAGGAGGGGGGGGCGGCGCCCGGGCGCCCCCTATGGACGGGCCGCCACTGGACAGTGATCTACTGCTCCCTGTGATTGGGAGCAGTGATCTCTGTCATGTCACTTGTAGCCCATCCCCCTCAGTTAGAATCACTCCCTAGGACACACTTAACTCCTTGATCGCCCCCTAGTGTTTAACCCCTTCCCTGCCAATGTCATTTACACAGTAATCAGTGCATTTTTATAGCACTGATTGCTGTATAAATGACAATGGTCCCAAAACAGTGTCAAAAGTGTTCGATGTGTCCGCCATAATGTCGCAGTCACGATAAAAAAAAAAAAAAAAAAAAAAAATCGCTGATCGCCACCATTACTAATAAAAAAAAAAAAATTATAATAAAAATGCCATAAAACTATCCCCTATTTTGTAGAAGCTATAACTTTTGCGCAAACCAATCAATATACGCTTATTGCTAATTTTTTTATCAAAAATATGTAGAAGAATACAAATCGGCCTAAACTGAGAAAGAAATTTGTTTTTTTATATATTTTTTGGGGATATTTATTATAGCAAAAAGTAAAAAATATTGCTGTTTTTTCAAAATTGTGGCTCTTTTTTTGTTTATAGCGCAAAAAATAAAAACCGCAGAGGTGATCAAATATCACCAAAGAAAGCCCCATTTGTGGGAAAAAAAGGACGTCAATTTTGTTTGGGTGCAACGTCGCACAACCGCGTAATTGTCAGTTAAAGCAACGTAGTGCCGAATCGCAAAAAGTGCTCCTGTCCGGAAGGGGGTAAATTCTTCCGGGGCTAAAGTGGTTAATGAATACAGAACAACATTAAAGTGGTCCTAAGGGCAGAAGGTTTTTTTTTTTTTAACTTTAAATCATTCTAATGTCACTTCAAGTACTGTAGTAAAAGAATGTACCAATATAGGATTTTTTAGGTACTGCAAGTTTTAGTTTTTTTTCTTTTTAGGTACTAAAAAGAATCCACCTTACCTGTCGATGTGATTTGTGGTCATGAAAACAATTCGAGCTTCTGTAGAGGCCACCCCATCCAGGGCATTCAACAGACCGCTGAAAGTCAGGCGTCCCATGCCCTGATACGCAGTTGGATCTGTAGAAGGGAAGAGAACATTAAATGATATGGAGAATCAAACACAAGACTACTTGCCAGACTTGTTGCTAACTCTTTAACCCCTTCACACCTAAGGGTGAAACAAATAATTGCCTAAGCACAATTTTGCAACTTTGACATATGTTAGTAAAACTGCACAGATCATGAACACTACAGCCTCGTACACACGACCGGTTTTCTCTGCAAGAAAACTGCTGGGAGAGCTTTTTGCCGAGAAAACCGTGCATGTGTATGGTTTCTCGTCTGGAAAACTGCTGGGAATCTCAACGAGAAAAATAGAGAACCTGCTCTCTATTTTTCTTGTTGGGATTCTCGGCAGAGCTTTCCTGCCGAGAAAACCGGTCGTCTGTATGCTTACTTGTTCCATGGTAAACCCATGCATGCTCGAAAAGTCTTTGACGCATGCGCGGTAGCATACAAGGGCAGTGTAGGGTGTAGCAAGATGGCGGCGACAGCATCGAATGTGACAAGCGCAGGCTTGTCGTAGTCGATGACGTCACCGCGTTCTTGCCATTTAAAAGAACGGCGGTTCTTTCGAATGGGCGTGTGTACACTCGGCATGCAAGGCAAGCTTTCCAGGAATCCCGTCGGGAAAACCGACGGTATTTTTTTCCCGACGGGATTCCCGCCCGTGTGTACGAAGCCTAGCTTGTGCATCCAGGTGCATTATACCGCCTTTTTTCCCCCCCCCAAGACAAATTGGGCTTTCAATTGTTGGTAAATGGTAATGGATATCTTCAGATTTATTTATTTTTCTTACCAAAGAAAAACTGGCTCAAATTAGTACAAAAAAAAGATATATTTTTTAAAATTAAAGTGTATATTCCTTGTTACTATCATAACCTACCTACCTTCAAAGAACAACCCAAATTAAATTCTCCTGCTCCCAACAATTGCAGCAATACCACATATGTGTATGTTATTTCTTGTTTGTACCTGTAGTACAGCCCAGAAACAATAGTGCGCATTTTGCTTCTTTTTATCCTACCTTAACCACTTCCGTACCGGGCCAATTCTGGCATTCCTCTCCTACATGTAAAAATCATCATTTTTTTTTTGCTAGAAAATTACTCAAAACCCCCAAACGTTATATGTGTTCTTTTAGCAGAAACCATAGGAAATAAAATGGCGGTCATTGCAACTTTTTATGTCACACGGTATTTGCGCATCAATTTTTAAAACGCTTTAAAAAAAAAAAAAAAAAGTTTCATTAAATAAAAAAACAAAACAAAATAAACACCAAAGTTAGCCCAATTTTTTTGTATAATATTAAAGATGATGTTATACCGAGTAAATAGATACCTAACATGCCATGCTTTAAAATTGCGCACGTGAAAAATATTTTTATTCGTTTTTAAGGCAACAGGTTTTCAGGTCCCTAGGTCGGTCCCTACCAGTAGCCATTTTGAACGCTCATATTTCTCACATACCAAAGGTTACACAAGAATTGATACCCTTTATTTTTACAGGCGCCAAAATCACAATTGCCAAATCATGGAAAAAAACAAAACCTTTCCTGTCAGATGCCAAAACCAAAATATCTTGGATACTAACTCAGGAAAAATTGGCTGGCATCTTATCTAATACCATTCCCAAACTCGAAAAAATATGGGAACCTTGGGCCAAATATATGGGGATTTCGATTGGGGAAGATGCTGTTTTACCTTCTATTCAACATTAAGTTGGACACATACCCATCCCTTTCCCTCCGTCCTCTTTTTTACCCGCTGTCTTTATTTTCCTCTTCTTTTCTTCCTTCTAAAAAGGATTTATGGAAACTCTTTTTTTGGGAATTCTAGTTTCCCATTACAAGTTATGTCTCTTTTATTTCGATTTAATGGGATACTATCAAACGTTTTGTTCGGCCTTGTTTAGTCCATCCCGATCTGTTGGCACTGATAATCTTCTCTGGGCCTAAGAGTCAGAAGGAGGTCTCTATGCCTGGAGCAGTTAGTTCCTGATAAGGGGCTCCAGGTTACCAAGGAGAGAGCGTTTCCCTTCTATTATATTATAAGGATGAAGAGATCTCCCCCTGACAAACTTTTGATTGCTTACATGAATCTATCCTTTTTTCTAGGATGTTTTTATTATTTTATCCATTTATTGACTAATGATTTTGTTTATTCCTAAACAATCTTTTTTCTTTATTTTTATATAACATGATGTAATGTTCTGTATTATTTATCTTCTTCTGAAAATAAAATATTTTGAAAGTAAAATTGCGCACGCTCGTGGAATGGCACCAAACTTCGTTACTAAAAAATCTCTATAGGCAACGCTTTAAAATTTTTACAGGTTACCTGTTTAGAGTTACAGAGGAGGGTCTTGGGATAGAATTGTTGCTCTCGCTATAACATTTGCGGCGATACCTCAAATGTGTGGTTTGAACCCCGTTTACATATGTGAGCGCAACATAGGTATGCGAGCACTTTATATTTTAGTTTTGATTGTTTATTTTTGTTACTATTTTTTTTTTACACTTTCCCTTTAAAAAAAAGTTTTTTATCACTTTTATTCCTAATTACAAGGAATGTAAACATCCCTTGTAATAGGAATAGGGCATGACCGGTCTTCCTTACAGAGAGATCTGGGGTCAATAAGACCCCACATCTCTCCTCTAGCCTGGAAAGACTGAGATAAAAAAAACAAAAAAAAAAACCCATCCAAGCCTTTCCAGCCGAATGCACGGCAGTGTTTCCAACTGCCTGGGCCGGATGCGACGTCGTAACGTCTCGCCCGGCCTCCGAAGGTCATGGAAACTGCCGGGGACCATCTGGTCCGTGGTATTCTCTATGGTGGACTTCCACCGCCGGTGATTCCTTCTCTGACTCACCGATCACACGAGCGACAGGAGGGAACGTCCCCTCCCGCCACCTGTAAAAACATTCAAGCAGCTGAACAGCCACTATGATTGTTTTTACGATGCAGGGATACGACGGTGCGAAGGAATGAGATCTGAATGATGCCTGCAGCTGCCAGGAAAGTAGCTTTTTTGGAAAGTAGACAGTCCAAGGTATTTTGGCAAGTTTTTTGAAGTTGTAATTTTTTGGAAAATTAAGAATTAACATACTGTCACCAGTGCAGTACAGTGCCATCATATGACTGGTGTGGCGGTGATCAGAGACACTGACTGGTGACAGTATGTAAAAAAAAAAAAAAAAAAGTTAAAGTGTTACTAAACCCACAACAGTAAAACCAGCCTGTATTTGCAGCAAAGCATGCTGGTTATACTCACTGTGGAACCTAAGGGGTTAATCCTCTGCATTGTGTAAAAAAGGCTGTTTGATCCTGTCTTCTCTGATCCTCTTTTTACATACAGTGACCAGAGCAATACAGTGTTACCATAGTAACACTATACTATTTTTTTTGGGGGGGGGGGTTGATCAGGATCTTTATTTTATTTCCTTACACACTATGGTTGCTTAGAACTCTGCATTTTACAGTTACATGCACCCAGGGCTTTTTTTCTCAAACAATAGGTGCTGGAACTCAACCACGACCCCCCAAAACTCCTCCCCCACACACACACCCTTCAAATTACATCATATAGTGGGTGTGGTCAGATTTCACAAACAGTAGGAGGGTCTTAATGGGGCATTAAATGCCAGAATTGCATTACATACAGAGTGCAGATTTCAGGGGGGGGGGGGGGGGGGTTACACACAGAGTGCAGAGTGTTTACAAGTGATTGTGGTGAGCAGTCACCAAAGGGTCTGAGCCAGAGGTGGTGGAACTGAGTTCCACCAAGTTCCACTTGAAAAAAAGCCCTGCATGCAACCATTTTTTTCTGAATAGAAACAACTCATTCAGTGTTTACTATTGGGATTAGCTGTGATTGGCCACATGACTGTGATCAATCGCAGAGCTCATCACAATAGTACAGTACACAATGAAAGGCATGTAACAAAGATTTTCATTGTGTACAACTGTGTACAACTGTCATGTGACCTGCTGTGATTGGCCAAAGCGATCACATGGTACCCACAGCAGGCAGGTACAGTGATCAGTCATCTTCTGTGTCCGGTGTACATGGTGGGGGACAGATCGCGCTGGGACGCAATCCTGGGAGGACATCATATGACATCCTCCCAGAACAACAGTGCTCTCGCCCAGCCATCATTTTACAATAGGCTGGGCGAGAAAAAGTTTAAAAACATAAAATAAGATTTACCGTATATACTCGAGTATAAGCCAAGGTTTTCAGCACATTTTTTGTGCTGAAAATGCCCCCCTCGGCTTATACTCGAGTCTGTGTCCATCTGCATACCTAATCAGCCCATGTCATGCTCAGACGGCAGCCGACCAGTGTAAAAAAGCCAGGCCCCCCTCCTCGTCCGTAATAGGGGAACACTCACTTTCCCAGCAGTGAGTCAGTGTTCAGTGTTCTGCCTATCACGGACGTCCTCACTGAAACCTGACTCACTGCTGGGAAACTGAGTGTTCCCCTATCACAGACGAGGACGAGAAGGAGGGCGGCTTTTGTACACTGGATGGCCGCCATCTGACTGCATGACACGGGCTGATCAGGTATGCAGATCGGCACAGTGAGGCGTGCAATGGGCACAGTGAGGCGTGCAAATGGGCACAGTGAGGCGTACAAATGGGCACAGTGAGGCGTACAAATAGGCACAGTGAGGCGTGCAAATAGGCACAGTGAGGCGTGCAAATAGGCACAGTGAGGCGTGCAAATGGGCACAGTGAGGCTGCAAATGGGCATTGTTGACCCTCTTTTCCACTTACAGTAGCTGCTGCATTTCCTACCCTAGGCTTATACTCGAGTTAATACGTTTTCCCATTTTTTTGTGGTAAAATTAGGTGCCTCTGCATATATTCGGGTCGGCTTATACTCGAGTATATACGGTATTAGGAAATAGCAGTTAAGGGCCTATAGAGAGACATAAATGGATTGAAGACTCACTCTGTTTGGCCAGATCACGGCTTACGAACGCAGCGTCCACATCTTCCAGCAGAATAATGCTCTGCTGCGGGGCCACACTCAGCAGGTGGTTGAGGCGGTCATCGGAGAGGCTGTTGTCACTAAGGCTCATCAGACAGATGCTGTACTCCAGCTCTCCCGCCAACGCCGTGCTGAAAGCACACATAGAAAGTGCAGCGATATCAGTGATGAAATGACAGTCCATTGTAGGATTTTACATCTTTACAGTTCTTACTAGACATGAGCAATTTGTTTCAAATCCTTTTTGTAACGAATTTAGACAAATTCGTAAATATCCAAATTAACGAAAACCCGTTAAACAAATTTTTCAGAATATTCGAAAATTCAGAATTTACTAAATTTGAAATTTGGAAAAACAAAAATTCGGAAATTTGAAAATCTGAAATAATAACTAACTAATAACTTAACTATTACTAACTTTTAAATTATAGGTATTGGAATTTTCTTTCAAATTTGTCTGTTAGTGAACGTAACGAATACGAATTTATCCGAAGCTACGAATTTTCCGAAATAACGAATGTTGTATCTAAACGAATGTAACGTAATGAATTAATAATAATAAAAACTTGTTATTATTATTATTTATTAGTTTCGTTCCATTTGTTAGTCGTTATTTTCAGATAATTCGTAACTTCGGGTTAAATTCATATTTGTTACGTTCACTAACAGACAAATTTGAAAGGAAATTCTAATACCTATAATTTAATAGTTAGTTAGTTAGTTAGTATTTCGAATTTCTGGATTTTGAATTTTCAGATTTCAGATTTTCTAATTTACGAATTTTCTAATTTACGAATTTTCTGATTTTAGAATTTACGAATTTCGGATTTTTACATTTACGGATTTACACATTTTCGAATTTCGGGATTTTGAATTTACGAATTTACTAATTTACTAATTTCGATGATAACGAATGACCCGAAAAACGGAAAAAAAAAAATGTATGAAACGAAAACGAACACAAACTAATTTTACGTCAGTGCACATGTCTAGTTCTTACATAAGTGACGAATGGAAAATCCTAATCATATATATATATGTATTTCAACTGTGTATGCTCCTATTTGGCTGGAATTGTGCAAAAAAATTTTTTTATTCAACTTAAGCACCTTCCCGCCTGCCACACCCCTTTAACGGTCTTAAGATGAGGGGTGAAGGCAGGATGGACTTGCCAATCACGATGAATGACTGCCATAGTGGTCACATGATTGGGAGCCTGTCCTGATGTCTCCTGGTCCTAACTAGAGACCAGGAGCTGTCGGTGACAGTGCAAAAACATCAGCCCCCATGGACACATATGTGTGGAGTGTTGGCAATAATGCCACATGCATTACGTGGCTGACAAGAGGCTAAACCGAAAATGAAAAAAATTCAGTTCTGTATGGAGCGTAGAAGTGTTAGAACCCGTTATTTTTTTTTCTAGCTGCCTTTGTCTCCACCGGGAAGATTCACGCTCACTATTTGTCCTGTAAGCATTGTTACCGACAGAAAGTGATGGCAATCTCTTTAGAGCAGGGGTCTCCAAACTATGGCCCACGGGCCACATCTGGCCAACTACAAGATTTTATCCGGCCGGCAGCTAGTGTCCGTGGCATATCCTCAGTGTGCACTGATTGAGGATTCACGTCAACACAGGCTGCCTTTGATCTCCACTTCACCCTGCTAGTGTGCTCCCAACCAATGACATGCTTGCCCCCGCACTCACAGAACTCTTCCTCCATCCAGACTTGCTCTGCCTCCTAGCTCCTGCCCTGCTGCTAAGGCCACTCTGTAAATCTTACACTGGTGAGGGGAACTCTGATGTACAGGGGGCTGTGATGTGGACCCCGATTTAAGGTGGGATTTTTGATGAGGACCCTGATGTGGGGGGACCGTGATGTAAGGAAGGGTCTCTAATGGTGGACCCTGATGTAAGGCAGGACCCAGATGTAAGGAAGGGTCTCTAATGGGGACCCTGATGTAAAAAGGGCTCTCTGCTGTAAGGTGGGTTGTGCTGGAGACCCTGATTTAGGTGGGATTCTGATAAGGACCCTGATGTAAGGAAGGGTCTCTAATGGGGGACCCTGATTTAAGGAATGACCCTGATGTAAGGAAGGGTCTCTAATGGGGACCCTGATGTAAAAAGGGCTCTCTGCTGTAAGGTGGGCTGTGCTGGAGACCCTGATTTAGGTGGGATTCTGATAAGGACCCTGATGTGGGGGGACCCTGATGAAGGGAGGGTCTCTAATGGGGGACCCTGATTTAAGGAAGGACCCTGATGTAAGGAAGGGTCTCTAATGGGGACCCTGATGTAAGGAGTGGGGGGGCTGGGATGGGGGACACTGATGTAAAAAGGGCTCTCTGCTGTAAGGTGGGCTGTGCTGGAGACCCTGATTTAGGTGGGATTCTAATGAGTACCTTGATGTAAGGGGGAAGACTGTGACTAGGGTCTTGATATAAGTGGGGGATTCTGATGTAAGCAGGGAACTCTAATAAGGACCCTGATGTAAGGGGAACCCTGTTGTAAGGAGAGGACTTTGATCAGGACCCTAATGTAAGAAGGCTGTGATGGGGACCTTGATGTAAGAAGGGGACTATGCTGTAAAGGGGACAGTGATGGAGACCCTGATTTAGGTGGGATTCTAATGAGTACCTTGATGTAAGGGGGAAGACTGTGACTAGGGTCTTGATATAAGTGGGGGATTCTGATGTAAGCAGGGAACTCTAATAAGGACCCTGATGTAAGGGGAACCCTGTTGTAAGGAGAGGACTTTGATCAGGACCCTAATGTAAGAAGGCTGTGATGGGGACCTTGATGTAAGAAGGGGACTATGCTGTAAAGGGGACAGTGATGGAGACCCTGATTTATGGTGGGATTCTGATGAGGACCTTGATGTAAGGCGGAACACTGTAATTGGGGTCCTGATATAAGTGGGGGACTCTTATAAAGACCCTGATGTAAAGGGGAACCCTGTTGTAAGGAGGGGACTCTGATGAAAACCCTGATATAAGGGGAACCTGATGAGGAGGGAACTATGATCGGGACCCTAACTCAAGAAGGCTGTGATGGGGACCCTGATGTAAGGAAGGGTCTCTGATGGGGGTCCTGATTTAAGGTGGTATTCTGATGAGGACCCTGATGTAAGGGGGAACACTGTGATTGGGACCCTGATATAAGTGAGGTAATCTGATATGGACCCTGATGTAAGCAAGAAGTTCTGATAGGGACCCTTATATAAGGGGGTACCCTGATGTAAGGAGAGGACTCTGATAGGAACCCTGATACGGGACCCTGATGTAGGGAGGGGACTCTGACAGGCACCCTAATGTAAGGTTGGCTGTGATGAGGACCCTAATGTAGGTGGGGGATTCTGTTGGGGACCCTAATGTACGTTTTGGCTGTGACGTAATAGGGCCCCTAATGGGGAGTCTCACTCAGCTTCCCTCCCTTTTGTTCTGAATTATATCATGCTGATTACAAAAGGATCCTAGTAAAATACATTCATTCATTTAAATGTTATTAATTTATTTATAAAACTGTTTTTATTCATTGGCCCATAAATATTTATAAAATAAATGATGTGGCCCTTTTAAGGAAAAGTTTGAAGACCCCTGCATTAGAGAATCCAGACTATGTAAAGGACTTGTGTCTCCAGTCTATGGACTTGTAAATAACCAGAACTGTGTTGTTTATTGTGGTAAGATGTTATTTTATTATGTTTGCTGAGCTGTCATTGTGATTATTGTCCCTGAAGTGATACTTACATAAAGCTGCTTTTTCCACACCCGGGAGGTCCGTAGAGAAGGTAGCCCCTTCTGTAGGGTACTCCTGGATAAATAAAAAAAAGTTCACATTCAAATTCAACTGATTGAAAAAGTTTATTAGTGATGCCCAAACGGTGGTTCCCCCACAGGGTTGCCAATCTCCCGAAGTGAAATGTACTGACATGACAAAAACATTTACTGACTGAGCCAAATTTTTACTAACAGTTCCAAACTTTAGCCAAAATGACAGTTTTAAGTGCAAATATCAATATTTAAAGCTACAAATATGTAGCTAGTGCATTTAGCAATGTGCCTAATGTCTTGGCAGGAGCACACGCAAATATGCGGCCTCTCTGCAACCGAGCCTCGGCACAGAGCGCCTGCATACTTGCGTGCAATAGCGCCAACAGTGCTGTGCCGAAAGCACGCGCCCTGCGCTCTCCTGGCACAGTGAAGGGGGCTCACGGAATACTCCCGATCGCTGCTTGCGATTAGGAGTTTTACGATCATGTGACCGCCGTGACAAATAATCACGACGGTCACAATGGCCATAGGCTCTGCCCCGCCTCCTGGCATAGAAAACCCCTTAAGGGCCAGGGGCAACTGACGCCAAAAGGCAAAAAAATAAAATTAAAATATTTTGCTATTTACATGAATAAAACTGTTAATAAAACCCAGCACAAAGTTCCCCCTTACATTAGAGTCTGCAAGGTTCACCTTTACAGTGCAAGGGGGAACGCTGCGGACCCTGATGTAAAAGGGAACACTGTGGACTCTGATGTAATGGGGGATGCTGCAGACTCTGGTGTAAAGGGGAACTCTGATGTAAGGGGGTCTCTGGTCACCAAAGCCCCCCCCTCTTACACAAGAGTCCACAGCGCTCCCCTTTACATGAGACGCCACAGAGTCCCCCTTTACATCAGAGTCCACAGGGTTCCCACTTAGAATGTAAGGGGGAAGTCTGCAGACCATGATGTAAAGGGCAACTCTGATGTAAGGGGGCCTCTGGTCACTAAAGCCCCCCTCTTACACAAGAGTCCACAGAGCTCTCCTTTACATCACAGTCCATAGAGTTCCCCTTTACATCAAATTCCACAGAGTTCCCCTTTACATCAGAGTCCCCCCCCTTACAGTGTAAGGGGGAATTCTGCAGAGCTGGATGTAAAGGGGAATGCTGCAGACCGTGATGTAAAGGGCAACTCTGATGTAAGGGGGCCTCTGGTCACCAAAGCCGCCCTCTTACACAAGAGTCCACAGAGCTCCCCTTTATATCACACTCCATAGAGTTCCCCTTTACATCAGAGTCCACAGAGTTCCCCTTTACATCAGACGCCACAGGGTTCCCACTTAGAATGTAAGGGGGAAGTCTGCAGAGCCTGATGTAAAGGGGAATCCTGCAGACCATGATGTAAAGGGCAACTCTGATGTAAGGGGGCCTCTGGTCACCAAAGCTGCCCTCTTACACAAGAGTCCACAGAGCTCTTCTTTACTTCAAACTCCACAGAGTTCCCCTTTACATCAGAGTCCACAGAGTTCCCCTTTACATCAGGGTCCCCCCTTACAGTGTAAGGGGGAAGTCTGCAGAGCCTGATGTAAGGGAACCCCTGTGCAGGCAGCCTTTTCAAATCAATGTCCGACGACAGGCTGCATGAACCTGCAGACTGAGTTCTGATCTGCACATGGGATCGGCATGGATGTACACTCCGGGATATGCGTGGAGATCTGTGCAGGTCCATACAACCCGCCTCCTGTCTTTTATCTGAACAAGCCGCCTGCACAGGATTGCACAGAACACCTGCGCATCCAATGTGGGTAAAAATGGCCCTTTGCATGGGTGTACAGATTTGCATGCCTGTGTGAATGAGGCCTAAGAGGTGAATTCCTCCTACTTTGGAGAGTTATTTTTTTCTCATTTCCTTTCGTGTCTCAATAGGGGCCAAAAAATAAAAAATAAAACAACCTGACAGGTGTTTTCCCCCTTCCAATTTCAAAGAAATAAAAATATTTGATGTATACTTTGACAAAGGTCGTCAGCACCAGATATAGAAACATATAGGAGGTTTGCTCTTGCCTCTGTCTATATACCACTTGGGGTTGTTGATGAATCCTTTCACATCCTGAACAATCCTATCAGACACTCCCTCCTCCAGTACTACAGAGCTTATCGGCCTTCTTCGACGTGGAAACCCAAAGGGCCGCCACTCCGCACCCATCGCTGTGTACATGACAGTCTTGCCTTCTTGCTGTTGCAGTGCCAGTTCTCTGGCTGTTAGGAATAAAAAAACAAAAACACAATTTTAGTAACTAGTGATCAAAGTAGGATCATTACTGCACCATTGTCAGAACAACTAAAAATTATTTGCTTTAAAGCTAATCTTGAATTTCTTCAGAAAAATATTTTACTTCCTGTTCTGTATCCCCATCGCTGTATATCTGCAGTGTGAGATCATCTAAGGCAGCAGTCTCAAAACTGTGGCCCTTTGCTTGCCTTTATATGGCCTTTGGGGCACTGTTCCTCTCACTGATACAGGACACTCCCACTCACACCAAGATGGGGCACTATTCTTCCCACTGACACCAACAATGGGACACTATTTCTCCCAGTGACACCAACAATGGGGCACTATTCCTCCCACTGACACCAACAATGGGGCACTATTCCTCCCACTGACACCAACAATGGGGCACTATTCCTCCCAGTGACACCAACAATTAGGGCACTATTCCTATAACTGACACCAACAATGGGGCACTATTCCTCCCAGTGACACCAACAATTAGGGCACTATTCCTCCCAGTGACACCAACAATTAGGGCACTAATCCTCCCAGTGACACCAACAATGGGGCACTATTCCTCCCAGTGACACCAACAATGGGGCACTATTACTCACAGTGACACCAACAATGGGGCACTATTACTCCCACTAACACCAACAATGGGGCACTATTCCTTCCACTGACACAAACAATGGGGCACAATTACTCCCACTGATACCAACAATGAGACACTATTACTCCCAGTGACACCAACAACAGGGCACTATTTCTCCCACTGATGCCAATGATGGGACACTGTTCCCCCCACTGACACCAACAATGGGACATTATTACACCCAGTGACACCAACAATGGGGCACTATTCCTCCCACTGACACCAACAATGGGGCACTATTCCTTCCACTGACACAATGGGGCACAATTACTACCACTGATACCAACAATGGGACACTATTACTCCCAGTGACACCAACAATGGGGCACTATTACTCCCAGTGACACCAACAATGGGGCACTATTACTCCCAGTGACACCAACAATGGGGCACTATTCCTCCCAGTGACACCAACAATGGGGCACTATTTCTCCCACTGATGCCAATGATGGGACACTGTTCCTCCCACTGACACCAATGATGGGGCACTATTCCTATAACTGACACCAGCAATAAGGCACTATTCTTTCTACTGACACCAATGATGGGGTACTATTCCTTCCACTACAAATAATTAGGCACTATTCCTCCCACTGACACCAACGTTCGGCCCCCTGAAGTCTAAAAGGCAGTAAACTGGCCCTTTGTTTATAAAGTTTGGAGACCCCCTGATCTAAGCCACTGCTGCCCCTGACTGCTAGTCTCACCAGATTTGAAGTGGGATGTCACAACTGGGCTGCTCACTGTTCTTGCTGGAGAGGAAGCTGTACCTGAGGAACAACAGTGCAAGGCTCTAACTGCTTCAGCTTCATTAATTCTGTGGATCTTTTCTTCCTCCACCTCTCCTGCTGCTTCTGGATTAGCACCCCACCAGTCATCAGGAGGGCAGCTTTGACATGAGGAAGCAAAGCCCTGCTCCTCTACCAAGATGGCCACTTCCCCACAGAGACAGAAAAGGGCATGGTAAATCCATAACGTGGAAAAGATCAGCTGCACTCAGCCTACAGACAATACTGGTGACAGTCCTTTGCACTCTCTGCCTGCCTTTTTTTGTTGGCTTCCACAGTACAGGTCCTCTTTAAAAGCGGAGCATGTGTGCCATGGCCTACCTTCCTGCAGAATGTTAAAGAAGAGATCACGATTGGTCCCTATGGAGGTAAAGGTGACGGACTCCCAAGGTGTGCCAGTGTGCAGGTCAATCATCTGCTTCTCTCGGTTCCTCTCAATGCGAATCCATTTCTTTTTGTACCTGGAAGTGGCAGGAAGAACAATAATAAGAGGTAGGTAAACGTTCTGATCCAAACTGATCAAATTCTAATTAAAACCAACCAGCATTCTTTATGCTGCACAGATCCAAGATTCCTTGCAAACTTCACACTGCTACGAATCATCCCTGGCGATTATGTCAAGGTAATATTCCTACTACTTAAAAGACTCAAGCCCTGAGGGGGGGGGGGTTGGATTCTTGAATCATTGTTTGGCGGTCTCATTGGATTGCATACATATGGATTCTCATGTCTGTGTTTCCTCCCTATCCTTAAAGGGGTTGTAAACATACATAATTTTTTTTTTTTTAAATAACAAACATGTTATACTTGCCTCCACTGTGCAGCTCGTTTTGCACAGAGTGGCCCCGATCCACGTCTTTTGGGGTCCCTCGGCGGCTGTCTCGGCTCCTCCCCGCAATAACTCACCACCTATATGCAAGCTCGCTCGCATGGTGGTGAGTTATTGCGGGCGCGCTCCCGTGATACAGCCAGCGGCTATAGCCGCTCACTGTATCGCTCGGACCCACCCCCTGGCGCGCCGTGTCATTGGATGTGATTGACAGCAGCGCAAGCCAATGGCTGCGCTGCTTTCAATCAACCAATGAATGAGCTGAGAAGCCAGCCCAGAAGCAAGCGGGTTCACGGCGCGGGACTTTCGAGGGGTCAGGTAAGTAAACAGGGGCCCGGGGAGGGGGGCGGCTAATGCACAATGTTTTTTCACCTTAATGCATAGAATGCATTAAGGTGAAAAAACTTTTACCTTTACAACCCCTTTAAAGTAGAGCTATAGGCAATAATTCGTTTTTTTCCATTTTGGATAGAGTAAGGGAGGGTTATAACCCCTGTCAGATTTCGTTTTCACCATCAATGTCCCATTGCAGAGATTTCCCTTCACTTCCTGTCCCATAGCCAAACAGGAAGTGAGAGGAAATCCCTGCAAATTAAAGGAATTCCTTGGAGACCCCCCCAGGTCATCAGAACTAGTGTCCCCATTGGAAGATTTCCCCTCTATTACTGTTCTGGGAACAACCCAAATTTTTGAATTCACCTTTACATTCACTTTCAATGATAATGGTAAACAGGACAGAGAGAATGAATCTCCCCAACGGGGACATAGACAGCAATAAAAACTGACAGGGGTTCTAATCCCTCTCCACTCCATCCAAAACTAAAAAAAAAAAAAAGTTTTGCCTTTAGTTAGACTTTAACCATTTGCATACAGGGCACTTTTATCCCCTTCCTGCCCAGGCCAATTTTCAGCTTTCAGCGCTGTTGCACTTTGAATGACAATTGCGTGAGCATGCAACACTGTACCCAAATGGAATTTTTATAATTTTGTTCACACAAATAGAGATTTCTTTTGGTGGTATTTAATCACCACTGTGTTTTATGTTCAACAAAAAAATACAGAAAATCTTTAAAAAAAAAAAAGCAAAACGTTTTTTATAGTTTGTTATAAAATTTTGCAAATAGGTAATTTTTCTCCTTGGCTGATGAGGCGGCACTGATCAGGAGGCTGCACTGAGGGGTGGCACTGATCAGGTGGCACTGATCAGGAGGCACTGATGAGGTGGCACTGATCAGGAGGCACTGGTGGGAACAGATTAGCAGGACTGATGGGCAGTGGTAGGTGGCACTGGTGGGCACTGATTAGCAGAATTGGTTGGCACTGAGGAGACTGATGCCCCTGCAACAGAAGCCGGGTACCGGCTTTCTTCCTTTCTCCTCATGTTGTTAACGTGAGGAAAACAAAAGCTGATAACTGGCTTCTGTTTACCTCCGTGATCAGCTGTCATTGGCTGACAGCTGATCACGTGGTAAAGGGCCGCTGTGATTGGCTCTTTACCCCGATCTGTGATCAGCCGAGTCCCGAGGACTTGGCGATCGCAGGGCGCATGGGCAGCACGAGGACGTCCATGGACGCCCTCCCAGCATTTTAAGCCCACGCTGTAGCCGTCTTTTGGCTATAGCACGGGCGCCAAGTGGTTAAAGCCTAACTCCAGGTTGTGTGTTACTTTTAAGCCTGGGTTCACACCATTGCGAACACAGAAATTGCATGCGATTCTGCATCACCGCATTGCTGTGCCGATCACATGTGATGTCTGCGCAATGCAAATTCAACCATATAGTTGTATGGCTGAACTCGCATTGGATTTGCCCGAAAAAGTGCAGGAATCTTTTTTTATTCCCTGCACTGAAATCGGATCGCATGGGTGTTGACACCCATGCGGTCCGATTCCTGTCCGAATTCAGCACTGCGATCTGTGAACCGTTCTGAGGGTGTCATTAACTTTGTATTGACGGCCGCAGCGGTTCGCAGAGGGCAGTG
Organism: Rana muscosa; assembly: GCA_029206835.1. Taxonomy (NCBI): domain Eukaryota; kingdom Metazoa; phylum Chordata; class Amphibia; order Anura; family Ranidae; genus Rana; species Rana muscosa. Next base: position 465,948,978 of record CM055127.1, read on the forward strand.
TAAACTGCCTGCGAGTCCTATGCGATGCGGAAACAGGCACTGGAATCGTATAGTGTGAACCCAGGCTAAGACCAATTCAGCTCTCCCTTTTTCTGACACTTTTGTTTACATTAGTAACAATCGATATTTTTTGCTAGAAAACTACTTAGAACCCCCAAACATTATATATTTTTTTAAAGCAGAGGTCCTAGAGAAAAAAAATTGGTGGGTGTTGCAATTTTTTATGTCCCATGGTAGCAATTTTTGTGAAAAATATAAAAGATGATGTTACGTTGAGTAAATAGATACCAAACATGTCACATTTTAAAATTGCGTACGCCCGTGCAACAAACAAACAATGTAAATTTTACTATCCATGGGTGACGTTTTAAAAGCCTTTACAGGTTACCACTTTAAATTTACAGAGGAGGTCTAGTGCTAAAATTACTACCCATGATCTGACGTTCACAGTGATATCTCACATGTGTGGGACGATCGCTGTTTGCGTTTTTGCGGGACAGGGGCACTTTTATAAATGAATTTAATTATTATTATTTTTACACTGTTACTTTAATTTTTTATCTCTTTTATTGCTGTCACAAGGAATGCAAACATCCTTGTGACAGTAACAGACATGTGACAGGTACGCTTCATTGGAGGTCCTGGGGAATCTCTCCTCTGCTTTCTACTTTCTACTTTCCAAAATTTAGTCTACTTTCCAAAATGGGGTCATTTGGGGGGGTTTTGTGCCATCTGGGCATTCCATGGCCTCCGAAACTGTGATAGGCAGTGAGAAGTGAAATCAAAAATTTACACCCTTAGAAAGCCTGAAGGCGGTGATTGGTTTTTGGGGTCCCGTGCGCGGCTAGGCTCCCAAAAAGTCTCACACATGTGGTATCCCCGTACTCAGGAGAAGCAACAGAATGTATTTTGGGGTGTAATTCCACATATGCCCATGGCATGTTTGAGCAATATATCATTTAGTGACAACTTTGTGCAAAAAAAAAAAAAATTGTCTCTTTCCGCAACTTGTTTCAACATATAAAATATTCCATGGACTTGACATGCCTCTCAGTATATAGCTTGGGGTGTCTACTTTCCAAAATGGGGTCATTTGGGGGGGTTTTGAACTGTTCTGGCATTTTATACACAACATTAGGAAGCTTACATCCACTCTTCTAACCACTTGAAGACAAAGCCCTTTTTGACACTTTTTGTTTACATGAAAACATTTTTTTTTTTTTGCAAGAAAATTATGCTGAACCCCCAAACATTATATATATTTTTAAAGCAAAGGCCCTACAGATTAAAATGGTGGGTGTTGCATTTTTTTTTTCTACACAGTATTTGCGCAGCGATTTTTCAAACGCATTTTTTGGGGGAAAAATACACTTTTTTTTAATTTTAATGCACTAAAACACACTATATTGCCCAAATGTTTGATGAAATAAAAAATATGATCTTAGGCCGAGTACATAGATACCAAACACGACATGCTTTAAAATTTCGCACAAACGCGCATTGGCGACAAACTACATACATTTTTAAAAGCCTTTAAAAGCCTTTACAGGTTACCCTGTTAGATTTACAGAGGAGGTCTACTGCTAAAATTACTGCCCTCAATCTGACCTTCGCGGTGATACCTCACATGCATGGTGCAATTGCTGTTTACATATGACGCCAGACCGACGCTTGCGTTCGCCTTTGGGCAAGAGCAGGGCAGGACAGGGGTGCTTTTTTTTTTTTTTTTTTATTATTAATTTTGCTTTTTTATTTTATTTTTAAACTGTTGCTTCCATATTTTTTTTTTTATCATTTTTATTGTTATCTCAGGGAATGTAAATATCCCCTATGATAGCAATAGGTAGTGACAGGTACTCTTTTTTTGAAAAAACTGGGGTCTATTGGACCCTAGATCTTTCCTCTGCCCTCAAAGCATCTGACCACACCAAGATCGGTGTGATAAAATGCTTTCCCAATTTCCCAATGGCGCTTTTTATATCCGGAGGGGGGGGACATTCCCTCCCACTGCTTGTAAAAGCAGTCCAGAGGCGAATTATTCACTAGGATTGCTTTTACATGAAAGCCGGCCGCTGGCTGAAAAGAATGATACCAAGATGATACCTAAACCCGCAGGCATCATTCTGGTATAAACATTCAAAGTCCAGCAACATACCAGTACGTTGCTGGTCCTTGTTGGACATGTATTGTAATCTTTTTTTTTTCATGCAGCCAGTTGGCTGAACGAAAAAAGAGATTGATCGGTGGGTATGCCCACCATTAGAATACAGCCCTTCATCCACCCACTTCTAATGATGGGCATACATGCTCCATTTATATATGCCGAAGCATGGGGGCATCCTTCCGCAAAAAAGTTATGCCGCACACACATGGTCGGACTTTTCCACGGGCAAGCCTCCGTCGGAATTTCGACCGTATGTACGCAGCATTAGGAGCAAAATCGCTCCTCCGCCCCTGCTGCCCCAATGCTTCGGCATATATTGTTTTTTTTTTTAACTGTGGTGGTGAAATCACCTCCTACAGCACTGGAGTCGCAGGGATCAGGCCTGTCTCTGCGAACGCTGCAGTTATGTGTGTTGTGTTTTGTATGTGACAGTGATCGATCGATACTGCACTTGGGTGGCCTGGGCTGGACGGAGGGGCAAAACGCAGGTGCCAGCAGGTATCTGGGCTGATCCCGCTAACACTGCGTTTTTGGGAACTCTAAACTGCTGGGGACGCTAGTATAGATCTGATCAGATCAGATATTGAGCTGATCAGATACTATACCACTAAGGGGGGTGTATGCTTCACGCGTGGGTGTTAGCGTTACTGGCACTAACCTGACGCTGCCTGGGGTGTGACGCAGACCCTCTCTGACGCTAAAACCTAATTGATATCACCCGCCGGGCGATCAGGGGGTTAAACCTTGATTGGGTTATATACGGCGGGTGCCCTGACACTATAAAAAGCAAACTAACTAACCAGCGTCACCCGTAACACTTATATGGTGATCACTGGTGAAAGTGTTAACTAGGGGCAATTAGGGGGTTAAAACCTTTATTAGATATTATATGGGGGTACCGGACGCTATAAAAACCTGCGACGAGCCTAAAAAAAATTACTGGCTACCGATCTGCATCACCGACGCTAAGACAGCGATCAGAAAAATGATCGCTTAGCGACAGTGGTGATAGGGGGTGAAAGGGTTACCTGGGGGGCGATCAAGGGGGTTAAACCTTTATTAGATAATTTATAGGGGTACATGACGCTATAAAAACCTGCGGCGAACCTAAAAAAAATAACTGGCTACCGATCTGCATCACCGACACTAAGACAGCGATCAGAAAAATGATCGCTTAGCGACAGTGGTGATAGGGGGTGAAAGGGTTACCTGGGGGGTGATCAAGGGGTTAAACCTTTATTCGATCATTTATGGGGGTACCTGACGCTATAAAAACCTGCGGCGAACATAAAAAAAATTACTGGCTATCGATCTGCATCACCGACGCTAAGACAGCGATCAGAAAAATGATCGCTTAGCGACAGTGGTGATAGGGGGTGAAAGGGTTACCTGGGGGGCGATCAAGGGGGTTAAACCTTTATTAGATAATTTATAGGGGTACATGACGCTATAAAAACCTGCGGCGAACCTAAAAAAAATAACTGGCTACCGATCTGCATCACCGACACTAAGACAGCGATCAGAAAAATGATCGCTTAGCGACAGTGGTGATAGGGGGTGAAAGGGTTACCTGGGGGGTGATCAAGGGGTTAAACCTTTATTCGATCATTTATGGGGGTACCTGACGCTATAAAAACCTGCGGCGAACATAAAAAAAATTACTGGCTATCGATCTGCATCACCGACGCTAAGACAGCGATCAGAAAAATGATTGCTTAGCGACAGTCGTGATAGGGGGTGAAAGGGTTACCTGGGGGGCGATTAAGGGGGTTAAACCTTTATTAGATCATTTATGGGGGTACCCGACGCTATAAAAACCTGCGGCGAACCTAAAAAAATTACTGGCTACCGATCTGCATCACCGACGCTAAGACAGCGATCAGAAAAATGATCGCTTAGCGACGGCGGTGCTAGGTGGTGAAAGGGTTATCTGGGGGGTGATCAGGGGGTTAAACCTTTATTAGGGGGGGGGGGTTAGGGGGCTACACTGGACCTAAAACTAACTTTAGTGACACTTTTACAGTCACAAATGTCACTGATTGCAGTGATCAGTAAATAAATGGTCACTGCAATCAGTGACACTGTGACTGGGGGCTGATCTGGGGGGGCGATTTGTGTGCCTATGTGTCCTGGTGTCAGTGTAGTGTTAGTGTACTGACCTGTGTGTCTTCTCTTGTACGGCGCTCGGTATATGTGAGCGCCGCATGAGAGATGACATCACTTCCTCCTGCTTCCTCTGCCTGTGTAAACATTACACAGCAGAGGGAGCATTTCCATTCGCTGGGAGCGATCGCGGGGGGGTGGCCGGAATCGAATGGCCACCCCCTCATGTCGGATCGCTCCCCAACGAATACCGACCGCTCACTGTATAGGAGGGGGGTCCGATTGGACCCCCCAACTGTACAAAGGCAATCACGTACACTGTACGTGATTGTGCCTGTCGGTGCCATTCTGCCGACGTATATATACAGTGAGCGGTCATTAAGTGGTTAAAAAAAAAAAATGTAAAACCAAATTGTTGCTGTATAAATTGACATGAGAGGAATCAAGTCACGCAGACTTGTAAAGTTACCATGAGGTCCACCCTCACACAAATGGCACTGACCAGGATGTACCTACCAAATGAAGTGGTTCCCAGGACTGGGGACGAAGTCAAACTTGGTGCTGACTCTCCCGCTTTCATGCTGTAGATATGAAGTCTCAACGCTCAAGTGCTGCGTATGCTTAGCATGGTGGGAGATCCAGCTCAGCAGCCACTGGTAGCTCTTGTCTTTGCTGGGCACCTCAAGCGTTATCATGTAATGCCTCCTGAAGGCGACCATGCCAAGCTGGGCACTTTTACGGGCCAAAGCCAAAGCCGTGCCAACACCAACCAAGCCAAACCCCGCCCCAAAGTATGGATTGTCTTTAAGGGCCGCTAAGAAGTCTGTAAACGGCATTTCCGCGAAGGGCGACCGGACCTGTGATGACTCTTACCGCTGCATGCTGTTAGAAAAATGAGAAAAACATTTTTTATAGATGAACTACAAAAAAAGGAAATCTATAAACCAATTACATCACATACATTGTAACACATATACAGTATCTCACAAAAGTGAGTACACCCCTCACATTTTTGTAAATATTTTCTTCTATCTTTTCATGTGACAACACTGAAGAAATGACACTTTGCTACAATGTAAAGTAGTGAGTGTACAGCTTGTATAACAGTGTAAATTTGCTGTCCCCTCAAAATAACTCAACACACGGCCACTAATGTCTAAACCGCTGGCAACAAAAGTGAGTACACCCCTAAGTGAATATTATGCGTGGTCACCATTATTTTCCAGCACTGCCTTAAGGCCGCTTTCACACCGAGGCGTCGGCGGTAAAACGCCGAAATTTTAAGTGGCGCTTTACCGTCGTATTTGCGGAGGTATTCGGCCACTAGCGGGGCGCTTTTAACCCCCACTAGCAGCCGAAAAGGGTTAAAACCACCCGCAAAGCGCCTCAGTGTGAAAGGGGTCTATCCCTCTTGGGCATGGAGTTCACCAGAGCTTCACAGGTTGCCACTGAAAGCCTCTTCCACTCCTCCATGACGACATCACAGAGCTGGAGGATGTTAGAGACCTTGCGCTCCTCCACCTTCCATTTGAGGATGTCCCACAGATGTTCAATAGGGTTTAGGTCTGGAGACATGCTTGGCCAGTCCATCACCTTTACCCTAAGCTTCTTTAGCAAGACAGTGGTCATCTTGGAGGTGTGTTTGGGGTCGTTATGTTGGAATACTGTCCTGCGGCCCAGTCTCTGAAGGGAGCCCTGCAGGTGCAGCAGCTGATTGAGAATTATAAAACTACTTCAGCTTTAAGAGACACTCTCACTGTTCATTTGGGGTAAAGTAAAAGTGTTTTTTATAAAGGGCCCCCCCATCCCACCCCAATCCTGTACTTACATGACCAGAGAGTCAAGCCTCGTACACACGGCCGAGTTTCTCGTCGAAAAAAACACATCGTTTTTTTCGACGAGATCCTTGGACAAGAAACTTGTCCTGGCCGAGTGTACAGACGCTCGATTCAAAGAACCCGCGGTTCTTTGAATGGAGCGTACGCGGTGACGTCATCGACTATGACGAGCATGCGCTCATCACATTTGATGCCGTCGCCGCCATCTTGGTATACCCTACCTATGCCTAGGAAGCTACCGCGCATGCGTCAAATTCATTTCGAACATGCGCGGGCTTCCCGGAGGACAGGTAAGTGTACACACACTCACTTTTCTCGTCGAGAAACAGGCTGACGAGAATCTCGACGAGAAAATAAAGAGCAGGTTCTCTATTTTCTCGTTGAGATTACTTGGCGGTTTTCTTGACGAGAAACCATATACACGAACGAGTTTCTCGGCAAGACATCTCTGCCAGCAAGTTTCTTGCTGGTTCTTGCCGAGAAACTCGGTCGTGTGTACGAGGCCTCAGTCCTGCTCCTGGCCCTGTAATAGATTTCTTCCGGCTCAAAACCAGAATGTATGTTCTATTCTGCCTCTGACCCAAATTCAAAGTGATGTGAATGCATGCATGCAAAAAGGATCACACTGGGACACACTGGTCAGTATGAGCTCTCTCTCATCAATGGGCCTTTATTCAGGGTTACAGCCCCTTATATAAACAAAGTGACATAAGCAAACGTCATCACATGTGTGAGCATATTATTGATTCGTCTGTATATGGTCCTTTTCCTGTCGACATCTGTTTTGGCCACGATGCTGCATTCCAGAGCTCAGCCGCCATCTTTTAGTAGACGATGGGAGACGCAGAAAGGAGGGGGTAAGGGAGTGAGGAGTAAGAAAACATCTGTTTGTCATTTAAGGAAACTTACTGCTGGCTGGTTATAAGATTATATATATATATATGTATATATCGCAACAAGAAAGAAAATAAACAATAAAAATAGTAAAGAAGAAAATAAAATAATAATAATAATTGAGTGGTTAGAAGAGACATAACATAGTCAATTTATTAGTTCCATCACAGCCCCTCTGCTGCAGGATAGAAAATATGGGTATGGGGGGAGCATGTGATCTCCTGCTGCTGACAGCGCATGGTTCTAGCAGCCAATTGCTATGCCCTGCGCTGTCACATGATGGAAGGAGTAACGTCAATGCCCCCCCAAGCCTCTAACACAGAGGGCACGTTGGATTCCAGTACTACACACTCTCTATTAGGACTGTGGTGCGCATGGTGCGCATAGTGCACATAGCAAGACCCCTGTGGGTCTCAAACTGGTGGCCCTCCAGCTGATACGAAACTACAAGTCCCATGAGGCATTGCAAGGCTGACCGTTACAAGCATGACTCCCACAGCCAGAGGCATGATGGGACTTGTAGTTTTGCAACAGCTGGAGGGCCACCAGTTTGAGACCACTCCCCTAGTATGAAACAAAACCCCATCCCCGAGGTCAGGTGGAGTGCCCCTTTAAATCACATGGCACCCATCCATTTATTAAAAATAAGGCAGGGCATTTATAATAGACAGAGATTTGAATATTATTATTATTATTATAATTATGATCAGACAGAACAGAAGGTGAGAGAAGAGACGAAAAGGACATACACTGAGGTCACCACTCACCTTCTCCCCCTGTCTTTAGCCTGCTGCTGCCTTCCACTTCCGGCTCCCTGCGTTCCAAGCCTCGCTTCTGCCTCCCAGCGTGCGCCCGGACGTTACGCACAAATGAAGGAAGTGACGCGACGCTGCGTTTCACGTTGGGCTTCCGGTTGCGTTCCAAGGCTTTGGTTCGGCTCTGGGTATTAGAGCTTGCAGTCTGCCAACGACACCAGGTTGTGCAGGAGGACCTGAGAGTCACAGTGATCGTCCACCACCAGGTGCGGAGGGGAGGAACCATCACCCAGACATGGGCAGAGGCCTGCAGGGATCAGGTGCTGCTGGTTACCTTAGTAACAGATGGGGAAGGGAGTTAGGAGAGGCCCAGTGATGCCCAATGAGCTGCTCTGGCAGGCAGAGGTGACAGGTGGCCCTGGCTTAAGAGATCTTCCCTTGGATGATGTCCCTTATTTCCAGATCTGACATCCCAGGGTCCTGTGGTGGGGAGGATAGCAATGAGTGGAGCAGCAGTCAGGTCAGGTGGTGGTGGTGGTGTAAGGGGTCTCATTAAAGAGAATCTGTCACTTTGACACCCATTCAGGACAAACTGACAGGTTCTCTTACTAGACCACCCACTGATATTCACCTGTCCCATTCATCTGTCAGTGCTGGGGGTCTCTCGTATCAAGCCCCATCGTCCTACTTATGTAAGCAAGAACCTGGAAGAGACAGGACCCCTCCTTCTCCGATGGTGTAAGTATTGAAGATGGAGGACAGGACCTGGTGTGTGGCAGTGTGTTGAAGGAAGGCCTTTGCTGCCATTACCTTTGTTTAGGTCATGGGAGAGTCATGGTTTACTCTCTCTTCCAGGATTTTTGCAGCCAGACCCCTGATGATGCGATGTGGCACGTCATCAGGGGCCAATTGCAAGAACCTGAAAGGGAAATCGCCCTCCTGTTTATTTTTTATTTTTCCCTTCCCCCCCCCGATCCCTTTTTCTCCCATTTCTTCTTCTCCTCCCTTTCCCTTCTTTTTCTTCTTCTTCCTTCCCCTTCTTCTTCTTCCTTCCCCTTCTTCTTCTTCCTTCCCCTTCTTCTTCTTCCTTCCCCTTCTTCTTCTTCCTTCCCCTTCTTCTTCTTCCTTCCCCTTCTTCTTCTTCCTTCCCCTTCTTCTTCTTTCTTCCCCTTCTTCTTCTTTCTTCCCCTTCTTCTTCTTTCTTCCCCTTCTTCTTCTTTCTTCCCCTTCTTCTTCTTTCTTCCCCTTCTTCTTCTTTCTTCCCCTTCTTCTTCTTTCTTCCCCTTCCTTCTCCTTCTCCTTCTCCTTCTTTTTCTTCTCCTTTCTTCTCCTTCTTTTTCTTCTCCTTTCTTCCCCTTCTTTTTCTTCTCCTTTCTTCCCCTTCTTTTTCTTCTCCTTTCTTCCCCTTCTTTTTCTTCTCCTTTCTTCCCCTTCTTTTTCTTCTCTTTTCTTCCCCTTCTTTTTCTTCTCTTTTCTTCCCCTTCTTTTTCTTCTCTTTTCTTCCCCTTCTTTTTCTTCTCTTTTCTTCCCCTTCTTTTTCTTCTCTTTTCTTCCCCTTCTTTTTCTTCTCCTTTCTTCCCCTTCTTTTTCTTCTCCTTTCTTCCCCTTCTTTTTCTTCTCCTTTCTTCCCCTTCTTTTTCTTCTCCTTTCTTCCCCTTCTTTTTCTTCTCCTTTCTTCCCCTTCTTTTTCTTCTCCTTTCTTCCCCTTCTTTTTCTTCTCCTTTCTTCCCCTTCTTTTTCTTCTCCTTTCTTCCCCTTCTTTTTCTTCTCCTTTCTTCCCCTTCTTTTTCTTCTCCTTTCTTTCCCTTCTTTTTCTTCTCCTTTCTTTCCCTTCTTTCTTCCAGGTTCTTGCAGCTAGCCCCCTAAGGACGTGTATGCGCTGTGGCACGTCATCAAGGGCCAACTGTAAGAACCTGGAAGAGATGGGACTTTCCTGCCTCCTGGGTGTAAAGACCCATTTAAAGGGATGCTGGGTGGGAAGGGGTTAAAATGTCAGCTGCTGTGCCTGTTGTAGACCAAAAAAGATTTCACCCGGTTTCCCGAAAAACATATAAATTCCCTACGGATTTGGTTTTCCTGTTTTACCCCTAGACAGACTTTAAACGTTTTTTTCCTTTCAGGAGAAAAGCTTGAGCGAAGATCTTAGTGTGGTATGCGGCCACCATAGCACATAGAAATGTCTGAAATAGACCTTCAGGGGTCATGTGACTGGACTGTGAAGTCATGTGAGCAGTTATTGCTCCAGTCGTCTGCTGGGGCAGAATACCATATGGAGAATCCGGCTGAGGACAGTGCTGGTGGGGAAGTATCCGACGTCCTCCATCTTCCAATAGAGGAGACCTTACCAATGACTGATGTCTCCATGTCTGGCCCTGGGCAGGTCATGTTTGAAACTTCTGAAGTGCAAAGTGGTACGGAGACAAGTAAGTGGCTGAACTTCTGAAATTTATCTTTTCAATTTATTGGAAAAATCTTAAATTTCTTAAAGCTTAAGTTTGGCAATGTATTTATTTTTGGGATACAGCATCAGATACTGCCCAGAGCGCCCAGCCCCTTCCTGCCCCCTCCACCATTCACCAAAATCGTGGTATTCTAGTCCCCTTCATTGTCCCTTGTACTATTATTGTCCAGTTGTGCTCTGGAAATATTCTATCTGCCGAGGTCCATCATACCTCCTGCTGACTCCAAGCTAAAGCTCTCCAATCAGCAAATCTTATGTTCCCTGCTAATTTTGTAGCTCTCGCCCAGGGGTGAGTGGGTGGGTTGGTGGATGGAGGGGGAGGGGGTTGGGGGCTTTTCAAACTAAAGAAAAGATACCGCTGCTTCCACACAAAGAGCAAGGGTCCTTTTTGTCTACATCCTCCTGCCCATGATCCCAGGTTTCTATCAGTGCTTGTCTGTTGAAAGCTGCAGGGCTTGTGAATGAGCCACAAGAGCGCTCATAAGCGCCTTCACAGTTTATTCAGAACTACAAGCCATCGGCCGTGGTGGTTGAAAATACTTGTTCATTCACAGGAAACTGAATGTATGACATGGCCATGTGGGCAGTGCCCCACATGGCTGTGCTCTTTTCAAAAAGTGACAGTAAATGGGGGGAAAAGATTCCCCGCCCGCTGTCACACTGAAAGGGGGATCGGGGAGACTGGCAACAGGAGCTCGAACATGTTACAAAAGGTGAACTTGGCCCTTAAAGCCCACTTAAAGGGTAAGTTCACCGTTACAGAAAATCTGTAAGGTGAACTTACACTGAACCCCCTTCCTCATCATCCCCCCCCCCCCCCCCCGGTCCCACTATACAGAAGTCCCGCGATCACCCGCTGTGACACATACTGTCGCTGCTTCACCGCTCCGGGGATTTGAAATCCCTGCAGCTTATTTTCCTAAACGTACCTCGTAAAGGTACGTATAGGAGGCATTCTAATTGGTCGGCGCCGACCAAGCGCTAGCCCGTCCTGTCAGCGCTGGAGAAGAGCAGAAAGACGTGGGAATTTCAAATCCCTGTACAGGTAAAACGTGGACCTAATGTCTCACAGTGGGTGATCGCGAGACCGGGGGGGATTTGGAGGGGCTCCAGTGTAAGTTCACCTTATGCCGCGTACACACGGCCGTTTTTAATGTCATTGAAAAAAACAAAGTTTTTCTCGAGGTGATTCCTCTCAAGCCTGCCTTTACCAAAACGAGCGCTCCCATCTCATAACTTGCTTCTGAGCATGCGCGTTTTTTTCCCCGTCATTAAACCGTACACACGGCCGTTTTTCACGACGTAAAAAACGACGAGAAAAAATAGAGCATGTTCTAAATTTTTAATGGCCATTTTTCTCGTAGAGAAAAATGCTCTGGAGCCCATACACGATCGTTTTTAATTACCAATTTAAAAAATTGCATTTTTCTCGTCATGAAAAACGGTCGTGTGTACGCGGCATTACAGATTTTCTGTAAAGGTGAACTTGCACTTTAAATGGCCACCAGTAGGCAGCATTAAGGGGTTAAGTGATATATTTTTTTGTTTTTTTGTTAGGACCTTCACATTTTATGTGCTTTATATCACTGCCCTTGTTTAACAACTGTTGAGACATGAAATATGCTGCATATGCAGTGCATTGTTTTCAGTGATTTGGCCAACGCATAGACTTGCATTGTGAAAAGGACAGTAATGCACAATCACTGTGTAGCGCTGCATTGTGTGTGTGTGTGTGTGTGTGTGTGTAAAATTATATATATATGTGTGTGTGTGTGTGTGTGTATATATATATATATATATATATATATATATATATATATTTCTCTATCTCTATTCAAACGTTTTATACAAGTAAAACATTGGACGTATTTTTTTATTTTTAACGAAATACCTTTTTTGTGTGTAAAGCAGCACTTCTACGTTTCTTGCCTAGTTGAGAATTACATAATTACATTGCCCTCCCCATTTTCAGCATGCGATTGTAGCCACTAGCAATAATCATTGTGTTCTCCTGGCAGGGATGGCTAACCCCCCCCCCCCCCCCCCCGGGAGAAGACAATAACTCCGCTGGAGGGATTCCCCTATCAACACTGATTGTGTTGATGGTGGGGGAATCAAGCGATTTTCTTTCATTTATGGCCTGTCTTAGATTTGTGCAAAAAGAATTCTGGATCAATGCATGATGTATTGTCTGACTGTCTGTCTTTCTTTCCAGGTAAATCTGTTGGCATCTTGGCTGAAGCCACCCTATTGTCTCAGGACTTCTGTCAGCTTGCAGACTCGAGTATGGCGGAACTTCCCAGCAATACTCCATACAATTCAGACATGATCTTTGCGGATCAAATATCCATCAGCCTTGAAGATGGCTCCTGTCAAGACAAGAAGGACAGCCTTTCGTGTCCCATTTGTCAAAATCAATTCAAGTCACCCAGTGAACTAAAGGAGCATTTTAAAAGTCACCCCCCAGCACCCCAGGATTTCAGATGCTGGCAAAGGGGCTGCACGTTCACGGCTCAGGATGTAAAAAGGCTCCAGTCTCATCTGAGGAGGGACCATAAAGTGACTCCGGTGACTTGTTCTCATCGCAGCTGCCGCCTGCTTTTCCCGAGCCGAGAGGAGATGTCCCGACACTTTCGAAACCATTTTCCTTTTCACTGTGTTCACTGTGACTTTGTCAGCTCCAACACAAAGCTGTTCTCCCAGCATCAGAAGAGCCATTGTAGAGACGGACAGTCGTTTCCAAATTTTGACTCCATACAGCCAGTGCCAATCAAAGCTTCTAAAGCTCCACCAGCAATCGACCTGCTGAGTGACAGTTCTCTGCATTGTAGTAAGTGTGCTGTGTAAAGGCGGGATTGTATTTTTAGCCGGGGTTGTACGTGTCATAAGGCACTGGTGAGCTGGGGACAATTTTGGGCTTGTCTGAAAACCTTGGGACCAGTGGTGGGTACATCACTTAACTCCGGGATAAGCAAATATTATCAAAATCAGGGGTCTCAAACTGGCGGCCCTCCCTGTTGCAAAACTACAAGTCCCATCGTGCCTCTGCCTGTGGAAGTCATACTTGTAACAATCAGCCTTGCAATGTATAAAGATATGCAGCGCTAGAAATACAAACATGGACTATGTAAATAAAAATCCACTGTCGTTGAGCGTGAAGAGTCCATGTTCCAAGAAATGGCATCACCCACAGTGTAAATATGACAAGCTGAGGTGAACTATGAAATCCTCCACCGCACATCAACACACCGGGCCTCTTACCGCAGAAAATGGACCACTAGGTTATAGCGAAATAAATCGTCGCATCAGTGCATGGCGATTTGGGTGTCCCCGATGCGATTCCGATGCATGCGACCGGGAAAATCAGCTGCAGGCATCATCCCGGTACCGTTTTTTGAGCGTGCGGTCGGCTTTCCAGTGATAACAACCAATGCCGCTAAAAGCCGCTCGGTTGTTATTCCAGAGGAGCGGGAGGGGACATCCCCCCCCTGCCGCCTTCCGCCGCTCTCGCTCTGACCGGGCCTCCCGTCCCACCGGGAGACCCTTTTTACGAGCCGCTACTTCCGGCGACTAGAGACTGACTGGAACGAAGCGTCGGCTTCATTCCAGTCTGTGTGTAAACACGGAAGCGACGTCACAACGTCACTTCCGCTTTACTCGGCTGCCAATGGCGCCAGTTTTAAAAGAAAATGACAGTATTCAGAATCGCCGATTTTTGGCAATCTGAATACTTTGAAGTGCAAAGGAGGGATTTGGGGTCTTTTAGACCTCCGATCCCTCCAAAAAGAGTACCTGTCACCACCTTTTACTGTCACAAGGGATGTTTACATTCCTTGTGACAGCAATAAAAGTGATCAAACTTTTTTTTTACTTTTTTTTTTAATCACAATGTAAAAAAAAAAGAAATAAAATAAATAGAAAAAAAAAATGTTTTTTTTAAAGCGCCCCTGTCCCCACGAGCTCGCGCAGCAAAGAAAACACATACTCATGCCGCGCCCGCATATCTAAACGTGAGGTATCGCCACGATCGTCGGAGTGAGAGAAATAATTCTAGCACTAGACCTCCTCTGTAACTCTAACCTGGTAACCGTTATTTTTTTTTAATGGTAACGTTTTTTTTTTGACACAATATCAAATTACAATGCAATGACAGTCAAAAGGCAAGATCTTTATACTCTATCACAGGTTACATCAGCAGGTCACTCAGAGTATATATTTTTTTTAAAGCATCACCTATGGAGATTTTTAGGTACCGTAGTTTGTCGCCGTTCCACGAGTGTGCGCAGAAAGACTCATCTTTCCCACAATCCAGCGACGTGGCCACCCGAACCCTCCATTCTCTTCCCCGCCTGTACACGGCGCTGGCAATACTACTTTAGCCACCCGGCTGTGACAGCTTGCAGCTTCACAGCCGGGTGCGCATGTCTCACTGCGCTGTCCTGCATAGCCGGGCAATCTTCTGGGACCTGTGATGTGTCCCAGAAGATCGCAGGGAGGAAGAGACGCCTAGGCGGTCCAAGCGGAAGTGGGAGCTTGTCGGTAATCGTGATGCATCGCGGAATCAAATCAAATCGCTTACCAGATAATCGAATCGTGAGACCAGTGAAGATGCGCACCCCTACTAGGTTATAGGTCAGGGGTGCCCAACCAGTGGCCCGCAGAGTGCTCTGATGTGGCCCGCAACCTCTTGATCTGGGATGGCTGGTTGTGTACCTGCGGGTTACCTGCACTGAGCCAAAGACTTCTGTTATTACCTGCGGTTTTGGTGCGCTTTTACAAAGTACCCCACAGCTGCAGGATATAATAGAAGTCTATGGCAAAGTGCAGCTAACCTGCAGGAAAGCCACAGGTGCGGTGCACTGCACTCGCTTTGTGGGTAAACCGCCGCGTATTGTTGTAAAAGCAGCCTTCGGCCCGTTTCACACAATGGGTCCGACCCAATCGAACCCTCCATTTACCACCAATCCGCAAAAAAAAAAAAAAAAAAAAAAAAAACAGAAGGAGATCTGTCCCATTCCATCTGAGCAGATCGGATCGGAGGGCCTATAGAGTAGACTGGGCTGTGTCCGTGTGTGTGGTTTTTTTATTTTATTTTTTTTATTATTATTTTTACAAACACAGTTCACGATGCTCAGTTATGAATGGACAGTCAGTGATCACTGACTCCGTTCATTCGGAAAAGGAAGGAGCCGGTAAATTACCTATTTAACGGCTCCTTCCTCCGCTCTCCATCCTGACAGATTGAGGCCAGAGGGGGGCCAAGGGAGCACGGAGGGGGACTGGAGGACACAGGGGACAGTCAGGGGTGATCGGCGCGGCGGTGGGGGGAGTTACAATCACGATCTCCCCTGTATACATTTCATAAAGCAGCTGAAATTCACGAAAGGGAGAGGAGCAGAACCGGCTGTCAGCTGCTTTATTGAAATCTACACAGGGAGATCTGTGATTGTAACTCCCCACTGCCGCACCGATCACCCATGACTGCCCAGGTATTGGATCAAGCATCGGAGGAAATACTCGTTGTCAATAAGCAAAAAAGGGATTTTTATAACAGCTTACCTGTAAAATCCTTTTCTTGGAGTACATCATGGGACACAGAGCGACTTAGTCATTACTAATGGGTTATATAGATTACCTTCAGGTGTTGGCACTGGCCAATTCCAAACCGGAAGTACCCTGCCCTATATAAGCCCCTCACATCCGGGAGCACCTCAGTTTTGTAGCCAAGCAATAAGTGTCCCTAAAAGAGGGGTGGGAGCTCTGTGTCCCGTGATGTACTCCAAGAAAAGGATTTTACAGGTAAGCTGTTATAAAAATCCCTTTTTCTTTTTCGTACATCACGGGACACAGAGCGACTTAGTCATTACTAATGGGACGTCCCAAAGCAATGCCAAATGAGGGGAGGGATACATAAGCTGGGCGCCATCAGGCATGAGGATCTTTTGCGGCCTGCAACACACTGCGCCCAAAGGCGACATCCTCCTGACTTCTAACGTCTACCTGGTAGAATCTAGTAAACGTGTGTACCGAAGACCATGTTGCGGCCTTACATACTTGAGCCAGGGAGGCCTGGTGATGCACTGCCCATGAAGTTCCAACTGCTCTTGTGGAGTGCGCCCTAACTTTGAACGGAGGCGGTCTCTTTCTCAAGCCATAGGCTTGTATTATGACCTGTCGAATCCACTTGGCTAAAGTAGATTTTGACGCTGCCTGACCCTTTCTGGGGCCTTCCGGCAGAATAAACAAAGTATCCGTTCTGCGAATCTGAGCAGTGGCTTTTAGATAAGCTTTAACTGCTCTTACTACATCCAAGGAATGTAATAACTTTTCCTCTACCGAGCTAGGTTTGGGGAAAAAAGAAGGAAGAACCACATCTTGGTTCAAATGAAACCTCAATACCACCTTAGGAAGAAAGGCTGGATGAGGACGTAATACTACTCTGTCCTTATGGACAACCAGATATGGCTCCTTACAGGACAAGGCGGCTAATTCCGATACTCTTTTAGCCGAACAAACGGCTACTAAGAAAATCAATTTCCTGGTGAGAAGAACCAAGGAAATGTGTTGCAATGGTTCAAACGGTTGTTTCTGTAGAACTGACAGAACCAGGTTTAAGTCCCAAGGACATATGGGAATACTAACCGGAGGGCTAATACGCATCACTCCTTGTATGAATGCTTTGACTAGTGAATGCGAAGCCAAGGGCCTTTGAAAAAATATTGACAAGGCCGAAATCTGACCCTTGATAGTACTCAAGGCCAGCTTCCTATCTACAGCCCACTGTAGGAAGTCCAAAATCCTCCCTATCACGTACTTACGTGGATGCCATTTCTGGGCCTCACACCAGGCGATGTACGCTTTCCAGATCCTATAATAGATCTGCCTGGATACCGGCTTCCTGGCATTGATCATGGTAGATACCACAGCGTTAGAGAGCCCTCTCTTTTTCAGAATGTGGGCTTCAATAGCCAGGCCGTCAAACCTAGGGCTGGTAAGGAAGGGTGGTATATCGGTCCCTGCGACAGCAGGTCCGGACGATGTGGGAGGGTCCAAGGACTCCTCACTGACATTTTTACAATCTCCGCGTACCATGCCCTTCGGGGCCACGCTGGAGCCACCAGAATCACTGGTTTCTTTTCTACCCTGATTCTGCGGAGTAATCGCGGTAACAATTGTGGCGGTGGGAATGCATATATCAGCTTGAACTGATCCCAAGGGAACACTAGGGCATCCGAGCCGCAAGCTAGAGGATCCCTTGTGCGAGACACAAATCTGTCCACCTTTGCGTTGAATCTGGATGCTAGCAGATCTACATCCGGTGTTCCCCACCGCTGGCATATTGCCTGGAAAACCTCGGGGTGAAGAGACCATTCCCCCGGGCATAATTGTTGGCGACTTAAGTCCGCTCTCCAATTTTCCACTCCTGGGATGAAAACCGCGGATATGGCTGGGACATATCTTTCTGCCCCCTCCAGGATGCAATTTGCTTCCCTCTGGGCTGCACGACTCCTGGTGCCACCCTGGTGATTGATATATGCCACTGCTGTGGCATTGTCTGATTGAATTCTGACAGGGGACCCTTGGAGTTTGGATGTCCATGCTACTAGGGCATACCGGGCTGCTCGTATCTCTAAGAGATTGATGGGCAGGGCCTTTTCTGCTTCTGACCACTTGCCCTGGAGAGACCATTGCTCCAGTACTGCCCCCCAGCCTATGAGGCTGGCATCTGTAGTGACTACCTTCCAAGAAACCGGACTGAAGGGTTTCCCTTTTTCCAGATTCTGGGGCACCAACCACCAATGGAGGCTCTTGCGAACGGAAGGGGACAGGGACATTGGTAAGTCTAAAGCCTGAACTTTTTTGTTCCAGGCTGACAGTATGGCCCTTTGCAAATTCCTTGAATGGAATTGACCGTAGGGTACCGCTTCGAATGAAGCCACCATTTTTCCCAGCAGCCTCATGCAGAGGCGCATGGATGGTTTTCTTTTTGTACCCACTAAGTGGGTCAAATCTTTTAAAGACGACACCTTCTCTGGAGGTAAGAAAATCTTTCTCTGATTTGAATCCAGCCTTAGCCCTAAGTATTCCAGACTTTTGACTGGTCTTAGAGCTGACTTGTCCCGGTTGATAATCCAACCGTGATATTCCAGATACTTGATTGTCTTGTGAATAGCTACTTCCAGCTTTTCCACTGAGTGGTCTATTAGTAGCAGGTCGTCTAGATATGCCATTATCGTTACACCCTGTGTTCTTAGATTGGCCAATAATGGGGCCAGAATTTTTGTGAACACTCGTGGTGCTGTGGCCAGACCGAAAGGTAAGGCTCTGAACTGAAAATGGCGCCCTTCTACTGCAAAGCGTAGAAATTTCTGGTGGGCCGGAAAGATGGGAATATGCAGATAAGCATCCTTTATGTCGATCGAGGCTAACCATTCCTGCCCTTGTAGGGCGGTGGCCACCGATCGGATCGACTCCATCCGAAAAGTCCTGATATTTAGGAACTTGTTTAGCCCTTTTAGATTTAATATGGGCCTCACGTCCCCATTTGGTTTGGGGACTGTGAAAAGGTTCGAGTAAAACCCGAATCCGCTTTCTTCCAGGGGAACCTTCATGATTACACCTTGGAGCAATAGTTGTTCTAGTGCCAGAAGGAGGGATCCTCTCTTCTGGGGATCTCTTGGCACGTTTGACCTCATAAATTGGGCAGGAGGAGTGCATTTTAACTCCAGCTTGTATCCCAGACTTACTGCGGAGAGCACCCATCTGTCTCTGATGGTGTCCCGCCAGGTCTCTGTGAACAACTGAAGTCTTCCCCCCACCCGATTGAGTGGGGGCAACGCTTCATGCCTTGGGGGGAGGTTTTGTACCTCTCTTGATCCTGGGCTTCTTGTTACCCTGTGATTGTCCCTGATTTCTGCCCCCTGAATTTGACCGCGGAGGCCGTCGGAACTGCTTCACAGCCGATGTGCCCGGGACTGGAGAAGTAGGCCTCTTAAAAGAAGGACTTCTACCCTTGTTCTTAACCGGTAAGAGTGAACTTTTACCGGCAGAAATTTTCTGGATATATTTGTCCAGATCTTCTCCAAATAAGCGTTCTCCATGAAATGGGAAGCTAACCAGCAGTTTTTTACAGGGAGCTTCAGCAGACCAGTTTTTGAGCCACAGAAGCCTACGCATATGTACTATAGACAGCGTAAAGCGGGAGGCCTGTTGGATTGTATCCTTTATGGCGTCCACCGCAAAACACAAGGCTCTAGGCAGGTCAGCTAGGGCAAGAGCCTGCTGATCTGGTAAGTCCCTTAAGACTTGTTTCAACTGATCTTTCACTGCTTGGCAGACTCCAATCGCTGCTACCGCAGGTTGTGTCACCATGCTTGCTGTAGAGAAAGCAGATTTTAGTAAAGACTCCAATTTTTTATCTATTGGGTCTTTGAACATTGGAACATTATCTACTGGACATGTCAGTGATTTGTTAACAGAAGAGATGGCTGCGTCCACTGTAGGGACCCTCCATTTTTTTATGAACTTATCCTCCATGGGATAGATCACCGGAAATCTCTTGGGGGGAGCAAATATTTTATCAGGATGCTCCCAATCCTGGTAAATAAGCCCTTCTAATAAAGGGTGGATTGGGAAGGAACAGACAGCCTGGGGAGCTTTTAGCGACCCCAGCGAGGAAACCGTAGTGGATGGTGGTTCCGCCAGAGGCATTTTAAATGCTGATCGGACCATGTTAGTCAGAGACTGAACCCATAATCTTTCAGCCTGAGATGCTGAGAAAGGTTCTTCCACTGTTGATTCCTCCATAACTGAATCAACCTCATCCTGATCCCCTTCAGGTAGGTCGATCTCTGTGTGGGGCTGTTCCTCCACTAACAGGCACTCTGCAGGAGGAGACGGAGATCGGACGCGCTTTCCCTGTGACAGGGAAGCAGCGATCAATGCTGTTAATCTCTCTTCCAATCCTCCCAGAGTTGAGGATAAAACCTCCTCTGTTATATATACACAGGAGCAGGTGGACTGGGAACAGCCGCAGCACCAGGCATTCCTGCGGGGTTTCTACGGCTACTGACCTCTGAATTCTCAGGGGAGATTGGTGCAGTACAAGCATGCCCAATATCCTCAGAGCCCGATGGAGACCCCTTTGGCTTCCTGGAAGACCTATTTCCGGAGCGTCTGGACGACATATCCTTTAAGCACAAAGCTGAGGTATTCCCGTCGTCATACACCAATTTTTGCTGGTAATAGTCTAACACAGTTGCTGCTATATACCAGCTGGTGTCCACTAAAGTGCCTTTCTATGGGGATGCCTGCATCAACCGCCTCTGTGTGCCACTGTTTGTTGCTAGCTCTGTTTGCATCCAGCTGACACTTGTACTGTGTCTTTTAACCATGCTGGGACGCCTACACATGCGCAGAAGCGCCGCGGCGCGCATCGAGCGTCATCCACCCGCCCCGCCCCTTTTTTTTCATAGGAGGCGCGTGCGCCCGTGCGCCATTGGCGCCCTTTTCGAAATCAAACAGGGACTAGGAGCCAGGGCCCTTTTTGCCGGAGGGCCTGTGCGGTGGATGAGCGCAGCAACAGGGCAGAGGCAGTGGATTCCCACAGAGAAACTTACCAACTGCCTGGATCTTTTGACTTGAGAAAACCAAAGATCCACATGACAAGAAAAATGGACTACAGCGGCCTCTAGTGGTTTAACACAGGTACCGCGGTCCCCCTTTTTTTTTTTTTTTTTTTTTTCTTGACTACTATTAAAATTTTACATTTTCAGTAGTTACAGGCAAACACAGATATTTAGCGGGAATACCGTTAGGTAACAGACAGAAAGACAAATTAGGCTTGGGGGCCCCCCAATAGAACCAAGTTCCTGGGGGCCCCCACTTACCTGATCCCCGCCGCAGGACTTTGTTTGGTCCACAGAAGTCCAAACTTCACCTATCACGGCAGGCATTGTAATTAAACCTTCAGGGACCGGGTTCCCAAGGATTCCACTCCCCTGGACCTGTATAGCACCCTGCACAGACAACATCTTGGTCGTGGGTATGACCAGAGCTCTGGATCCCAGGGTCCAGCCCTCCTAAGAGAGGCATTACAGGCAAAACCTTGCTCTTCTGCTGCAAGGCCCGGGTGCCGACCGTTTAGCTATGAAGCTTTTTTGGTGGGATCCGGAACAGCTTACTAAGGCCCAAAAGAACCTGTACGCAAGCCCAGTGAAAACACATGTTACTCTTTGGCCAACACCTTAGACACTGGCAAAAAACTGAGGTGCTCCCGGATGGGAGGGGCTTATATAGGGGAGGGTACTTCCGGTTTGGAATTGGCCAGTGCCAACACCTGAAAGTCATTACTAATGGGTTATATAGATTACCAAGTCGCTCTGTGTCCCGTGATGTACGAAAAAGAAATAAAATGAATGCGCTATCTGTGTAAATCAAGTGAATTTGTGAATGGATGAAATATAAATGATATATGCCCTAGAAAGTCAAGCTGCAACTTCTTGTGAGATACACACATAAAGGACAACTTTCAATATTAAGGTGCGCTAAACCTTCATATACGATAATTCTGTGCTATAATCAAAATTGATAATAAACTTTCATAAAGTGACTCAGTGCAAATGTATAATAGTTGATTATCACATCAAGTTGCATTCCAAATAGTCCTTTTATATTAAAGATGAATTTTCAAATCGTGAAGCTGACGCATAGTACACCCAAGAAGTGTGATGAGAAGATATATAGCTTCCACCTTCACACACACACACTGCCACTTACCGACTCCCAGTGATCTCTTATTACAGGAGATCACACGCACTTGTGGCTTAATACCCAGCCCGGGCCTTGGATCGAAAGTCATTCGTTCCCCTGATAAACCAGCCAAATTTTGATCTATGTATGGCCGGCTTTAGGCTTTAATCTGTGCTATTTTTTTGTAACTATAGATGAGGTCGGGCATCCTCCAAACTTCCAAGTTGCATATTTTTTTTTCACATTTCAATCAGATGCTGACCGCGTCATTCCCCGCCTTGTAGCACATGTAAACAAAGGGGGCGGGGCACTGGTGACATCAGTGCCTTTCTATGGACACATACCCACATATTTAGCCAATGACATTGACTGACTAAATATGAACATGTATCCATAGAATGGCACTGATGTCACCAGCATCCCTCCTCTTTGTTTACATGTGCTGGGGGTGGGGAGGGGAATGACAGCTGATTGGGGTGAAAAAAAGCACAACTTGGAAGTTCGGATAGATATGCCCCGAGCTCATCTCTACTTGTAATTAAGATGTTCGATGTTGTATTTAATCAATTAATGTTTTCCAGATAAAGGAGCTGATGTTGGCTCTGGACTGGCAGTCAAACGCAAGAGGCGTGGAAAAGTAGCCGAGGCAGACTCCGGGGGTTACAGCGAGGAGGAAAACGAATGTGATTCTGTTATCAAAAAAGTAAAAAGAACCCGGAGCTCCCGTACTGACAAGGAGACTGTCTTCACAGGTACAGTACCTCTGTCACAGCAGCAGGGGGGGCTATGAAAATGTAAACCTTTATCTTGAGAAATCCTTTCTTGATGACTAAAGCTGACGATCAATTTGATTATATCTATTGTCATTCCATACATTATTTGAGACCCAGTGATGTCATCATGGGTATCTGTGCTTCTTTATGTAATTCAGGGGGATCATGGAGTGGCTGGCAGGGTTATGTGATTTGTTTGGTTTTCCAGAAAACTATGTGCGGCACACTACCTCATTACTCCTCTCAAGAGTCCCTAGTCCTGGGTTGGCTTTTGGGAGGAGTTATGCACAAAAACAAAATGTCTTGTTGGGTGGGTGTCAGTCTGTAGGGGTGGGCAGTACTAGTCGGGCTGTATTTGCATGCCGACTACCCTAGGCAATGTCCACATGTGATGCTGAGCTTCCATGATTGAAAGAGATAAAATCCAGTGAATGAACGGGGTGGGCCGGGGACAGTCAGGCTGGAGAGAAAAGGGTTATATGATACTGCAAAACAAAAATCTCCTGCGCTCTGGTGTTTTCGCTAAACACGGGTAGTGTAGTCCAGTCTTTAAAGCAAGGTATATAGTCTTGCAGCCCTCCTCAGAACAATGGGTGTTCATATGGCTATGACGGACCACCTAGGCTCTGAAGAAAGGGGTACGCCCCAGAAACGCGTCAGCCGTTTGAGGGACCGTCCGATCCTCTCGTCATCAAGTCCCACCTGCAGGGGCCAGGAGAGCCAGTTTGTCTGTCAGAAAAGCGTATACCTATGCTCGTTTTGTGAGTAGGACCATTGCTTTTATTCTATTCTAATTAATAAACATTTTTATAAGCGGTAATGCACTAGGTCGGTGCGCCCTCCTTTCTTTCTTATATGATACTGGACATCCTCCAGCCAGGAAATAAGACAGGCTCTATCAGTTTCTAATGCACATTGTGAGAAGTGTTTAGTGAAATCAGAGGAAGCCATTTCAGTACAAGGGAGGAGCCGGTACAACTATGCAAGACTGAAGGGAAGGCCGGAGTTCAGCACTTGCTTTTCCAGTTGTCTAAGCATTTAGACCCCTTTCACGCTGAAGGCGTTTTTCAGGCGCTTTAGCGCTAAAAATGGCGTCTGAAAAATGCCTCATTTGCAGTCCCAGTGTGAAAGTCTGAGTGCTTTCACACTCGTGCAGTGCTCTTGCAGGACTTTAGAAAAAGTCCTGCAAGCTGCATCTTTGGGGTGGTTTGCGAGCGCTGTATACACCGCTCCTCCACCGCCCCTGCCCATTGGAATGCATGGGCAGCGCTGCCGAAGCGCCTGCAAAGCGCTTCAGCGCTACACGGGCTCTTTTAACCCCTAGTTTTAGCGGTAATGCCCTGCTAAAATCTAGCGACGCTTTACCGCTACCCGCCCCAGTATGAAAGGGCTCTAAAAGAGAAGTATGGGGTTTGTAAAAAACAAACATACTCACCTAGGTGGATGCAGCATCGATCTGATACTGCATCTGTTCCCTGCCGGTGTTGTGACGAGAAATGACCCCTGTCGAATAATGTCCGCCCTGTACTGCGCAGCGCTTGCGCACTACGGAGCCGCCAAAAGTCTCCGAACATGATCAGCTGTACACAGCGCCTGCGCACAGGAGACGACTTTGTGCCGCACGCTCCCGATGCTCGTGCAACTCTGCAAGGGGCGGATATATTATTGATTGAAGCGTGTGAGGGGCAAATGCCTACAGAAGAGGCCATATTTTATAATGATGGGCAGAGCTGATTGATACTGTGGCAAATTGCTTGTGTTGGGTAGTTAAATAGGTCCTGCAAACCCGCCCATCAACATTCAGTTGTGTAAACACGCCCCGCAAACACGTGTAGTTTATTGGGAAATCCACCCCCATCCTATCAGCTCTGCCCATCATTATGAAATACGGCCTCTTCTGTAGGCATCCGCCCCTCACACGCTTTAATCAATAATATACCGCCCCTTGCAGAGTTGCACGAGCATCGGGAGCGTGCGCCACAAAGTCGTCTGCTGTGCGCAGGCACCGTGTACAGCTGATCATGTTCGGAGACTTACGGCGGCTCCGTAGTGCGCAAACGCTGCGCCTGCGCAGTACAGGACTGGCAATATTCGACGGGGGTCATTTGTCGTCACAACACCGGCTCTGACAGTCACTGGCTCTCTGCTCACTGGAGACCGAGAACCAAGCGATCAAAGACCGCTGATCACTCGGTTCTCAGTCTTCAGTGAGCAGAGAGCCAGTGCCTGTCAGTCACCACTCTCTGCCTTGCCCCTTCAGTGCTGAGCTGCGGAGGGGACAGGAGTGGCTGCCTCAGCTTCCCAGCAGCAAGCAGAGAGGCTGAGCCAGCTGCCGGTCAGGCATTTGGGTGGATCTTGACATTAAAGTCAGGATCTATCCAGAGTCTGGCCAGGCTGAGTGGCTTCAGCCAACAGCGGACTGTATCCCGCTGTCTGCTGAATCTCGGTCACAGGAGTGCGGAATGAAGTGCACACCTTTGACCTACAGGAGAAGTATAGCCAAAGGAGCTTTGGCACTACGTCTTCTTTAACCACTTTAAGACCGCCCCATGCAGATATACTGCGACAGGGTGGTCCTCCTGCACGAAATCACGTACCTGATACGTGATTTCGTGCACAGGGTCTGGAGCCGGTGCGCACGCCGCCGGCACTCCCCTCTCACTGTGATTGGACACAGCGGGTGCCAATCAGCAGGTCCGGACGCCGGGATCCGCCGATCATTCTAAGATGAGGCAGAACAGCGGTCTACTTATGTAAACAAGGCAGATCGTCGTTCTGCCAGAGGGGAAAATTAAGATCTTGTATTTCTGCTGAGCAGAAATGCGGATCTCTGTTTTCTCCCCAATCAAAGCACTCCCCCCCCCCCCCCCACAGTTAGAAAACACCCCCTAGGGACACATTTAACCCTGATGTTAACCCCTTCCCTGCCAGTGTCATTAGTACAGTGACGGTGCATTTTTTTTTTAGCACTGATCACTGTAATAATGTCGCTGGTTCCTAAAAAGTGTCAGGTGTCCCAATTGTCGCTGATCGCCGCCATTACTAGTGAAAAAAAAATACATAAAAATTCCAAAATATCCCATAGTTTGTACGCACAAAAACTTTTGCGCAAAACAATCAATATACACCTATTGGGTTTTTTTTAACCAAAAATATTTAGCAGAATACATATTGGCCTAAATTGATGAAGAAATTAGATTTTTTTTTTTTTTTTTATTATTTTTTTTTTACTTTTTTTTTTTTTTTAATTGGATATGTTTTATAGAAAAAAATAAAAAAATATTGGTGTGTGTGTGTTTGTTTTTTTTTTTTATTTGTTTATAGCGCAAAAAATAAAAACCGCAGAGGTGATCAAAAACCACCAAAAGAACTCTCTATTTGTGGAAAAAAAAAGGACATCAATTTTATTTATGTACAGCGTCGCACAACCGCGCAATTGTCAGTTAAAATGATGCAGTGCTGTATCGCAAAAAATGGCCTGGTCGGGAGGGGGCTAAACCTTCCGGGGCTGAAGCGGTTAAGCTTCGAACAGAACACCAGGCAAAACATACAGAGGTTGATTTACTAAAACTAGAGAGTGCAAAATCTGGTGCAGCTGTGAATGGTAGCCAATCTGCTTCTAACTTCAGCTTTAAAGAGGAACTGCAGTCTGCTCACATAATTTGTAATAAAAACATCTTTGCCATTCCGAAGCTTCCCTCCAACCACTTTGCATATTATTTTATATATACTGTGATTCTATACTTGCCAAATATGCTGCAGAAATCTCCCTCCACTGAGTCTGGCTGCAGCCATTTTAACTGTGGGCAGCTGAAGCTGCTGCTCGTTCACTTCCTGGATTTACAGACACACAGAGGCACACCTCCAGTTCTGCAGCTCTCACTGGCCCTCTTATAACTCATCCCCCCTCTCTTCCTGGCAAACTCTCAGGAGAGTGAGAGGGAGAGCTGTGCATGATGTCATAAGCCTAGGCTAATGACCAGACAAGAAACAGGAAGTAGGCTGTATAAGGTATTTACTGGTAGAAAACAAATGTTTTACTATCCAAAGTTAAAACGACAACAAGGGCCGAAGATTTAATAGATGAAAAATGACTGAAGGTCCGCTTTAGGCTTTGACAAAAATCCTGAAAGCTGATTGGCTACCATGCACAGCTGCACCATGTTTTACGCTCTCCAGTTTTAGTAAGGTTCCCCCATATTGTCCAAATACTAGAGATGTGTGTATTACAAATGAATGGGCTGCCTTGACACATGCTAACACATACTACATTAACCGCTTCCCGACCGCCGCACGACTATATACATCGACACGATGGCACTCCTGGGCAGAAGGACGTGTATATATACGTCCCCTTAAAGGAAGCGTCATTGTGCACGCGCGCGCCGCGAGCTCCGTGAACCCGACCACGGGCTCCCGCGGACTCGATCGCCGCGGGGACACCCGCGATCATCTCACGGAGAGGTAAAGCGGGGAGATGCTGATGTAAACACGCATCTCCCCGCTCTGCCTAGTGACAATGACACTGATCACAGCTCCCTGTAATCGGAAGCGGTGATTACTGTCTTGTCACATGTAGCCCAGCCCCCCTACAGTAAGAAACACTCACTAGGGCACACTTAACCCCTACAGCGCCACCTAGTGGTTAACCCCATTCACTGCCAGTGTCATTTTCACAGTAATCAGTGCATTTTTATAGCACTGATCGCTGTAAAAATTACAATGGTCCCAAAAATGTTTGAAAAGTGTCCGATGTGTCCACCATAATGTCGCAGTCACGATAAAAATCGCTGATCGCCGCCATTACTAGTAAAAAAATAAAAATATTAATAAAAATGCCATAAACTATCCCCTATTTTGTAGACGCTATAACTTTTGCGCAAACCGATCAAACGCTTATTGCGTTTTTTTTTTTTTTTTTTACCAAACATATGTAGAAGAATACGCATCGGCCTAAACTGAGGAAAAAAAAACTTTTTTTTTATATATATTTTTTGGGGATATTTATTATAGCAAAAAGTAAAAACTATTGAATTTTTTTCAAAATTGTCGCTATTTTTTTGTTTATAGCGCAAAAAATAAAAAACACAGAGGTGATCAAATACCACCAAAAAAAAAAGCTCTATTTGTGGAAAAAACAGGACGTCAATTTTGTTTGGGAGCCACGTCGCACGACCGCGCAATTGTTAGTTAAAGCGACGCAGTGCCGAATCGCAAAAAGGGGCCTGGTCATTTAGCAACAAAATGGTCCGGGGCTTAAGTGGTTAAATGCATCGCAATATTGTAAATAAGCCCTAAATATTTGGGCCAAAAGTGAAAAGGTAAATTTTGATAGAACTCCCACTGATGTGTATTTATTTAAATTTTTTTTTAACACTTTTTCAACCAATAGGAGATGTGGAGAATGGTGAAGAGCACCTGTTTAAGACCCACATGTGCCCCGAATGTAAACGCTGCTTTAAGAAGAGGACTCACTTGGCTGACCACCTCCACCTGCACTTCCCTGACCCGAACCTGCAGTGCCCGAACTGCCGCAAATTCTTCACCAGCCGCAGTAAGCTAAAAATCCACATGATGAGAGAGGCGGGTGAAAAGGCCCATCGCTGCCCATTGTGTGACTACAGCTCTGTGGAAAAGAACGCCCTGAATCGCCACATGGCGAGCATTCACGAGGGGGTGTCTAACTTTTATACGGACACCTACTCCTGCCCAGTGTGCCAGGAGACCTTTAAACTGAGCCAGGCTCTGAAGGATCACATGAAAGGGCACAAAGCTGAGCAGACGTTGCTGTTTTGCTTTGACCCTGGATGCGATCAGTCTTTGTCCGACCGCAAGGAGTACCTGCGGCATATGAAGGAGTCTCACGGTATCCAGGCTGTGGAATGCAGGTACCATGCCTGCACTATGCTCTTCAAGTCCCGCGAGGAGATGGAGGAGCACCGCAAGAACCATTACGCCTTTCACTGCCAAGAATGCGACTTTGTCTGTTCCAACAAACACACCTTCCGCAAGCACAGGAAACGCGGGCACCCAGGCAAAGAAGAGCTGGTATGCCGCTTCTGTCCTTATAAGAGCTTTAACCCAGTGGAATACGCGGACCACGTAGGCAAGATGCATGCCAATGAGAAGATCCACCGCTGTGGGGAGTGTGATTTTGCAACGGCGCACAAGAGGGTACTGATACGACACAAGTTATTACACACAGGTAACGACGCACAGGAATATTGTGGGGTTTGTTACGATGGATCATTTTGCAAGCATAATGGTATATATTTCTTCTGTGGTATACAGTGACTTGAAAAAGTATTCATACCCCTTGAAATGTTCCACAATTTGTCATGTTGCAACCAAAAATGTAAATGTATTTTATTGGGGTTTTATAATTGTGAAGTGGAAGGAAAATGATAAATAGTTTTCAACATTTTTTACAAATAAATATGTGAAAAGTGTGGGGTACATTTGTATTCAGCCCCCCTGAGTCAATACCGTATATACTCAAGTATAAGCCGACCCGAATATAAGCCGAGACACCTAATTTTACCACAAAAAAATGGGAACATTTATTGACTCGAGTATAAGCCTAGGGTGTCCATGTGCATGCCTCACTGTGCCTCACTGTGTCCATGTGCATGCCTCACTGTGCCCATGCCTCACTGTGCCCATGCCTCACTGTGTCCATGACTAGACTGACGTTTAACATGGGAGTCTATGGAAGGGGTGCCCGGCTTTGAAAAATAGGTCCCCCCCCCCCCCCGACAACAAATGGTACACACTTGTAGAGCAGAAATGGGGCTACATGCCAAGGTTCGGGTCCAGGGGACCTACGGCCGGGTCCCCAAAGTCACCAGAGAAATGACCGTATAACATGGGAGTCTATGGAAGGGGTGCCCGGCTTTGAAAAATCGGTGCTCCCCGGCCGTAGGTCCCCCCTTTGCACACTTGTAGAGGAAGAGTGGGGCTATATGTGTGCCAAGTTTGGGGTCCAGGGGATCTACGGCCGGCCGGTACCGGGTCCCCAAAGTCCGGGAGATCAGGCGCAAAAAGGTGACCCGAGTATAAGCCGAGGGGGGCATTTTCAGCACAAAAAATGTGCTGAAAAACTCGGCTTATACTCGAGTATATACGGTACTTTGTAGAACCGCCTTTCTCTGCAATTACAGCTGCAAGTCTTTTTGGGGACAAAGTGGCACATAATTGTGAAGTGAAAGGAAAATTATAAATGTTTAAATAATAATAAATATGTGAAAAGTGTGGCGTACATTTGTATTCAGCCCCCTTTACTCTGATAGCCCTAACTAAAATCTAGTGGAGCCAATTGCCTTCAGAAGCCACCTAATTGGTAAATAGGGTCCACCTGTGTGTAATTTAATCTCAGTATAAATACAGCTGTTCTGTGAAGCCCTCAGAGGTTTGTTAGAGAACCTTAGTGAACAAACAGCATCATGGAGGCCAAGGAACACACCAGACAGGTCAGGGATAAAATTGTGGAGAAGTTTAAAGCAGGGTTAGGTTATAAAAAAGTATCCCAAGCTTTGAACATCTCACAGAGCTCTGTTCAATCCATCATCCGAAAATGGAAAGAGTATGGCACAACTCCAAACCTACCAAGACATGGCCGTCCACCTAAACTGACCGGCCGGGCAAGGAGAGCATTCATCAGAGAAGCAGCCAAGAGGCCCATGGTAACTCTGGAGGAGCTGCAGAGATCCACAGATCAGGTGGGAGAATCTGTCCACAGGACAACTATTAGTCGTGCTTCTCCACAAATCTGCCCTTTATGGAAGCGTGACAAGAAGAAAGCCATGCAAATAAATCTGTGAAAAGTGGGGGGTACATTTGTATGGCTCCCCCCCGGAGTCAATACTTTGTGAAAAGTGGGGGGTACATTTGTATGGCAAAGTATTGACTCCGGGGGGGAGCCATACAAATGTACCCCCCACTTTTCACAGATTTATTTGTAAAAAAAAAATTGAAAACCATTTTATTTTCCTTCCACTTCACAATTATGTGCGACTTTGGGGGTTATTTACTAAAGGAAAATCCACTTTGCACTACAGGTGCAAAGTGCACTTGAAATTGCACTGAAAGTGCACTTGGAAGTGCAGTCGCTGTATATCTGAGGGGGACATGCAAGGAAGATAAAAAAAACTAAATTTTAGCTTGCACATAATTGGATGATAAAATCAGCAGAGCTTCCCCTCATTTCAGATCTTCCCCTCAGATTTACAGCGACTGCACTTTCAGTGCAATTTCAAGTGCACTTTGCACTTGTATTGCAAAGTGGATTTGCCTTTCGTAAATAACCCCTTTTGTGTTGGTCTGTCACATAAAATCCCAATAAAATACATTTACATTTTTGGATGTAACATGACACAATGTGGAAAATTTAAAGGGGTATAAATACTTTTTTAAGGCACTGTTCTGTTAGAGAATTAAACTTATTTTAAAATTGATCCCTGTGAAGCCCTTTGAGGGCTAGTTAACATTGCAGCACAGCGTCTGGTGTGCAGTGCGATTCGGCTGAGCTTTGCATAGTGAAGATGTGATGAACTCAGAGGATCGTTCTGTTTTTCTTTTCCTTTTTTTCTTTTTTAAAGGAACTTCATTGATTGGCGCAAAGACGTTAAAGTTTAATTGGTGGGCTGCGGATTGCCTCTCACTGAGCTGATAAAAGTATTGAATGCAGTACTTTTTTTATCAGCGCACTGTGCCTGCAACGCAGTGTTGTGAACCAGACACATAGGCGATGATCCATTTTCTTTATCGTACACCACGGGACACAGAGCTAGTCATTACATAATGGGTTAAGGGTCACCAGCGGTGATTGGACACTGGCACAACCAATGGAAGACAGTTCCCCTCCATATAACCCCTCCCATCAGGGAAGTACCTCAGTTTTTTCGCCAGTGTCGAAAGGTGTTGGACGCGTTAGGAGGTGCTAAAGGAAAGCTCTACCAAAGAGACCCTCTGGGGGTAAAAGAGCTATGCTTTCGGATCCATCCAAGACACCTACAAATGAGCTGAATCTGGATGGGATCCGGGCCTCATCCATGAGGCGTCGCCTGTAATGTCTCTCTTCGGAGGACTGGGCTCTAAGATCCAGCACTTTCGCTATTTCGCTATAAAGTCCTGGTAAGAGTCTTGTACAAGGCCCAGGGGAGAGGTATCCTTTAAATAGGAACCCATATCCCTGAAGGTTGGCACACATAGCCCACCGTGAAGGGTGAAGTTTGGTATCTGTCTGAAAACTTTCAGCAGAAAAACCTGCGGCGTGGATAAGGTGAGATTAGAAGGTCCATAACTAGGTTGGGACCTTTTTCAAAAAGTGGATGTCTTCTTTTTTTTCCACCACTGGGGGGAGTAAAGAGCTGAATATACTCACCTCACTCTGTTCAGTGTCGGCTTCGGTGAAGTACACTGCTCGTCACCTCCGCTGCTGAGCTTGCTTGAGCACCCCGCTCCTCCTTCCGGTGGCCGATACAGACACCTGCAGATGCAGGTAAGTGGGGACAGGGGCTGATGAGAGTCCTCTCTCACTATGGCCACCACCATAGCGCTAAAGGCCGCGCGCGCGGGAGCGCGCTTTATCGGAGGGGGGGGGGGCCGAGGCGTGCGCGGGCACGTGGCGCGCGCAGGCACAGAAACGGCGCCAAATTTAAAAGACTGTCAGTGTAAAAAGCACTGCAGCAGCAAGCAAGCTCGTTAGTTCTCTTGTTCCTGGCAGAGAAACACAGCAGCTATACAGGGACGTAAGACTCCATGTGGTTGGATTGGGTACTTCCTAGAAGACATCCATGTTATGCATAGTTATGTGTTAAAAGTTGCATACTTAATGTATTTGCTAAACTGAACACGGTAGTATATGCATTTAGGTACCTTGTATTTTGTCTAAACAGTAAGCCTTCCAGGGGAAGTAATGCGGACAAAAAGAGATAAAAGAGCACCGCCGCCTGAGACAGGGGGCTCTAGCTGTGCTGACTCGGTACCTTCCTCTCCTGTGTTGCCAAAAGCACCTGTACAGGATGAGCCATTACCTCTGTCAGGTATGGCGGCTTCCCCAGTGAAGCCTGGGCCTGCATATGTCACTGAGGACACTTTATCAGCTGCCCTAAATAATCTGGAGGAGAAAATTTCTACTTTAATCGCTAAATCCTCTAAAAAGGACAATAAGCGAAGCAGATCTCCTCCAGTATTGGACCTCCCTTCAGAAGTACCTGAGGAGGAGGAGGATGAGGAGGAGGCTACATCAGCAGAGGATGAGGAGTCAGACGGATCAGGGATATCGGATGAGCCTTTTTCGGTATCCCAGATTTTAAAGTCACAGGTGCAATGCTATGCAGGAGCCGTGCAAGCTGCATTTAGGTTACCCTCTTTGGAGGTAACAGAATCACCTGTCTCCTCCCTAGGATCATTAAGATCCCTGCAAGGTGCATGCTCCTTCCCGGTTCATCCGTTACTAGAGGATCTATTGTACGCAGACTGGCAACATCCAGATAAGCGTTTTTCACCTCCAAAAAAGTTTAACATTCTTTATCCTATGGAGGAAAATTTTTTAAAGAAATGGAGCCTGCCTACGGTAGATGCGGCTATTTCTTGTGTAAATAAAAACCTGACATGTCCAGTGGATAATGTACAAGTGTTTAAAGATCCTTCTGAGAAGAAGTTGGAATCCTTACTGAAATCCTCCTTCCTTTTGGCCGGCTCAATTACCCAACCTGCAGTAGCAGCAGTCGGTATGTGTCAGGTCGTCAGCCAACAGGTAAAGCAGGGGCTGAAGGAGCTGCCTTCAGAGCAGGCTAAAAATTGGGAGAATTTGCCTAAAGCCTTATGCTTCACAGTGGATGCCATGAGAGATTCTATCATACAGGCATCACGCCTTACACTCCAGCTGGTACAGATGCGCAGAGTACTTTGGCTTAAGCATTGGTCAGCGGAAGCCCCATGCAAAAAGTTGTTGGCAAGTTTCCCGTTCCATGGCGAACGCCTTTTTGGGGAAGATTTAGAAAGATATATCCAAAAGATATCAAGTGGTAAAACGACACTTTTACCTGAGAGAAAGAAAAACAAGAGACCTTGTTTTAAACACACTCTCTCCCCAGCTCCCGGGAAATCTGACTCCAGCCAGTGGCGACGGCCTTTTCAGCCGCCCAAAAAAGCCAAAGAACAGGCTCAGAAGAACAAGAAGCCGTGGGGTTCAAGAGCTAATAAGCAAGCCCCCAAAACCTCTCATTGAAGGGGCGCCCCCGCTCGGCCGAGTGGGGGGAAGGCTTCGTCAGTTCTCAGCGACTTGGCGGACAGAAACCCAGGACAAATGGGTGGTATCCACAATATCCTCAGGGTACAGACTGGAATTTCGAGAGATCCCATCTTCTCAATTCCGAAGTTCAAGACTCTCCAAGGATCCACAAAAAAGAGGATCCTTCTTCAAAGGTTTGAATCACTTAATAGCTCAAGGTGTGGTTACAGAGGTACCCCAAAAGGAGCAAGGTTCAGGTTTTTACTCAAACCTCTTTGTGATTCCAAAACCGAACGGAGAAGTCAGACCCATCCTGGATCTAAAAAATCTAAACCAGTTTCTGAACGTTCGCCATTTTCGAATGGAAACGATTCGATCCGTGGTCGCTACTTTAAAAGGCGGAGAATTCATTGCGTCCATAGATATCAAAGACGCATATCTACACATACCAATCCTCCCCGCTCACCAAAGATTCCTAAGGTTTGCGGTAGAAGATCGCCACTTTCAATTTGTGGCCCTGCCATTTGGTGTAGCCACCGCGCCCAGAGTATTCACAAAGGTGCTAGCTCCTCTGTTAGCAAACCTAAGAACACGGGGCATTGCGGTAACAGCCTATCTAGACGATCTACTATTAATAGATCAGTCAAAGGAGGGATTGGATCACGCTGTAGACACTACAGTAGGATACCTGGAGCATTTAGGATGGATTATAAACTTACAAAAATCCTCTCTCCAGGCCCAAAGAAGGATAGTGTACCTGGGCATGATCATAGATACAGCCCAAAACAGGGTATACCTGCCAGAGCCAAAGATACAGTCTCTGAAAGACCTGATCCACAAGGTCAAAGCAAACAAGAGGCCGTCTATTCGCCTTTGCATGAGGCTATTGGGAAAGATGGTAGCCTCCTTCGAGGCGGTCCCTTACGCCCAGTTTCATTCGAGACTACTTCAAGGCAATATTTTAGCCTCCTGGAACAGGAAGAGCCAAGCTCTGGATATACCCATGCGCCTGTCCTCACAAGTACGCCACAGCTTCAATTGGTGGCTAGAAGCCAGGAATTTACGGAAGGGAAAGTCCTTCCTCCCAGTGGCCTGGAAGGTGGTATCTACGGATGCCAGCCTATCGGGCTGGGGTGCAGTATTCGAGGAGGCTTCTACCCAGGGAACCTGGGCCAAGACTCGGGATCCTGCCCATCAATGTGCTAGAGATCCGGGCGGTATATCTAGCCCTCAAAACCTGGACATACAGGTTACAGGGCTACCCAGTTCGGGTTCAATCCGACAATGCTACGGCAGTAGCTTACATCAATCACCAAGGAGGCACCCACAGTCGGGCAGCCCAAAGAGAGGTGAACCGGATCTTGGCATGGGCAGAAGAGCATGTACCTTGCATCTCTGCAATCTTCATTCCAGGGATAGAAAACTGGCAAGCAGACTACCTGAGTCGTCAGCAGCTGCTACCAGGAGAGTGGTCTCTTCACCCAGAGATCTTTCAGGCCATATGTCTGAGATGGGGAAACCCAGATGTAGACCTGCTAGCTTCCAGGTTCAACAAGAAATTGGACAACTTTGTGTCCAGAACGAGAGATCCTCTAGCCTACGGGACAGACGCTCTAATAACTCCATGGAATCAGTTCTCACTGATCTATGCATTCCCTCCGATCCCTCTTCTACAAAGACTGCTTCGCAGGATCAAGGAGGAGGGAATACCAGTAATCCTAGTGGCCCCAAACTGGCCCAGGAGGCCTTGGTATGCCGAGATCGTAAAAATGACGATAGGAAGGCCCTGGAAGCTTCCACTTCGACACGACCTGTTGTCACAGGGTCCAGTATTCCACCCTTCCTTACAAAGGCTAAATTTGACGGCCTGGCTGCTGAGACCCACATTTTGAAAAAGAGAGGGGTCTCTGGCCTGGTTCTTTCTACGCTCATTAATGCTAGAAAGCCAGCCTCCAGACTCATCTATCATAGAGTCTGGAAAGCATACGTTTCCTGGTGTGAATCCAGAAGTTGGAATCCTCTGAAATATGAAATAAGTAGGATTCTTGCTTTTTGCCAGTTAGGAGTGGATATGAAATTAGCCCTTAGCACCATCAAAGGGCAAATATCGGCTCTATCAGTCTTCTTTCAGAGACCATTGGCATCTCACTCCCTAGTTCGGACATTCATTAAGGGGGTACTGAGGATAAATCCTCCAGTCAGGTCTCCCTTGTGTCCATGGGATTTGAATTTGGTATTGTCAGTGTTGCAAAAGCAACCTTTTGAACCTATTCGCCATATTCCTTTAATTATATTAAGTAGGAAATTGGCCTTTCTGATTGCTATAGCTTCTGCTAGGAGAGTATCAGAGCTAGCAGCTCTTTCTTGTAAAGAACC
The DNA here is from genome assembly GCA_029206835.1 of Rana muscosa. NCBI lineage: Eukaryota > Metazoa > Chordata > Amphibia > Anura > Ranidae > Rana > Rana muscosa. Next base: position 465,985,329 of record CM055127.1, read on the forward strand.
TTATCTAATTTGTCACAAGGACAAGATCGTACTACGACCCCATCCGGCTTTTCTGCCTAAGGTGGTGTCGGCTTTTCACTTGAATCAAGACATTGTTCTGCCTTCCTTTTTTCCAAACCCGCGGACGGCGGGGGAAAATTATTACACTCTCTAGATCCAGTGAGAGCGGTAAAGGTGTATCTGCAAGCAACCGCTCAGATACGTAAAACAGATGTTTTGTTTATTTTACCAGATGGGCCCAAGAAGGGCCAAGCGGTATCAAAATCCACCATTTCCAGGTGGATTAGACAAGTAATTGTTCAAGCTTATGGTTTAAAGAACAGGACTCCTCCTTTTCCTGTTAAGGCGCACTCTACCAGGGCGATAAGTGCTTCATGGGCAGTGCACCACCAGGCTTCGATGGCTCAGATCTGTAAGGCTGCAACTTGGTCCTCAGTCCATACATTTTCCAAATTCTATCAAATAGATGTGAAAGGACATGAGGATTCCGCCTTCGGGCGAAGTGTGCTGCAGGCAGCAGTATAGGGCTTCTGGTCCGCAAGCAGTCGGTTTGATCTGTGTCTCCCCCCCTTCATATGAGCATTGCTCTGGGACGTCCCATTATGTAATGACTAGCTCTGTGTCCCGTGGTGTACGATAAAGAAAATAGGATTTTTATAACAGCTTACCTGTAAAATCCTTTTCTTGGAGTACACCACGGGACACAGAGGTCCCACCCTTCTTATGGGAACCTTACTGCTTTGCTACAAAACTGAGGTACTTCCCTGATGGGAGGGGTTATATGGAGGGGAACTGTCTTCCATTGGTTGTGCCAGTGTCCAATCAACGCTGGTGACCCTTAACCCATTATGTAATGACTAGCTCTGTGTCCCGTGGTGTACTCCAAGAAAAGGATTTTACAGGTAAGCTGTTATAAAAATCCTATTTTCCCTTGTCCATGTGTTGGGTCTACCAAGGTTCTGGCATTTACAGCTTTGTTCAAGCAGAAGAACTTGGTCTTTACCGTAATCTGGCCAGAAGTGAATTCCCCATATGCACACTGGGACTAAGAATTTTGATAGGGTGGAGAAGGATTAGAACACCTGTCGGGTTAGAAATTTTTCCTCTTTAAAGCTAAGTTCACACTGCTGCGAATTCAAAATCGCGATTTTGCGGCAGCGATTTTGCCACGAATTTGCCGTGATTCGCGGCCGCGATTTCAGGGAATGCCAGTCTATAGACTTGAATTCGCATCGCCCACGGATCAAACTCGCACAGGTCCCTTTTTTCCTGCAGCTTTATTCGCAACACATTGATGTGAACGGCACTAATGTTAAACTATGTAATTTAAATGACTTGCGGATTTGAGAAATCGCGACGGTTCAAATTCACAATAGAATTCGCAGCAGTGTGAACCGGGCCTAAGAAAGATTTACCCTTTTCTATTTGTCCTGTTCACCAATCCCACACTATCACTGAAAGAAAATCACACATTTTGGGTTGTCGCCAGAACAGGAATAGAGGGGACATCTTCCAATGGCAACACTAGCTCTTGTGACCCTGGTGACCAATGAGGGATTTCCCTCACTTTGGGGAGAGATTCTCTTACTTCCTGTTTTGATTATGGGACAGGAAGTGAAGGGTAATCTCTCCAATGGGAAATGGACAGCAAAACAAATGCTGATGGGGGGTTATAACTCTACCTTACCCTATCCATAATTTTTTCCCTTATGATAATTATGATGCACAGATTCACTTTTTCTAATCTAGCATGTCTTTTTTGTTTCCAATCTTCTAGGAGAGAAACCCCACAAATGCAGCCAGTGTGACTTCACTTGTCGGGACTTGAGCTACCTCTCTAAACACATGTTGACGCATTCCACAGACAAGAACTACATGTGTACGGAATGCGGATACATCACCAAGTGGAAGCATTACCTGAATGTACACATGCGTAAACACAACGGAGACCTCAGGTCAGTGTCGCCAGGTTCTTACATGGCATGATGTCTTCTTGTAGTAATGATGGCTGAAGAAATCCCAGGAGCCAGGTGGACAACTGTTGTTTTAGAGCAGGGGTGCTCAACTTTTTTGAAGAGGGAAAGCGACTTAAAGAGGAAGTAAAACCCTGATGGGTTTTACTTCCTCTTGTTCCCCCTGCAATGTAAAAGCATAATGGGCTAGTATGCATCACATTCTAGCCCATTACGTGTCACTTACCTGGAAACAAAGCCTGCGCTGTCCCCGCTGGTGGAAGCATCGATCTTCGCCCCTCTTCCTTCCGGGGCCACGGACTCCGGCTATGTGACTGGCTGGAGTCGCGTGACGTCACTCCTGTGCATGCGCATGGGAGGCGTCAGTCACGGCACTTGCTAGTGAAGAAACTGCATGCGCTGATGACGCAAGCGTATATGGTAAATATCTCCTAAACCGCGCTGCCGCACTGTGTTGCTAGGACACGGCTCGACCTTGATCTCTGTAAAGAACCGTGTCGCAGCTCTTTAACCATGTGATCGGCTGTGTCCAAGCACAACCGGACACATGTAAACACGGAGATGCCGGTAATCGGCGCTCTTCGCCTCACACTGACGGAGTGTGTGGCGAGGAGAGCCGATCAGTGGCATCTCCTCGCACGGGACAACATAATATGTAATCAGGGCACTGATCATCAGTGCCCTGATTACATTATAGTGCCACCAGTGCCAGCAATCGGTGCCCATTAGTGATGCCAGTCAGTGCTGGCTATCAGTGCCACCCATCAGTGCTCATCAGCGCCACCTATCGATGCCCACCAGTTCAGCCTCTCAGTGCCGCCTCATCAGCGCACATCAGTGAATGATAAAAATTTCATTTGAGTACAATGTAGCATGACTGCGCAATTGTCATTCAAAGTGCGACAGCGCTGAAAGCTGAAAATGGCCTGGGCAGGAAGGGGGTGTAAGTGCCCTGTTGGCAAGTGGTTAAGTGATTTAGTAACCGGTCACGGGCCTCAATGGACTATGAGGTTTTACCGCCCCTCAAACCGCAAACGTAAACAAGCCCTTACTGTCCTGAGCCCGTTTTATAAGGCTGCTTTCACATTGATGCACTGCGGTTTACCCATAGGCTTTCCTGTGGGTTAGCTGCGCTTTGACATAGACTTATATCACATCACTCCTTGGCAAATAGTAGGAGAAGAAATGGAAACGGTGACCGATTTTATCTTCCTAGGCTCCAAGATCAGAGCAGACGGTGACTGTAGCCATGAAATTAAGAGACGATTGCTTCTTGGGAGGAAAGCAAACCTAGACATCATTATAAAAAGCAGAGACATCACCCTAACGACAAAGTGCCGTATAGTCAAAGCTATAGTAGTAACTTATGGCTGTGAAATTTGGGCCATAAGAAAAGCTGAATGCCGAAGAATTGATTCTTTTAAACTGTTATGTGTTGGAAAAGACTCTTGAAAGTCCCTTAGACGGCAAGAAGATCAAACCAATCAATCTTGAAGGAAACCAACCCTGAATTTTTACTGGAAGGACAGGTCCTGAAGCTGAAACTCAAATACTTTGGCCACCTAATACGAAGAGAGGACTCATTGGAAAAGACCCTGATGCTGGGAAACATGGAAGGAAAAAGGAGAAGAGGAAGACAGAAAACAAGATAGATAAATGGCATCATCGAAACAAACATGACGTTAAGCAAGATCCAGGAGGCCGTGAAGGACAGAAAAGCCTGGTGTGCTATGGTCCATGAGGCTATGAAGAGTCGGACACGACTGAACAACAACAACAATACCCCATAGTTCATTGTGACCGTGACAGGTTGCTAAATCACTTAAGTAGCCCTTGCTCTTCAAATGGTTGAGCACCCCTGCTGTATGGCTCAGTGTAGCTAACCCACAGGAAAGCTGCAGGTGCGCTGCACTTGCAGATCAGTGTGAAAGCAGCCTAATAACCCTTTTTTTAGAAGTGCTAATATGCCCATTGCAAAAGTACAGTATATGTGATGTTTAATACAATCATCTTTTCCTCTTTCAGCTTCTGCTGGCATTGTTCCCAAGGCTGCTAGAAAGGTCCCAGATGAAACTCACTCGGAGACACTCCGCCCTGGACAGGAGTCGGTGCTGCAGAGGGAAGCATGCTTCCCATGCTGGCGCCAGCTCCATGTACTGGGATGGCGAATCGGCATTTCGTTTATCTCGATCTGCATTTGTCGACCCACCTTTACAAAGCATGGGTATGCCTTTCCCTGGTTTGAGGGCCACATCAGAGAGCTTTGTGGACCACATGTGGCCCTCGGCCCACGGGTTGAGCACCCCTGTTTTAGAGTGTTTGTAAACTCCAACAAGGAAGTCTGAAGACTTTTAGGACCGAAAGGCATGGATAGGTCCTCTGGATGTCAGAAGAATTTGCAGTACAAAGGAAGCACTACAGGTGTAGTTAAAAGTCCAGTTAATTTTATTAGTCATAGATGTATCTGCAGATAACTAACGAGTTTCAGGGGCTCCCCTTCCCTTTTAAAGACAGAGAAGCTGAGGATACAAGCTACAATGCTGGAACCATAGACAGCTGCAGAGGTGAGTATAATGGCTTGCATGGTACTGGGGGATTTTTTATTTATTTTTCTTGAGACCGGCAAGCTCTTAAATCTTTAAACTAGATTAGTCTCCCTTTTTTAATGGCACCTTGTACAAGTATTCTACAACATTTTTATTGTGCATTTTACTGTTTGCTGGTTTTTATACAGGTGTGATGTTATTTTTATTTTATTAGGTATCATTGCAGTCAGTGTTCATATCGCTGCCACCGTGCCGACCAGCTGAGCAGCCACAAGCTTCGGCACCAGGGGAAGACTCTGATTTGCGAAGTCTGCGGGTTCGGATGCAAGCGCAAGAGTGAGCTCCAGAAACACATGCACGTCAAGCATTCCCAGAGCGCCCAGATACCCATCTACCAATGCCAGCACTGCAACTACCAGACAAGGTACAAGCAAACCTTGCGCAACCATGAGAATGGCAAGCACACCAAGCACCGCGAGTTCCGCTGCGCCCTGTGCCCCTTCCGCACATTCAGCAACACAAGCCTGTTTTTCCACAAACGCAAATCACATGGGTATGTACCGGGCGATAAGGAGTGGCTGGAGAGGTATGCAAGCAAACAGCAAGAAATAAACAATGCCAACCTGTTATTTCCATACAAAACTGAGATGTCGGTGACTCTTAAGCAACCTTCTTCTGGTGATCAACAAGCTCAGGAACATAACTGTAAGGAACTAGATAGCCACGTTGAGAAAAATATAGATTCTCAGGTGGCTCAGTGCCTGCAGGTAGAAGGTCTTACTGAACCATCTGAAAATGCCAACATGTCAGTAGCAGATGAATCTTTATTTGCAGCTATTACTCTAGAACCTGTTGAAACTTGCAGTATAGAAATGGAAAACTTCCCAGTACGTTTGGAACTAGCCTCATCCAACGAGCTTATGGTCAAAGAGCCTGTTGTGGAGACCTGTGATGATTCTCTTCCAGAACAAACGGAAATCCTGTGCTTCTCTGAGACGTTGACCATTGACGACCATATGACCTGTGGGCAGGATTTTGAAGAAGAAGCTGAACCTCAGGCTGAAGATCAAGACAAGCTTGAGAACAGTGTATGTGTAACTGCTGTTCACTATGACCCTGAGCCAGTTTTGTGTGAAATTAGTGACCAGTGTAAAGAGCTTCCTGACCTTGAGAATGGTAATCTTGAAATTCAGCCTGGAGACATCTCAGTTGAAGTACAGGAGTCCTGGGCTGACGTTGTCAAGGGCGGAGTACAGCTGACCATTGTATGTGAGTCGAGTGGGCTTAACGAGACCAACCTTCAGGTAGTGGAACCTCCTGCAGTCCCTCTGGACGAAAGCTATGATAATAGCAGGCCTGAGTCCATACTGAAGGCCTTGAGAAAGCAGGACAAGGAGCAAGCGGAGACGCTCGTCCTGGAGGGCAGAGTCCAAATGTTGGTGGTCCAATCCAAAAGTCAGGTTTACCGATGTGAGAAGTGTTCCTACATCACCAAGAAAAAGGCGTGCATTGTCCAGCACGCTAAGAATGGTTGCAGCGTGCGCAAATCTGCCTTGATGTGCCAGGAATGCGGAGCTAGCTTTAAACAACAAAGAGGGCTCAATACTCATATCCTTAAAAAGTGTCCAGTAATATTAAAGAAGAAAAGAGCTGGGATCAAGGCAACTACATCTTCGAAGACAATGGACCAGCATGACAGTAGCCACCCGGTTCATGATTACATGAATGCAGCATGTTCCAAAGAAGGTATTACTGAGAGTCAAGATTCCAGCTTACCTGAAAATTGTTTAAATGTCCTAGATCAGGTATCTGCAGGTCAAGAGTTGGTGCAAGAACCGTTGAAAGAAATTGATCCCGATAGAGCAGAAAGTATTGAACATGCAACCAGTGAGCTCCCCTTAGAGAGTCCAAGGGAGTCCAAGGAAAGGGAAAAATACAGCTTTAAAGACGGAAAATTCCGCTGCTTATTTTGCTCTTATTCCTGCTCCAGAGTATGTACTATTAATTGCCACGTGAATGAGAACTGCCGGGAAGTAAAAAAAGTATCCTGCACCCTTTGTCTGGCTGTTCTAGACTCAGAAACGGCACTGAGAAAACATAATTGCACAAAGCATAAAATCTTAAAGAGCAATCAGGATAAAGAATATGATTGTGAAAGCTCTGGAGGAGAGGACGGTCCCAATACAGAAGAAGAAGATGATCGAGAACAAAATGAAAGCGTAGATTCTTGTAATAATGTGACCACAGGCACCTGCAAACTTTCATGTCCCACCTGCCCCTTTACATGTAGTCAGCAGCGGGCCATGAGAACACACAAGAAAAAAGGTTGTTTAAAACCAGGGGAGCTCCAGTGTTCGCTCTGCTCGTTTCGATGCGTATCGACGGCGGCTCTTAATCGTCACCGAGACCTTCACCAGAAGTATTCTCAAAACCGAGCACATCTGCAGTGCAAGCTTTGCGACTTCACCTGCAAGCAGCCGCGATGCTTGAAGCAGCATGTGCGGATCCGCCACGAAGGAGTTAAACCCCACCGCTGCAAATACTGTGACTTCAGCACCACCCGGCGCTACCGCCTGGAAGCCCACGAATCCCTTCATACCGGGGTTGGACGGATCTCCTGCGACGCTTGCAGTCGGACTTTTGGCACGAACTCTAAACTACGGCTGCACCAGCGAAGAGTCCACGAGAAGAAACCCACGCACTTTTGCAACCTGTGCGATTATAGCGGCTACAGCCAGAACGATATCGCTCGGCACTTGAGCAGCTGCCATAGCGGCGAACTAGATTTCCCATGCAACGTGTGCCAGGCGAGTTTTAGCTCCGAGGCGGCGCTGAAGCAGCACAGCCTGCGGAAGCACCAAGAGAAGGAGACCTATGAATGTTCGCAGTGCCTGTTCTCCTGTCATAGCCGGGCCACGCTCCGATGTCACGTTCAGAAGCAGCACCTACAGCTGGAGTGTGCCTTGTGCAAGAAGACTTTCTCCCGCCGTCAGGACTTAGAGGAGCACCGTAAATCTCACTTTTCCCACCACTGCCAGCAGTGCCAGTTTGCTGCCAAGGACCGGCAGCAGCTAGTTAACCATTATGCAGAGGTGCACGAGTCATCTGCGCTGCCTGGTGTGGAGGCGGAGGAAGGTCCCCTGCGCTGCCCTTTCTGTTCCTTTTCCTGTCGTCACCAACTGGTGTATGACCACCATGTCAAGGGCCATGGGGCCACACGGGTCTACAAGTGTTCTGACTGTGAGTACAGCACCAGGAATAAGCAGAAGATCACCTGGCACAGTCGAATTCATACCGGGGAAAAGCCCTACAAATGTCACCTTTGCACCTACGCCTGTGGAGATCCTTCACGTCTTAAGGTAACAGTTCCTTTATTTGTGATATTGCTATCTCTATACCACATATACAGTGGGAGAACAAGTATTTGATACACGGCCGATTTTGCAGGTTTTCCTACTTACAAAGCATGTAGAGGTCTGTAATTTTTATCATAGGTACTCTTCAACTGTGAGAGACGGAATCTAAAACAAAAATCCTAAAAAAATCACATTGTATGATTTTTAAGTAATTCATTTGCATATAATTGCATGACATAAGTATTTGATACATCAGAAAAGCAGAACTTAATATTTGTTTGCAATTACAGAGGTCATACGTTTCCTGTAGTTCTTGACCAGGTTCGCACACACTGCAGCAGGGATTTTGGCCCACTCCTCCATACAGAGCTTCTCCAGATCCTTCAGGTTTCAGGGGTGTCACTGGGCAATACAGACTTTCAGCTCCCTCCAAAGATTTGCTATTGGGTTCAGGTCTGGAGACTGGCTAGGTCACTACAGGACCTTGAGATGCTTCTGACGGAGCCACGCCTTAGTTGCCCTGGCTGTGTGTTTTGGGTCGTTGTCATGCTGGAAGACCCAGTCACGACCCATGTTCAATGCTCGTACTGAGGGAAGGAGGTTGTTGGCCAAGATCTCGCAATACATGGCCCCATCCATCCTCCCCTCAATACGGTGCAGTCGTCCTGTCCCGTTGCAGAAATGCATCCCCAAAGAACAATGTTTCCACCTCCATGCTTCACGGTTGGGATGGTGTTCTTGGGGTTGTACTCATCCTTCTTCCTCCAAACACGGCGAGTGGAGTTTAGACCAAAAAGCTCTATTTTTGTCTCATCAGACCACATGACCTTCTCCCATTCCTCCTCTGGATCATCCAGATGGTCATTGGCAAACTTCAGATGGGCCTGGACATGTGCTGGCTTGAGCAGAGGGACCTTGGGTGCGCTGCAGGATTTTAATACATGACGGCGTAGTGTGTTACTAATGGTTTTCTTTGAGACTGTGGTCCCAGCTTTCTTCAGGTCATTGACCAGGTCCTGCCGTGTAGTTCTGGGCTTATCCCTCACCTTCCTCATGATCATTGATGCCCCACGAGGTGAGATCTTTCATGGAGCCCCCAGACCGAGGGAGATTGACCGTCATCTTGAACTTCTTCCATTTTCTAATAATTGCACCAACAGTGGTTGCCTTCTCACCAAGCTGCTTGTTTATTGTCCTGTAGCCCATCCCAGCCTTGTGCAGGTCTAGAATTCTATCCCTGATGTCCTTACACAGCTCTCTGGTCTTGACCATTGTGGAGTCTGAGTGTGTGGACAGGTGTCTTTTATACAGGTAACGAGTTCAAACAGGTGTGGTTAATACAGGTAATGAGTGGAGAACAGGAGGGCTTCTTATAGAAAAAATAACAGGTCTGTGAGAGATGGAATTCTAACTGGTTGGTAGGTGATCAAATACTTATTTCATGCAATAAAATGCAAATTAACCACTTAACAACCACCTGCCGACAAATAACGGCGGCAGGGTGGTTGCTTAACTCTGGGAGGACGTTATATAACGTCCTCCCAGAATCGCGCTCCCGCGCGCCCCCTGGGGCGCGCACACGGGAAACTCCGTGACCGCCGGGTCCAGAGGACCCGGCGGATCACGAATCGCGGTAAATCGCCGCTGATAGTGGCCGTTTACCACGTGATCGCTCCGTCAAATGACGGAGCAATCACTTGTAAACAGACCGGCGTCATTTGATGACGCCGGTTCCTCCCTCCCCTCTCTGTACCGATCGGTACAGTGTGGGAGGGGGAGGGAGCGGATGGCAGCAGCAGCACTGTGGGCTGGATCTGTGACAATTGCAGTCACAGATCCATCCATCCCTGCTCAGCCATCCCTGTGCTATACCCTGCCAATACTCTGCAATACACCCTGCCAATACTCTGCAAAATACCCTGGTGCAATACTCTGCAATACCCTGGTGCAATACTCTGCAATACCCTGGTGCAATACCCTGGTGCAATACTCTGCAATACCCTGCGAAATACTCTGCAATACCCTGGTGCAATACTCTGCAATACCCTGGTGCAATACTCTGCAATACCCTGGTGCAATACTCTGCAATACCCTGGTGCAATACTCTGCAATACCCTGGTGCAATACTCTGCAATACCCTGGTGCAATACTCTGCAATACCCTGCACAATACTCTGCAATACCCTGCACAATACTCTGCAATACCCTGCACAATACTCTGCAATACCCTGCAAAATACTCTGCAATACCCTGCAAAATACTCTGCAATACCCTGCGCAATACTCTGCAAAATACTCTGCAATACCCTGCAAAATACTCTGCAATACCCTGCACAATACTCTGCAATACCCTGCACAATACTCTGCAATACCCTGCACAATACTCTGCAATACCCTGCACAATACTCTGCAATACCCTCCACAATACCCTGTGCAATACCCTCCACAATACCCTGTGCAATACCCTCCACAATACCCTGTGCAATACCCTCCACAATACCCTGCCATACACCGCAATACCCTGCCATACACCGCAATACTCCAATGCCCTGCAATACTCCGCAATGCCCGGCAATACTCCGCAATGCCCGGCAATACTCCGCAATGCCCGGCAATACTCCGCAATAACCACTTCCCGCCCTCCGGCCGTCATATGACGTCCTTGACTTTGTGCGGGGATATCTGAATGATGCCTGCAGCTACAGGCATCATTCAGATATCGGCTTTTTCAGCCGGCGATTCCCTACACCATAAGAACAATCATAGCGGCTGTTCCGCCGCTTGATCATTCTTACGGGAGGCAAGAGGGGATGTCCCCCCCCCCCCCCCCGCCGCCCTCCGGTGCTTCTACCGACTCACCGCTACGATCAAAGCCAGGATTGTTGTTTTTTTTTTGTTTGTATTTTTTTCAGGCTTCCCAGCCTAGAGGTGAGATGTGGGGTCTTATTGACACCCCCCCCCCCCCCTCATATCTCACTGTAAAGAGGACCTGTCATGCCATATTCCTATTACAAGGGATGTTTACGTTCCTTGTAATAGGTATAAAAGTGATCAAAAAAATGTTTAGGGCGGAAAAACATGTCAAACTAAAATAAATAAAGTAAAATGAAGAATACGTTTTTTTTTTTTTTTTTAAAGCGCCCCTGTCCCCGTGAGCTCGCATACAGAAGCGAACGCATACGTAAGTCCCGCCCACATATGAAAACGGTTTTCAAACCACACATGTGAGGTATCTCTGCGAACGTTAGAGCGAGAGCAATCATTTTGGCCCTAGACCTCCTCTGTAACTCAAAACATGTAACCAGTAAAAATATTTAAAGCGTCGCCTATGGGGATTTTTTAAGTAGCGAAGTTTGGCGCCATTCCACGAGTGTGTGCAATTTTTAAGGGCGACATGTTAGGTATCTATTTACTCGGCGTAACTTCATCTTTCACATTATGCAAAAACATTGGGCTAACTTTACTGTTTTTTTTTTTTTTTAAGCACAAAACATTTTTTTTCCGTAAAAAACGCGTTAAAAAAATTGCTGCGCAAATATCGTGCGAGATAAAAAGTTGCAACAACCACCATTATATTCTCTAAGGTCTTTGCTAAAAAAACATATATAATGTTTTGGGGTTCTATGTAATTTTCTAGCAAATAAATGATGATTTTTACATGTAGGAGAGAAATGTCAGAATTGGCCTTGGTGCTCCAGAACGCCTGAAGGTGCTCCCTGCATGTTGGGCCTCTGTATGTGGCCACGCTGTGTAAAAGTCTCACACATGTGGTATCGCCATACTCGGGAGTAATAGCAGAATGTCTTTTGGGGTGTAATTTGTGGTATGCATATGCTGTGTGTGAGAAATAACCTGCTAATATGACAATTTTGTGAAAAAAAAAAAAGAGAAAAAAAAAATCTTGATTTTGCAAAGAATTGTGGGAAAAAATGACAACTTCAAAAAACTCACAATGCCTCTTTCTGAATACCTTGGAATGTCTTCTTTCCAAAAAGGGGTCATTTGGGGGGTATTTGTACTTTTCTGGCATGTTAGGGTCTCAAGAATTGAGATAGGCCGTCAGTACTTCAGGTGTGATCAATTTTCAGATATTGGCACCATAGCTTGTGGACTCTATAACTTTCACAAAGACCAAATAATATACACCAATTTGTACTTATTTTTACCAAAGATATGTAGCAGTATAAATTTTGGCCAAAATTTATGAAGAAAAAATAGTAATTTGCAAAATTTTATAACAGAAACGAAAAAAAAATCATTTTTTTACAAAATTTTCAGTCTTTTTTCTCTTATAGCGCAAAAAATAAAAAACCCAACAGTGATTAAATACCACCAAAAGAAAGCTCTATTTGTGTGAAAAAAAGGACAAAAATTTCATATGGGTACAGTGTTGTATGACTGAGTAATTGTCATTCAAAATGTGAGAGCACCGAAAGCTGAAAATTGGTCTGGTTATTAAGGGGGTTTAAGTGCCCAGTGGTCAAGTGGTTAATTATTTAAAAATCATACAATGTGATTTTCTGGATTTTTGTTTTAGATTCTGTCTCTCATAGTTGAAGAGTACCTATGATAAAAATTACAGACCTCTACATGCTTTGTAAGAAGGAAAACCTGCAAAATTGGCCGTGTATCAAATAGTAGGATTTTTAAAACAGCTTACCTGTAAAATCCTTTTCTTGGAGTACATCACGGGACACAGAGCGACATAGTCATTACTATGTGGGTTATATAGAATTACCTTCAGGTGCTGGCACTGGCAACTTCCAAAACAGGAAGTACCCTCCCCTATATAAGCCCCTCCCATCCGGGAGTACCTCAGTTTTGTAGCAAAGCAATACGTGTCCCCAAAAGAGGGGTGGGAGCTCTGTGTCCCGTGATGTACTCCAAGAAAAGGATTTTCTTTATCGTACACCACGGGACACAGAGCTAGTCATTACATAATGGGTTAAGGGTCACCAGCGGTGATTGGACACTGGCACAACCAATGGAAGACAGTTCCCCTCCATATAACCCCTCCCATCAGGGAAGTACCTCAGTTTTTTCGCCAGTGTCGAAAGGTGTTGGAGATTCTATCATACAGGCATCACGCCTTACACTCCAGCTGGTACAGATGCGCAGAGTACTTTGGCTTAAGCATTGGTCAGCGGAGACCCCATGCAAAAAGCTGTTGGCAAGTTCCCGTTCCATGGCGAACGCCTATTTGGGGAAGATTTAGAAAAATATATACAGAAGATCAAGTGGTAAAACGACTTTTACCTGAGAGAAAGGAAAACCAGAGATCTTGTTTTAAACGCTCTCTCTCCCCAGCTCCCGGGAAATCTGACTCCAACCAGTGGCGGCGGCCTGTTTTAGCCGCCCACAAAAGCCAAGGGGCAAGCTCAGAAGAACAAGAAGCCGTGGGGTGCAAGAGCTAATAAGCAAGCCCCCAAAGCCTCTCAGTGAAGGGGCGCCCCCGCTCGGCCGAGTGGGAGGAAGGCTTTGTCAGTTCTGAGCGACTTGGTGGTCAGAAATCCAGGACAATTGGGTAGTATCCACAATATCCTCAGGGTACAAACTGGAATTTCGAGAGATCCCATCTTCTCAATTCCGAGGTTCAAGACTCTCCAAGGATCCACAAAAAAGAGAATCCTTCTTCAAAGGTTTGAATCACTTAATGGCTCAAGGGGTAGTTACAGACGTACCCCAAAAAGAGCGAGGTTCAGGTTTTTACTCAAACCTCTTTGTGATTCCAAAGCCAAATGGAGATGTCAGACCCATCCTGGATCTAAAATCCCTAAATCGGTTCCTGAACGATCGCCATTTTCCAATGGAAACGATCCGATCCGTGGCCGCCACTTTAAAGGGCGGAAAATTCATGGCGCCCATAGATATCAAGGACGCACATTTACACATACCCATCCTCCCCGCTCACCAAAGATTCCTAAGGTTTGCGGTAGAAGATCGCCACTTTCAATTTGTGGCTCTGCCGTTTGGTGTAGCCACCGCACCCATAGTATTCACAAAGGTGCTAGCTCCTCTGTTAGCAAACCTAAGAACACGGGGCATTGCGGTAACAGCCTATCTGGACGATCTACTAGTAATAGATCAGTCAAAGGACGGATTGGGTCACGCTGTACACACTACAGTAGGATACCTGGAGCATTTAGGATGGATTATAAATTTACAAAAATCCTCTCTCCAGGCCCAAAGAAGGATAGGGTACCTGGGCATGATCATAGATACAGCCCAAAACGGGGTATACCTGCCAGAACCGAAGATACAGTCTCTGAAAGACCTGATCCACAAGGTCAAAGCAAACGAGAGGCCGTCTATTCGCCTTTGCATGAGACTATTGGGAAAGATGGTAGCCTCCTTCGAGGCGGTCCCTTACGCCCAGTTTCATTCGAGACTACTTCAAGGCAATATTTTAGCTTCCTGGAACAGGAAGAGCCAAGCTCTGGATATACCCATGCGCCTGTCCTCACAAGTACGCCACAGCTTCGATTGGTGGCTAGAAGCCAGGAATTTACGGAAGGGAAAGTCCTTCCTCCCAGTGGCCTGGAAGGTGGTATCTAGGGATGCCAGCCTATCGGACTGGGGTGCAGTATTCGAGGAGGCTTCTACCCAGGGAACCTGGGCCAAGACTCAGGGGATCCTGCCCATCAATGTGCTAGAGATCCGGGCGGTATATCTAGCCCTCAAAACCTGGACATACAGGTTACAGGGCTACCCAGTTCGGGTTCAATCCGACAATGCTACTGCAGTAGCTTACATCAATCACCAAGGAGGCACCCGCAGTCGGGCAGCCCAAAGAGAGGTGAACCGGATCCTGGCATGGGCAGAAGAGCATGTACCTTGCCTTTCTGCAATCTTCATTCCAGGGATGGAAAATTGGCAAGCAGACTACCTGAGTCGTCAGCAGCTGCTACCAGGGAGTGGTCTCTTCACCCCGAGATCTTTCAGGCCATATGTCTGAGATGGGGAAACCCAGATGTAGACCTGCTAGCTGCCAGGTTCAACAAGAAATTGGACAACTTTGTGTCCAGAACGAGAGATCCTCTAGCCTACGGGACAGACGCTCTAATAATACAGACGCTCTAATAACTCCATGGAATCAGTTCTCACTGATCTAGGCATTCCCTCCGATCCCTCTTCTACAAAGACTGCTTCGCAGGATCAAGGAGGAGGGAATACCAGTAATCCTAGTGGCCCCAAACTGGCCCAGGAGGCCTTGGTACGCCGAGATTGTAAAAACGGCGATAGGAAGGCCCTGGAAGTTTCCACTCCGACACGACCTGCTGTCACAGGGTCCAGTATTCCACCCTTCCTTACAAAGGCTAAAGTTGACGGCCTGGCTGCTGAGACCCACATTTTTTAAAAAGAGAGGGGTCTCTGGTCCGGCTCTTTCTACGCTCATTAATGCTAGAAAGCCAGCCTCCAGACTCATCTATCAGAGAGTCTGGAGAGCATACGTTTCCTGGTGTGAATCCAGATGTTGGAATCCTCAGAAGTATGAAATAAGTAGGATTCTTGCTTTTTGCCAGTTAGGAGTGGATATGAATTTAGCCCTTAGCACCATCAAAGGGCAAATATCGGCTCTATCAGTCTTCTTTCAGAGACCATTGGCATCTCACTCCCTAGTTCGGACATTCATTAAGGGGGTACTGAGGATAAATCCTCCAGTTAGGACTCCCTTGTGTCCATGGGATTTGAATTTGGTATTGTCAGTGTTGCAAAAGCAACCTTTTGAACCTATTCGCCATATTCCTTTAATTATATTAAGTAGGAAGTTGGCCTTTCTGATTGCTATAGCTTCTGCTAGGAGAGTATCAGAGCTAGCAGCTCTTTCTTGTAAAGAGCCTTATCTAATTTGTCACAAGGACAAAATCGTACTACGACCCCATCCGGCTTTTCTACCTAAGGTGGTGTCGGCTTTTCACTTGAATCAAGACATTGTTCTGCCTTCCTTTTTTCCAAACCCGCGGACGGCGGGGGAAAAATTATTACACTCTCTAGATCCAGTGAGAGCGGTAAAGGTGTATCTGCAAGCAACCGCTCAGATACGTAAAACAGATGTTTTGTTTATTTTACCAGATGGGCCCAAGAAGGGCCAAGCGGTATCAAAATCCACCATTTCCAGGTGGATTAGACAAGTAATTATTCAAGCTTATGGTTTAAAAAACAGGACTCCTCCTTTTCCTGTTAAGGCGCACTCTACCAGGGCGATAGGTGCTTCATGGGCAGTGCACCACCAGGCTTCGATGGCTCAGATCTGTAAAGCTGCAACTTGGTCTTCAGTCCATACATTTTCCAAATTCTATCAAATAGATGTGAAAGGACATGAGGATTCCGCCTTTGGGCGAAGTGTGCTGCAGGCAGCAGTATAGGGCTTCTGGTCCGCAAGCGGCCTGTTTTGATCTGTGTCTCCCCCCCTTCATATGAGCATTGCTCTGGGACGTCCCATTATGTAATGACTAGCTCTGTGTCCCGTGGTGTACGATAAAGAAAATAGGATTTTTATAACAGCTTACCTGTAAAATCCTTTTCTTGGAGTACACCACGGGACACAGAGGTCCCCCCCTTCTTATAGGAACCTTACTGCTTTGCTACAAAACTGAGGTACTTCCCTGATGGGAGGGGTTATATGGAGGGGAACTGTCTTCCATTGGTTGTGCCAGTGTCCAATCACCGCTGGTGACCCTTAACCCATTATGTAATGACTAGCTCTGTGTCCCGTGGTGTACTCCAAGAAAAGGATTTTACAGGTAAGCTGTTATAAAAATCCTATTTTACAGGTAAGCTGTTTTAAAAATCCTACTTTTTTGTTCATACATCACGGGACACAGAGCGACATAGTCATTACTATGTGGGACGTCCCAAAGCAATGCCAAATGAGGGGGGGGGGATACCACCATACATAAGCTGGGCGCCATCAGGCATGAGGATCTTTTGCGGCCTGCAACACACTGCGCCCAAAGGCGACATCCTCCTGACTCCTAACGTCCACCTGGTAGAACCTAGTAAACGTGTGCACTGAAGACCATGTTGCGGCCTTACAGATTTGAGCCAGGGAGGCCTGGTGATGCACTGCCCATGAAGTTCCAACTGCTCTCGTGGAGTGCGCCCTAACTTTGAACGGAGGCGGTCTACTTCTCAAGCCATAGGCTTGTATTATGACCTGTCGAATCCACTTGGCTAAAGTAGATTTTGATGCTGCCTGACCCTTTCTGGGGCCTTCCGGCAGAACAAACAAAGAATCCGTTCTACGAATCTGAGCAGTGGCTTTTAGATAAGCTTTAACTGCTCTTACTACATCCAAAGAATGCAATAACTTTTCCTCTACCGAGCTTGGTTTGGGGAAAAAAGAAGGAAGAACCACATCCTGGTTCAAGTGAAACCTCGATACCACCTTAGGAAGAAAGGCTGGGTGAGGGCGTAATACTACTCTGTCCTTATGAATAACCAGATATGGCTCCTTACAGGACATGGCGGCTAATTCCGACACTCTTCTAGCCGAGCATATGGCTACTAAAAATATCAATTTTCTGGTGAGTAGAACCAAGGAAATGTGCCGCAAAGGTTCAAATGGCTGCTTCTGCAGAACCGACAGAACCAAATTTAGATCCCATGGGCATATGGGAGCTTTAATCGGTGGAATAATACGAGTCACCCCTTGCATAAAGGATTTGACAAGTGAATGCATAGCCAGGGGCCTTTGAAATAGTATTGATAAGGCCGAAACCTGGCCCTTGATAGTACTTAAGGCAAACTTCCTGTCTACAGCCCACTGCAGGAAGTCCAGAATTCTGTCTATAACGTACTTACGTGGATGCCATTTTCTGGCCTCGCACCAAGTGATGTACGCCTTCCAAACTCTATAGTAGATCTGCCTGGATACAGGCTTCCTGGCATTGATTATAGTTGATACCACAGAGTTAGAGAGACCTCTCTTCTTTAGGATGTGGGATTCAATAGCCAGGCCGTTAAACTTAGAGTTAGTAAGGAAGGGTGGTATATCGGTCCTTGCGAAAGCAGGTCCGGACGACGTGGAAGGGTCCAAGGACTCCCCACAGACATTTTTATGATCTCCGCGTACCAGGCCCTTCGGGGCCACGCTGGAGCCACCAGGATCACCGGCTTCTTTTCCAACCTGACTCTGCGAAGGAGTCGAGGCAACAATTGTAGCGGAGGGAATGCATATATCAGTCTGAACTGATCCCAAGGGAACACCAGAGCATCCGAGCCGCAAGCGAGGGGATCCCTTGTCCGGGAGACAAATCTGTCCACCTTTGCGTTGAATCTGGATGCTAGCAGATCTACATCCGGTGTTCCCCACCGCTGACATAATCCTCGGAAGACCTCGGGATGAAGGGACCATTCCCCTGGGCATAACTGTTGGCGACTCAGAAAGTCCGCCTTCCAATTCTCCACCCCTGGAATGAAGACAGCTGATATACATGGGACATGCTTTTCTGCCCATTCCAGGATGTGACTTACTTCCCTCTGGGCTGCACGACTCCTGGTGCCTCCCTGATGATTGATATATGCCACTGCTGTGGCATTGTCTGATTGAATTCTGACAGGGGACCCTTGGAGTCTGGATGTCCAGGCTACTAGGGCATACCGGGCTGCTCGTATCTCTAAGAGATTGATGGGCAGGGTTTTTACTACATTTGACCATCTGCCCTGGAGAGACCATTGCTCCAGTACTGCCCCCCAGCCTATAAGGCTGGCATCTGTAGTGACCACCTTCCAGGATATCGGACTGAAGGGTTTTCCCTTCTGGAGATTCTGGGGGATCAACCACCAGCAGAGACTCTTCCGAACGGAAGGGGACAAAGCCATCGGGAAGTCTAGAGCCTGAATCTTTCCGTTCCAGGCTGACAATATGGCCCTCTGTAAATTCCTTGAGTGGAATTGGGCGTGTGGCACAGCTTCGAATGATGCTACCATCTTTCCTAGCAGCCTCATGCACAGGCGTATGGACGGCTATCTTTTTGCACAAAGCAGACGGACCAAGCCCCTCAAAGAGGATACCTTGTCTAGAGGTAAGAAAATCTTCCTCTGGTCTGAATCCAGCCGTAGCCCTAGATATACCAGGTTTTTCACTGGCTGTAGGGCTGACTTGTCCAGGTTGATGACCCAACCGTGAGATTCTAGATACTTGATTGTATCGACAATTACCACTTCTAGCTTGGCAACTGAGTGGTCCATCAACAACAGGTCGTCTAGGTATGCCATTATCGTTACACCTCGTGTTCTTAGATCGGCCAACAGTGGGGCCAGAATTTTTGTGAACACTCATGGTGCTGTGGCCAGACCGAATGGTAAGGCTCTGAACTGAAAATGGCGCCCTTCTACTGCAAAGCGTAGAAATTTTTGATGACCTGGAAAGATGGGAACATGCAAGTAAGCATCTTTGATGTCGATCGAGGCTAACCATTCCTCCCCCTGTAGGGCAGCGGTGACCGATCGGATCGACTCCATCCGGAAAGACCGGACGTTTAGAAATTTGTTTAGACTCTTTAGGTCCAATATGGGTCTTATGTCCCCGTTTGGCTTCGGGACTGTGAAAAGGTTTGAGTAGAAACCCAACCCCCACTCTTCCATAGGAACCTCCATAATTACTCCTTGGAGCAATAGTTGTTCTAACGCCAATAGGAGAGACCCTCTTTTCAGAGGGTCTCTTGGCATGCCTGACCACATAAAATGGGAAGGAGGAGACTCTTTTAACTCCAACTTGTATCCCAGAGTTACTGCGGAGAGCACCCATCTGTCTTTGATCGTCTCCCGCCAGGTCTCTGCGAACAACTGAAGTCTTCCCCCCACCCGTTTGAGTGGGGGCAGCCCTTCATAGGCTTGACTTGGAGGCTGGTTTAGTACCCCTTCGGATCCAGGGTTTCTTATTACCCTGTGACTGTCCCTGATTTTTACCCCCTGAGTTTGACCGAGGAGGCCGTCGGAACTGCTTAGTAGCAGACGTCGCAGGGATAGGAGAGGTAGTCCTCTTAAAAGATGGACCCCTAGACCTCTTCTTACTCGGTAAGAGAGTACTTTTACCACTGGAAATCTTCTGGATATACTTATCCAGGTCCTCGCCAAAAAGGCGTTCCCCATGAAATGGGAAGCTAACTAAGAGCTTCTTACAGAGAGCTTCAGCAGACCAGTTTTTGAGCCACAGAAGCCTACGCATATGTACCAAAGACAGCGTGAGGCGGGAGGCCTGATGGATAGAATCCTTGATGGCGTCAACCGCAAAGCATAATGCTCTAGGCAGATCAGCCAGAGCCTGGGCCTGCTGGTCTGGCAAATCCCTCAGGACCATTTTCATCTGATCCTTTAAAGCTTGGCAGACCCCAATAGCTGCCACTGCTGGCTGTGTAACAGCCCCTGCTGTGGAAAAAGCAGATTTTAATAAAGATTCCAATTTTTTATCTACTGGATCTTTGAACATTTGAACATTATCTACTGGACATGTCAGTGATTTGTTCACAGAAGAGATGGCTGCATCCACCGTAGGAACATTCCATCTCTGGGTGAACGTTTCCTCCATGGGATAGATCACCGGAAATTTCATAGGCGGAACAAATAGTTTATCAGGATGTTCCCAGTCCTGGTATATAAGTCCTTCCAATAATGGATGCATTGGAAAGGAGCAATTAACCTGGGGAGCTTTTAGCGACCCCAATGAGGAGACAGCAGTAGTTGATGGTTCAACAAGAGGCATTTTAAATGCAGATCGAACCATGTCAGTTAGGGTCTGGACCCACAATCTTTCAGTCTGTGATGCTGAAAATGGTTCATCTACTGTCGATTCCTCAAAAACAGAGTTAACCTCCTCCTGATCCCCTTCAGGTAGGTCGGTCCCTTATTGGGACTGTTGCTCTGCCAACAGGCACTCTAATGGAGGTGATGGAGATCTGGCGCGCTTTCTCTCCTGCAGAGAAGAAGCGATCAATGCTGCCAATCTCTGCTCCATTCCTTCCAGAGTTGAGGCAAAAACCTCCTCTGTTATATATGCAGGAGCAGGTGGACTGAGGACAGCCGCAGTACCTGGCACTCCCGGGGGTTCCTTATGGGTATTAACCTCTGATTTCTCAGGGGAGGAGGGTGCAGATGACTGCTCCAGATCCTCAGAGCCCGATGGAGACCCCCTACACTTCCTGAGAGGTATATCTCGGAGTTTTTTAGGCGGCATATTCCTTAGTTCAAAGCTGAGGTATTCCAGCCGCAATACACCCCTTTACTGAAATAGTCTAATGCAATTTGCTGCTATGTACATCAGTGGGTGTCTACTAATGCGTCTTTCTGGGGATGCCTGTATCAACCGCCCGCTGTAAGCCCCTATACCATGCTACCAGCTCCTTTTCATGCTCTGTGTCCATAGCAAGCAGCGTGGACTGAGTCCTTTTATCTTGCTGGGACGCCCGCACATGCGCAGAAGCGCTGGGCGCACAGAGCGCGTCATCCGCCAGGCTACGCCCACTTTTTTGAAGCTAAATCTATAAAAAGAAAGCGTGTGTGCGCGCGCGTGCACGTGTGCGCTCTTGGCGCCCTGTAGGGAGAGGAGCCAGGGTCCCTGTTTCACCAGGACTCGGGGATGGAAGGAAACTACTTGGCAGCATGACAGAGGAATGCAGCTTCCCTGATAGAGAGCTCACTCATCTGCCTGGACTTTCACCATGGAAGGAATAGTCCCAAGAAAAAAAGACGTTCCACAGCGGCCTCTAGTGGACAAACACAGGTACCGCACTTTTGTCTTTTTTTTTTTTTTTTTTTTTTTAAAACCTCCTTTTATGAAAAACATTTCCAGGTTTACAGTTTTTAAAACTTCCTTTATGAAAAGACATTTCTAGGATTTCTTAGGCATATACAGCTATTAGCGGGAATACCTTTAGGTAACAGGCAGAAAGACATATTAGGCTTGGGGGTCCCCTCAATAGAACCAAGTTCCTGAGGGGCCCCCACTTACCTTTTCCCCGCCGCAGGACTTTGTTTGGTCCACAGAAGCCCAAACTTCACCTCTCACGGCAGGCATTGTACTAGACCTTCAGGGACCGGGTTCCCAAGGATTCCACTCCCCTGGACCTGTATAGCACCCTGCACAGATAGCCTCTTGGTTTTGGGTATGACCAGAGCTCTGGATCCCAGGGTCCAGCCCTCCTAAGAGAGGCATTACAGGCAAAACCCTGCTCTTCTCTGCAAGGCCCGGGTACCGACCGTTTAGCTATGAAGCTTTTTTGGTCGGATCCGGAAGAGCTTGCTAAGGCCCAGAGAACCTGTACACAAGCCCAGATGAATACATGTTAACCTTGGCCAACACCTTAGACACTGGCAAAAAACTGAGGTACTCCCGGATGGGAGGGGCTTATATAGGGGAGGGTACTTCCTGTTTTGGAAGTTGCCAGTGCCAGCACCTGAAGGTAATTCTATATAACCCACATAGTAATGACTATGTCGCTCTGTGTCCCGTGATGTATGAACAAGAAACTTGTTCTCCCCACTGTAGGCTTTGTTTACAAAGCTGTATAGCATATTTTTTCTCTTTTCTAAAGCTAGATCATCTGATGTGTAAATTGACCAGATTCCTATACCAGGTGACCAAAGTAATTTGTTGTCTGTGCCCAGCCATCTCTAACATGGTTAGGAGCTAAGCTGGCCATATGTAGATCAAAAATTTGTCCGGTCCCTGCTGAATTTCGATCCCTGTATGGGCAGGCTGGTTGTATACAAATCGATCTTTCGAGCGACTTGTGCACAAGCAGCCTGTTGGAAAATGTTCTCTTTATCAGTGCCGCCGGCTATAGCCAACAGTGCTGATCAGTCTATTCTGATGGCGGGGGGGAAGACTCCCCACTGTCGGAATACAATAGCACAGCAGGGTTGGGATTTCCACATCAAATATGTGGATGGGGGAATCTAGTCTAGTTTCTTTCAATCAACCTCCTGGTTAAACAGAAAAAAAAGATGACTTTTGTATGGCCAGCCTTTCTCTGTTGTGTTTATGACTACCCTTCCATTGGAAGCTATGACAGTCTGAGGAGAAGGAGTTGTCACAGTCATAGTTTATCTTTGTTGTATTACTAGTTTATATGTGGATAGTGCTTAAAGAGACCCTATCACCATCCCATGCCAGATAAGATGAGCATCTCAAGATTAAGTATTTAAGATTAAGTGTACATAATTCTTTGCCTCTTCTGTGCTGAAAATCTTAACCACCTCCGACACTTCAGACACATTTCAGGTGCATGCAGCCAATCCCTATAACCAGCCCTGCTACCAGACAAGGTCCTGGCAGGGGCCAGGGAAGTTGCATCAACAGTGTTTGCAGATTGGATGAGGCTTCCCCAGCCTTTTCCAGGACCTTGGCTGACGGCAAGGCTAGGGACAGAGAACAGCTATGTATGTCCTTGAGTTTGTCTGAGTTGATTAAAAAGATTTTCAGCACAGCTGGAGCACAGAAATTTCAAACAAATACAGCCTATCATATGCTTAGGTGAGATCTTTAACTTGAAATAGTTGTTTGAATTGGCATGGGATGTGACAGTATTTCTTTAACCTGTTTCCGTCCACGCTATAGCCAAAAGACGGCTACAGCACAGGCTTACTTTGATGGGAGGACCTCCATGGATGCTCTCCTGTGATCGCACTGCCCGCGTGCCACACTCTTTGATCACTGCGTTCTTAGGATGCAGCTGACCACAGATCGGGGGAAAGGGCCAATCACAGCGTCCCTTTACCAAGTGATCAGCTGTGTCCAATGACAGCTAATCACAATGTAAACAGAAGCCGGTTAACGGCATTCTTTTCCTCACGCTATGAGCGTGAGGAGAGCCGATAACCGACTTCTGTTAAAGGAACATCCACACTGATAATCAGGGCACTGATTATCAGTATCCTGATTATCAGTGCTGCCAATTAGTGCCCATCAGTGTCATTTATCAGTGCTGTATATCTGTGCCCCTTAGTGCAGCCCATCAGTGCTGTATATCTGTGCCCCTCAGTGCAGCCCATCAGTGCTGTATATCTGTGCCCCTTAGTGCAGCCCATCAGTGCTGTATATCTGTGCCCCTCAGTGCAGCCCATCAGTGCTGTATATCTGTGCCCATCAGTGCTGTATATCTGTGCCCATCGGTGCTGCCTATCAGTGCTGTATATGTCTTCCCATCAGTGCAGCCCCATCAGCGCACATCAGTGAAGGAGAAAAATTACATGTTTGCTTGAAAAAAAAAACAGTTGTGATTAAACACCACCAAATGAAAGCTCTATTTGTGTAAATTTTTTTTTATAAAAATGTAATTTGGGTACATTGTTGCATAACCGCGCAATTGTCATTCAAAGTGTGACAGCGCTGAAAGCTGAAAAATGACCTGGGCAGGAAGGGGGTAAAAGTGCCCAGCAGACAAGTGGTTAAATAAAACACGCTTGCCTTCCTATTCAGGGAAAAATTACAGTTCCTCCTTCTAGTCTCTTGCAGCAAAGTATACTGTGTTGAGCCACATCTCCCTGTCACCTCTCGACTGCAGAAATCCGCGATGAGTAAGCTCTATGTCGGATTATGTTCGAGGTTACCTGGGTGGATGGAATCCCTTAAATCTGGGCCTTGTTAGTAAAGAATCATGCAGTAGGATTATGGTGACAGTGTCTGCCTTCTGTAATAGTAAAGAATGAAGCTGTGCTGGAGCAGTAGATTGTATATAGGGGGACTGCATTTTCCTTGCCGCATAGTAGAAGAGGCAGCAATGCTGAATCATGTACCGTATATACTCGAGTATAAGCCGAGATTTTCAGCCCTTTTTTTGGGGCTGAAAGTCGCCCCCCCCCCCCCCCCCCGGCTTATACTCGAGTCAGCAAAATTTTACATTGTAAATAGTACCTGGAAAAAAAGTTGAGAGGCTGCGGCGTCCATCGTTTAAATCCCGCGGTCTCTTCCTGGTCCCTTCCGTGATGGGCGATTCTCAGCAGACACTCTCCGCCTATCACGAACGTTCTCTCATCCTCAGTTTCCCAGCAGACGTCTGTGATTGGCGGAACACCGAACACAGTGTCTGCTGGGATGGGTGAGGATGAGAGAACGTTCGTGATAGGCGGAGAGTGTCTGCTGAGAATCGCCTATCACGGAAGGGACCAGGAAGAGACCGCGGGATTTAAACGATGGACGCCGCAGCCTCTCAACTTTTTTTCAGGTACTATTTACAATGTTAAATTTAAACAGTGAGGAACCGTGAGGATGGGCACAGTAAGGATGGAAACAGTGAGGCATTGTTGTCCCTAGGCTTATACTCGAGTCAGTAAGTTTTCCCAGTTTTTTTGTGGTAACATTAGGTACCTCGGCTTATACTCGAGTATATTCGGTATACTAGGTGACAGTGTTTGCCTTCTGTGATAGTGGAGGGTAGAGCTGCATGATTCTGGGAAAAATGAGAATCGCAATTTTTTTTCGCTTAGAATAAAGATTATGATTTTCATGGCGTAACATCATCTTTCACATTATACAAAAAAACTGGGCTAACTTTACTGTTTGTTTTATTTTTATTTTTTGCTATATATATATTATAGTGTATAAGTGTACCCATAAACCACCCAGCTGTACTGTAGCATACTGAGTTCTGTTTGTGTTCTCTTTGTTTAGTACCATATGCGCATCCACAAGGATGAAAAGAACTACCTTTGTCCTGAGTGCGGGTACAAATGCAAGTGGGTGAACCAGCTGAAGTATCACATGACCAAACACACAGGTAATGCGGAACAGAAATCTGTTTAAAACCTTGTAGTATTAAATGGACACAAAACCATAATAGTTTCCCTTTATGGACTAATTTCCAGGTCAACCTGGTGTATGATTGTTTTGCTCAGCCCAGATTTCTTTAAAGAAAAATCCTAGATATGGATATTTTATACATACAGTATCTCACAAAAGTGAGCACACCCCTCACATTTTTCTAAATATTTTATTCTATCTTTTCATGTGACAACACTGAAGAAATGACACTTTGCTACAATGTAAAGTAGTGAGTGTACAGCTTGTATAATGGTGTAAATTTGCTGTCCTCTCAAAATAACTCAACACACAGCCATTAATGTCTAAACCGCTGGCAACAAAAGTGAGTACACCATATTTTGTGTGGCCACCATTATTTTCCAGCACTGCCTTAACCCTCTTGGGCATGGAGGTCACCAGAGCTTCACAGGTTGTCACTGGAGTCCTCTTCCCCTCCTCCATGACGACATCACAGAGCTGGTGGATGTTAGAGACCTTGCGCTCCTCCACCTTCCGTTTAGACCTCCTCTGTACCTCTAAACTGGTAACCTGTTAAAAAAATTTAAGCGTTGCCTATGGAGATTTTTAAGTACCGAAGTTTGGCGCCATTCCAGGAGTGTGCACAATTTTAAAGCGTGACATGTTGGGTATCTATTTGCTCGGTGTAACATCATCTTTCACATTATACAAAAAAATTGGGCTTTGTTTAATTCATGAAACTGTTTTGTTTTTTTTTCCCCCCCAAAAAATGCGTTTGAAAAATTGTTGTGCAAATACCGTGTGAGATAAAAAGTTGCAACAACCGGCATTTTATTCCCTAGCGTGTCTGCTAAAAAAAAATATATAATGTTTGGGGGTTCTGATGAATTTTCTAGCAAAAAAATGATGATTTTTACATGTAGGAGAGAAGTGCCAGAATAGGGCCGGTATGGAATTGGTTAAGGATCTTTTACAAGTCTGCATGAATACATTACTGATATATTGTGTGTATATATAATGTACAGCAACAGTATCATTTTTAGGAAAATATTTTATTAAAAAAACAAACAAAAACCTCAGTGGCTTTGCTTAAGCAGTGATGACCTGATTTCACATGATGCTCGTGCACTCTAAAGTGTAGTTGAGAATCGTGGGAAATGTAGTTCCAAAACATCTGGGGTGCCAAGATTTGCCATCGCTGGGCCCTAGGCTGAGGTAATGGCACTAGCCTGCTGCAGGCAGAAGTAAGCATTTCCCCAGTCTTCTTTTCCCCAGTGATCAGACTGTCACATTGTAACTTTGTAGCAAGTCACAAGGTGTGAGGCTGCAGCAGATGAAGGTTTTACCAGGGGGCTATTGTGACATCTGTGAGGAGTATTAAAGGGGTTGTAAAGGTTCAAATATTATTATTTTTTTTAAATAACAAATATGCCATACTTTCCTCCACTGTGCAGCTCGTTTTGCACAGAGTGGCCCCGATCCTCGTCTTCTGGGGTCCCTCGGCTGCTGTCTCGGCTCCTCTCCGCAAGAGCTAACCCCCTTCATGGGAAGCGCTCTCCCAAGGGGGTTAGCTTGCGAGCGCGTGCCCGTGATGCAGCCGCCGACTGTATCACTCAGCCCTGCCCCCCGGCATGCCGCGTCATTGATTAGATTGACGGCAGCGGGAGCCAATGGCTGTGCTGCTATCAATCCCTAATGAAGAGCCGAGAAGACTGGGGCCAGTAGCCAGCGCGTTCACGGCGTGGGACTTTCGAGGGCTCAGGTAAGTAAACCGGGGGGGCTTGTAAGCCTCGGATGTTTTTTCACCCAACTCGAAGCTTTACAACCCCTTTTAAATAATTCCATCAATATTTAGCATGCATGTACTTAACTTGAGAAATATATCTGACGCTAGGTCCACTTTATATACCCCAGGCGATTGGTACTTGTAGTTCCAGACACCTGAATAGGCTCCCGATGCTAACTAATTCCTCCACTTTTCAGGTTTGAAGCCATACCAGTGCGAAGAGTGCAACTACTGCACCAACCGAGCCGACGCGTTGCGCGTCCACCGGGAGACCCGTCACCGCGAGGTCCGCTCCTTCATCTGCGAGCAGTGCGGCAAGGCGTTCAAAACTCGCTTCCTGCTGAAAACCCACCTCAAAAAGCACAGCGAGGATAAGCCGTACGTCTGCAACGTGTGCCAGCGCAGCTTCCGCTGGCCGGCAGGACTGCGCCACCACTACCTCACCCACACCAACCAGCAGCCTTTTTTCTGCCAGCACTGCCCATACCGGGCCAAGCAGAAGTTCCAAGTGGTGAAACACTTACAGAGGCACCACCCCAACCATCCGGACGTGGAGAAGGGAGTGGGGAAGGAGCCATACCTGTTCTCCATACAGGGACACGAATCCGTGTTTCAGCAGACTCCAGAATGTCCGGCGGACGCCGTGTCTGGAGAAGCACTTTAGTCACAATTTCTATCGTCATCTATTTTGAGGTTATTATGAGCTTCCAATGCAACTTTTCTGAAGAAATTTTATTTTTAAATTGCATCTACAAAAGTGCTGTGAAGGAGAAAGGCAAAAGAGTTTTTGAGATTGTAGTTTTTCCAATATTCAAGTCTTTATTACATTAAAAGAAATACAAGGGTCCATGCTGACCACCTTGTGAAATGCTAGATCAGATCAACCTCACCTACTATGTAACTATGTAAATTTCCATCAAAACATCAAAAAGACCCATCTAGAAAAAACTAAAACAAAGGGAAGTGCCCTTCCCTCCCTTCCTGCTTCCATTGTAGTAAATTTTCTCCAACATGACAGGTGCTCCTCCACTGAAGACCTCCTGAATTGTCTCAGCCTTGGGTGGCTATTTTTAAGTCGCTTCACAGGGCAGCATTTTATAGGTCTCACAGAATCCAATAACCAGAATTTTCAGTACTGCCTTATTTTATTGGCCTAAATAGTGCCTAAGATAACAGTGCTGATGTGCAGCCTTCACTGCCTGTGTTCTTGTGGTGCTTCTTGGATCCAAAGCCCAAAATACAGAAGACCTCTGCTTGTTTCCAAGTTGAGAGTAAAGTAAAAAGGTGGCCAGGATATTGACATTCAAATCTTATAATATCTGTAGCAGGCGGTAAAGAAGCCTAAAAACAAGCCTCCAATAACCTATGTAGCTGCAGGCACTGTGGAGCAATTCATTTTCAAAGATCACAAAAGAAGCAGGCGGTAAAGAAGCCTAAAAACAAGCCTCCAATAACCTCTGTAGCTGCAGGCACTGTGGAGCAATTCATTTTCAAAGATCACAAAAGAAGCATTAAAGTGTTTTTTGTCTTTGCACTCTGCTTTTATTACAGCTCTGTGGGCAGTAGAGGCTGTGGAAATTAAATGGCAGCTGTAGGGCTTAATGCTAGGGATAGGTCAACACTTAAAGTGGAATTCCAGTCTAAACCTAAAGGTTTCCAGGTTTTCTGTGAATTTAAATATTTTTTTTTTAACCCATCTAGTCCAAATTAACAATTTTCCTCACTTATGCCCCGTTCACACGATCAGATTTTCCGTCGGAAAAACCTTTTGGATGTTTTTTCCGACGGAATTCCTCTCAAGCTTGGCTTGCATACACACGGTCACACAAAAGTTTTCTGAACTTTCAACGGTCAAGAACTTGATTTTCCGATCAGAATTTTTCCCGTCTGAAAAATTGAGAACCTGCTCTCAATCTTTTGCTGGCGGAAATTCCGACAGCAAACGTCCGATGGAGCATACACATGGTCGGAATTTCCGACCAAAAGCTCACCTCGGACTTTTGCTGGCGGAAAATCCGATCGTGTGTATGGGCCATAAGTGCTGCACTGGCACTAAGCATTGTATGAACTGTATGTAGCTTCAGTACACAGTGCTGGGTTCTGCCTATGAGACTGAGACTTCCCCAATGATGGGCATCAGACTTGATGGGTTCAGCATCATTTTAATACACGGATACCTGGAGAATCCAGAAGTGAGAAGTGACACTCTTTGTGGTGGCCTTGTGGTAGGGTTTAGAGAAACAACATGCAGAAGCAATTCTCACCCTCCTAACATAGAGATATAAGAAAACTGCTGGGTATTTCCACTGGTGGCCATCCGTATTGGTTTTGGGGAGGGTTGACCTGTAAAGAACAACTGCGCTGATGCAGAAAAAAAAGTAAAGGAAGTTATTTTTTTGTTTTTTCCCTCAACAGCCAGCTATGGTTTTCTAAAACTGCCCTAAAAATGTCAAATATTGCATCCTTGTAAAAGTGGCAACATTGGCAGTATTCTGTCCCCCGCTTGCATGGAGAATTTTGACATAAAAAATCCAGCTGAAGCGATTGGCTGCTTTTCCATGCAGATTTTTTTTTCTACACTTTATGGTTGGGTGCTAATGTTGGAAGAGAAGACCTAGCTCACCTTCGGTGTTACCTTTCATCCCAAAGATGATCCATAAGGTAGAGGTCGGGGCTCTGAAGGCCACTCAAGGTCTTTTACACCAAAGTGATCAAACCATGTCTGTATGGAGATTTTGGATGAGAAGACCTAGGTCGTTTCAATTCATCCTAAAGGTGTTCAGTAGGGTTGAGGTCAGGGTTCTGAAGGCCACTAGAGTTCCTACACCCCAAGCTCCTCAAGCCATGTTATTTTGGAAATGTTGGATGAGAAGACCTGGCTCATTCCAATTCATCCTAAAGGTGTTCAGTAGGTTTAAGGTCAGGGATCTGTAAAAGCCGCTCAGGGTCTTCCACACCAAGCTCATCATACCATATCTTTAAGAAAATGTTGGTTCCGAAGACCTGGCTACTTCAAAGCCATCCTGAATGTGTTCAGTAGAGTTCCTCCACACCAAACTCATTAAACCATGTCTTTATGGAGATGTTGGTTGAGAAGACCTAGCTCGTTCCAATTCATCCTAAAGATGTTCAGTAGGGTTGAGGTCAGGGATCTGTGAAGGCCGCTCAAGGTCCTCCACACCAAGCTCATCATACCATATCTTTAAGAAAATGTTGGTTATGAAGACCTGGCTACTTCAAAGCCATCCCAAATGTGTTCAGGAGGGTTGAGGTCAGGGCTCTGAAGGCCAGTAGAGTTCCTCCACACCAAACTCATCAAAACCATGTCTTCATGGAGATGTTGGACGAGAAGACCTGGCTTATTCCAATTCATCCTAAAGGTGTTCAGTAGGGTTGAGGTTGGGGATCTGAAGGCCACTAGAATTCCTCCACACCAAACTTATCAAACCATACGTTTAAGGAGATATTGGTTGAGAAGATCTGGCTGCTTCAAAGCCATCCCAAATGTGTTCAGTAGAGTTCCTCCACACCAAACAATGTCTTTTATAGAGATGTTGGTTGAGAAGACCGGGCTAGTTCCAATTCATCCTAAAGATGTCCAGTAGGGTCGAGGTCAGGGATCTGTGAAGGCCGCTCCAAGTCCTCCACACCAAGCTCATCAAACCATATATATATATATATATATATAAGGAGATGTTGGTTGAGAAGATCTGGCTACTTCAATGCCATCCCAGATGTGTTCAGTAGGGTTGAGGTAAGGGCTCTGAAGGCCATTAAAGTTCCTCCACACTAAAGTCATCAAACCATGTCTTTATGGAGATGTTGGATAAGAAGACCTGGCTCATTCCAGTTAATCCCAAAGTTGTTCAGTATGGTTAAGGTCAGGGCTCTGTGCAGACTACTCAAGTTTCTTTACCCCAACTCCTAAAACTAGGTCTTGAAGTGTCTTGTCTATGGAGTTGGCTCACAGTCATGCTGGAATATAAAATGATCCATCCTCCCCAAACTGTTACAACAAGGTTGGAAGAGCACCTTCTATCAATCATTTTGGAGGGGTATTCACATACATTTGCCTATATAGTACATATCACCTCTGGGGCTGGTCATGTGATTATAGCAGGAAGGCCCCTCCCACTTACCCCCTACAGGAAGCTCACTAGCAGGACTATCTCCGTTCTTAAAGAGCAGAAGCGGGTAATAATTCACAGTTACCTTTGTTAATGGCCACAATGTACGTCATTCAACTGGAGTGGATTTTTTCTGCAAAATAACTTCACTTTAAGGATTTTTTTCATTTTAGCCATCAACAGGCAGATATTTGCACTAGGTTACAATGCTTTGGATTAAGTTAATAAATGATCAGAGTGGAGCTGTTAATAAATGTCCTCTCTACATAAATTGTTACCTGGTTTATATAAAATAGTGTAAAAATGTTGAATGTGTACATTTCAGGAGAGTTTCATGGTTGAAGATATTTAATAGAAAGTTGTTATGGTGGGGAGTAGACTTAATCTAGGCTTACCTGTAGGTAAAAGTGGTCTGTAATGCCGCTTGCACACGACCGGTTTTCCCGTCGGAATAAACTCTGATGGGTTTTTCCGACGGAATTCCGCTCAAGCTGTCTTGCATACACACAGTCACACCAAATTCCGCCTGTCAAGAACGCGGTGACATACAACACTACGACGAGCTGAGAAAATGAAGTTCAATGATTCCGAGCATGCGTGGTTTTTAGTCCGTCGGAATTGCATACAGCCGAACGGAATTTCCGAAAAAAAGAGAACATGTTCTCTATCTAAGTCCGTCGAAATTTCCGAGGGAAAAAGTCTGATGGGGCATACACATGGACGGAATATCCGATGGAAAAATCCCGTCTGACTTAGGGTTTACAACCACTTTAAAGGGCAGCTAACCTAGAACAATTGGCTCCGTGGAAAAAAAATTACATCTCTTCTAACCTTTTACTTATTTTTTATAATGTTTGCTATATCTAGGATAAAAAAAAAAATATCTAGATTAGGATCACTGGTATTTATACAGTAAGTGTGCTTTTTTCAACCGCTTAGCTCCTCTATTCTAGCAATCTAAAGTACAGTATATGTAAACTCCGGCACAAAATTTTATATAAGCTTCAACATTGTAACTTTAATGTTCTTTTCACATCTGCAACTTTCATTATGGCCTCTTTTAGGCTCCGTTCACATATGCTGCGGCTGCAGTTCACAGCATGGGGTCCGGTGCATCCCTGCTCACCGATTTCAGGTGTGACTCCGATCTGAATTCTCACCAAAGATGCAGAGGACCCTTTTTTAATGCGGACCGCGACCACCCCGGACCTGTGTGAACTGGCTCTATTGAGAGACGGTCACACCCTCCTGTCATGCGAATTGGATGCGGAGAAACCTACATCCAATTCTTATATGTGTGAACCCAGCCTTAAGCCTCGTACACACGATCTGATTGCCAATTGAGCGTCTGATTTTTGTCCAAAGGGCGTGTGCCAGGATCTTGTCTTGCATACGAACGGTACGCAATGGTCGGCCAACAAACACGAATATAGTGACGTACTATGAGGAATTTCGGCTCTTGAGCGCCACCCTTTGGGCCCCTTCTGCTAATTTCGTGTTTGGTGAGCATTGATTCCGAGCATGCGTGTTTGTACTTTCGACTTATGTGTGACGGATTTGTGTACTGTAAAACAAAATTCTCCTGCGCTCTGGTGTTTCGCCAAACCCGGGTAGTGTAGTTCAGCCTTAAGGCAAGGTCTAGAGTCTTGCAGCCCTCCTCAGAACAACGGGTGTTCATACGGCTGGAGAAAGAAAGAAAGAAAAAAGGAGGGCGCACCGACCTAGTGGCATTACCACTTAAAAGTGTTATTAAAAATAGAATAAAAGAAATGATCCTACTCACAAAAGGAGCTTAGGTAAGCGCTTTTCAGACAGTTGAGCTGAATCTTATGGCACCTGCCAGCAGGACTTGATGACAAGGAGGATCAAATGATTTGTGTACTGACCATACGAAAATCTGACGTCAGACCGTTGTCCGCCGAAAATTTACTAGCCTGCCATCCAACATTTGTGGGCTGAAAGTTGGACAACAATTGTTAGGAAGGAGCGTACTAACGGTCAGATTTTAGGACAACGGTCTGTCAACAGACAATCCCCTGCCAACAATCGTATCATGTGTACGAGGCTTAAGAGTTACTGTTGGGCGGAGCCGCGTCTTTGCCAACCACCCCTCCTTAAGCTGCAATAGGC
Organism: Rana muscosa; assembly: GCA_029206835.1. Lineage (NCBI taxonomy): Eukaryota > Metazoa > Chordata > Amphibia > Anura > Ranidae > Rana > Rana muscosa. Next base: position 466,018,964 of record CM055127.1, read on the forward strand.
AACAGACAGGGATGTTCACATGCTGTGGCCGCGATGTTTCGTTTTGCGCTTGCGGCAAAGTTGACCCAACATGTACCGCTTGCCACCCGCTGAATGTTACGCATTCAAGTAAATGGGGAAGCGCCGCATACACCCCGCGTGCGGTTGCGATGCGTTTGTTGGCAAAAATGGAGTTAAAACGGGCAGTGAGGAGGCGTCGCATCACTTCTTCATCTGGTGTGCGATCGAAATGTGAATCGAGCTTTAGAGGCAAGAGAGATTTAGACACCTGTCCAAATCTACTCTAAATCTAACCTCCGGCTTTCCCTTCAGTCTTGCACGGTTGTACCGACTCCTTTCCTGTACTAAAAACGTCTTAAGCCCCGTACACATGGTCTGATTTTTGCCAACAAGCTTCAAAATGAGCAGGTTATCCAAAAAATCCGACCGTGTGTGCGCTCCATCGGACAAACTTTTTCGGTTTTCATCGAACAAAAGTTCGCTCTGCAAACGGACAAACTTTTCGGCAACAAAAGTCCGATGGTGCAAAGTCCGACCGTGTGTACAGAAAACCATCGGATTTTTGTCCGAAGTACAAATACGCATGCCCAGAACCAATGTTAAAATCAACCAACAATAGCAGAAGGCGACTAAAGGGTGGCGGTAAAGAGCAGACAAACCACGTGATTTTTGGGAAAGTTTGCAGAAAAGTCCTGCCGTGTGTATGCTATGGGTGTGCCCGGCCAATTCCCTTCGAATCCACGGAAAAGTTTGTTTGAAGTCTGACCGTGTGTACGAGGCTTTGCTCTGATTTCACTGCACACTAGGGATCGGCCGATATCGTTTTTCTGGTGCCGATACGATACCGATATTTCGACCACCTCTTAAAGTGGTTGTATACCGCAAAACTTCTTCTTTTTTTTTTTCAACCTGCAAGGCAAAGGCATAATGAGCTAGTATGACTAGCATACTAGCTCATTATCAATCACTTACCTTAGATCGAAGTCCCCGCAGCGGTCCTCCATCGCCGCCATGATACCCGGAGTGACTTCCGGGTATTGCCGCTCCGGCACTGTGATTGGCCGGAGCGGCGATGATGTCACTCCCGTGCATGCGCGAGGAACGGCACGATCCCCGCACATGCGTGAATTCCGGCAGTGTCCGGCGGGCTCCCATTCAGTGCGCCTGCGCCGTAGATATCGGTACAGACTTTTTTGCAAATATCTCTGAGACCGTGTAAGTCTCGGAGATATTGCAAGCACCTACAGGTAAGCCTTAATGTAGACTTACCTGTAGGTGCATGTAATATTTTTGGGTATACAACCACTTTAAGCCGATAGCCAATATTCTGTACATTTAAAAAAATTCTTTTTACACTGTCCTTTTTACATTTAATTTTTTTTATTTTTTATCATGAAATGTAAACATCCCTTATGACAGTAATAGGCGGTGACAGGTCCTCTTTATGGAGAGATCGGGGTCTATAAGACCCCAAACCCCTCCTCTGCACTTGAAAGTATTCAAAACGTCAAGATCTGCGTTTTTGAATACTTATTATTTTTTATTTTTTTAAACTGGCGCCTTTTAAGATGCCAGTAATCCGGGTAGTGATATTATGACATCGCTTCTGGATTACTAGATCCAAGACCCCAACAAAGCATCGGGTCTTCGGCCAGCCGGCGGATGTGCCAACTGGTTGCTCAGGCCTCCCGGTGGGACAGGAGAACCCAGGCGATCGGCGGCGTCCCCCCCCCCCCCTCCTCCTCCTCCCGCTGCTTGTAATAACAGCCGAGCCTCAACGGTTGTTATTACAATAAAGCCGACCTTCCGCTCTAAAGAACGGTACCGGGGTGATGTCTGCAGCTGCAAGCATCACCCCGATAAAAGCAATATCGGTAACATCGGGTACGCTTGTGACCGATACTTCCGTAAAAGTGAATATCGACCGAACCGATAATCGGTCGATCCCTACTGAACACTGAGCTTCTCACAATGTGCATTAGAAGATGCAGCAAGCCAGATAGAGCCCGCCTCATTTTCTGGGTGGAGGACATCCGGCATCATCTAGCCCACTCCTGTCATTGATTAGATTTCAGTTCTTTTATTCATGGAGGCTCAGCATCACGTGGGTGTTGCCTACCTACCTACCTACCTACTCTTTCAGACTCACATTCACCTATTAAGGCATTTTGATATTTGTACAACTCCTCACAAGAGTCAACCCACTGCTTGCATCGGGACTGAGGGCTCTGGAGAGGAGTACTGAGGCTGAATGCTTCGATATTTCCAGGAAGCCGTGTACAGCACTCTGTCGGCCTCTCCCACCAGCCATGATTTACCTGCATTATATACAGAAACACAGAGACCCAGTGATGTCATTGGGTCTAAAATAAGGCATGTAATGAAAACATTCAAGGCCAGTTCACACCACATGCAGTCCAGTGCGTTTTTTTCTGCATCAAAAACGCATAGAAAGTTGGTCATATGGTTTTTTTATTGGCATAGTTCACACCAGTGCGTTCCAGTTCCAGAAAAAAAAGTAGATTATGCTGCATTTTTCCTGCACTGTATTGGATCGCTGTGAAAAGCATCTAAAATGCACTGGAACGCATCAAAAACGTGCATGCAGAAAAGCATCTGGAACGCATCCGGACTGCATTTCTATGGTGCGAGCCAGTTCACACCACAAAAACCCACTCCAGATCCGTTTTGGATGCGTTTCTGCATGCGCGTTTTTGATGCGTTCTGGTGCGCTTTTGATGCATTCCAGGTGCTTTTTTTTTTTTTTTTTTTCACTGGGTCCAGTGCAGGGCTGGCGCAAGGAGTTTTGACACCCTAGGCGAAACCTCATTTTGCTGCCCCCATTAGCTCCACCCCTGACTCCACCCCCTATGCCTTGCCCATGTGACAGAAGGCGGCGCTATACAGGAAGCTTCCGCTCTGCTTCCTCTAGCGCTGGCTTCAGTGCTGCTCTGCGACTCTAATTACTCTACCGGATAGACAGAGCAGCTGCCTGAGACTGAGTTAGTTACATGCTACAGTCTGCAGAGCATGCAGATACGGAGGGAAACCAGCGGCCAGGCGCCCCTAGGCAGCAGTGTGCCCAAGGCGGCTTTGCCTAGTGGTAGCACCAGCCCTAGTCCAGTGCATTTTTGATGCGTTTTACTGCATTCCAGTGCAGGAAAAATGCAGCATGTTCTTCTTTTTTTTTTTTTTTTTTCGGAACTGAAAAGCCCTGGAACTGATTGCACTGGTGTAAACTATGCCATTGGAAATCATATAACATACTTTCCATGCGTTTTTGATGAACAAAAAAAACGCACTGGACTGCATGTAGTGTGAACTGGCCCTTATTGAAAAAAGGCCATTAGCATGTTGATGAGAGGTGCAAAGCAGAAAACAGGGAAGGCAAATTATAAGCAGACTAAGGGCTGGTTCACACCACAAAAACGCACTACAGATCCGTTCCGGATGCGTTTCTTCCTGCATGTTTTTGATGCGTTCCAGTGCATTTTTAATGGGTTCTGGATGCTTTCCAGGTGCTTTTTTTTTTTTTATTTTTTTTTTTTTTTTTCCCTTTTTCCTGTGTTTTTTTTTTCTTCTTCTTCTTCTTAAAGTGGAGCTCCACCCTAAATAGCAACTTTTGCTATTTGGAACCCTCCCCCCCTCCGGTGTCACAATTGACACCTTTCAGGGGGGAGGGGGGTGAAGATACCTGTCTAAGACAGGTATTTTCACCCACATCCGGGAGTCCTGTCTCCGGGAATCTGCGGGAGTGACGTCACTTCCCCCAGACTTCCCTTGGTGTTCTGGGAGACACTCGGCTCCCAGAACACAGGAGCACCAATCAGAACGGCGCAGCGCGACTCGCGCATGCGCCGTAGGGAACCGGGCATGAAGCCGCAGGGCTTCACTTCCTGGTTCCCTCAGCGAGGATGGCGGACGGAGCAGCAGAGCGACGAGCGGTCGCTCGTCCTCTGCTGCGGACGTCGCTGGACTCCAGGACAGGTAAGTGTCCAAATATTAAAAGCCAGCAGCTGCTGTAGCTGTAGCTGCTGGCTTTTAATTATTTTTTTTCCGGTGGAGCAACCCCTTTAAGGCTGGATTCACACTTGTGTGGTGCAAATTCCAGCTTTCTTATCTCTGCAAAAAGATAAGAGAGCTGTTCAGCAGATCATCTCTGTTTTAGCTGCGAATTTGGTGACCTGGGAGAGAGGAGGGGGAGGGGGGAAGTGTAGTGAGGTGAAGGAGAGATATCCTGATGAGAACTGAACACATCTGCGAATCAGATGCGTGCCCATAGAAGAGAATGGCCCTGAAATCACACCTGAGCCGCACCGCAATGCCTAGAAAACACACATTTTTTGGGCATCGCGCATATGTGAACCAGCCTCCTTAAAATTAATGTATTTTATTATGTCATGCGAATTGGAATGCGATTTAAGCCGCAACCAATTTGCATAGGTGTGAACGGGGCCTAAAGTGGAAGTTTAGGCAAAAACTAACTCTAATCCTACTATGTGGCACATTCTAAAGCCTGGTACACACGGTTGGACTTCAAACAAACTTTTCCGTGGATTTTTGTTTGAAGGGCGTTGGCCGTGAACTTGGTATGCATACACACGGCAGGACTTTTCCAGCCAACTTTCCCCAAATCACGTGGTTTTTTCTGCTCTTTACCGCCACCCTTTGGTCAACTTCTGCTATTGTTGGTTGATTTTAACATTGGTTCTGAGCATGCGTGTTTTTACTTCGGACAAAAGTCCGATGGACTTCTGTACACACGATAGGATTTTGCACCGTAGGACTCTTGTTGCCGAAAAGTTTGCCCGTTTGCAGAGCGAACATTTGTCCGATGAAAACCGAAAAAGTTTGTCCAATGGAGCGCGCACACAGTCGGATTTTTTTTTAAAAACCTGAGAATTTAGAAGTTTGTTGTCAAAAGGTCCGACCGTGTGTACGGGGCTTTAGACTAATCTAGCCCTGTAAAGCAAAAATCGCTGTACTTATCTGTTCTGGAGCCGCTCCGCTCCGGTCCCACGCTGAGCCGTCAGCGGTGGCTTCAGTGTGTGGGCGTGTGCAGGAGAGGCAGCCAACAACGGAAGCCCCATAGTAAGTCTATGGGTGACATCATTTCCCAGACATTTCTCTCCTGCACACACCATCCGCCGCTGGGGACCAGACCGGCTGCAAAAAAGGTAAGTACAGCCATTTTTTAATTTATTTTTTCCTTTACAGGGCTAGATAGTTTATTCTTGGAATGTGGCGTAGAGTAGGATTCGTTCGTTTTTTGCCTAAACTTTCACTTTAACATATGCTTTTAAAAAATACCCTGTGATCCCGCCATGAAGGTCCTTGTCTGGGCACTTGCTGTTATGAGTGACAACGCTCTGATGACTGCTTATAAGCAGTTACAGCAAACAGTTTTTATTAAAATAAAAGCTGATCATTGTAAGCACACCCTGCAAGTGTTTAATGGTTTGTCTCATCCAAGTGAACCGATGCATCTAAAAGAGAGCTTGTTGTTTTGAAAAATAGACTTACTGGCTGGATCACCAGATGAAAATAGAAGAGAGCCTAAAAAAAGAAAACAAATGCAGCCATCACATCTAAGTGCACATCTGAAATATACTAAATGTTTGTTTTTGGGTTTAATACCGATTTAAATCTCCGTCATTTCTGCATCAGTATTAAGCCTCGTACACACGATCGGATTTCCATCGGAAAAATCTGTGGAATTTTGTCCGAAGGGCGTTGGCCGTGAACTTGTTCTGCATACAGACGGCAGAACTTTTTCAGCCAACATTCACGAAACTACGTGGTTTTTCTGCTCTTTAGCGCCACCCTTTGGGCAACTTCTGCTAATGTTGTGCTATGGTTAGCATTGGTTCTGAGCATGCGTGTTTGTACTTTGGATTTTATTCCGACGGACTTGTGTAAGCACGATCGGATAATCCGACGGAACAAATTTGTTGTCAGAAAATTTCAGAGCATGACCATCAAACATTTGTTGTTGGAAATTCCGAAAACAATTGTCCGATGGAGCGCACAGGCGGTCGGATTTTCCGACAAAACACATCCATCACAAAATTGTCGGGAAATCTGATCGTGTGTACCAGGTGTGAGGGGGTTAACTCGGTAGCGGGTGTGTGTGACCCCCTGGTTGGGCTCCCCACACAAAAACAGGGCCAGCAGACGGAGGTTGTGGTTTTCAAAATCAAAAGGTGCGGTTTATTTCTCTATGTACAGTGACAAAAACACAGCAAAGCCAAAAAGAAACATAAACAAAATAAATCCTGGTCAGTTTGACCTCTGACTAAACATGCAGGTTTCCTAAACTAACAACTGGGATCAGCCTGGTGCTGTCCTAGTCCCTAAGTCCCTGGTTTAGTAAATGTCCAAACAAATAGCCACACAGGCTTTTTCTCACCGCACAGGGGTTCACTCTCCCTAGACAGTCCACACAGGTCTGGGTCCAGGCATGAGCTAACATCTAATGAATCTGGGAGTTCTTATAGAGGCCTAAATGAGCTGGTCTCATCAACTCCCTGTCTGCACGACGCCCAGCACTCTCCCTAGAGGTATGAGTCATCCATGAGCCCACTAGCCTTAGCTGGGCTTATACAACTCTCCACCTAGTTGTATAAGTCGGCGTAAAGCCTGAATCTGGGAGAAATATATCTACCCCCCTGGATGCAACCAGGTGACTTTACCTTCCTGCTGTCACATACCCCCCCCCCCCCTCTTGTTTTAACCTTGGGGTTGGAACACCAGCAATCAGGCATTCATGTACTCGAGACAAAGCATCCACATTCCCCATTTGAACGCCAGGGCGATGCTTTACTGTGAAGTTGAATTCCTGTAGGGCCAGGAACCACCTATTCACTCTTCTATTTGTCTCCTTGTTTTGAGCCATCCACTTTAACAGAGCGTGATCCGTAACCATGTCAAAGTGCCTACCTAGCAGATAGTACCGAAGGGAATCTAGAGCCCACTTCACCGCTAAACACTCCTTTTCAACCGTGGCGTAATTTACCTCATGGGACTTCAACTTCCTGCTGAGGTAAATGACTGGGTGCTCTTCCCCGTTCCAGACCTGGGACAATACTGCTCCTAACCCCACATCTGACGCATCACTTTGTACGACAAAGTCTTTAGAGAAGTCGGGTGAGTACAACACTGGCTGGCTACATAAGGCTTGTTTCAAGAATTGGAATGCTGCCTCAGCCTCGGGGGTCCATTTAATCATGACCGACCCTTTCCCTTTCGTCAGGTTGGTTAGGGGCACAGCCTTAGAAGCAAAGTGGGGAATGAAGCGCCGATAATAACCCGCGATTCCCAGAAAGGCCCGTACCTGCTTCTTGCTGTTGGGACGTGGCCAACTCTGGATGGCCTCGACTTTGTTGAGTTGGGGTTTTATCACTCCCCTGCCAATGGTGTACCCAAGATATTTGGCCTCCTCCTGCCCAATGGTACACTTCTTGGGGTTAGCCGTAAACCCCGCTTCCCGGATAGAGTCTAGGACTGCTTGCACTTTTGGCAGATGTGAGGCCCAATCTGTGCTATGGACAATTACGTCATCCAGGTAAGCCGCAGCATACTTCCGATGGGGCCTCAGTATCTGGTCCATTTTCCGCTGGAATGTGGCCGGCGCATTCTGTAACCCGAACGGCATTCTCTTATATTGGAACGCCCCGTCTGGGGTTACAAATGCGGTTTTCTCTTTGGCCGACTTGGCCAGGGGAATTTGCCAATACCCTTTTGTGAGGTCAAGAGTCGTCATGTATCGGGCTGTTCCCAGCCGGTCGATCAACTCATCTATACGTGGCATGGGGTAGGTGTCAAATTTTGTAACTTTGTTCAACTGATGAAAATCGTTACAAAATCGCCAGCTCCCATCCGGTTTAGGCACCAACACAATGGGACTAGACCAATCACTTTGGGACTCCTCTATCACCCCTAAGTTCAGCATTTTCTGTACTTCCTCCCGTATTGCCTCCCGTCGGGCCTCTGGGATCCGATAGGGTTTTAACTTCACCCTTTCACCGGGCGGGGTAATAATATCATGCTCTACCCCAGATGTTTGTCCCGGCAGCTCAGAGAACACCTCCTTGTTGCGAAGCACAAACTCCTTAACCTCCTGTTGTTGGGGTTGTGACAAGGTGGCTGCTATTCCAACCTCCGGAATCACGCAATCAGTTTGAGCTGGTGACCAAGTTTCTGCGACTAGGGACTCTCTATCCCTCCAGGCTTTCAACAGATTAACGTGATATATCTGTTCGGGCTTTCGCCTTCCTGGTTGTCTGACCTTGTAATTCACTTCGCTCACTTTTTCCATTATCTCGTAGGGGCCTTGCCATTTGGCAAGGAATTTACTTTCAACCGTAGGGACAAGTACCAATATCCTATCCCCCGGGGAAAAGGTACGGGTCTTTGCTCCACGGTTGTACACTCTCTGCTGTGCCAACTGCGCTTGGGCCAAATGTTCCTTCACGATGGGCATTACCTGTGCAATTCGATCTTGCATCAGGGCGACATGCTCAATCACACTCCTGTGGGGAGAACTCTCACTTTCCCAAGTTTCCTTGGCAATATCCAACAGCCCTCTTGGGTGTCTCCCATACAGTAACTCAAAGGGGGAGAATCCCGTAGAGGATTGGGGCACCTCCCTAATAGCAAACATCAAATAAGGAAGTAGACAGTCCCAATCCTTTCCATCTCTATCCACCACTTTCTTCAACATTTGTTTTAGGGTTTTGTTGAATCTTTCAACCAGCCCATCGGTTTGGGGGTGATACACAGATGTACGCAATTGCGTCACTTTGAGCAATTTACACAGCTCTTTCATAACCCGGGACATAAAGGGTGTACCTTGGTCCGTAAGCAGTTCTTTACAAATACCCACCCGGCTAAAAACAAGAGATAGCTCTTTGGCTATGGTTTTGGCCGAGGTATTTCTGAGAGGGATCGCTTCTGGATAACGGGTGGCATAGTCCATTATAACCAATATGTACTGGTGCCCCCTAGCGGACTTGATTATAGGACCTACCAAATCCATTGCGATTCTCTCAAACGGGACCTCAATGATGGGTAGAGGGACCAGCGGGCTACGGAAATGTGGCATCGGGGCCGACCTCTGACACACAGGGCAGGAGGAACAATAATTTTCTATGTCCTTCATCACCCCAGGCCAATAGAATCTCTGTAATACCCTCTCTCGGGTTTTCTCTGTCCCCAGATGACCTCCAAGAATGTGCCCATGGGCCAACTCCAACACCAACTTCCTGTAAGGTTTGGGCACCACAAGCTGCTCAACGGTTTCTTCTGCCCTTTTTGCCACCCGATACAGTAGGTCCTTCTCTACGCTGAAGTATGGGTAAGTGCAGGTATTATCTGGGTTCACTAACTCGCCATCTATTTCCACTACGTTTTCCCGTGCCTTTATTAGGGCGGGGTCTTTTAACTGTTCTGTGGCAAAATTTTCCCTGTGAACCTCCAGATCAGAAAACTCCACAGACGGTAGGTTTTCGTCTGAGGAGGTGGGCTCCTCTCCAGTTTCTTGAGTCTCCCCTGCCAATACTGACAAGGGAAATTCTGGAGAGTCCTCACCACTCTCAGAGGAGTTCTGGCTATCACATTCCTGGTACATAGGGGCACCAGTGGGGGGCTCAGGATCATCCCACAGTTCCCAGAACTTCGGAAAATCCCTTCCCACAATGGCATCATGCGGTAATTGAGATACTAACCCCACTGGATGAGAGAGGGTACCTTTGGGGGTCTCGAAACACACTGTAGTCACTGGATACTCTCGGGTGTCCCCATGACCACAAATAACAGCTACCTTGCTATTCCCAGAGACCTCTGTTTTAACTAATTCAGCCTTTATCAGGGTCACAAGGCTACCTGAATCCAGTAATACCACAACATTTCTACCATTAATACACATTTTGCATAAATGTTTCTCAGTTCCCCGAATGGCAGTGCATGTGACTGTCGCACACAGCGACTGACGTCTGTCCATCAGAAAGTCACATTGCATGGGTTCCTCCACAACCGGGCAATTTGCTGCAATATGTCCCGCTTGCCGGCAGCGGTAGCAAACAATCCATTTGGCTGCCTCTTGAGCCCCTGACTTCCCAGGCTGTTCTCGCCAAACTTTGGGTAGAGCTCCCACCCTCTCACTCTCTCCACCCTCACCCCTTGGAATCCTCTTATCCGCCCCTGGGGATGGTCTGGTCTTAGGGTGGAAAGTCCGAGAGTCTCTGGAAGAGGCCGTCAGGTTCTCTGTAGCCAAGTATTTCTCTACACGATCCACAAGACCACCGGCCGTCTCTGGGTCTCCATGGCTTACCCACTTTTGGATGGCAGTAGGAAGAGCTCTCAAAAACCGATCCATTACAACACGTTCCACAATCTCTGGTGCGGACAAAGTCTCTGGCTGTAGCCACTTCCTGCTCAGGTGAATGAGATCATACATTTGAGACCTGGGGGGTTTTCCAAGCTGGAAAGTCCAGTTATGCACACGCTGAGCCCGGACAGCCAGGGTGACACCCAGCCTTGCCAATATTTCAGCTTTTAGCATCACATAGTCTTTTGCTTGGTCAGGCTCTAGGTCATAGTAAGCCTTCTGCGATTCACCAGTTAACAGAGGAGCCACCAGTCCAGCCCACTGCTCCTCAGGCCACTTTTCTCTTTCAGCAGTCCTTTCAAATGTGGTCAAAAATACCTCTGGATCATCCTCTCCAGTCATTTTTGTCAATAAACGACTCACCCCAAAGGACGCGGTATTAGTGGGACGGCTTTCCTCACTGGTCTGCGGACGTTGCTGCATTACTGCTTCCATTTGTTGTAGTCTCTGCTCTTGCTTCTGTAACAGGTCTATGAAGCGGGCCTCAGATTGCTGCTGGGCTTGTTGATGAGCTTGCTGCTGGGCTGCAAGGCTCCTTTGCAAACCTGCATTTGTCTGCTGTTGATTGGCATTTGCTAGAGCCAGCTGTTTCAGTATCTCCTCCATGCTGGCTTAAAAAAAACTGCCACTGGTTCTCCACCAACTGTGAGGGGGTTAACTCGGTAGCGGGTGTGTGTGACCCCCTGGTTGGGCTCCCCACACAAAAACAGGGCCAGCAGACGGAGGTTGTGGTTTTCAAAATCAAAAGGTGCGGTTTATTTCTCTATGTACAGTGACAAAAACACAACAAAGCCAAAAAGAAACATAAACAAAATAAATCCTGGTCAGTTTGACCTCTGACTAAACATGCAGGTTTCCTAAACTAACAACTGGGATCAGCCTGGTGCTGTCCTAGTCCCTAAGTCCCTGGTTTAGTAAATGTCCAAACAAATAGCCACACAGGCTTTTTCTCACCGCACAGGGGTTCACTCTCCCTAGACAGTCCACACAGGTCTGGGTCCAGGCATGAGCAAACACCTAATGAATCTGGGAGTTCTTATAGAGGCCTAAATGAGCTGACAAGCTTCAGCTGGTCTCATCAACTCCCTGTCTGCACGACGCCCAGCACTCTCCCTAGAGGTATGAGTCATCCATGAGCCCACTAGCCTTAGCTGGGCTTATACAACTCTCCACCTAGTTGTATAAGTCGGCGTAAAGCCTGAATCTGGGAGAAATATATCTATCCCCCTGGATGCAACCAGGTGACTTTACCTTCCTGCTGTCACACAGGCTTTAGAAGTATTCTTAAGCCTCGTACACACGATCGGATTATCCGACGGGAATTGTGTGATGACAGGCTGTTGTCGGAAAATCCGACCATTTGTACGCTCCATCGGACAATTGTTGTCGGATTTTCCACGGACTAATGTGGGATGGCATGCTTTTAAATTTTCGGCCAACAATTGTGTGATGTCAGATTATCCGATCGTGTGTACACAAGTCCTTCGGACAAAACTCCAAAGTACAAACACGCATGCTCAGAAGCAATGCTCACCATAACACGACATTAGCAGAAGTTGCCCAAAGGGTGGCGCTAAAGAGCTGAAAAAACACGTCGTTTTGTGTTTGTTGGCCAACAATTCTTTGCCGTTTGTATGCAAGACAAGTTCATGACCAACGCCCTTCGGACAAAAGTCCTACGCTTTGTCCGCGGAAAATCCGATCGTGTGTACGAAGCTTTACACAGGCAATGCAAAGACCAGGAGCGGAGCACAGAGCCCCGGATCAGCCTTCATGTAGCGCAGTGAACGCTGACTGCTGATTGGCTTGCATGAGCGCCCTGCTCTGTTATTTAGAAGATCGGCCCGGCAGAGGCAAAAAGTTGTTGGTATCCTTCCCAAGATGATTGTTCTTAACATGCATCTTTATTTCTACATGCTTTCCCCAGTGGATCCCGACAACAACTTTTGAAACGTTGCTAATGCTGAAGCATAAAGGTAGCCCTGTGCTTAAAGGTCCAGTCCACCCAAACGTGAGTGTTTAGGCTTCCCGAGGTGAGATCTCCTGTCTGTAGGACCTGCCTGCGTCCCATTTTCCTTAGGAACTTGTAAAGGCTCAAGGTTTTTTACCTTCATCTATTCTTTGCATGAAGGTAAAAAAAAAAATCTGTGTGCAGCAGCCCCCCAAAATATGCTTGGTCAACCATTTTTGACCAAAAAGGCAGCTACAAATGTAGTGTCAAAAATTGTGGCACTTGTAAGTTTATGTGTCACAGGAAAAAGTCATTCATTGGGAAGGACGGTAGGATCCATCCGTCGAAACAGTTTATCAACTGTGGGACAGATTTTGTGGTATATGGCATCATTTGTCCTTGTGGACGGCTCTATGTAGGTCGCACTTCTCGCCCAATGAGGGTGCGGATTGGCGAACACAAATGTGACATCATTAACACCAGAGCTAAATACCCGGTTCCCCGTCACTTTGAAGAAATGCATCAGGGTGACCCATCTGGCATGAAGGTTTTTGGAATAGAATCCATAGGGGGGGATCTTGATAGAGGTAGGAGACATCAGAGGCTCTGCAAACGTGAAGCCTACTGGATCTTCACCCTTGGGAGTTTGACCCCTGGGGGGCTGAACGAAGACTCCGAAATTCATAAGCTCCATTAATACTGTAGTTGTCCCTCTTATTTCTTTTTTCTCCCCTTTCTCCCCCCTCCTCCATCCCCCCTTCTACCTCCCCCCCTCTTTTCTTCTCCGCTCTGCCCCCCCTCCCCCCTTTTTTTGGTACACATTGTATTTGTAATTCCCTCCGATTCTCCACCATCGCTCCCAATGGTGGGGATATGTGGTCCAATTATCTCTTGGTTGAAGCACTTCCAGCATCTATGTTATTTTATACATTTTATACATTTTATATATATCATTTTATTTTTTACTTATACACACATATTTTAATTAATATCTATGTGGGTTTATATGTGTGTAATTGATTGATTTTAATATGAATAACTTAGTTATTCTATTATATGTGATTCTTGTTCTACATCCAAGTTACCGCAATGGTTTCTATACATTTTTATGACTATTGTTTCATGTATATGTAATACTTGTAGTAGAACCTGTTTTATAGTGTATTTGATTTGCCTGTATTTACAATCCACTGGTATTGTGGTTATTGGCATCTTTTACATTCTCCTCTTTCTCTGGTTGCCAGTAGCTGCACGCATTATGCATACAACTTCGTTCCTCCTCCTTCCCCTTTCCTCTCCCCCCCCCCTCTTCCCCCCCCCCTCTTCCCCCCCCCCCCTCCTTTTTTTTTTTTTTATCAATCACTTTCATCAACAATTTTTTTAATGAACATTGACTGTGGATGGCCGCTGTTTCTATCAGTCTCCCTTCTAGCCATTATTGTGTCATCCACAGCCTCATTGTTTTGATGTAAACGCCGTAGTCCCTTGAGGTAGCGTTGGCCCCTGTTTTCCCGTTTCTGGGCTCACTGCTGTGACCGTCGAGGGAGCTTTCACTACCTCCTTTAGTGCAATACTTTGCTCATGCTATCATTCATGCTCTTGGTTCATGTTTCAGAGGTTTGTCCCATCGTTACCTCTAGAGGATAAGTCCTCAGCAAAATGGCGCCCGCTCAACCAATCACATTACACTATGTAGTGACGGCGGACATCCTGGATTCGATTACCTAACATCCGGACTGCTGGAGCGCAAGCTATACAGCGTGCGTCCCAGATCGTAGAGTGAGGTCGGTAAACTCCAGGTGTAGTGACACTGATTCTATCAATGTACACCGCGCCATTACAGCAGCGGACTGTCAGGTCGCGGTCACTACACCTTATGCGTCCAGATGTCTCTACCTTGTAGAGGTAGGTTGACACTTCCTTATGTCAATATCATCATTTGTATATTTTGTCCTCCGGCTGCTGAACTACTAATCCATATGCCATTTATTCATATGTCATTTTTATACATTTAGTTCTTTTTATGGCTAATGTGGGTACTTTACTAGCAGCTTGATGCCTGTGTAAGCTTTTGTCCTACCACTTCTCATTCCCTCCCCTCCCTTATTGTTCCTCCCCCCTTCCTCCTCCTCTCTCCCCCCCCCCCTCTCTCTCCCACTATCATTCAGTGTGGGCTGGTCTATTGACTATGTACCGCCCACACTAGTGGGTACTCCACCCCTTGTCCATTGCTAGGGGAGTGTGCATATGCGTGTATATATTGGGTAGTCAGAGAGAGGAACACTGCTGAGCTCTGAGGAAGAAGACTTGTCTTCGAAACGCGTCAGCCAGCAGTGATCTTTGTCAATCCCTCCGTGACCGATTCGAGTGGATTCATTTTGGACGCATTGCTGCGCCTCTGTGGTTCCTTGTAAACGCATGGCTTTTTCGTTTGTTTGTAAGTAGGATTCTTTTATTCGCTATAATAAATTTATCCAACGGTAATGCACGAGGCTGGTGCGCCTTTCTTTTTCTTTTCTTGTTATTTACCACTAGGATACCCCTATCTGTGAAGGCAGCAAAGCCAAGTGTCATCCATTTGTTCACTTTTAAACTGTCCGGTATTCCACTTGTGCGCAGGAGTATTTGTTTGTCTTTCGTTCCCCAAAATATTTACCTGAGCCCCATTGCGATTCAGGGATGTGCACAACAGTCTTGGCTCTCTGGGGACTCTCACTCCTCATTGGCTGAGCCGTTGGCTCCCACTGTGGTCAATCACAACCAGTGAGCCAATAAGGAGAGAGAGAGGGGGTGGGGCCCGAGGATGGGCTCTGTAATTGGACACGCAGAGCAGCAGCTCGGGAGCTAACCTGCTCAGGTGCCCCCACAGCAAGTCGCTTGCTGTGGGGGCAGGAGGGAGGGGCCTGGAGTGCTGGCTGGGGACCCGAGAAGAGGAGGATCCGGGCTGCTCTGTGCAAAACCAATTACACAGAGCAGGTAAGTATAACGTGTGTTTTTTATTTTTTTTAAACAAGCCTTTAATATCACTTTAAGGCCTCATGCCCACGGACGTTTTTACAGCCGCGTTTTCACGTTTTTTACAGCTTAAAAACGCCTGTTCATGTTGTTGTATAAACTTTTTGACCATATTTAAAAAAAAAAAAAAAACGCCGGAGCTCAAAAACGCTGCCGCTGCGTTTTTGCGCGTTTTTAAACGTTTCGCGTTTTTTTTATGCCTAACGCAGCAGAACGCACTGGTCCTGTTTTTTTTTTTTTTTTACAGCTTAAAAACGCCTATGCTATTTGCAGCTCAAAAACGCCTAGGTGGGCATGAAGCTATAGACTAACATGGGCAGGCGTTTTTAAGCTGTAAAAAACGCTCAAAAACGCGGCTGTAAAAACGTCCGTGGGCATGGGGCTTAATACCCATCTGAGGGCATTCTTGCTGCTCCTGTTAATATCTTCATAATAAAATATAAATCAGCAGGGATGGTGGGGACCCCTTTTAATAGCCACAGCAGGTCAAAAGCAAGGGATCTCATTGCAAGTCTGCAGGCAGGCATGTACTGGCAATTGGGACTACAGGGAGTTTCCCGGTGGACCGATGGCTCAGTGGGCCTGTTTCAGTGACAGCCTGTCAAAGTAATGGCTGCGCGGCTCGCTCTCCACATCATGCAGTGATGTGGGTAGGATGAGAACAATACAAAGGAGAATAAGTGAAATAATAAAAGAGGTGAGTGAGGACTCCTTATGTAATGCTACTTATGTTTTTTTGCACAATTGTGTTTAGTTTATATACTGTTTTTGTGCTTGTTTGCAAAATTAAAATGGGCCGGTCTGGATGAAGTCCAGGGTCAAATTTTTGTCTCAGTCCAGCCCTGTCTGCAGGAGATACAAAAATCTATGAGGCAGTTTGACTCTCCGGGACCCATCATTTCCATTTTGGGTGGACTGGTTCTTTAAAACATTTTGAATGATTGTTTTTTTTTGTTTTTTTTTTAATCAGTTGTCATAATTAAAGCTGAACTCCGGGAGAAGCAAATCTTGTCTAAATCCATTCTTCATGTGTATTCTTCCTCCAATATCAGTGATCTTTGTGTATTTCTTCCAGATCTGTGCAGAAATCCAGTGTGAGACTTCCTGTAATAAAGACCGCTCACTGCTGCCCTCTCTCCTTGTGCAGGGTGACAGGTCTAGTCTCCGCCCCCTCCTGTCGTTTTCTGCAGGCAGCCTGTAGTGGGTGGAGCCTGCTGGGTCCCTCCCACAGCTCGTCTCTCTCCTTGTGCAGAGTGACAGGTCTTGTCCCTGCCCCCTCCTGTAGTTTTCAGCAGGCAGCCTGTAGTGGGTGGAGCCTGCTGGGTCCCTCCCACAGTTCAGTGATGATGTCACTGCTAATTTTACAAGGTAATAACTGTATTGGCAAAGACGTTTGCTGCACACAGAAGATTTATATGCTTTGTGGCTATTGAAGAATATATTTCATTGAAAGTTTTTGTGCCGGAGTTCAGCTTTTAGGCCCCTTTCACACTGGGGCGGTTTGCAGGCGCTATTTAGCTAAAAATAGTGCCTGCAAACCGAGCCTAAACAGTGGCTCCTTTCTCTCCAATGTGAAAGCCCCGAGGGCTTTCACACTGGAGCGGTGCGCTAGCAGGACGGTAAAAAAAGTCCTGCTAGCCGCATCTTTGGAGCGGTGAGAGGAGCGGTGTGTTTACCGCTCCTACACCGCTCCTTCCCATTGAAATACATGGGATACCGCGGTAATACCGCCCGCAAACCGCGGCTGTAGCCGCGGTTTGCGGGTAGTATTAACCCTTTATTGGCCACTAGCAGGGGTTAAAACCACACCGCTAGCGGCCGAATAGCTCAACAATAGCGCCGCTAAAAATAGCGGCGCTATACCGCCACCGCCCCCACTGCCCCAGTGTGAAACCAGCCTAAGGCTTCACCAATCTGACTGGGTTGTGTTATATATTTATTGTTTGTTTTTTGTTTGTGTTTTTAAATAAAGTAACTTAAAGTGGAGTTACATCCAAAAATGGAACTTTCACTTTTTTGAGCCCCCCCCCCTCCTCCGGTGTCACATTTGGCACCTTTCAGGGGGGAGCAGAAACCCGTCTAATACAGGTATTTGCTCCCACTTCCTGGCATAGATCACCTCGGTGACCTACGCCTACTCTGTACCCCCCGCTGTCTTCTGGGAGACACACAGGTCCCAGAACACAGCGGGGACCAGTGAAGATGCACAGCGCGACTCGCGCATGCGCAGTAGGGAACCGGGAAGTGAAGCTGCAACGCTTCACTTCCTGATTCCCTCACCGTGGATGGCGGCGGGGGCAGCCGAGAGCTGAGTGATTGCTCAGCTTCGGCTGCCGACATCGCGGGCACCCTGGACAGGTAAGTGTCCATTTAATAAAAGTCAGAAGCTGCCGTATTTTGTAGCTGTTGGCTTTTAATATTTTTTTTTTTTACTGGGAACTCCGCTTTAATTGAACTCTGCATTAAACAAGCCTGAAAAAAACCTGGATATTATTTATCTGTGTGTAGCGCTACCCCCAGTTAAGAGAGCCGCTGGTTTGTTTTCGAGCCCTGTGTGCAGTACCCGCCAACCCCCGGCAATCTTACTCTACTCACGCTGGCACAGTTAGTCTAGGGATATACTTATACCACATTCAATTGTATTGCATGAATTAATCTCTAAGCAGTAAGACAACACACTAAGGCAAGAGATTGATTATAACGGTTTTACTCTTATAGTAAATAGCATAGGTATAACATCACACATGCAACTGGCTTGCAGAGCCCTGCAGCAATCAATTCAGCACACTATAATGGCGCTACGTGGTACTCCACCACGCGTAGCTATTATGGCATGCGCGCCCTATGGCGCACTAAACAATATACTATCTCCCCACCCGAGTCAGGCCTGACATGGAGTAAATCTCAGCCACTTCCTATAAGGATTTCTTCGCATGCCAGCTTTCGGTGGTGCACTTGATGAAATTCTAGTTTGTAATCCACAACAGGCAATAACTTGGAACAACTGTACTGGAAGGGGGACACTTCAACTCTGTCCTGCTACCGGTCCCCCCCCCCCCCCGTGGAACAGCAAATAAACGAACTGTGGGCCTATGCAGTTCTATAGGCCTGAACACGACACAGTCTATTGGTCTGGGCAGGTGCCCGCTCACCACTCCGGACGCGATCCCAGTCCGGGACTTCCACCTGCTGTGTATCCGCACAAAGCGTCTGCAACGATCGGGTCCCCGATCCAACTGTTGTCCTCACTCGACAAGTCAGGATCCACCCAGGCTCCGCAGTGGGGTGGAAGGCTCTTCGGAAGATCCACCGCAGCAGATCCGCACAGGAAGACTGGTTGCTTGCAGCGCGGTGTCCAAAGAGGCCGAGCTCCGCCTCCCCTCTTCCTTAAATAGCCTCTCCCATGAGTCTCTGCGGTGGAAACGTTCCCCTGAGGCCGGATGGGGTTCTGGGTAACGTAGTTCTGGGGCCTTAAAGGAGACCCCGCTACACACTCCCCCCACTTAAATTCTTTGGTCCCCAAAGATAACATAACCTTAAATTACAGAACGTACAACATCAATCAAAGCTTCATATGATGTCGGCAGAGGAAATTCCCACTAAAACCAAGGTAGTGATCTCCCCTGCCCACAGGACACACTATCATCAGTATCCTGTCTAACTGTGCCAGAGAGTGAGTTGGGGTTGCCTCCCACCAAATGAACAGTGGGAGGGTCAGGGTCTTCCATACTCCTTCTGGCAGTGACCACAGTGTCTTCAGCACTCCTCCCCATTTGTGGGTAGGTTAATCTCCTGGGAGGTTTTATGGCTCTTTGCTTCCTCTGTCCTCTTGGACTTTCTGTTGAAACAGGTTCTTCTTCTGTAACTGACTTAGGAATTTCCTCTGTTTCGGGAGCCTCGGACTCCCGAGCAGGGAGGTACATGGCTTCCCTTGGATCCTCCTCTGGGAGTAATTCACAGGCACTCTCCCAAGCATCTGACCAAGGACTGGATGGGATGAACTCAGTAGCTTCTACATTCAGTGTTTGATCTTCGGTATCTTCGTCAGGTAGAAGATCAATAGCTGAAGTTGCTGGGGCCTGGGAAGGCCAAAGCCAACCAAGTTCTCCCTCATCTTCACTTATCTCCGAGTCTTCTGTATCCCCGGTCCGAGGGGTCTGAGACCGAGTGTTGGGTCTGGGAGTATCCAAAATGGACGTTGGTTCAGGGGAATCCATCATAGGGGGTATCCGAACCGCCTCAGCTAGTGGAAGTAGGTGGTTCCGATGCCAGGTCTTCAAAGGCCCCAACTTCCCTTCTGGTTTAAGTCTGTAAACGGGTAGGCCCGGTAGTCTTTTGCAAACAACATAAGGTTCAGGTCTCCATCTGTCTGCAAGCTTGTGTTTTCCAGGGATTCCCAAGTTCCGCAGCAACACTCTGTCTCCTGGTTGTAGATCTTGGATCCTAACCTTTTAGATCAAAATTTCTCTTGTTGCGGGCCCCCCTTTGCTCCGAGGCCGCCTGGGCCTGCTCATAGGCCACTTTCAAATTACGTCTGAGTCTCTCGACATATCCCTTGTGGGAAGCAGCAGAACAATGGTCTATGGAGGTGCCAAAGGCCAGATCCACTGGCAGTCTTGCTTCTCTCCCGAACATAAGTCGATAGGTAGAGTACCCTGTAGCGTCACTGGTGGTGCTATTGTATGCATGCACAAGGGCCGCTATGTGGTTGCTCCAATGTTGCTTCTTCTCACTGCTCAAAGTCCCAAGCATGTTGAGCAGGGTTCGGTTGAACCTCTCCGGCTGAGCATCACCTTGTGGATGATAGGGGGTAGTCCTTGTCTTTTTAATCCCCAAGGAATCCAGGAGCTTCCGGATAAGTCAACTTTCAAAGTCCCTTCCCTGGTCTGAATGGAGCCAATGTGGTAGTCCATAGTGTACAAAGTATTTCTCCATAAGCACTTTGGCCACAGTGGATGCCTTTTGGTCTTTGGTTGGGAAAGCCTGGGCATACCGGGTGAAATGGTCAGTTACTACCAGAACATTTCCTAGTCCACTCAGGTCGGGTTTGAGGCAGAGAAAATCAATGCATACCAGGTCAAGCGGGCTTTGACTTTGTAGATGGCCCATTGGGGCAGCTTGATGGGGCAAAGTCTTTCTCTGGATGCATCGTTCACATGAATGGCAGTATTCCTCAACTTCAGCCCTCATGCAGGGCCAATAGAATTGGTCCCTAACGAGTTGGAAAGTCCTTTCCGCCCCTAGGTGGCCATGGTTGTCATGCAGAGCAATCATGACAGTCTCTCTGTGTTTCTCGGGCAGGAACAACTGCCATTTGTCTTCCAGGTCATCAGAGGGGCCCCTTCGGTAGACCACTCCTTGACGCACCTGCAACCTGTCCCACTCCTTCTTCAACAGGCGAGCTTCCTTTGAGGGGTGACGTAGGAGTCTGTTCTGATCCTGGTTCTCCAGTGCCTCTAGGACCAATCTCCCCATTGGGTCTTCCAATTGGTCGGATCTCAACTCCTTTTTGGACAGTTTTGGTAAGTTATCTTCTCCCAGTTGGGTTACCCCACAGTATTGCTTGGGAACTCCTACTATGGTAACCCCTATCTCTTCTGCTCTTGGGCTTGGAGTTCAGCCCCTTGACAGAGGGCCCGCACCCCGTCGGGTGCCACTTGGGTCCAGTCTTCTGTACTGCAGGTGGGGACATGAGATCTTCTGGACAAGGCGTCCGCATCTCGATTCCCCGCCCGAGGTCTGTATTTCAGGCTGAAATTGAAGGCAGACAGCGCCGCCAGCCATCTATGTCCTGTGGCGTCCAGCTTTGCTGTGGTAAAAAGGTAGGTAAGGGGGTTGTTGTCCGTTTTTACAGTGAAGTCTGCCCCATATAGATAATCTCGGAGTTTGTCAACTACAGCCCACTTGAGGGCCAGGAACCCCAATTTATGAGTAGGATAGTTCTTTTCGGAGGGGGTCAGGCTTCTGCTCACATACGCAACAGGTCTCAGTTTCCCTTCATGCTCCTGGTAGAGCACTCCTCCCAAACCATCATGGCTGGCATCTACGTGGAGCTCATAGGGCTTCTTTGGGTCTGCGTAGGCCAGAACAGGGGCAGTGGTTAAGTTCTTTTTCAGCATCTGGAAGGCGTCTTCACACTTCTCATTCCACTGGTCCTTAACAGACTCCCCTGGCTTCCTAGGGCCCGAGTCATCCTCTTCCCCTTCCGTCTTGAGCAGCTTATTCAGGGGCCTAGCTATCCGAGCAAACCCCTCCACGAACCTCCTATAATAGGAACAGAATCCCAGGAAGGATCTGAGTTCTGTCACAGTGGTGGGCCTCGGCCAGGAGGTGACCGCCTCCAACATTTCAGGGCCACTCCATCTTCAGACACTATGTGTCCCAGATAGTTGACTGACGACTGATAAAATTGGCATTTTTCAGGTGAGAGCTTGAGTCCTTCCTCACTCAGTCTCTTCAAAACCTTCTCCAGCCTTTCTTCATATTCCTGCAAAGTTCTTCCGAAAGACAATGATGTCATCCAAGTATACGAGGACTTCGATGAGGTTCATGTCTCCCACAGTCTTCTCCATGAGTCTTTGGAAGGTGGCTGGAGCTCCAGACAGGCCTTGAGGCATTCGGTTGAATTCGAAGAACCCTACCGGGGTTATGAAAGCCGTCTTTTCTTTGTCTTCTGGATGCATCGGGATCTGATAGTACCCGCTCTTGAGGTCCATAACACTGAACCACTTGGCTCCAGACAAGCTCTGCAGGGCATCCTCTATCCTCGGAGTGGTATACTGATCCTGTGTGGTTCTCCGGTTGAGGGTCCTATAGTCTATGCACAGCCTCAATGACCCATTCTTCTTCCGGACCACCACTATGGGGGAGGCATAGGGACCTCTAGATTCTCGAATCACTCCTGTTCGCTTGAGCTCGGCGAGCTGCTCCCTCAAGTCTTCGAGGTCTGCCAACGGAACCCGCCTAACCCTTTCCCTGAAGGGCTTGTCTTCCTGGAGGCAGATTCGATGGGTGGCACTCCTAGCACACCCCACATCAAATTCTTAATGAACGGTGAAAATAAAAATAAATATTGCGCTAATGTGAAAAATAAAAAAACAAAAAAGATTATCAAAAAAGCTGCTACACAACAATGTGACAAAAATTGTGAACGGAAATGGATATAGAAAAAGTAGCGCTATACAGTGAAAGTGAAAACAAATCAATGTCTCTCTAAATAGGTGAAACCTAAGTGAAAAAATATTAATAATTATCTAATCATGAAGTATGTGCATAAATATAAAGTCCATGATATCTGACATGGAAAATCATACAACTAAATATAAAGTGTCCATTGAAAACTATATCAATAGTGATGAGAAGAAGGACATGTAGGCCTTATGGGTCATCAGGGTCATCAGGGAAAAGGCATCTTCCAGCTCTATAAAATTAGATGAAGTACTCTTACCAGAGCCCGTGGATCTGCCTGTCGATGACAGCAGATCGCATAAGCGTAGAAAATCAAACTCCAGGACCAGTCGACTTGTCTGATGACTCTTGTATTTTCGGAATCTCAGTCTCAGTCGTGGCAACTCGGTAGTCCTCGACTCGAAATCTTGATAAGAAATCCAGAGTATTCGGGACCAACCTGGATTCACCGGATGTCAGCCGTATTCCAATGGGTATCAAGGTGATTGGACCCAAACATACCCCCGATAGAGGATTATTAAGAAATGTAATTCCAAAAGAAGCTCTCTCCAACTCGCATGTAGAAAAAAAGAGACAATGCTCCGATGGTGCAGGTCAAAAAAAAATTTAGTATACGGTTTTATTAAAATAAAACCACAAAATTTGACATTTAAAAAAGTGATCACATAAAACAGAATAAAAGGCAATATGGGAAGTGGCGTACCAAGCCCTACGCGTTTCGTCCAAATAGGACTTCTACTGGGGCATCCGCCACTTCCCATATTGCCTTTTATTCTGTTTTATGTGATCACTTTTTTAAATGTCAAATTTTGTGGTTTTATTTTAATAAAACCGTATACTAAATTTTTTTTTGACCTGCACCATCGGAGCATTGTCTCTTTTTTTCTACATGCGAGTTGGAGAGAGCTTCTTTTGGAATTACATTTCTTAATAATCCTCTATCGGGGGTATGTTTGGGTCCAATCACCTTGATACCCATTGGAATACGGCTGACATCCGGTGAATCCAGGTTGGTCCCGAATACTCTGGATTTCTTATCAAGATTTCGAGTCGAGGACTACCGAGTTGCCACGACTGAGACTGAGATTCCGAAAATACAAGAGTCATCAGACAAGTCGACTGGTCCTGGAGTTTGATTTTCTACGCTTATGCGATCTGCTGTCATCGACAGGCAGATCCACGGGCTCTGGTAAGAGTACTTCATCTAATTTTATAGAGCTGGAAGATGCCTTTTCCCTGATGACCCTGATGACCCATAAGGCCTACATGTCCTTCTTCTCATCACTATTGATATAGTTTTCAATGGACACTTTATATTTAGTTGTATGATTTTCCATGTCAGATATCATGGACTTTATATTTATGCACATACTTCATGATTAGATATTTATTAATATTTTTTCACTTAGGTTTCACCTATTTAGAGAGACATTGATTTGTTTTCACTTTCACTGTATAGCGCTACTTTTTCTATATCCAAATTCTTAATGAGAAAAGATCCTTTCCCACCTGGTCAACTGGGCCTTGGCTCTCTCTCTCCAAGCTCTGGGCAGGTTTGGATTCTCCATGGAAAGTTTCTCCCACACAGTACTTTCTCCATCTGTCTTCTCCACATCTGATGAAGCAACTGGTGTAGCTGGGCTCACCCGGCCCAGCAACAACCTGGCTGGCATCTCCATGGGACCATCCGTGGTGTTTCTGACACTCACAGGCACTTTACAGTGGGCCTTCTTCAGGGCCCTCACCGGAACCACTTCTGTAACCACTTCTAAGCCCGAAGGCTCTTCCGTTGGATCGGGCTCCAACATGACAAAAGGCCCAGGCTGCTCCCAAGTGAGTTTCACTGTGGCTTTCAGGCAGGTTACTTCACCAGGCTGCAGCATTATCCCCCTTCTTCCCAGTCTCCAAACCTTCCCTACCCCCTCTTCCGGGGCCTTCTGTTCCAAGATCAGCCGTTGGTAGGCGGTCTTCAACATTGGGTGGATCTCAGTGACTGTGGGGTTCTTCCTTCTTGTCAGTGGGGCCAGAAGTCTTCGGACCAGATCCGTGTTGGTCCCTATTATTAAGGAACTCTTGTTAGCTCCAGGCGGTCGGGGGCACACCACAGCTAAGGTGTCGAACACTTCAGCCTTTCCGGCTATGGACGGGTCAAAAGTCCGTTTTATGGGCAAATAGCCATCATAAGGGAAGCTCTCTGTCCCAATTCCCCATATCTCCAACTCTTCAATCTTCTGGATGGGTAGGTGACTCAGATGCCTTTCATAAAAGTCTCGGTACAACAGGGTCACCTGCGCCCCAGTATCCAATATGGCTCTTGTGTACACTCCCTCCACTTGAACAGGTACTATTGGATATCGCTTCGAAGGGGTCTCTTTCTTTTGATCTTTGCATTTCCCTTTTTGACTTGTTTTCTTCCATTTCTCTTTGGACTTAAGTCTCTCTTGGGCCTGGTATGCATTGATCTCCCTCCTTTTTATGGGTGTAGCTACCCGCTGAGGGACATTACTCTCTTTCTTTGGAGTGCGTTCCCTCTGAGGAACCTTCTGTTTCTTCTGAGGGGTCTTGTCCACTCCTTTCATGTGCTTCTGATTCAGTTTGGAGCTCACTGGAGATGATGGGCACCCGGTTGACTCCTTCACCGGGGCCCGCTGAAGTTTTCCGGCGGCTTGCTGTTATTCATCTTTTTCTTCTTTGGACTGGCACATACTTTGGCGAGGTGGCCAGCTCCTCCACAGTTGAAACAGATCACATCCCCCCAATCTTCCAGGGGTGCGGGCGCTGAGGTATTTGGGAACCGTTCCTTCCTTGGACTTTCCCTCTCTGGTTCCCTTGACTTCTTTTCCATCAGGGAGGTCAGCATCCCCAACACCTGGGACATCTGCGACTTCAAAGTATCCACTTCTGAGTCTCTTTCCAGGGTCATGGCCGTCCTGACCATCACTGGAGGAGGATTTACCGACTAAACTGGTTGGCTCCTCTTCTTCTCCTCTAGCATAGCTTCTTCCTCTCTGACTACTCGGATTAAGTCAGGGTACTCCAGGCTCTTCGCGTCCTGTCTGGTACGTAACGCCAGTGCGATGGGGTCCAGGGGCTGAGATCCTCTCATCACCTGCTGGACACGGGCCTCATCCACCTTCCCCGGATCAATCCCCTTCTTCAGGATCATCTTATGCAGAATCTTATCCAGGCGCTTCATGAACTCTGACAGTTTCTCTCCTGCCTTTTGGTAACAGTGCTCTAGCTGGTACGTGAGCTCCGTGATTTTCTCTGTTCCACCGAACACATTCTGCAGAATGTCCAGATAGTCCTGTGCATCACAGTCTGTCTTGCTCATCTTGAGGTTGCGTATGGCCTCTAGAGCAGGGCCCTTCAAGCTCTCAGCAATTCTCTGCTTCTTTCTGTGGTCTGGGACTTCCCATTCTTCTAGGGCCTGAGTGGCACCGTCTAACCACTCCTCAAACCCTTCTTCGCCCGAAGGTACAGGCTTCCTCCCTGAAAACATCCTGAGTTTTCTGTATCCTGACATTTGGTAGTCTGTAGGATCTTTCTTACACTGGGCTATGATCTCCCCTAGGACCGCGCATAATTCGGTGCTGAGGGTGGCCTGCGGCGACCCGGGACTCTCTTTCTTCTCCCGTCTCTCTGCTTTTAGGGTGGGTGGTGGAGATGGTTTTGGTGTCTGAAGCCGTCCTCCTAGCTTGGGCGGCAGCGTGTGTATTAGGCTATAAGTCTGATCATCTATTGCTTCTACACTTGGACTCTTGAAATGCTCTGGGACTCCATCCTTCCACTCTATTAGTGCGTGGGTCAGTGAGGAATTCGTCCTGACATCCACCACCCATGCCTTCTGATACGGGGACAGTGACATCACTAGCTGTTTCACCGCTTCTTCTTGCCAGATCCCCGGGAGTTCTATGACTACTACCCCGGCTGGATCTGTGGCAACCGTCTTGCACCACTGTTCTACTTCTAGTGGGTCCATGCTGGTACTTTTTGGCGCGTTACTTGCTGCAACAGGATCCCCGACTCGAGAGCCCCCACGTGTAGCGCTACCCCCAGTTAAGAGAGCCGCTGGTTTGTTTTCGAGCCCTGTGTGCAGTACCGCCAACCCCCGGCAATCTTACTCTATTCACGCTGGCACAGTTAGTCTAGGGCTATACTTATACCACATTCAATTGTATTGCATGTATTAATCTCTAAACAGTAAGACAACACACTAAGGCGAGAGATTGATTATAACGGTTTTACTCTTATAGTAAATAGCATAGGTATAACATCACACATGCAACTGGCTTGCAGAGCCCTGCAGCAATCAATTCAGCACACTATAATGGCGCTGCGTGGTACTGCACCACGCGTAGCTATTATGGTATGCGCGCCCTGGCGCACTAAACAATATACTATCTCCCCACCCGAGTCAGGCCTGACATGGAGTAAATCTCAGTCACTTCCTATAAGGATTTCTTCGCATGCCAGCTTTCGGTGGTGCACTTGATGAAATTCTAGTTTGTAATCCACAACAGGCAATAACTTGGAACAACTGTACTGGAAGGGGGACACTTCAACTCTGTCCTGCTACCGGTCCCCCCCCCCCCGTGGAACAGCAAATAAACAAACTGTGGGCCTATGCAGTTCTATAGGCCTGAACACGACACAGTCTATTGATCTGGGCAGGTGCCTGCTCACCACTCCAGACGCGATCCCAGTCCGGGACTTCCACCTGCTGTGTATCCGCACACAGCGTCTGCAACGATCGGGTCCCCGATCCAACTGATGTCCTCACTCGACAAGTCAGGATCCACCCAGGCTCCGCAGTGGGGTGGAAGGCTCTTCGGAAGATCCACCGCAGCAGATCCGCACAGGAAGACTGGTTGCTTGCAGCGCGGTGTCCAAAGAGGCCGAGCTCCGCCTCCCCTCTTCCTTAAATAGCCTCTCCCATGAGTCTCTGCGGTGGAAACTTTCCCCTGAGGCCGGATTGGGTTCTGGGTAACGTAGTCCCGGGGCCTTAAAGGAGACCCCGCTACATGTGTACAAAAAAAAAAAAGAGGTCTAATGGTGCCCACGCACATTTCAATTGGGGATCCCTTTGTATCAATAAAGTATTCTAAATCGGAATAGATTTATGGTTGTGGAGGGGCTGGTTAAGATTGAGATCAACTTCAGACGGGCTGTACATGTGCCTTCTTGAGGAAGGGGGGGCCTTGCGGGTGCTGCAGGATTTAAATCCATGGCGGTGTATTGTGTTACCAATGGTTTTGTTTGGTGACTGTTAGACATGTGCACTGCCGAAAATTTTTTTTTTTTCGTATTCGTTTTTTTTGCTTTTTTCGGAAATTCGAAAAAAAATTTTTTTTCGTTTTCGTTTTTTTCGCTTTTTTCGGAAATTCGGGAAATTCGAATTCAGACCTTCCAATGCACAGCGCTCCCCCCCCCCCCCCACCTCCTAGCACCCTCCTAATTCGCAGAGCTCCTCCCACCTCCTATAACCCCCCAGTACACAAAGCTCACCCCATCTTCCCACCCTCCAGTACAGAGTCCCCCCCACCCCAAGAACAGAGGTCCCCCCTATTCCCCAGTGCAGAGCTACCCCACCCAGCAGCACCCCAAATATACAGATCCCCCACCTCCTAGCACCCCAATACAGAGATTTCCTCTCAACTTTCCAATACACAGATCTCCCAACACCTCCTTGCACCCCCAATAAACAGAGCTCCCCCCACCTAGTACCCTCTCAATACACAGAGCTCCCCTCCCCCACCTCCTAGCACCCTCCCAATACACAGACCTTCCCCAATACATAGAGCTCCCCTCACCGCCTAGAACCCCCAAGACGCATAGCTCACACCACCTCCCAGCACCCCCAAATACACAGAGCTCCCACATTTCCTAGCACCCCAGTACGCAGAGCTAGCACCCCCAAAACACAGAGTTCCCTCCACCTCCTAGTACTCTCTCAATACACAGAGCCCCCCCCTACCTCCTAGCACCCTCCCAATACACAGACCTACCCCAATACACAGAGCTCCCCTCACCGCCTAGCACCCTCCTAATACACAGAGCTCCCCCCACCTCCTAGAACCCCCAGACACATAGCTCCCTGCACCCCCAAATACACAGAGCTCCCCCACTTCCCAGCACCCCAGTATGCAGAGCTAGCACCTCCAAAACACAGAGCTCCCCCCACCTTTTAGCATCCAATACACAGATCTCCCCCACCTCCTAGCACCCCCTAATGCACAGAGCTCCCTCCCAAATCCTAGCCCCCAAATACAGAGTACTTCCCCCTCATCCCACAGCCGCCCAGTACAGTGCTACTGCTAAGCGCTCCATGCCTGGCCTCTTGGCAGCTGCTCCCCCTGAACTGAGGTGGCGCTGTCACTTGAAGTTCGCTGTGTCATATGTAAACACAGAATCGGCACAGGAAGATGCTTTTGTGTTCACAAGTGATAGTGGCCGTCGAGGAGCAAAGGGTTAGTGCCGGGGGTGGCGATACAGAGTACCACCGCGCTCCGGGTGGCAAAAACCCTGCTGACAGGAGTGACACTGCAGTCACTCCTGTCAGTAAGAGGGGAGCTCCCAGCGCATCCTCCCCTACTGCACATACAGCCAACGCCTGGGGCAGGTGCCCCTTCTGCCCCCCGTATCCCAGAGCCTGTGACTAGACGGTGAAGGAGATGAAACACACAGCCTGGTGTACTGCTCTCTGTCAGTTGTCCCTCCTGTGAGATTGTTCCTTGTTAGTACATGAGCACTGAAGCCCAACTGATTGGCTACTTGTGTTGTTTCTCCATCTCCCAATGTGATCTCTGCTGTACAGGGAATTTCAAAAGGCTGACATGTATGCACTAACACTAGTAATTTAAAAATAAAATAAAAACATATGTCAGTGCATCTCTGTAATACATCATTATTTCCCTATGTTATGCTGCATGTGCAGAAAAATACCTGTTGATCTGCTCCTAACTTCCTGCTGTGAGCCAACAACACTGCCTCCTTATGCATTGAAATCCCAAGTACTTTTGATGGCCCTGCCTCCTACTGGACTACAGAACTCCTCCACCTTATGTAATAGACGTGAAGCAAGGAGGAGGTTTTCTGTAGTCCAGGAGAAGAGAACTGGACAGGGCTGACAACACTACTTGGGATTTCAGTGCAGCAAGTAGAACAGGTATAAAAACTGTAACGGGAGGGCCCGTGGAACCCAGAATCACTTGGAAAGTATGGGATACCCTTGCTTCAGTACCCCATGCACCTCTTATGTCTAAATTACCCTGTGTCTAGTAGGGGCACAGGGTGAGCAAGAAAATAATGGACATTAAGAATATGTCTTGGATTACTTAAAATGGGACAGTATTATTTATCCACAATATCTCCCAGGATATTTGCCATATTAGAAAGAGTGACTCATTCATACTGTTGGGACATATACTGTAAGGAGATGCTAATGTGTTCAACTCCAGCCACCTGTCGGTCTGTTGTCTGTTATAATGTAAATGAGTCTAGGATAACTTCTAAGGGTCTTTCATTGTGGCTTGTGCTAATTGACCCTATAATTGTGTGAAGGAGTTCTGTGTTGATTGGTGATGATGTTGATTGTGTCTTCTGAGCTACAAGACGGCAAGTCTAGCCTAAAGGTCATGTCTCTGAGTCATCTTGGCTGCTTGAAGGGATTAGTTAATTAGCTCATGTTAATTAATTAGGTCTGGTCACAGGTGTATTTTCAGAGTAATATGAGCAGGATATGTGTGCACCTCCTCTTTTTGGTGTATATAAGATCCTGTATTCCTCAATAAAGATTGTGATTCCTGCTTGAACCTCACACTGAGCCTCATCTCGTATTTGGGGGAGAATTATTTGTATTGCCTCTCGGGCTATCAGGAAGGAATTTTTTCCCCTGCTGTAGCTAATTGGCTCATGCTCGGCTGGGGTTTTTCGCCTTTCTCTGGATCAACTGGGGGGAGGGGGGGTTAGATTGGGTTTCACCATCCTCATCCTCATCCTCATCATTCATCTCATCATCTTCGGCATTTCTTTCACCATATTCAACATGAAATACTCAGCAGACACCCTCCATGGCCTAATGAATACCACCTCAATACTACCAATCTCCATCCAAAAAATACTACGAAAATAACAACTTCTAAGAATCAATCGACGATCGACCGTCAAAAATAGGATGGCACAATTTCAACTACAACACCTATCATGCGCCCTGATCAACACAAGATCTGCAGTTAAGCACAGAAAGGTAATTTACAACTTAATCACCCAACACAACACAGATTGCCTTTTCAATACGGAAAGCTGGCTAACATCAGACTGTAACACCATCCTCGCAGAATTAGTGCCTGAGAACTATTGCATCCTAACCGAGCATGTAATAGGGCAAAGAGGAGGGCTAGCAGTGATCTACAAATCCCCACCTCTCTCACAAAACTAACTCTACAGAACTCATTACCTTTCATGGAAAATGGAAACACTAAAGCCCCGTACACACGATCGGTTTAACTGATGAAAACCGTCCGATGGATGGTTTTCATCAGACAAACCGATCGTGTATGGTACCCATCGGTCTTTAAAAAACCGATGGGAATTTCCGATCGTCTATGGGCAAGTCCATCGGTTAAAAAACCCACGCATGCTCAGAATCAAGTCGACGCATGCTCAGAAGCATTAAACTTCTTTTTTCTCGGCTCATCGGAGTGTTTTACGTCACCGCGTTTGGAACGGTCGGTTTTTTGACTGATGGTGTGTGGCCAAGACTGATGAAAAACAGTTTCATCGGATTTCCGATGGTCAAATCCATCGGACGAAAATCCATAGGTTATCCGATCGTGTGTACAGGGCTTTACTCTGCAACTCCAAACAACACCCCAGGACACCGTCTACATACTGCTATGCTACAGACCACCGGAACCAAAGACACACCTCCTCACACCTTTCTTTGAATTCATCTCTACATACACCTTGAAAACCAAACACCCCCTGCTACTCGGGGACTTCAACCTCTGAGCTAATTCCACCCAGGACCCCATCGCCACCGCCTGCATCGACCAACTGGAAGAACTAGGTCTGCAGCAACTGATACATGCTCCCACGCATATTTCGGGTCACACTCTCGACCTCATCTTCAAACAGAATATGGACATCAACACACTGGACAACACGCCTTTACCATGGACGGACCACCATGCTATCAAATTTAAAATAACCACCAAAACCATCTTTCAAAAACCGACACATTCAATAACAACACACTGGACAAGTTTACAGAAGAAACTACACTCGGAACTTTTCAAAACCACACTATCGAACAAAATAACAATGCTGAATCAAAACCACTCAACGGAAGAAACACTCAACTCCCTTAACAAAGCATTACTAACGACAGCAGACACAGTCGCTCCGAGACGCAGAGCACTCATCCGCAAAAATAATTCCGGCTGGTTCAATGACGCTCTTACATTACTGAAGCAAGAACGCAGAAGAGCTGAAGGAGCCTGGAGAAGAAACTCAACAAAGGAAAACCACACAAACTACAAATTACAAACTACAAATTACTCATCAAGAAATACCACAAAGCAATCTTCAAAGCAAAAAAAGAACACTTCTCTAACACCATCTCAAAAGCCCTAAACCGTCCCCGCAAACTCTTCAAACTATAATTGAAATATGAACCCCACCTGCCTAGAGCCTCCAACAAATGAAACACAAGAATTCTGCAATGAACTATCGGATTTTTTTATTGACAAAATCGAAAACATTTGTGAACTAAGCAGAAAAAAACTAAGCAGAAAAAAACAACCAACTTCACTCAGACAAAGCAAGAAAAAAAAATCAACATAAATATTCTACAATCAACGAAATTTACTCTGGTCCCAATCACCATCGACACCACCAAAAGCATCATCGGAAGCCTCCGAGACAGTACATCACCAAACGACTTTATTTCCACAAAACTCCTGAAAGAATGTACTGACATCTTGGCACCCACCATCACACATCTCATAAATCAATCGTTCAAAGAAGGTATTGTTCCGACTTCCCCCAAGCAAGGCATAATCAAACCCCTCCTAAAGAAACCGAACCTCGACCCCAAAGACCCAAACCACTGCAGACCGGTAACAAGCCTTAACACCATCTCTAAGATCATGGAGAAAGCAGTAGTACAACAGCTACAACTCCATTTGGAGACTAACAAACTCCTGGACCCACTACAATCGGGTTTCTGCCCAGGCCACGGGACAGAAACGTCACTTCTCAAAGTATGGGATGAAGCCCTCGAAGCAGCAGATGACGGAGAATCGTGTCTCCTGGTGCTGCTAGACCTCAGTGCAGCTTTCGACACAGTAGACCACAAAATTTCGCTCACTCGTCTCACAGAAGTAGCCGGAGTCACAGACTCTGACCTACCCTGGTTCGCATCGTTCCTGGAGAACCGATCCCAGACAGTGAAACTAGGAGCCTTTACTTCGGAAGCATGTACCATTACATGTGGAGTCCCTCAAGGATCACCCCTGTCGCCCGTGATCTTCAACATCTACCTCCGCCCACTCCTCAAAATTATCAGCAAACAGGACCTGCTCTACCACTCCTACGCTGATGACACTAAACTCTACTTTCGCATCACCAACAAAAAAGATCAATATCACGGACTAGAACAATGCCTTACATTGATAGACAATTGGATGACGGAAAGTTCCCTCAAACTTAATGGATCCAAAACAGAACTTCTCTTTCTTCACGCAAACCGAAAGACAAACTCTAGGACGACATGGACACCACCCACCATCCTTGGACAAACCATCACCCCAAACACCAAAGTCAAAAGTCTCAGAGTCATCTTTGACTCAGACATGACCATGGACGCCCAAATAGGATCAGTAGTCAGCGGATCTCACCATCTTCTCCGCCTGCTACGAAGACTTATCCCCTTCATCCCGGAAGAGGATACAGCAGTAGTAGTTGGAACAGTCATCAATTCCCAACTCGACTACGCAAACTCCCTCTACCTAGGACTACCCAAATACCAGATTCCTCGTCTACAAGTCGTCCAGAACACAGCAGCCAGACTGGTAATGGGAAAAAAAACCATGGGAATCAATCACCCCGTCCCTGAGGACCCTCCATTGGCTAGCAGTAAAGGATCAGGTAACTTTCAAGACCCTCTGCCTCACAAATGCACACAAGGAAATGCTCCTCAATACTTATGCGAGAAAATAAAACACTACATCCCCAATCGCATTCTCCGATCAACTAACTAAAACCTCCTCCACATCCCTAAGTCCCGCTACAAATCTAAAGGAGAACGAAGATTCGCAGTCCAAGGACCACGGCTATGGAACGCTCTACCAACGAACATCCGCATGGAAGAAAACCACTGGGCCTTCAGGAAAAAACTTAAGACCCACCTCCTTCTGACGGCTCAGGACGACAATGGATACAAAGCACCTTGAGGCGATTTAGTTCGCATTTGTAGCGCTATACAAGTTACTCACACACTCGCTTACACTGTATGGGTTTCTTGTTCAGCTGATTGGAGTGTCTGGTAGCTGCCCTGTGTTCGGGAATGGAATGTCCTAAACTACTTTAACT
Organism: Rana muscosa; assembly: GCA_029206835.1. Taxonomy (NCBI): domain Eukaryota; kingdom Metazoa; phylum Chordata; class Amphibia; order Anura; family Ranidae; genus Rana; species Rana muscosa. Next base: position 466,053,100 of record CM055127.1, read on the forward strand.
CCTTTCATACTTGGGGTGTTGTTACATTGGTGGCAAGCAGCGGGATGATTCCCACAGCCAGAAGGACAGCTACAAGAAGACACAGGCCAATGGAAGCACAGTATGAATGGCTAAAGCTCTCTTCCCTCAAGGACTTGCTGGAGAACCGGGCCGACCGGCCAACAACCATAAGAAGAGGGACATTATCGCAGAACTAGTCAAAATGGATAGAGCCGAAAGACCCAACTTAACCCGGAAAGCCCAGCGTAACAGACAGGACACCCGAAGAGGCAAGTTTTGATTGGGCTGTTAAAATAAGACTGGCACATTATGGTCCTAACCCTCCAGCGGAGATCATAGACCTAGTTATAGCGGCTGTGGATGCAAATTGGCTACAGCAAAGAGGTGCTGCAGCAGCAGAAGTCACAGCAGCACCAACTGAAAGGAGAGGAGAGGTACAGATACCAGCCGCCATGGAAGAGGAATTCAGAAGGAGGTTGCGAGAGATGCAGATACAGCATAGAGGACCAGTATCAGAGAAGGTCCTGCTGGGATGGTCTGATTCTATCCGCTGCGAACTCTGGAAGAAAGCGCTAGCTCTCGAGCAGCAACACCAGGGAAAAGTTCTCTCCTCCATCCATGTAAGGTTCTGGTCGCAGTATGAAGTACGAATGCTGTTTTTGGGGGAACAACCGAAGCAGGAGTGGACAGCTGAGTTAAGCAGGCTGATCCGGGCAGAGATGCGGTTGGACGAGAGCTACAGAGCCCTCCGGTGGTATGTAGCCCAAGAGTGCCCGTGGTAAGCGGATGAAAGCCCCACGGAAGGCTTTGACTATGATGGCCTGGGATTGTTGTATTGGAGGCTGTCCAGGGACCCTGACTTTGGGAGTGATCGAGAGTGGCGTTTGGAGGAAATAATGGAGCACAGAGAGCGAAGACTGAATGTCTCGGAAGGGCACTGGGCACAGGAAGATTTTAAGTTTTCTGTCCGTTTAGGAATGGGAGGTGGAGATTGCCTACAGACAGCTGCTAGTCTCTGCTGAGCAGCAGGGTAAGGCTCCCTTTGCCTGGGACTATCAGGAAATACCAGTTGACTAGGCTTGTGCAATTCGTTTTGGGAACGAATCGAAATTCGTCCGAATTTAGCAACTTTTGGACATTCGGAAGCATTCGAATTTCCGAACAAAGCAATTACGAATAAAACAGAATCCGAAATAAATTATATCGCAAATAGCGAATGACCGAATGTCTTCGGCATAATTCGTTATGAAAAAAGTTCCGAATGTACGAATCCATTCGAAGCACAATAACACTGCTCTGCTCTCTGCTTCTCCCTCATCGTGCTGAACTCCCTCTCAAAATGGTGTACAGGGGCGGAGGCTATAGCTGCATGTAAAAAACGAAAGTAAAATACGATATTTTGAATCGTTACAAATAACCGCTATGTATTTAGAAAAGTACAAATCCATTCGAAGCACATCAGGCATAATAGGCAGCGTCGTTGTGAGAGAGACACGGAAAATTACGAATCAACGAACCCAAAAAAAGTTATGAAAGTAGGAGTTGTGTCCAGAATCAACGAAAAACAATGTACTCTACCGAAAGTACGAATTATAAATCAACGAAAAATAAGGCTTACATTAATGCAAATCATTCGGATTCAACGAAAAATGTCGCTTGCGAAAATACGAATTAGTCCGAACACGAAAAATCCCGTCTAGCAAAATTACGAATGATTACGAATCAACAGGACCGAAAAGAAACGAACCGAAACTAAACAAATTTTTCCGTTGTGCACAAGTCTACAGTTGACAACTCTGAAATCCTGGCTGGAGAATCGGCAGTGGAAAATCTGGAGATTGCCATCCCCAAAGCTGAAGTGCTGACTGACCTTGATGATCCTGTTTCTGCTTGGGATGATCTTGGATGGAGGAATGTACCTGTCCAGCAGCATGCCAGAGAATCGGCAGTGGAAAAACTGGAGATTGCCATCCCTAAAACCGAAGCGGATGATGTGGAGTCCCCAGCAGAAGTGCTGGCAACAGGGCAGAGTTCTGCTAACCTCTGCCCAGTACTGATGGCATCTTCTGGGTTCTATGGACAGGAGATGGTGAACCTCTATCCCCAGACACCAGTTGCAGAGACAGTGGATTTGTTAGACTTTTCTGCTGAGGAAGAACAACCTGATGAGCCTCCAGCAGAAGAGCTGGTATCAGGGCCAAACTTCAGTGTGCTCTGCCCAGCACCAACAGCAGTATCTGTGGAGTTGCAAGGAACTTTCCCAGCTGAAGCGCTGGTCACCGGACAAAGGGTCCAAGACCTCTGCCCCACACTTGTGGCAGTTCCGGAGGCTCAGGGTGAGAAGGTGGCAATCCCTTCCCAGCAGCCAGATGAGGGAACAGAAAAGGAAGCAGCCAGCTCACCTCTCCAATGGCAGCTGCACAGTTTGGGAGGGAAGGAATTCAGCCTCCTTCCCCAATGGTTAGCCGAAGCGGATGATGTGGAGTCCCCAGAAAAAGTGCTGGCAACAGGGCAGAGTGCTACCAACTTCTGCCCAGCACCGGCAACAACTGTGGAGTTCCAGGGAGCCGCGGCATTTGGCCCCGCTCTCCAGCGACAAGCTGAGGTAGTAAAGCTTTTTTACGCCCAGCTGAATCACTGGCGGCAGGGTAGAATGCTACTGGCCTCTGCACACAACTGCAGCTTAAGATGATATCGGGGGATGGGACTGCCGTCTCCACTCAAAGCAAACCAGCAGAAGAGCTGGCAACAGAGCAGAGTGCTGCTGGCCTCTGCCCTCAACTAACAGAAGAGGGAGTTCCTGTGGTAGTGGGTGGGACTTCAGTTTCCACTTGTATACTCCAGGGATGCTCGTCAGTTGGCCCAGATCCCCAACAGCATGACGGACTGAACCCTGTCTTCTCTCCAGCGGCTGAAAGGACTCCAGGGAGAAGGGCCAGTCCAGGCCTCTCCCCAGCGGCGGATATGTTCTCTGAGAGAGGCAGAGGTTGACTGGGTGAGTAATGCTCTGTTTGGAGCAATTTGTTTGGGGTACTGTGTGGATACCAGCATTGGGGGAATGGAACTATGGACTAACTTCGGAGTCAACCCGTCTGGGATCTCCTCCTGTGTTAGTCTCCTGCCGAAAGGGGAGAGATGTAACAGGAGAGCCTGTGGAACCCAGAATCCCTTGGAAAGTATGGGATACCCTTGCTTCAGCTCCCCATGCACCTCTTATGTCTAAATCACCCTGTGTCTATTAGAGGCACAGGGTGAGCAAGAAAATAATGGACATTAAGAATTTTTCTTGGAGTACTTAAAATGGGACAGTAATTATCCACAATATCTCCCAGGATATATGCCATATTAGAAAGAGTGACTCATTCATACTGTTGGGACATATACTGTAAGGAGATGCTAATGTGTTCAACTCCAGCCACTTGTCGGTCTGTTGTCTGTTATAATGTAAATGAGTCTAGGATAACTTCTAAGGGTCTTTCATTGTGGCTTGTGCTAATTGACCCTGTAATTGTTTGACGGAGTTCTGTGTTGATTGGTGATAATGTTGATTGTGTTTTCTGAGCTAAAAGACGGCAAGTCTAGCCTAAAGGTCATGTCTCTGAGTCATCTTGGCTGCTTGAAGGGATTAGTTAATTAGCTCATTTTAGTTAGGTCTGGTCACAGGTATAGTTCCAGAGTAATATGAGCAGGATATGTATGCACCTCCTCTTTTGGTGTATATAAGAGCCTGTATTCCTCAATAAAGATTGTGATTCCTTCTTGAACCTCACACGGAGCCTCGTCTTGTATTTGGGGGAGAATTATTCATATGGGTTTCTTGTTCAGTTAATTGGAGTGTCTGGTAGCTGTCTTGTGTTCGGGAATGGAATGTCCTAAACGACTTTAACCCCTTTCATACTTGGGGTGTCGTTACAAAAACAATTGCTCACATTGCTGAATAAATAAAATCACACTGGTTCAGAGCAGAGAACTCAGATAGTGTTTAATACTTCTTGGTTTATCAACACTTTCTTGCACTGCGAGATCAATAACACTGTTCATACTGCAGGGGGCAGCGTAATAGTCCAAAGTCAGTAACATTAGCGATGCTAACCAGCAAAAAAACAGTTTAAATAGAATAGCACCAGAATATACACCTGTACAATAAATATTAGGTAAAAAATAACTAAACATATTTATACATATATAATATATACAATATAGCGTTCTCTAGGGGTGTGCAAAATGCAGCTGGACAAACAGCGATGAAGCTGGGCGTTCAGGACTGGCACCGAGGCTCTGCATAGAAGACATCGAACGTCAACAGGCGGAGGAGTCTTTTAGACCTCAGTACCCTGAACAAGACTTGCTACGTCCAAGATACGGATAAAAACAAACAGGGAGGCCGGTGCAATCTTCATGCCGTCTTTAGATAAGAGGTGAATATGGCGGTAACCTGTGGAATGGAGCACAAAAAAATTGTTAAAAAATATAAATGTTATATTTGAAAAAAATTAACAGAATATTTAAAGATTAAAGCGGAGTTCCACCCAAAAATTGAACTTCCGCTTTTCGGATTCCTCCCCCCCTCCAGTGTCACATTTGGTACCTTTCAGGGGCGAGGGGGAGCAGATACCTGTGTAATCCAGGTATTTGCTTCCCCTTCCGGGCATAGATCGCTGCAATATCCGTGGTGATCTACGCCATGTCTGGCCCCTCCTCTGTCCTCCCCGCTGTCTTATGGGAGACACACAGGTCCCAGAAGACAGCAGGGACCAGTGAAATTGTGCAGCGCGAATCCTGCATGCGCAGTACGGAACCAGAAAGTTAATGCGCAAGGCTTCACTTCCTGATTCCCTTACCGAAGATGGTGGCGCCTCCACCCGAGAGCCGAGGGACAGATCAGCTTCGGGTGCCGACATCGCGGGTGCCGCGGACAGGTAAGTGTCCATATATTAAAAGTCAGCAGCTGCAGTATTTGTAGCTGCTGACTTTTAATTATTTTTTTCGGCGGAACTTAAGTTTAAACATTTCAACCAATGATAGTTTTGTATCTTTTTTTTTTTAAATCGGAAGAAAGTTTTATTTAAACACATTCAAGCACACATGTTCTATAAATACTCACAAAAGAATGCAAAGTTGTAATGTACAAAACAGTAGAAAACAAATAGGCAATTACAGCTTTCAACTGCATAGAGCTCACTAAAGAGAACATACAGCTCCACCTAGTGATTGAGAATAGAAATCACAGTGCCAATAGAGCATTAATATTACACACTCCAAGGTAAGATAGTAATAACCAGCATTGAGTAACCAACAGCATTCTACCGCAATATCCTATCTATAATCTATATCTATCTATAGTCTGATCTACTGGGGCCAAGCCTGGTGAATCAAGCCAACCTCTCCAAACCCTCTTAAATTTAGCGGGGCACTCACGGTGCTGGTAAATAACCTTTTCTTAAAGTAGTACACATATGGTCTAGCCATTCCTTAAGGGATGGAGAATGGTACACACCCAAGCATATCGGAAACACATGAAAGACTATTTTGAGTAAGGTGGATCTCTTGTAGCCCGCATATAGCAGGCTGGTATTTACGAAGAGAGGCATTCATCATGGCCCTTTTTATGGGACAGTGAAGACCCAGGGTATTCCATTACACTAATGTGACCTCTAACATGGGTCTCTTAAATAGATAGTGTGGCCAGAGAGGCAGCAGCACACCGCCCACCCCAGCAGGAGTGTAATAAAGCAGTCCAGTGTTTCTAAGGGTTCACCCCAAGGAGGCCACAGGAGTGGAGCAGGTATGGGAATCATCCGAGCCATAGGAACAACTAGGTTGGAGCCATGTAAGCAGGGGTAGTTCTGCGATAGTGTGGCGGACAATCTGACACTAACTGACGCTGGGTGGAACTGACTAACTGCCACTGACAACAGGGGACATTAAAGTGGTTGTAAACCCCTTTTTTTTTTTACTTTATGCTACAGGTAAGCCTATATTAAGGCTTACCTGTAGCTACCCAGGATATCTCCTAAATCTCCACGGTTTAGGAGATATCACCCTGTGTCTGCATGTGCTGATGTCATCGGCACATGCGCACTGGGGCAAACTGAAGCAATGGCACCTATGTGCCATTGCTTCAGTCTTCGTGCCGTTACCGGCGGCACTCGGAGGATTCGATCGGAGGTAAGTAATATATAATGAGCTAGTATGCTATTCATTCTAGCTCATTATGCCTTTGTCTTGCAATGTGTTTTTTTTTTTTTTTTTTTAGGAGGGTTTACTTCCTCTTTAATACAGTGAAGGGGTTAATATTTTGGATGATCACAGGGTTAAACATGTGCCTAACTATGTGTAATGTGTGCTGCTTTTACTAATTGATCTCTTAAGTTTCTCATCCAAGCTTTGCAAGGATGAGAAACACAAAGATTGCTCCCTGTGTACAGAGCTCTGTGTTGAATGTCAACACAGAGCTCTGGCCTGTGAATGTACACAGCTGATCAGCAGGTCCTGGCCATGAATCAATGGCTAGGAGTTGCTGACAGGCTCCCGCTGTGTACAATCACAGTGGGTGTCGGCGGGGGGTGGGCCTGCCCTAAACCTGGAAGTAGGCAGTGACGTACCCGTGCGTCGCTTTGCCTACAGTGCCCCGCCCACATTGTGGGCGGACAGTTAAGTGGTTAAAGTAGTTGTATAGGTTTCAATTTAATTTTTTTCTTGATGCATTCTCTGCGTCAAGGTAGAAAACCTTTTATATCCAGCTCTCACCCTTCCCCCTCCCAGCCCACCTTACTTATATGAGCCCGATCTCAATCCAGCATTGTACCTGTGAACCGCAGCGCTGCTCTCTCTCTCTCCCCCTCCTCACTGGACTCCGTAACAGCAGCTCGAGCCATTGGCTCAAATCCAGTGAAGAGGGAGTGGGGGTGGGGCCGAGCTGCACTATGTGTGTAAATAGACGCACACAGTGTGGCTTGGGTTCGAGCCCACATAAATGCATCCCTAGCACGCGGCTTGCTGGGGAAAGCCGGCAGGGGACCCCCGAAGAGGAGGATATGGGCTGCATTCAAATACCTAAACGTGTTGAAGTTTATTTGAGATTTTATTGATTGAGTTTAAAGTTAAAGGGTTACTAAACCCTAGTTTTTAAAATAACAAACATATCATACTTGCCTCCACTGTGCAGTTGGTTTTGCACAGAGTGGCCCCATTCCTCCTCCTCTGGGGTCCCTCAGCAGTGCTGGTGGCTCCTCCTCTTCTCAAGTGCTCCGTCGGAGAAGTGCTCTCCTTCGGGACACCCGTGCGGGTGCCCTCCCATGTCCTGCTGCTGCGTCTGTTAACACAGACAGCAGGATCCGCCCCCCCCCCTGACGTCCGTGTCATTGGATTTGATTGACAGCAGCAAGAGCCAATGGCTGAGCTGCTATCAATGTATCCAATCAGGACACAAGACACCAGCCGGAGCTTATTACGGGGCTCAGGTAGGTAAAAGGGGGGCTCTGGGGGGCTGCTGCATGACAGGAGGTTTTCTATGCATTAAGGTAAAAAACCTGAAGGGTTTACAACCCCTTTAATTGAAAAGGAATCAGTTACTTTTGCAGGCAATTGGCGTCCCTTTTGCTGAAGTTGGAGTGATTACAGCTAAGGTTTGGTTTAGGATCAGAATTAAGGGGGATAAATTAGGGTTAACGGGTCAGAGGTAAAGCCCAACTCCAGGCAAATTGTTGCAGCCCCGCTGCAATTGTTAATTGCTTGTTTAGGTTTAGGGGTACAAAAAAAAATAAGATTTCCTTACTCGATCCTCCGCACTTCCCTGCAGCTAGACCAGTCCCTGCAGCTTCTTCTCCCCCAATCTCTAGCCATCAAGACGAAAGCAGAGTCTATAGCCCTGCATTGTTTTGACACCAAGGGACAGACCAACTCCAGAGTGTGGGGGGGCGCCACCTGCTGGAGGAGCTGAGGATCAGGTAAGTAAAAATGTTCCCCCTCTCCCCAGGACAAAACGAGCAATTAACTTTTGCAGGGCAGGCACAGCCCCAATGCAAGGATCTTTTTTCCTAGAGTTAGGCTTTAACTGCTAACACCCCTGACAAATCAAACCCAATGTGACGTTGCTCACCTGATTTGATACTCTTGAAGGGTAGAGTATACTGCCCAACAAAGTCATTCCTTGTGGTCTTGTCATAATCCTCCACCACAAACCTTACCAGGGCCAGCTCTGGAACGTGGATTTTAAACTGCAGCTTTTCGTTCCACAATGGGTTAAATCCTTTGAATGTAGAAGGAGAAAAAAACAATGTTAATTTACAATTTCAATGGGATGTAAGTTTTCTACAGAGACACATCTATCGGAATTTGTGGATTACCAAGATAGAGACGTAAACACACAACTGAGACATTATTTTAGAATTTTTTTATTGGAATATAAATAAAAGATACATTTTACAAGTTACTCTGACATCCCTCAGAACAGTGTTTCTCAACTCCAGTCCTCAAGGCTCCCCAACAGATCATGTTTTCAGGCTTTCCATTATTTTACACAGGTGATTTGATCAGTTTCACTGCCTTAGTAATTACCACAGCTGTTTTATATGAGGGAAATCCTGAAAACATGACCTGTTGGGGCACCTTGAGGACTGGAGTTGAGAAACACTGCCTCAGAAGATGTTCTGTAGGACGAAACTTGTAGGGGTGGAGCCAACTAATGACGTCATTACACCGGCTTGGATGGGCTTCGTTTGTCAGTGTTTTGCCTTGTGTATATTCCTCCCTTGTGAGTATTTATCTTTATTTAATAAACCATTTGGAAAATCGCTACACTATGTAGTTTCCTCTTTCTTTCTTTCTCTGCACATAAGACTCGGATATAGTATATGTAGTTGCCCTCAACATATATAAAGGAGAGAGTCATCCATCTTTCTGTGATCAGTATAAAGTGATCTGAGACATCCTGTGTGACAAGGTCTAACCTTTTGATCAGTGACGGCCCGTCCATTAGGGGCGCCGGAGCTCCTCCTTCTCTATCCACGGCTGCCACCCCCATGCTCTATCCACAACTGCTATTTTGACAGGACACTGCCACCCCCTATTCATGGGTCTGGCCCCTTTCAGGACACCAGGCGCATGAATTTTCAGCAGCAGGGTGTTTTTTTTTTAAGCACCTGATTATAGCCAGAGGCTCTAAGGGCTGATTCACACCTGTGTATTTTTAGTGCTTTTTGCAATTTGCACTACAGAACGTGGTCCATAGAAAACCATGTTAAATGGACTGTAGTGCAAATCTGCAAAATGCAAAAAGCACTAAAAATGCATAGGTGTGAATCAGGACTAATAGGCTTCAAAATAGGGTGGGCTCGTGGCGCAGAGCATTGTGCCATGAGCCCACCCAGGTGTTACAACAGCGATTGAGGATCAGTGTTTCAATAGCGAATATTCAATCTGGCCAAATAGAAGCAGGTCTGAGACCCGTTTTCCGATTGGCCGAAAAGAGAAGAGTCCCAATTGGCCGCCGAGAAGGAGGGGAAACAGAAACCACCGCAATGCTCCTGGAGAGCAGGGGAAGGAAGAGCCATTGCCGCCGCCGCTGCCGAGCAAGGGAAGCCGTCGGTGAAGCGCTGCCCACCATAGATGGGGTAAGTGCACCAGACCCACCCAACCGACCACCGACCGACTTAACGGGGGTGGTACTGTTTGCCACCCCCCCCCCCAAAAAAAAAAAATGACCACCGGCCGCCACTGCTTTTGGTATTCAGATATGTTTGGTGATGGCTGGAGCAGGGCTGCTGATAAGGCAATACAACTGGTCCTGTTATACTGGGCCCAGGTCCCATCAGCTAAGCAGGGGTGTCCGGGGCAGCTTTAGTAATCATCTCTGCCTAAAATAATGAATACATTTTACTAGACCACACCCTTATTCCCACTTGCTTATCATGGCTTAAATTACATTTCCCTTGGCCCCATCAGGTTAACAGAGGGGCCCAGAAAGTGGGAGCAGAGGAGGGACTTTTTTCCCATTTTCGAGGTGTAGGCACCTGTTGTAGGTGTAAGTGGGGTTGGGGGGCCCCGTCAGTACAGCTGTATGGGGCCCCATGATTTCTAACCGTGGCCGTCATCTAGAGCCCTGTGAGCACGCCTTATGAATACCTGTATTAATAATAATGCATTTAGCTGGCTGCAATTACAGCATTTTGTAAGTCTTACCAGTTAACAATTGTCTGTATAGTGTACAGCAGGGGTAGGCAACCTCGGCACTCCAGCTGTGGTGAAACTACAAATCCCATCATGCCTCTGCCTCTAGGAGTCATGCCTGTGATTGTCAGGGTCTTGCAATGTCTCATGGGACATGTAGTTTCAAAACAGCTGGAGGGTCGAGGTTGCCTACCCCTGGTGTACAGTATATGATCCATTGCATTGTTCCACTGTTCCCCTAAAACCAATGGTGCAAGTAGCAAATGGCTTCCTAGGCATTGGTCCTGGCCCAGCCACTCCTGCACCATATGTCTTACTATTAGCCCATGTCAGTGATGGTCATCCCCAGAAAAAGAAATAGGAAAGACTCAAGGGTGGTGGTTGAGGGGTGAGCCATTGGCTGAAAACTATTGCTGCATTGTCCAAGCCATTTGACCTCTACAGTAATTTGAATGAAATGAATAGATGACCTGATGGTGGCGAGACGCCACCTAACTCACCATTGTTGTCTATATACTTGGTTTCCTGCTTCGTTTGGTCGATAGGAACACCAAAGATCTCCACTCTTACCAGAGGATCTACAATGGAGCCCTCCTTACTATTCTCCACCTTGGGCAACTGCTGAGCGCTAATCACCTGCATACAATAACATCATTGTAGAGGGACACAATTATAAAAATTATATTTAAATATAAATAAATTATACAGAAACTGGTTGTTTTTTTTACAAATAAACAATAATTTAAGGTTTATCCAAAACCAAAACTTTTTTTTTCTACTTTGTTTTGGATTGAGTAGGGAAGGTTTAGGGACCCCTATCTGTGTCCCCACTGGGGAAATTCATCCTTTCTGTTTGTCCCAGTCACCATTATCACCAGGAATGAAAGTGATAGGAAAACGGAAAATTTATTACCAAATACTTACCGTAATTTTCCTTTCCTGATAGACTCCATGGCAGACTACGTGTGGGTTAACCCCGCCTCCTCTCCACAGCTATAGGACCCCATACCCATAAATTTGAGCTCACCTCCACAGACAGGTGTTCCGTAACTAGCCGACTCAAATTTCAACTTTCATATTTTTAATTCATGGGTGGGAACTCCGTCTGCCATGGAGTCTATCAGGAAAGGAAAATTACGGTAAGTATTTGGTAATAAATTTTCCGTTTTCCTGACAGACTCCATGGCAGACTACGTGTGGGAAATAACTAGCCAATCCACACGGGAGGGTATGCTGAACAAAAAATATTTTAATCTTTCCTGTCAACTGACAGGATTTTTCGACCAAAATTAACAGAGGAAAGGGAAGCAGGCTCAATACAATAATGAGACATAAATGTATGAATAGAAGACCACGAAGCTGCCTTGCATATCACTTCAGGAGCCACGTGTCGAGCTGCTGCCCATGAGGCTGCCATGCCTCTGGTGGAATGAGCCGTCACCGCCTCTGGAGGAGCCAAGCCCTTTGCCCTGTAAGCCTGTTGAATAGATTGGACAATCCAGGCTGCTATTGTTCTGGAAGAAGCCCTCTTCCCTTTGTTGCTACCGGTGTGTAACAAGAACAGGTAGTTCGAGCTTCTAAAAGATGAAGTGACTTGCAGATATTCTTTCAGAGTCTCACCTACATCCAAGGGATGAGCATCTGCTGAATCTGGAGAATCGAAAGTAGGAAGGACTATTTCTTGGTTTTCGTGAAAAACTGATGTGACCTTTGGTTTTGACCCAAGCATGGGAATAAGGACCACTCGGTCCGGGAAGAAAGTCAAAAAGGGTTCTTGACAACCCAGGAAGCTTATTTCTGAAACCCTTTTGGCTGAAGTAATGGCCACTAGAAAGGCCAGTTTGATTGATAAGTCCTTAACAGAAAGATCCTTGTTGTTGAGTGCTGAAAGAGCATCAAGGACGAGTGGAAGATCCCATTTGGGGAATCTAGGTTTCCTCTGAGGCCTGATTCTCGATGCCCCCCGAAAGAACTGTTGAACCAGGGGATGAGTTGCCCATGACGTTCCCGAAAAAGCTGATAAGGCTGATACTTGTACCCTGAGGGAACTAATCGATAAAGGCAGGTCTAAGCCTGATTGGAGAAAACTCAAGATGTCTTGAACACTAGGGTTTCTAGATGACTTTCCTGCAGTAGTCGTGAAGCTGACAAATCTGGCCCAGATTCTATTGTAAGTTTTATTTGTGTTGGACTTTCTGGAGCTCATAAGGGTAGAGATTACCCCTGAAGCACACCCAAGAGACTCTAGCCTCTCCCTCTCAAAAACCAGACCATCAATCTCAGAATTGCTGGACAGGGGTGCAGGGTCGTCCCCTGAGAAAGAAGGTCCGGCCTGAGAGGAAGAGGCAGCGGGTCCCTGAAGCTCATTAGATTCAGGAGAGGAAACCAAGGTCTGCTCGGCCAGTATGGTGCTATTGTTACCACCTCGACTTTCTCCAACTGAAGCCGCTGTAGGAATTTTAGCATGATCGGAAGAGGAGGGAAGGCATATGCCCTGTTGAAGTCCCATTGACTCGTTAATGCATCTATTCCGAAGGCTTGATTGTACCGAGCTCGGGTGTAGTATCTGTCGATCTTGTAATTGCAGGGGGATGCAAACAGATCCACTTCTGGATCGAAATCCAACGATAGGATCCACTTGAAGGTTTGTGGATGCAGAGACCATTCGTTGTTGTCTAGCATGCTGCGTGACAGGAAGTCCGCTTGAATGTTCTGCTCCCCTGGAATGAAGACTGCTGTTAAGTTGAGCAGATTCCTCTGAGCCCAGGTCATAATGGGCTCGACCTCTCGGAGAAGGGCAGAGCTCCGAGTGCCCCCTTGTCTCTTCACATATGCCACAGCGGTGGTATTGTCCATTTTGAGTAGGACCGACTTCCCTTTCAGAAGGTGGGAGAAGGCTTGAAGGGCGCACCATGCCACGCGCAGTTCCAGAATGTTCGAGCCTGGAGAGTGGAGACGGGCATCCCATTTGCCCTGAGCCAGTTCTGCCCCACAATGTGCCCCCCAGCCCGCATTGCTGGCATCGGATGTAACAGTCACCCAATGGATGGGGGCAAGGGAGTGGCAAGTTGACAAGTTCTTGGTTTGAAGCCACCAGAGGAGACTGTTGCTCATTGACTGTGTTATCCGGATCCGCTGATTGAGATCGTCTGTCTTCCATTGCTGGAGGAATCCGGATTGAAAAGGACGAAGCCTCCACATCGCCCACTTGACCATGGAGGATGTGGCCACCATCGTGCCGATTATCTTCAGGCACTGTGATGCCCTTAGGTGAGAGAAGTCTAGAGCTAAGGAGATTCTTTCCCGAATGATCGGTATTTTTTCCTCTGGAAGAGAGATGGTGTTCTCTATGGTGTCGAACTGGGCTCCTAGATAGACCAAGCGCTGGGTCGGATCCAGCTGACTTTTTTCCAGGTTTAGGAGCCATCCGAACTCCAACAGTGTAGAGATCACCTGATCTTTGTGGACTAGTAGCTGCTGCTTGTCTTGGGACAGTACTAGTAGATCGTCCAGATAATGATACAGGCGCACACCCTGTACTCTGAGAAGGGACACAACTGCTAACAGCACCTTGGAAAAGACTCTTGGAGAAGTCGTTAGCCCGAATGGAAGACAAATAAATTGTAAGTGCTCTTGTTCGACCTGGAACCGCAGATATTTGTGAAAGTTTTCTGCCACCGGAACATGAAAGTACGCGTCTTTTAGATCTATTGAGATCAACCAGTCGCCTGGTTGAACTATTTTTTGGATGGTTGAGAGTGACTCCATTTTGAACTTCTCGTGCTTTATGTACTTGTTCAGGAAAGTGAGATCTATGACTGGACGCCAAGAGCCATTCTTCTTTTGTACTAGGAAGAGGGGGGAGTATACCCCCTGGAATTCCTCATCCTTTGGGACGGGCACCACTGCTCCTTGATCTTTCAGGACATTTACATATGAGAGAAGAACTTGTTGTTTCTCCTCTGACCGAGGAAATGAGGTTTGCATTGGTCTGCATGGAGGGATCTTGGTGAAGGACCATGTGTGACCTGTTGAGACCGTCTTGATGGTCCAATAGTCCGAGATCGAGGCCACCCAGACGTGCCGGAAGAGACGTAGGCAAGCCCCTACCCGACCCGCCTGGGCGGGCCCAATCTCAAAAAGACTTGGTTGGTTCACGCCCACCGGGCGTCTGTTTCTTGCCAGACTTTTGAAAAGAAGATTGGCCTCTGTTCCAATTCCAGCTTCTCCTGAAATCCCATCCGGGTTTATAGGAGCGTGCCTCTCTCGAGTGCTCTGTACTGCGTTTCTGTTGAGGTTTTTTCTGACTAAACTGGTGCCTGTCCTGGGGAAGAAAACCCGACCTTCCGCCTGTAGCTTTTGAAATGGCGTTGTCAAGTTTGTTCCCAAACAATGAAGTCCCTTCAAAGGGAATTTTGCACCACGCCTGCTTGGAGGCTGGATCAGCAAGCCAGGGGCGTAACCACAGTGCTCGTTTGGCCGTGACCGAGGACAACATCGATCTGGCCAGTAAACGGATGAGGTCAATTGAAGCTTCCCCCAAAAAGGCGACTGCCATCTTAAGTTCCTGCACTGCTGAACTTTGAGCCAGTTCTTCCGAGACACCTTTCAGAACGGAGTCTACATTTTCCACCCATGCCTCCATTGCTTTGGAGGTCACTGCAAGGGCTAAAGCTGGTTTGCATGCCGTTCCGGCCAGGCTATATATTTTTTTGAGGTCCTGGTCGATCTTCCGATCCAGACCATCTTTAAATGATACAGTGTCATCTAGCGGGAGGGTGACATGCTTCGCTAGGCGCATTACTGCTGCATCTACGAGGGGAGCATTCTCCAGATGCTTGACATCCTCCGATTTGAAGGGATACAGTCTAGAGGTTTTGCTTAGCATAGAAACCTTCTTATCTCCCTTGCTCCATTCTTCCTCAAACACTCCTTTCAGCTCAGAGGGAAGTGGGAAATTGGAGCGTTCTTTCCCCAGTTGTTTAAACAATTTCCTTTGTTTTTCTGGGGGGGCAGTGGTATCCTCCAACTTCAAAGTTTCCTTCACTGCCTTGATCAGTGGAGAGACTAAGGCGTAGTCGAATCCCACCGTAGAATCATCTCCCTCCATCTCGTCTTGCGAGGAATAATGGGAGGAATCATGGGGCTGGAATTGGCCGGGATCCTCCTGGGCCTCGTCAGCCAAGGAGCCAGACAAGGTGGTGGACTGGCTCCTTGTGTGGGGGGCAACTATTTCTTTCATAGATTGCTGTACCACACATTTCACAAGAGACGCAAGGTTTTGATTTTCCGTCTCTTTCTCACCAACCGCTCGGGCATAACATGGGTCGCATAGCGATTTGCCCTCCGGAATTCTGGTCTTGCATCCCGATTCCCCAACAGGCTCTGTGGTCAGAGCGATCATCGCGGTGGTGGTGGCGGTGACTAGGAGGAATGGGAACATCTCCTATGTCTAGAGAGGGTATGTGAACGTCCCCTATGATGATGGGACCTAGACGTAGTGTCGCGTCTAGACCTGGATGATGAGTGATGATGCGGCCTGGCAAGGTCCCTTTCTTGTGACCGATGAACTGAAGTTGCTGGGCTGTAAGAGATAATACAGACAGAGGGAGGGGGGGGGGGAAGGTGGGCAGGATGTAACCGTTAGCAACCACCAGATAGGCACAAAAGACACCAACCCCCTACCCACTCCGCACATACCTTGTGCGGGAGGGCTGGCCACATGGCGGTGAGGATGAGTCCATGACGAGGGAGACAGGAATCCGTACTACACTGCCTAGACTAAGGATAAGCAAATCAATGCAAAGAAGCATGAGAAAAGAAAAAAGTTTTTTTTTTTTTTAAAACTGTCCCTTTAAGAGACACTAAGCATAACAAGCATACATTGCAAAATGAAGTGCTTACCCCGTCCTAGCAGTAATGAGGCTCCGGGAGGCTGTCGCTCTATGCCCACAGGTTATCCCACCCGTATAGGGCTCTTCAGCGGTTTAAATAAACCGCCGAAATGACGTCACGGCCGGTCCCGCTGCGCGCATGCGCCGAAGAAACCAGACCCACTGCGCCTGCGCGGCCCCTGACCCCTCCGCCGCATTGCGCATGCGCGGAAACCAAGCCTCGGTTTCATGCACAGAAGAGCGGCGGACCGGGAACCAGGAAGTAATGGCGTCCTGGGACGCAAAAAGCGTTCCACATGCCGCAACACAGGAGGAAAAGACAGGGAAAACAGGACAACAAACATAAACTTGTCTGCCATGAAGAAGATATGAAAAACAAAATCTTCAGACCTTGCCAGCCGAGGAATCCTGCGATATCCGATCCGGTACTCTGGGGCCACATCCCTTCCACCATAGGGGTATTTTCCAGCCCTGAAACCACTCGCCCGCTCATAGCTGGGCCCTGGGTGCACCGCAAGCAGTACCGATCCATCCGAGCAATCCACATCCTGGACATCGCACAGAATTGCATGATGAAGGTCCATGTGAGGAGGATAAAAAAGGAACACCTGTCTGTGGAGGTGAGCTCAAATTTATGGGTATGGGGTCCTATAGCTGTGGAGAGGAGGCGGGGTTAACCCACACGTAGTCTGCCATGGAGTCTGTCAGGAAATCCAAGATTTTGAGTTGTGACCAGAACAGAAATAGAGGTGAAATCTTCCATTGAGGATACTTGTTACTGAGACATCTATGAGAGGATTACCATCACTTTGGAGAGATCCCCCCTCATTTCCTGTTTTGTCTTTAGGAGAAGAAGTAAGGAGAAATCTCCCCAAGCAGTGCCGGATTAAACTCTGTGGAGGCCCCTAGGCAGTCGTAACATGGGGCCCCCTTTTGTAGGTTTCTTGTGAGCACCCTCTAGCAGGGCCATCTTTTCCATTGGGCACGCTGGGCAGTTGCCCGGGGGCCACACTTGCCTGGGGGGCCCCACCGGCTGCCCAGCGACCCCAGTAAAAAATGGTGGGAAGAGGCGGGTCAGAACTGTGCATGCGCAGTTTGCGGAAATCGCAGAGAAGATCCGATCCTCCACGAGTGCTGCCTCTGTCTGTCCACCGATGATGACGTTAGCCACACCCGCCAGACTTAAAAAAAAAAAGCAGGAGGAGCTGAGGGTGAATGGATAGAGTAGAGTTGTCAGAGCAGACAGCACAGCAGGCTTGAAGCAGAGTGTGGCGGAGTCGGACCCCTGTCGGCAGTGCCGGTTTTTGTGAGCCTGTAACCTGCCCAGCCACCAGTCAGTACAGACACGGAGTGCCCTGGTCGGTGTCGTACGGTGGGTGAGTGGCTGTCTGGCTGACTGTGCAGCTTGCACAAAGAGATCGGGGGGTGGTCTGTTGCTCTGATGTAAGTGGAAACTCTGATGTAAAGAGAAAGCAGTGGACTCTGATATAAGGTGGTCTCTGGTCACCAGAGCCCCCCTTACATCAGCGTTTCCCCTTACATCATGATCTGCAGCGTTCCCCTTTACATAAGAGTTCCCTTTCACTGTAAGGGGGAATCCTGCAGACTCTGATGTAAGAGGAAACTCTGTGCTGGCTGGGTTATAGTAACCTAACCTTCATGTCACTGAAGAAATGTTTTTTTTTTTTACTTTTGTTTAACTTAAACACATTGCTAATAGCACGATCTATATGTTTATAGTTTAAATACACTTTTGCACTGTTTGGCACTGAAAACTGTAATTTTAGGTACCTTTTTGCAGTGGCAGTAAAAAATGTGGTTCTGCCAGTAAATGTCATGATTTTTGCCAGTAAAAAATTCTTGTGCGTGATTGTGTAGACAGGGCCCCAGTGCACCGTATTGCCCGGGGGCCTATAATGCTCTTAAGATGACACTGCCCTCTAGTGCAGGGGTCTTCAAACTATGGCCTTCCAGTTGTTCAGGAACAACAATTCCCATCATGCCTAGTCTATTTGGTAACTCGGCACTGTCCCCAATGATGAAAAAAACAGACCGGGGCATGCAACCCTTCCCTATATTATCTATAACTAAAAAAAAAAAATGTTTGGCTATTTATAGTTTAATCCCTTAATGCCTGAAGCTAAAACACCTGAACACAGTGTTGCAACTTTGACATGTGTTAGTAAAACTTTACATACTGTATCACCACAACTACTTACTATATTTAGGTGGATTATACTGCGTTTTTTTTTAGGATAAATTGAGCTTCATATTTTGGTAAATGGTAATGGGCATTTCCTGACTATTATTTTTTTACAACATTGTATTATCAAAGTAAAGGGAAACTGGTCCAAAATAGTAAAAAAAAATTATAGTTATAGCGTTTACAAAATAGGGGGTAGTTTTATAATTTTTTTTTTTTTTTACTAGTAATGGCGGAGACCAGTGATTTTTTTCGTGACTGTGACAATATGGCGGACACATCGGACACTTTGACACATTTTTGGGACCATTGTCATTTTCACAGTGATCAGTGCTATTAAAATGCACTGATTACTGTGAAAATGACACTGGCAGTGAAGAGGTTAACCACTAGGTGGTGCTGTATGTGGTTGATGATTAAAAGAGGCACATCTAAGTATGCAGGCATCCGGGGTAAAGCGATCCACATACACCATCCTCCTCACCGCTGGCTCTCACGGCTGTCAGTCTGCAATCGTGACCGGGAAGACTACCCTGCAGTAGAGCGATGCTTAATGTTGTACCTTCATTAAATGTAATGATATTGTTACACTTAGAGGCGCCTCTCTTTTTTTTTGTTTGTTTTTTTTCATAAAGAAAAGAGATAAAAAGAGAGAAGGAAGAAAGAAAGAAAAATAAAAAACACTGATAGGGGAGGGGGAGTCGGAGTTGAAGGAAAAATGCATTGAGGTAAAGGTGAGTTTACTATACCATCATCCAGGGAAGTGAGGGCACCCCAAAGGCCCCCCACGCCTCTCTTTTTCAAGTACTCTCAGAAGCAAAGAGGGATCTCTCTTCCTCCGAGAATATAAATGTATTCCATTGGCCCCACTTTTCTAAATATGTCCAGACATTCCTTTTTTATCAAGTCAAAATTTATTAAAAATGTTGCTTGTCTTGCAAAACGCTCTCAAACCAAGTTACTCTCAAACCAAGGTTTTTACTGTATATGCAGCGCCTTGGAGGACAGCCCACTTCCACGATTCTGCATATATGGGTGACGGGTTAACATACCGAATGCAGAACCATTTTACTTTCTGACTGTAGAACATCTGGGAAGAGCCTTACCTGTATGGACAATGTGACCGGAGAATAGCCCTCGGTGTCCTGAGGCTGATCCGGGTTGTAGTTGGTGTCTACACTTCTCATGAAGGGGGGTTTCAGGACATAACCGCAGCGGGCGTTCTGCTGGAAAAGTCCATCGTTCAGATCCATCTCCACCCCGGCTGTCTGGAAATTCAGCGCCACTGAGGAGTCAAAGGACAGTTGTTAGTGACAAAGGACAGTTGTTAGTGACACTTCCATTCGCTTTGGCTGCAACAAGCCTTTTCCAACTTAATTAGGTGTTTGAACATAACGCAGTAACGCTTAGGGAGGACTGTAAAGGCAATAAAAGTACATTACAGATACACTTAGGGTGTTACTGCACACTCATTGTACAGTAAATCGCACACAGTACAGGAGCCAATTAACCACTTCAATACCGGGCATTTTCACCCCCTTCCTGCCCAGGCCAATTTTTAGTTTTCAGCACTGTCGCACTTTGAATGACAATTGCGCGGTCATACAACACTGTACCCAAATAAAAGTTTTATCATTTTTTTCCCCACAAATAGAGCTTTCTTTTGGTGGTATTTGATCACCTCTGCTGTTATTTTTTTTGCGCTATAAACAAAAGAAGAGCGATACATTTGAAAAAAACCACAAGATTTTTTACTTTTTGCTATAATAAATATCCCAATTTAAAAAAAGAAATATTTTTTTTTCCCTCAGTTTAGGCCGATATGTATCCTTCTACATATTTTTGGTAAAAAATAAAAATCGCAATAAGCGTATATTGATTGGTTTGCGCAAAAGTTATAGCGTCTACAAAATAGGGGATAGATTTATGGCATTTTTTTTTTTAATAGTAATGGCGGCGATCAGTGATTTTTATCATGACTGTGACATTGCGGTGGACATATTGGACACTTTTGACACTATTTTGGGACCATTCACAGTTATACAGCGATCAGAGCTATAATAATGCACTGCTTACTGTATAAATGTGACTGACAGGGAAGGGGTTAACACTAGGGGGCGATCAAGGGGTTAAATGTGTTACCGAGGGAGTGATTCTAACTGTGGGCGGACTGACTGACTGGGAGAGGAGACCTATCGGTGTTCCTCTGTACAAGGAACACACGATCAGTTCTCCTCTCCCCTGACAGGACTTGGACCTGTGTGTTTACACACACAGATCCATGTCCCTGGCTCTGTTGCCGGTAATCGTGGGTGCCCGGCAGACATCACGGCCACGGGGCACGCGCATCGGGTCCCGAGGGACGCACGCCTCATAGACAGTCGGGAAGCCCAGGACGTCATATGACGCCCGCCCAGGATGGGAGATCCCTCCTGCGGACATCATATGACTATGGCTGGGATGGGAAGTGTAGTATGTATTATTTTGCGCTAACAAATGTGAGCAGAGGACAATGGAACTGCTGCAAGCACCGGAAAAGGGTCAGACCATACCCGTAAAGCAGTAAAGTAAAGTGGGGGTTGGTGCTGCGCTATTCCCAATGGGTACAGTACCCCTAGGGCTAATGTAATAGGTAGTACACAAAGCTACTACGAGAAAGTTCATAGACAAAAGTGCAGAAGAACATAAATGCTAATCATATAAATATGAACTAAAATCTGGTACAATAAATATAATGAGGAAAGAGGATGTGGCCGCTCTAGGTGGGAACCTTGATGAGAATCCACCGTGCAGATATCACAGGTGCAGGCAATGCATTCAGCAAGGCAGGAACAAAAGATGTTTCTGGACAGCCGCACTCTGAACAATGGTTGCCTTTATTGAATAAAAAACAGTACTACAGGTCACAGCAAACTAAAGAACCTGGGCAGCTGACGCGTTTCGCACTGAATCTAGTGCTTAGTCATAGCTAATGACTAAGCACTAGATTCAGTGTGAAACGCGTCAACGCCCAGGTTCTTTCGTTTGCTGTGACCTGTAGTGCTGTTTTTCATTCAGTAAAGGCAACCATTGTTCAGAGTGCGGCTGTCCAGAAACATCTTTTGTTCCCACAATAAATATAATACAATAAATAAACAATAATGATGGTGTGGAAGTACAACGTGCATAAACAAATATTGCAAAATAAATGTGCAAAATCAGCGAATGAACTGTGCAATCTTGCAAACAAAATGTGCAAAAATGGGATGAGAAGTGGTTAAATTTTTATGGACTGCAAAAAAAAAAAAAATGAGCCGTGCCTATATCATTTTTGCAATGCAAAACTTGCGTCCTGGTGCGCTGGTTGCCAAATTTTGTTTCGTTTTGGATTAATTTGTTAAGTTAATCGTCTGGTTTAGTCATATTAGTTATGTTAGACTGATTCGTTTTCAGAATTAGTTTCGTATTTTCATTGTTCCATATCGATTCATATTTTCAGAAGTTATTTTGGAAGATTGGCTATATTTGTTTTAAGCCCCCCGTTCACACCGGTTGCGACCTGTCATGCGATTTGACAGTTCCAAACAACATGACAAGCCCCACCCTATTGGCAGCAATGGAACTGCTCATATCGCCGCGACTCATGTCCCAGCGATTATGAAAAAAGGTTCCTGCACTACTTTTTACCGATTTCGTTGTGATTTGCATAGACTTCTGTTAAATGAGGTTGCAAGCCGCAATGAAATCGGCAGTGCAAATCAAACTCATGTGCGGTTCTGAAATCACGCGATTTCAAAGCTGCACCGGTGTGAACGGGGGGCTTAAAGTGACACTAAAGGTTCCCGTTTTTTTTTTTTAAATAACAAACATATCATACTTATCTCCACTGTGCAGTTTGTTTTGCACAGAGTGGCCCCAATCCTCCTGTTCTGGGGTCCCACGGCGGCTGTCTCGGCTCCTCCCGCATTAGATAACCCCCTCTGGGAAGCTCTCTCCCGAGGGGGTTACCTTGCGGGCGAGCTCCTGAGTCATACACTTAGCGTCCATAGACGCTGAGTGTATGACTCAGTCGCGCCCCCCGGCGCCCGCGTCATTGGATTTGATTGACAGCAGCGGGAGCCAACGGCTGCGCTGCTATCAATCTATCCAATCAAAGCCGGGACTCCAAGGAGAGAAGGACGGCGGGGACACACCCACCGAAATTCGGGGCTCGGGTTAGCAAAACGGGGGGTCTGGGGGGCCAGACAATGCATGGTGTTTTTTCACCTTAATGCATAGGATGCATTAAGGTGAAAAAACACGTAGGTTTACAACCCCTCTAATTACATGTTTATATACCGTATTTATCGGCGTATAACACGCGCCGGCGTATAACACGCGCCCCAAGTTTAGGAGTGAATTTTAAGGAAAAAAACTTTTAGGAGGGAAGTTTAAGGAAAAAAAAAAAAACTTACATTTAAATGCCCATCAATGCAGTGTCATTTGCAGCCTTGTCAGTGCAGCCTTGCCCCAGTGTCCATTGCAGCCTTGCCCCAGTGTCCATTGCAGCCTTGCCCCCAGTGTCCATTGCAGCCTTGCCCCCAGTGTCCATTGCAGCCTTGCCCCCAGTGTCCATTGCAGCCTTGCCCCCAGTGTCCATTGCAGCCTTGCCCCCAGTGTCCATTGCAGCCTTGCCCCCAGTGTCCATTGCAGCCTTGCCCCCAGTGTCCATTGCAGCCTTGCCCGAATTTAAAATTGGCGCCGCCGAGATCGCCACCGAGACTGGGCGGAGCGGAGCAAACGCCGCCGAGATCGCAGGGACTGGGCGGAGCCGAGATACACATAGCCAAGTGTACTCGGCTCTTCTCGGCTCTGCTCACAGTCACACCCAGTCCCGCCTTATGATGGACATAACACAGGTCCAATGGCGGGACTGGGCGTGACTGTGAGCGAAGCCGAGAAGAGCCGAGTACACTCGGCTATGTGTATCTCGGCGGCGATCGCTCCGCTCCGCTCACAATCAGCGGGGATCGGCGTATAACACGCACCCACGATTTCCCCCTGATTTTAAGGGGAAAAAGGTGCGTGTTATACGCTGATAAATACGGTAGTTAGTCAGGTTGAAAAAAGACACAAGTCAATCTAGTTCAACCAAAAAAATAATAAAAAATCCATCCCATATACACAATCCTTCACCCACAGGTGATCCAGAGGAATGGATCCAGAGCAAAGCATAATCCAATTTGCTATAGCTGGGGAAAAAATTCCTTCCTGACCCCCCGAGAGGCAATCGGATTTTCCCCAGATCAACTTTACCTATAAATGGACTTTTGGACTTTTTTCAAATCTGACTAACTATGTAAAGCCTCATACACACGATCGGATTTTCCGGCGGGAATTGTGTGATGACAGGCTGTTGTCGGAAAATCCGACCGTTTGTACGCTTCATCAGACAATTGTTGTCGGATTTTCCGCCAAAAAATGTTGGATAGCATGCTTTAAAATTTTCCGACAACAAATGTGTGTTGTCGGATTTTCCGATCGTGTGTACACGTGTGTACCGTCGGACAAAACTCCTAAGTACAAACACGCATGCTCAGAAGCAATGCTCACCATAACACAACATTAGCAGAAGTTCCAAATTTTCGAAATTCCGAAATTCCAAATTTCGCGTTTTCCAAATTTCGGAAATTCGAAATTTCAGAAATTCGAAAATTCGGAAATTCCAAATTTCGCAAATCTGAAATTTCGGAAATCTAAAAATTTGGAAATCGAAAAATTCGGGAATTTCGGAATTAACTAATTTGTCAAAATTAGTTAAAAAACGAATTCGGAACTAAATGAATTGCACATGTCTAATAACAATCATTTGATAAAAAATATGAAACAATCAGGTGAAAATAAAGGAAAAAAAGCCACAAAAAAAGAAGAAGAAGAAAACTAATCATATTATTATTTTATTTTTTTATGCTTGAACTGGATGGACTTGTGTCTTTTTTCAACCTGACTAACTATGTAACTATGTAATGCAGCCACCTCATCCAATGACTAGTAAGCTGCAATTTATTACATGTTTCTTCTTGGGTGAAATACTCCTAAAATTCTTATCTCCTGATGGAATATGAATCTTACCCATTTGGCATCCAACATTCCACATTTCCTGCGGGTTGTAGTTTGAAGAGTCCGTCCTGAGCCCAGTGGGGTAAATCCGCGTCAGCTGCCAGGCGTTATGTCGGACGAATTCATTACCTAATCCAATCAGAAAAGACAGACCTCTATTAGACTACAGACTAGGCAAGGCCAAAGATAAAACTACTAAACTAAAGAATAACAAACCATTATAACTATATAAAAATAATGGCAATAAATATCTCTATAAATGTATTTAAAGTGTATATCCATCAAATAACTTTTTTTTTTCTTTTTAGACAAAGTTGGGAACAGTTGGGAGAACCCACGGTCAGGTTTTAATTCTGAGTAAGAAGATTGCTTGATTTGTTACTCTTAGCATGCACATCTAAAGGGATGTGTTCTTTCATATAATGCTGATGCCAACAGTAGGCACCCAAAGTGAAAAACGGGTTTGATGGCAGAGAAAGCTTATAGCAGTGAGAGGCGGGCCAATGACAGTACATATCAGGAGGAGCGGGAATTGACTGATGATTGAAACCCTTCTGACAGGAAATGAAGGCATGCTCAAGACCAGTGGCGTCGCTAGGGGGGGTCAAGACAGATTCTAAGGGTTACATTGCAAGTTTGCAAGGAATTGAGAGTAATCAGTTTCAAGAGATGACTTGCTACAAGTGTGGGAAAAAAAAAAAAAGGTAAGGCTGGAGATCAGCTTTCTGTTGATCTTCCCCATTGAGTCCAAAGCATTTTGCCAAAATGGCAAAAATTTGGTCGAAACCATTCTAGCAAATGTCAGCTTTGCCCGGTGGCAGGTCAGGCTCTGGGTATTCGGTGTATTCCGTACATGTTGGAAAAGACATCATCTTACGTCCATCTGCCTCACCTGGCTCTCGGACGAGTTTCCTGGCCTTGTACTCGGTAAAGGAAGACATTTCATAAAGCTTGTAATAGGTTTTCGAGTGTTTGAAGTTCTCAAACTGAACACTCTTACAGTAAATGATGCAGTCAGACAAAGCCTGAGAGAGACGTTCTTTGGACTTCTGTAAAGAGAAAAGTAAAGAAAAATGTTGGCATAATCTCGAACAGTTAGTCCACCCACAATTCATATTTTACATTTAGTATATGATGGAAAGTTACATCTTCTGATTTTTTTTAAATATCTCTCAGGAGTTCTATTGGTGAGATCTAGGCACTGAATTCCCAGGTCTGTACACCTACTGTGCCCATTATGAGGGGTTCCCACCATCCCTGTATTGCGTTCCTGGGTCTGCACACCTGATGTGCCCATTATGAGGGGTTCCCTCCATCCCTGTGCTGAGTTCCCGGGTCTGCACACCTGATGTGCCCATTATGAGGGGTTCCCTCCATCCCTGTGCTGAGTTCCCGGGTCTGTACACCTGTTGTGCCCATTATGAGGGGGCTCCTTCAATCCCTGATTTTTTTGTTTATATCTCTCAGGAGCTCTATTGGTGAGATCTAGGCACTGAATTCCCAGGTCTGTACACCTGCTGTACCCATTATGAGGGGTTCCTTTCATTTCTGTATTGAGTTCCTGGGTCTATACAACTGTTTTGCCCATTATGAGGAGTTCCCACCATCCCTGTACTGAGTTCCCGTGTCTGTACACCTGCTGTTTCCATTATGAGGGCTTCCCAGTGTAGTGCCCTGCTCCTGTTGGGTAGGCGCTATGCGTTAAATTTAGTTGTCTGAGCTGTAGTTTAGCTCAGAAGGATTATGCTAAATTGTTGGCTCTGTTTCAGTCCAGCTGGGTTGCACGTTTTCCACCCGACAGCAGATGTCACTGTCACCACAGGTCAAGGTTGGAAATGCAGCAGGCTGGGTGTATTGGGTATTCGTTTCTCAGAAGTGGCTCAGGGGGCGTGGTCAACCCTCTGTGCATTCTGGGAGGGGGTACTTAAGGGACAGAGACCGCTCTATCGGGGTTCGTTTGCCGGATCCTGACCTGAGTGTGCAAGCCATTTTCGGCCTCGGGGCCTGCTGGCCCGAGGCTCTGCAACTGAGAGTAGGCCCAAAAGCTTCTGGGGCCTACTAGTTCAGGGATGGTCCTACGCGGTCTTGCCTGCGGGAAGAAGCAGAACAATTGGGGACTCAATTGAAGGACGCATCCTGGCCAGTTTACCTCACGGTGCTGCCGGCTGGCTGAAAGATTCAGGCACCGTGAGTTGTGTATTTTCTGAGGAACTTTGCAAAGTGTCAGTTACACGATCTTGTGGCAGAAGATTGTGAAACGACTCGACGACACTCATCTAGTCTGTGGCAGAGACTTTGAACGAGCTTCACACCGGTTGCTAGGTCAGTGAGAGTAGGCCTATCCGGTGGTGGCTGAATCCAGTGTGGAACCGATTTGTCCTCTGGATCTAAGATTGTGCCCGTGATCCTCTTGAATCAAAAGAAACCAAGTGTTGGTGTGGACGTTCATAAAAAGCTCTTCAAGAGAGACCCCTGAGACAAGTCTGGTGAACAGAAAGGTAAAGGCAGGCCCAAATCTTAAACCAGCGGCCCCTTCGGGGGTATTGCTACACCAGCATCCCTGCACTGAGTTCCTGGGTCTGTACACCTGCTGTGCCCAATATGAAGGGTTCTCCTCATCCCTGTGTTCAGTTCCTGGGTCTGTACACCTGTTGTGCCCATTAGGTGCACATTATGAGGGCTTCCCAGAATCCCTGCACTTAGTTCCCACGTCTGCACACCTGCTGTGCCCGTTATGATTGCTATTTTATGTAGCGGGTATTTGAATTTAGGGGAAGCATCTGGGTGGTAGTGTAACCCAGATGCACTGATTGCTAGGGAATCTGAGACCCTTTTATGGTTCTTGGAAGATTCTGGTGGTGTGAGGTTCCCTGCGGCCTATAGGTGGCATTGTTGCCGGGGGCCGGCGTTGAACTCACACTGCGAGACTGTGCCTTTTTGTCCTCCCCTGGCGCTGATACAGCGGGGCGGGGAACCCGCTGTGACGCAAAGGGAAAGGAGATAAAATGGGTGGACGCCCTGACCACGGGGTTCAGAGTGCAGAGTCGGAGGACGCGGCCGCACCCAGGCACCTTCAGTTTGGGTGCTGGCGTTCCGGTGTTCCGGGCCCAGGTGCCTTTGACCTGGCCGGAGCGGAGATGGAGTCCATCTCAGGCACCTTTAGCCTGGGGTGAGGTACTATGGTGGATGCCTGGGGCTCAGTACCTTCAACTGAGTTCCGCGAGGGTGGAGGAATCCGAGGGGGCCCTAACTCCTTGGGTGCCCGTGTCTGAGTTCGTGAGGTCTGGTGAGCAGAACTTCTCTGGAGAGTCCGGCGCAGCATCGCTGGTGACAGAGAGGCCTCCGGTATCTCCCTTGGACGCATATCCTTCCCCTGACAGGGGCTGTGCTAGCGAAGGTAATTCACGTTCTACTTCACATAGTCAGTGGCAGTGACTATTCGCCACTGGTGATACCCCAGTGGTTGGCAAGAGAAGGGAAAGGATTGTGCCTCAACCTATTCCCATTACTACTAAGTTGTTGCAAAAGAATCCAACTTGACTGTGCTGTATGTTTATTCGCTGAGAAGAATAAAACTGTGTTGGACCTATTCACTGTGTGGAACTCTGGTTACTAGGAGCAAAGGAGTCAGGGACGAAGTACAGGACTTTACTCTAGGACACCTACACAAAGCCCGATCTTTCTGGCCTTCACCTCTTCACTATGGAGGACATGGGCCGTAGTGTATCTCATCCCTCCCCCCGGTACTAACACCCCTAGACAAAGAAAGACAAGCCGAGAGTGAGAAGGGGAGAGAGGGGTGAGGCCGCTACATTTATATTTAGCATATGATGGAAATTACCTTCTGATTTTTTGGGTTTATATCTCTCAGGAGCTCTATTGGTGAGATCTAGGCACTGAATTCCTAGCTCTGTACACCTGCTGTGCCAAATATGAGGGGTTCCCTCTATCCCTGTGCTGAGTTCCTGGGTCTGAAAATCAGTTTTGCCCATCAGGAGCGCTTCCTTCAATCCCTGCGTGGAGTTCCTGGGTCTGTACACCTACTGTGCCCATTATAAGGGGCTCCCAGCATCCCTGCACTGAGTTCTGAGTTCCCAGGTACAGTATGCACCAGTGGCGGCTGGTGCTCAAATTTTTTGGGGGGGCGCAAACAAACTGAAAAAAAAAATAATCATCAATTGCCGCCACTGTGCCCATTAAACGCAGCCACTGTGCCCAAGCGCCACTAGTTTGTCCCCAAATGCAGCCAGTTTCCCCCCCATATGCAGCCAGTTTCTCCCCCATATGCAGCCAGTTTCTCCCCCATAATAACGCCAGTTTCTCCCCCATAATAACGCCAGTATCTCCCCCATAATAACGCCAGTTTCTCCCCCATAATGCAGCCAGTTTCTCCCCCATAATGTAGCCAGTTTCTCCCCCATAATGCAGCCAGTTTCTCCCCCATAATGCAGCCAGTTTCTCCCCCATAATGCAGCCAGTTTCTCCCCCATATGCAGACAGTTTCTCCCCCATATGCAGACAGTTTCTCCCCCATATGCAGACAGTTTCTCCCCCATATGCAGACAGTTTCTCCCCCATATGCAGACAGTTTCTCCCCCATATGCAGCCAGTTTCCCCCCCATATGCAGCCAGTTTGTTCCCCAAATACAGCCAGTTTGTCCTCATAATGCAGCCAGTTTGTCCCCCCCAGCCCTGCACTTACCTTCCTCGAGTCAGCGCCGTCCTTCTTCCGTCCTCGATGTCTTCTCCCGCCCTCGATGTCACTTCAGCCAATCAGGTTACCGGTAACCAGACCCGGTGAACCTGATTGGCCAGGGAACGCACCCCTGTGCGTCCTCTCATTAGATATTTAGAAGCCGATTACAGCCCTCAGGCTGTAGTCGGGAAGCCTATCAGACTGGCTCTGATAGGCACTTCTAAAGGCCAATCAGACGCTGTGATTCAGATGGCCGGCGCTCAAGGGGCCGGCCATCTGAATAGTGGGCGGCAGCAATACATAGGTTCATGCAATGCATGAACCTATGTATTGTTGTGAGTGACGGCCGGGCGCAGAAGCGAGCGGTAGCGGCGCTCCTGCGCCCACTATGGTCGCGCCGCCATGTGTGAAAAAAACACATTAAAAAAAAAAAAAACTCTTAAAGGGCCGTTTTTTTTTTTTTTTTTGGTGACCACAGGAGGGGGGGCGGCGCCCGGGCGCCCCCTATGGACGGGCCGCCACTGGTATGCACACCTGCTGTGCCCATTATAAGGGATTCCTTCCATCCCTGTATTGAGTTCATGGGTCTGTACATTCATTGTGCCTATTATGGGGGGGTGCTTCCATTCCTGTGTTGAGTTCCTGGGTCTGCACACCTGCTGTGCCCATTATGAGGGATTGCCACCATCCCTGGCCTGAGTTCCTGGGTCTGCACACCTGCTGTGGTCAACTTTGGGGGTTCCCATCAGCCCTGTGCTGAGTTCTGGGTCTGCACAACCTGATGTGCCCATTATAAGGGACTCTCACCATTCCTACACCTCTGGTCTGCACCAGTCATTTTGTCTTTTTAGGCAGACATTGGTTTATGTACCTTATACTGTATAGACCAGGGGTCTCCAAATTTTTTAAACAAAGGGACAGTTTATTGTCCTTCAGACTTTTAGGAGGGCCGGATTGTGGCCAGCGGGGACAGAAAATGTCCCGGGCCCAGCCCCAGTGAGAATAAATATGGCCTATGGGTTGGTGGTCAGTATGAGGAGGAGAAGGGCCCCTATCAGTAGGAGGAATAGTATCCCATCATTGATATCAGTAGAAGAAATAGTGCCCCCTTGTTGGTGTCAGTGGGAGGAATAGTGCTTCATATCAGTTGGAGGAACAGTGCCCCAAGGGCCGGATAAAGGCTATCAAAGGGCCACATCTGGTCCTTGGGCTGCAGTTTGGAGACCCCAGGTATAGACTATATACTGTATATACATAATTTAAATAATTTATTGTTCGATGCGTGATAATAACAGGCTATGGTAAGCTTTGAACATGCCTTTGGAGTCCTCTTATCTTCATTTCGGCTGTTTTCCTCCTCTGTCCCTCCACTGTCCTCCTCGTCTGATATATCCCCAATATAAGAGCCTTCACGCTGTTCCCCCAGACAGTCCTCCAGACTCCCAATTTTCTTCCCTTTCAGGAGGATTTTACCACACAGCTCCTGAGCAAAGCAAAATATATATGTAACACATTGTCAAAGTTTTTAGGTTAGGTATACAAAATTTTTTTGCCAAATATTTAGATTTTTTTTATATTTAGAATTAGAATATTTTGTACAGGTCAAATTCAGTTACTTGCACTTCTTGCATTAAAAAATTTATTTATTTCCAATCATTTTTTTTTAAAGATTTTACAGATTTAAAAAATGCATTTAAGGATGTATTATTGATTACAGAGTTGTATTAATTTTTGTTTTTTATATCTGCCTGGAGTTCATACAAATATATAACACAGATACATTTTAATGCTATCAAATGTTTAAATAATAATTAAAAAAATTTTTTTTTGAAAAGTTCACGTACCTCAGGGGAGGGTAAGTGAGTAGGGATCCGCCCATCCAGAGTGCATGTCACAAGTTGTTCTCCCAAAATGCTCTTCAGGTGATGTGCCATGGTATCTTGCTGTTCCACACTGCAGTGGTTTTCCAAGGACAGAATGACCGGAAATTTGGATACCTAGGTAAACACAACGCCATAACCCCCTGAGTGCCAGTGCTGCTTCGTCCCGTCCTGTTACACGTGTACGTCTCTCCTGGTGTTACTTTTCACCACCTGTTCATTAATTGTAGATCACTTTTAAGGGGCCATGTAATATTTATTGGGAGGACAGATTGGCTTTCCTCCGTCTGAGCTGCGGCTCACCTGATAAGAGATGGTGACACTGATGGACACTTTCGTCTGGGGCAGGGAAGCTTGCCATCATCCTCTCGCTATCTCAAATCAGCTGGCACCCATTCAGGCTGCCCATGGCTGAAGCTAGGAGGTCTGACATGACTCCTGTAATGTGTAACCTAGCTAGAGTCAGTTACAAGCCGGTCAGTAAAGTGTACCTGTCGGAAACCTGCCATCATTCGCTGTACCATGTGTCTATCTCTCTGTCTTGGGCCACCTTAGGTAGGTAGACACATTGTACCTAAAGGTTGTATGAGAAAAAAAAATTGTGGAAAAATAAAAGGCTGCTAAGTTTTAGTATTGTGCCCTGCTATTAAAATGTCCAACTATTACACCAATAACATGAGGCGCAATGGGAATGCTAACTCATAGCAAGCAGCCACAATCCAATTCAGTGTAGTCACATCAGGTAACTGATCATTTACAATCAAGAAACCCCCCCCAAAAAAATAATAATAGCTGTGTGCACGCTATGAGATTTTTATCATAGTAAACAACTTTAGTATACCAAATGTGTGTTGGAGATTATATTTTACCATCTCAGATAGTCCTCTACCGTTTAAAATGAGGCTTTGTTTTTATTTGGAGCCATCTTAAACTCAAAATGAGGCTTGGTTCTTTTGGGAATGCATCCATGGCACGTGGAGGATATTTAGCACATGATGGCCATGCATAGTGACCCATGCCCTGAAAGCTGTCAACTCTGACAAAACGTGTAGGGTGGAGCCACGCTACATGACGTCATCATGCTAGCGGAAGTGCCCCCAGCTCAGAGAATTGGATGTTTTTTTTTTATACCATATACAGCGCTGTTACTATTCAGCTCCTTGCTGGCTGAATATATCTTGTGTCCTACCCATAAACTGGTGTAACATCATGCATCATGCATAATATGACTTCTCTATAACTTGACAGTCATATTTCTATGGTAAGCCTCAACTATGTTTTCCCGGTGTGATCATTTCCCATTGACTGTTGTAGGTTACTCTGCATTGCACTCCAAATTTGATTCCCTCCATTGGTTCTTATGTATTTTTTTTATCCTGCTGGGTACATGGAGGATACTATGGGTATATTTATTATACTTTTGATACTTTGTACATTGTTTTTTGTTATATACATCTTTTGGACAAAGATGTTGTTATCTTTTTATATTTCAGAACTTTAGATATCAGTACGATGCACTCTCACGTATGTGTCATATGCTCTGTTCTCATGAGAGCGATGTGTCTTATTAAAGCACAGGCTTCACTAAGATGGCAGCTGGGGCCTGCAATTACAGACACTTTTTATCCTTGTTGAAGCCATTCTTAACCTTTTTACCCCAGAGGAAAAGGCGAGCTGAAGTTACACTCTGCAGAATGGACACCCCCCCCCCCCCCCCTTCAAACAGCTCACAAGAACAGAGCTGATGCCGCATACACACGACCGTTTTTCACGACGTTAAAAATGCAATTTTTAAAATTGGGCATTAAAAACGATCGTGTGTAGGCTCCAGAGCATTTTTAATGACGTGAAAAATGGCCTAAAAAAATGAGAACCTGCTCTATTTTTTCACGTCGTTTTTCACGTCGTTTTTTTTTAACGACGCGAAAAACGGTAGTGTGTACGCTTTTACGAGGGGAAAAAAACGCGCATGCTCAGAATCAAGTATGAGACGGGAGCGCTCGTTCTGGTAAAACTAGCGTTCATAATGGAGATAGCACATTCGTCACGCTGTAACGGACTGAAAAGCACGAGGCTGAAAAGCGCGAATCGTCGCTCAACAAACTTTACTAACATGAAGGGAACTTCCCCTTCATAGTGCCGTCGTACGTGTTGTACATCACTGCGCTTTTGCTCGAGCGTTTTTTTTAATGACCGTGTGTACGCAAGACAGGCTTGAGAGGAAACAAGAAAAATCACGTCGAGAAAAACGTCGTTTTTGAAAATGACATTAAAAACGATTGTGTGTACGCGGCATGTTCTGGCGCTCCCTCCTCTGTCACCTTTTATCTCTTGGTGTCAGGAAAACTTGTGTTTCGTGCAGATAGCAGAGGAAGGAGGCAGCAGACAGAAATGCCACTTAATGCTCTGGATTGAGACAAGTGCACACTATAGAGGGATATGCTTTTTTCATTTTTCGACCACTTTAAGTCTTGACAATAAAACCTGGACGCCGATTGGTTACTATGAACAACAGATTCAATGTGCACCAGTTTTATTAACCCGCCCCCCCCCCCCAAGTGTTTGTTCTGTTGATTCTGGCTGATAGACTTGCACTGAGAGAGGAGCAGTGAGGCCCAATGACTGTATAGCACTTCTAAGCTAGGAAAAAGGTTTTGGGTTTATTAAGCAAATAAAGCCCCCCCCCCCCATATTTATTCTGACGGGTTTCTTTGAAACATTTTGTTTTTTTGGGGGTATTTTTTATGTACAAGTCTTCTCTCTTTCTTATATTACATACCCTGAATGCATATTTGTTGATGACTGACACCACGTCACGGAAGAGGATTTTGGAAGTAAAGGTGTGCCCGTGATACACGATAGGTTCTCCATTGGGGCCGTCCCAGGTGTCCACCTCCACGCAGCGGCAGCCTCTCTTCAGCGCCCTGTAGGGGGAAAACAGGACATTTTAGGATTTGTATATGAGGTCTCCACTCAAATGGAGAACTCTGCTCACAATAAAAAGGAGATATTATGTGAAAGCAGAGCTTTCCATAACTTTACATTTGTGTCAATATATTCCTGAGATGTCACAATATACAGCAGTGGTCTCCAAACTGCGGCCCGGGGGCCGGATGCCGCCCTTTGCTTGCATTTATCTGGCGCTTGGGGCACTTTTCCTCCCACTGACACCAACAACGGAGTACAATTCTTCCACGGACACCAACAATGAGGCACTATTCTTACAATGACATCAGCAATGAGGCGCTATTCCTCTCACTGACACCAATGACGGGGCACTATTCTTTCACTGACACCAATGATGTGGCACTATTCTTCCACTGACACCAACAATGAGGCACTATTCTTACAATGACATCAGGAATGTGGCGCTATTCCTCTCACTGACACCAATGACGGGGCGCTATTCTTCCACTGACACCAATGACGGGGCACTATTCTTCCACTGACACCAATGACGGGGCGCTATTCTTCCACTGACACCAATGATGGGGCACTATTCTTCCACTGACACCAACAATGAGGCACTATTCTTACATTGACATCAGCAATGAGGCGCTATTCCTCCCATTGACACCAATGATGGGGCACTATTCTTCCACTGATACCAATGATGGGGCACTATTCTTCCACTGACACCAATGATGGGGCACTATTTTTCCACTGACACCAACAATGAGGCACTATTCTTACATTGACATCAGCAATGAGGCGCTATTCCTCCCATTGACACCAACGATGGGGCACTATTCTTCCACTGATACCAATGATGGGGCACTATTCTTCCACTGACACCAATGACGGGGCACTATTCCTCCGACTGACACCAATGACGGGGCACTATTCTTCCACTGACACCAATGACGGGGCACTATTCTTCCACTGACACCAACAATGAGGCACTATTCTTACATTGACATCAGCAATGAGGTGCTATTCCTCCCATTGACACCAACGATGGGGCACTATTCTTCCACTGATACCAATGATGGGGCACTATTCTTCCACTGATACCAATGATGGGGCACTATTCTTCCACTGACACCAATGATGGGGCACTATTAGGGTTGCCACCTTTTCTTCAAGCCCAACCCGAACACTTTTGCGGCACAGGGCATTTATTTTATTTTTTTTGCAGTAAAGACTATAGGATTATAAAAGACCTGGGACACATTTGGGCGCCCCAAGGAGAGTAGTAATGTAGTGCACAGAGCGTGCCAGTGGGTGTGGCCAAATTGCCCTTGCTGACATCATCACCCCACCCTTCAGTGATGCCAAATCTGCCCCCAAACAGCCACCCACAGTGGCAACAGATTTGTGTATGACTATCTTGGTTACTTGGGGAGCCATAGTCTGGTCTGAATAATGTGTCCGGGTTTCAGGTGGACTGAAACCCGGACACATGATTCAAAACCCAAACTGTCCGGGGGAATCCTGGACAGGTGGCAACCCTAGGCACTATTCTTCCACTGACTCCAATGACGGGGCACTATTCTTCCACTGATAACCATCACGGGGCACTATTCTTCCACTGACAACAATGACGGGGCACTATTCTTCCCACAGACAACAATGAGGCACTATTTTTCCACTGACATCAGCAATGAAGCCCTATTCCTCCCATTGACACCAACAATGGTGCACTATTCTTCCACTGACACCAACGATGGGGCACTGTACTTCCACTGACACCAATGATGGGACACTATTCTTCCCACAGACACCAACAATGAGGCACTATTTTTCCACTGACATCAGCAATGAAGCCCTATTCCTCCCATTGACACTAACGATGGGGCACTATTCCTCCCACTGACACCAATCATGGGGCACTATTCCTCCCACTGACACAAATCATGGGGTACTATTCATCCACTGACACCAACAATGGCGCACTATTTCTCCCTCTAATGCCAAAGATGTACTGTTTACTCCCACTGACGCCAGGACAATTTCAACTTCCAATGGCAACAGTCCGGCCCCCCCTAAAGTCAGAAGGACAGTAAACAGGTCCTTTCTTTCGAAAGTTTGGAGACCCCTGATATACAGGAACAGTTCTTTTTAGAAAAAGTTTCACCTATTATCATCTATCTTCTGCAAGAAAGATCAAGCATTTCCTCTCTTCTTCTCCACCCCCAAGTGATTAGACTGCAACTTTGTATTAAAGTGGAGGTCCACCCTGAAAAAATCTTCACACTAAAAATTCTAAAAAAATAAATAAAAAATTAATAGAATTTTTTTTTTTTTATACTCACCCTAAATGCCTGTTGCTATGCGGAAGTCCCCTAATCTGCCTCTAATGTTCCTCTTCTCCGTCCGCGGTGGCTCTCCTTCCGCTTCCTCTTCTTGTGAATGGGCCGCGCTGCCTTCTGGGAACTGTGTGTATCCCAGGAGGCAAGCCGCCCATTCACAAAACGCCGTGCGAGTGGCGCATGCGCAGTAGGAAACGGGCAGTGAAGCCTTACGGCTTCACAGCCTGTTTCCCCTACTCAGAATGGAGGAGCCGGGAGCCTGCCAGCAGCGATCGATCGCCGCGGCAGGACCGACATCGCGGGAGAGTAGAACAGGTAAAGTGTCCTTATTAAAAGTCAGCAGCTACACTGTTAGTAGCTGCTGACTTATTTTTTTACTGCACCACCGCTTTAAGTCCCAAGGTGAGAGGATGCAGCCAGCACCGATTTGTGTCAGACATAGAGGCAGAGGTGATCCGGTCCTCTCCCCTGCCTGGGTATGGCGATGAGTGAGGAGAAGATGGCCCCCACCCACCCGTCTCCATATCACTGCAGGGCGGAAGCGACGTCACTTCCGCCCATAGCTCTTAAAGGGACTTTTTTTTATTTTTTTTTGCATTTTAGTGTAAATATGAGATGTGAGGTCTTTTTGTCCCCAGATCTCATATTTAAGAGGACCCGTCATGCTTTTCTCTATTACAAGGGATGTTTACATTCCTTGTAATAGGAATAAAAGTGACCCAAAATGTTTTTTTTTTTTAAAAACAGTGTCAAAATAAATAAAATAAAGTAAAATAAATAAGAAAAAAAAATATTTTTTAAAGCGCCCCGTCCCGACGAGCTCCCGCGCAGAAGTGAACGCATACGTGAGCAGCGCCCGCATATGAGTTATCGTCACAATCGTTAGAGTGAGAGCAATAATTCTAGCCCTAGACCTCCTCTGTAACTCAAAACATGTAAAAAAAATTAAACGTCGCCTATGGAGATTTTTAAGTGTAAAAGTTTGTCGCCATTCCACGAGCGGGCGCAACTTTGAAGCGTGACATGTTGGGTATCAATTTACTCGGCGTAACATTATCTTTCACAATATTAAAAAAAATTTGGCAAACCTTACTGTTGTCTTATTTTTTAATTCAAAAAAGTGATCTTTTTCCAAAAAAAGTGCGCTTTTAAAATCGCTGCGCAAATACGTTGTGACAAAAAGTATTGCAACGACCGCCATTTTATTCTCTAGGGTGTTAGAATTATTTTTTATAATTTTTGGGGGTTCTAAGTAATTTTCTAGCAAAAAAAAAATGTTTTTAACTTTTAAACACCAAATCTCAGAAAGAGGCCAGGGCTTAAAGTGGTTGTAAACCCACTTATGCAACTTGCACCTACAGGTAAGCCTATATTAAGGCTTACCTGTAGGTGCAAGAAATATCTCCTAAACCTACACGGATATTTGCAAAAAAGACATGCACCAATGTCTACGGCGCATTCAGTCAGAATCCCCATTCACAAATCCGGATTTGACAGCTCCCGCGCGCTTGCGGCGAGTGACGTCTTCGCCGCTCTGGCCAATCACAGCGCTGGAGCGGCGATACCCGGAAGTAACCTTCCGGGTATCTGTGGAGTGATGGCTACGGCCGGAGGGGGAGACGAGAACGGCTTCGGGGGCCCCGATCTAAGGTAAGTGATGCATAATGAGCTAGTATGCTAGTCATACTAGCTCATTATGGCTTTGTCTTGCAGGTGTTTTTATTTTAAAAAAAAAACGGGTTTACAAACACTTTAAGTGGTTAATTTTCTGTTATCTTCTAATTTGATAAAGAATTAGGCAATTATCGTTCACCTAATCCTCATATCTTCCAGGTTGAGGAGTAATGATTATATAAATATATATTGGCATCCCTGAGACTACAGAGGAGGCTTTGGCTGGTGAGAAATTCATTCCAGACACCTGATAATGTAAATATAATTTGATAATATTGATAATGTAAATATAATGGTATCCTTATTAATAATGTAAATATAAATGTATAATAATGGTATTGTAAATATAATGGTATCTTTATTAATAATTTAAATATAATTGTATCCTAATAAATAATGTACATATAATTGCATAATATTGGTATTGTAAATATAATGATATCCTTATTTATAATGTAAATATAATGGTATCCTAATGTAAATATAATTGTATAATATTGATAATATAAATATAATTGTATAATATTGATAATAATGTAAATAATGTAAATATAACAGTATCCTTATTAATAATGTAAATATAACTGTATCATTATTACTAATGTAAATATAATTGTATAGTATTGTTATTGTAAATATAATGATATCCTTATTTATAATGCAAATATAATTCTATCCTTACTGATAATGTTAATATAATTGTATTTTATTGATAATGTAAATATAACAGTATCCTTATTAATAATGTAAATATAATTGTATCATTTTTACTAATGTAAATATAATTGTATAATATTGATAATGTAAATATAATGATATCCTTATTAATAATGTAAATATAATTGTATCATTATTACTAATGTAAATATAATTGTATCCTTAATGATAATGTAATGCAAAGCAGGGATACAGATCTTTGCCTACCCCTAGCAAAAGACACAGTACACAAGCACAGGCTAGGAACACATTTAACCTTTTGATTGCCCCTGACATTAACTCCTTCCCTGCCAGTGTCATTAGTACAGTGACAGTGCATATTTTTAGCACTGATCATTGTATTAGTGGCACTGGTCCCCAAAAAGTGTCAAAAGTGTCAGTTAGTTTCCGATTTGCCCGCAGCAATATCACAGTCCCGCTGTAAGTCGCTGATCGCCGCCATAACTAGTAAAAAAAATATATATATACCATAGTTTTGTGCAAACCAATCAATATACGCCTATTGGGATTTATTTTACCAAAAATATGTAGCAGAATACATATTGGCCTAAACTAATGAAGAATTTCGATTTTTTCAAAAAAATTTATTGGATGTGTTTTGTAGCACAAAGAAAAAACAAACGCTCTTTTTTTTGTTTATAGCACAAAAAATAAAAACCGCAAAGGTGATCAAATACCACCAAAAGAAAGCTCTATTTGTGGGGAAAAAAGGACATCAATTTTATTTGGGTACAGCGTCGTACGACCGCGCAATTGTCAGTTAAATTAACGCAGTGCCGTATGGCAAAAAATAGCCTGGTCATGAAGGGGAGATCAAGTGGTTAAAGTAGCTTCTCAAAAGCGCTTTACAAGGACAAGAGAAACAAAAACATGAAAAATACACAGGATAAAACAAAAGTAAAAATGGAAAAAAGCTTGACTAAAGAAAAAAAGTTTTTAAATTTAATTTGAACGCGTTTAGAGAAGATGACTCTCAGATGTT
This sequence comes from Rana muscosa, assembly GCA_029206835.1. Classification (NCBI taxonomy): domain Eukaryota; kingdom Metazoa; phylum Chordata; class Amphibia; order Anura; family Ranidae; genus Rana; species Rana muscosa. The sequence continues at coordinate 466,092,646 of CM055127.1, forward strand.
CTTTGGAATTGCAGAGGTCTGGGGCGTAGCAGGAGAAGGCTCTGTCTCCCATGGAGTGTGAGTAGGGGGGGACACACAGACAAGCAGAATTGGAGGGGCGAAGGTTATGAGGAGGGGGGGTAAATTAATAAAAGTTTAGAGAGATAATGGGGTGCCAAGCCATGAAAGTGGTTGTACACCCTGTACAACCACTTTTCCCTACAGGTAAGCCTATAATAAGGCTTACCTGTAGGTACTAGAAATATCTCCTAAACCTCTACGGTTTAGAAGATATTCGCCATAGAAGCCGGCGCCGACATAATCGGCGCATGCGCACTAAAGAAAGGGCACGATACGTGGCATGCGTGGGAGTGACGTCACGCGTCCCCGGCCAATAGCAGAGCCAAAGTCCACGGCCCCGGAAGCAAGAGGGGTTGAAGATGGACGGGATGAGAGAGAGAGAGAGAGGGGACATCGCTGACATCGCAGGCTTTTTCTGCAGGCAAGTGGCACATAATGGGCTAGTATGCGATGCATACTAGCCCATTATGCTTTTACTTTGCAGGGAACAAAGAGGAAGAAAAACCCATCAGGGTTTACTTCCTCTTGAACAGCATTATAGGTGAGCAAGAAGATCTCAAAGTCTATGCAAAACCTCCAGGATAGGGGTAAAATGTTGACTTGTACCAGACCTAGTCAGGATTCTGGCTGCAGAATTTTGTACATATTGTAGTCAATTAATAGTGGATATAGGTACACCAGTGAGTAGAGCATTGCATTAGTTAAGTCGGGAGAACACAAATGTATGGATCAGCTTTTCAACTACATTGTATTATAGCATAGGATGCAGCCAAATGTCTCTGAAGTGGAAAAAAGGCACAACATGCTGTGACCGCACACAGTAAACGAAATGGGTGTACTATCACTCACCGGATGTAGCCCTCCACACTGCTCTGCCCCCGGAGCTGGTCCTCCATCAGGTAGGTATTATGGGAGGAGGAGATGAAATAGCGGCACAGTGGCTGCGTCATGTCCTGGTAGAGCAGCGTGTGGCTCACGTTAAATATGGATCCCTCCGGAGACAACAAATATATGAGAAAGCCGTCAATGCTGAGAGCGTGGAGCTTCTTCGCTACAAAGCACAAATATATCTGCATTAATGAACTTGTCTCAGTTTAGCTCAAATAAAGCCAGGAAACATACAAATGCAACTGACACATTGCTAATTTGATCAATCTACCCTGCTACCCTGATCTCCCACAGCTGGACATGTGACCAGATGCCCAGGTATTTGTGACCTGACCTCTGCTAAAAGGGTTTAGATCAAGGGTAGGCAAACTCGGCCCTTCAGCTGTAGTGAAACTACAAGTCCCATGAGACATTGAAAGACCCTGATAATCACAGGCATGACTCCTAGAGGCAGAGGCATGATGGGATTTGTAGTTTCAGCACAGCTGGAGTGCTGAGGTTGCCTATCCCTGGTTTAGATGATTGATGTTTAGATGCTTGGTGGCCTTGCATAAGCAGGCATTTGGTCATATGGCTAGTTGTTTTCAAACACTAGACCCAAACTATGCAAATAACCATAAAACAGTAGCTTGACCTTTTGACATATTTGACCATGGCATGGATGAATATACAGTAGAAAAAATATAAATAGTGGCGCTAAACCAAAGTTAAAAAACAAATAGTGACAATATGACATACTAATTTGTCATACATACAGTGCATGAAACCCTTGTTAATAACGTGTCAAAAAATAATAAACAAACCTAAAAATATATAATTGACTTATAACAAAAATCAATGAATTCCCTATATATGTGGTATAAATGTAAATAAACATGTGATATACTACACATATGTCGCACTAAGCGTCAGTCTGCGTAATCAAAAATTCTGTCCAAAGCAAATAAACTGAAACACCCGTGCATAAATCAAATCCAAAAAATTCCACAGTGCTTGTCTGAAGAGTGACATCCACCACCGAATACAGGTCAGCAGCTTACCGGATTAAATTGGTCCCCTATGACGGAGGACCTATAATCGCATCAAAGCAATCCCAGTTAGATGGTAAGAATTCCTGTATCCACCTCTTCAAACGAAACTCCCACAGCAAAAGGCAAGCAGTATGACCGCAACAGTACCATGTAAAAGAGGAAAGGAATGCCTCGCTGGTGTAAAATCCTTGGGTTTATTAATACAAATTATGAAAAAACACTTACAGAAATGTTGCAAGGAAACAGCCTTGAACTTGCGGCGCCGGCCGGACGCCGACAAGTAAACCCGTCCTAGGAGATCGAGCAGTAAGGGGATGACGTCACCACGTCGCTCGGTCCGCCCTACGCGTTTCGTGATAGGTCACTTCGTCTCGGGGCACGGGCGGCGTGGTGCGTCACCCCCTCTTGTAGTAAACACAATAACAAACCAAACCTCGTTCTGGGGGAAAGCGCACGCGCACTTCGAGGACAGACAACCAAGCCTCTATTCAGATGGAGTGACAGAGAATACACCATTAATAAAATGATGCTCCGGCACTCCGCGCATGCGTAATTCCCCCAAGAACTAGAGGGAAAGACATCTGCATGCCGCACTCCGCAGCCGCCTTCATCTACCGCGAGATGACCCCGCAAAGACAAAGAACGGCAACCGGAAATGCGGCAAAAACTAACAAAAATAATATATAAAAAATGTATTTATTTTTATACAAAAAAAATTTATATGGCAAAATTCCCAAAGGGTTGGTTCACCGGAACTTCCCCCAAGAGGGTAGATGGAAAAGCCAAAAAATAAATAAAAACCAAGATAAATTAAAACAGACAGGACAAATTGTTATAAAGTGCATGTCATGATCGTACACGCACAAACAACCATTTCCTATCAGACCCATTACAGGTACATTTAAAAACCACTACAAAATTAACAAAATTTTATATTATTTAAATTCATAAACCCACACAATCAATTAAGATTTCTACCATACATCCATACACACACACCTAATTGGCTGCGTGCAGGGAAAGGAAGTAAACCATCAGGGGAGACCAACCTATGGGTGAACATGAGGCAATCTTAAAAATTCGTCACATGTGGACCCACAAAAGTCCCCCTGAGTGTTCACCAATGTATGTACTAAATGGCTATTGTGTCATACATAAAAAATAATTTAAAATTTAAAAATTGTAAAAAATACAATATAAACAATTCATGTCTGTTAATAAACATTGGCAATAAACACCAATGTCATGTTGTCCAAACGATTGACCTGCTTGGATGTGCATATTCCCAAGGGGACTACATCATTACCCATCAAACTCATAGGCCCCAACTCCAATCAAAATAAAAGATCAGACTGGGCCCCAGAGTCTATAGACATCAACGCATGCACCAACTACGAATTGTTGATGAATGCGTTGATGTCAGTGTCAACGTTCAGGCCAAAAGGCACATAAGACTTCAAGCGGTATATCCAAGCCATCTCCTGTCTGGATATCTCCCTCACTAGTGAGCTGCCCCTCCAGTGGGGTCTATATTTGTCTATAGCCACGAATAAAGTCTTAGAAGGGTCTCTCTTATGTACAAGATCGTAATGTCTTGATACGGAGTGCTTATCGAAGCCCTTTCTGATGTTGGTTATATGCTCGTTTAGTCTAACCCTCAGTGCCCTCTTGGTCCTCCCCACATACTGGAGTCCACAAGGGAACTGAATAAGGTAGACCACCCCCTCGGAGGAACAGGTTATAAATGGTTCCACCTCATAGGATCGTCCTGTACTAGTTGATGTAAACTGACAGATCTTCCTATCCTGACAAGCATTTAATGAGCAGACCTGACACTTTTTGCATCTATGATAGCCAGTCAAATTTTGCAAAAAAGTCCTGTGTTCCCTAGGGGGATCTTGTACACTCGGCGCAACCCGATTCGACAATGAAGATGCTCCCCTAAAAACAACTGACGGTCTGTCAGGTAAAATGGGTGCTAGTAATTGATCACTCGCAAGCACATGCCAATGCTTGCAGATCAACCGTTTAATGCTCTGGTGCTGGGCAGAAAAAGTGGTAATGAATGGAAGTGAATAATCTCCCCCATTCTCATCCCTTACCCGATCCCTCAAAAGTGAGGTTATCAGGCTACGTACTTACCGAGGCCGAGATGCCGAGAGTGGTTCACCCTTGCACCCAAGCGCACTCCGCCCCCTGGAGGTGAGACAGGGAGAGGACAGCACGAGGGAGCACTGGCCACCAGCAGGTAGAGGTGTCTTGCTGAAGAATCTAGCAGGGATGAGTCTGAAGAACAGGCCAGGAGTCAAACACCAAGGGTAGACAGGGTCAAACAGCAAGCAGTAGCAAAGGTACAAGTCCGTTTAGGAGTTTAGCAGAAGGCACCAGAATAGTCAGGTTAGGCAAGAAGTCCAGGGTACAGGCAGAAGGTAGAGGGCTGGAGACAGGCAGCAGATCCGGGTCACAGGCCGAGGGTCAAGCACAAGGAGAGAGGTAGAAGTCCGTTTAGCAAGCCAAGGGGTCAGGTTCAGGAGAAGCAGAAGCGTAGTCAAATCCGGTCCGGGTCACAGCAGGAGAACTTTAACTTCTTTCAGGCACAAGGAAACACAGGAAAGCTGACAAACCAGCAACCAGATAGTGTTACTGCGTCTGTTTAAATAGGCCTGCCTGTAGTCCCATTGGCGAGCTATTGCGCATGCGCATTCGTCGTTGCGCCGGTGCGCGCACCCGAGCACGCCGAAGCGTCGTCCCGCCACGCACGCGCCGATGCGCCGTTTTGCCGCGCATGCGCACTGAGCGCAGATTGGTGACAACAGACGGGGAATTTCCCTGACAGTGCCCCCCCGAGGGGCGGACTCCGGACGCCCAGACTGGCCATTAATTCCGGATGTTCTTGGTGAAAGGCTCGTATTAGGCGAGGAGCATGCAAGTTCCTGGATGGTTCCCAGGAGTTGTCTTCCGGGGGGTACCCCTTCCATTTAACCAAGTATTGTAACTGTCTGCCTTTTTTCCTACAGCCCAGGATGGATTCCATCTCAAATTCTTTTTCCCCATCTATTTCAACTGGTGGTGGAGGAGGTTCATCTCTTCCAGGAAAGGCGTTGGGAATGATGGGTTTTAATAAAGATGAATGGAACACTGGGTGAATCCTATAGGAATCAGGTAATGCTAGTTCAAAAGCCACAGGATTAATAGCTCGTTTGATCTTGAAGGGCCCGATAAATCTAGGGCCGAGCTTTCGAGAGGGAATAGGCAATCTGAGGTTGGCGGCGGAAAGCCAAACTTTTTCCCCGACTCTGAACGCCGGGTTTTCCTTCCTCCCCCGGTCATAAAATTTCTTGTAGGATCCTTGGGCATTCCGTATCATCTCCTGGAGTCTTTGGAAATTCGCCTGGACAGAGGCCACTCGGTCCTGGACCGCGGGAACAGGGCTCTCGGGGATGTTTTCAGGGAGAAAGGAGGGATGAAAACCGAAATTGGCCCAAAAGGGGGTTTGATTGGTAGCAGAATGCATTGAATTGTTATAGGCAAACTCTGCGTAAGGAAGTAGAGATGCCCAGTCATCCTGGGAAGCAGAGCAGAAACAACGGAGGTATTGCTCCAGGGTCTAATTGGTTCTTTCTGTCTGGCCATTGCTTTGGGGGTGGTACGCTGACGAGAGGCAGGTTTTGACTTCTAGTGACTTGCAGAGTTCCTTCCAGAATTTCGAAGTGAACTGGACACCTCTGTCGGAGGTGATACTCTTTGGTATTCCATGAAGCCTGGTTATCTCCTTAAAAAAGATTTGAGCAGTATCCATGGCTGAAGGTGTCCCAATCATCGGTAAAAAGTGAGCCATTTTTGAGAGGCGGTCCACAACGACCAGAATCGTGGTAAACCCTCCGGAGGAAGGCAAGTCCACGATAAAGTCCATGGACACGTCCGCCCAAGGGCGCTCAGGAATGGGTAAGGGCTTGAGCAGGCCCCAACTCTTGGTGTTTGACCCCTTGTTACGCTGACACTGAGTGCAGGAAGCGACATAAGACTTACAATCTTGCCTCCAGCCTGGCCACCAGAAGGAGCGGGAGACAAGTTCCGACAATTTACGTGCTCCGAAGTGACCTGCCAGTTTGAGATCGTGGAAGGTCCTCAAGACCAGCGGTCTTGTTTCCAGAGGGACGAAAATCTTGTCCTGGGACCAGAATAGGCCGTCCCGCTTCTCCAGGGAGGTAGTGACCGGATCAGAGCAGAGCCCGGAAGCGATTTTAATAGAGGTGAGTAGATCGGCCCGGGGAATCAACAGAAAGTTCTGAGCTGACAGAATGGTGCCCGGTTGGGCCGACTGAGGGGTTTCCGGAAACATCCTGGATAGCGCATCCGCCTTCCCATTCTTGGAGCCGGGTCTATAGGAAATGTGAAAGTTGAACCGGGTGAAGAAAAGGGCCCAACGGGCCTGCCTGGGGCGTAGACGTTGAGCTGTTCTTAAGTACTCTAGATTTTTATGATCTGTGAAGATCATGATGGGGTGTACTGCCCCCTCCAGAAGGTATCGCCATTCCTCCAGTGCGAATTTTATGGCCAGTAATTCCCGGTCCCCTACATCATAGTTTTGCTCCGGGGGAGTCAACTTTTTAGAGGCAAAGGCTACTGGATACAGGAGAGCCTTGGGGCCTCGTCTTTGAGAGAGGATGGCTCCGATGGCTGTCTCAGAGGCGTCCACTTCCAGGGTGAACGGCAGTAGAGGATCCGGGTGCTGAAGTACTGGTGCTGAAGTGAAGACGTCCTTGAGGCGAGAGAAGGCCTCTTGAGCTTCTGGAGACCAGTGAAAACGGTTATTTTGCCGGGTAAGTTGGGTTATTGGGGCCACAATGGAGGAAAAGCCCACGATGAATCTCCTATAGAAGTTGGCGAAGCCTATAAACCGCTGTACCCCCTTCTTGTCGGTTGGGGCTGGCCAGTCCTGAATGGCCTTCACCTTCTGCGGGTCCATCGCGACCCCATCGATGGAAATGATAAAGCCGAGGAACTGTACGGTGGTCTTTTCGAACTCGCATTTCTCAGCTTTGAGGTAGAGTTTGTGCTTCCGAAGGATGGTGAGGACCTTCATGACATGAGCCCGGTGGAGTTCGATGTTGGTGGAAAAGATGAGGATATCGTCCAGGTACACTACTAAGAAGTCATCAAGGTGCTGTCTGAAAATGTCGTTGACTAGGTGTTGGAAGGTGGCTGGAGCATTACAAAGACCAAACGGCATGACCGAATACTCAAAGTGTCCGAAACGAGATCTGAAGGCGGTTTTCCACTCGTCTCCGGCCCTGATTCTGATAAGATTGTAGGCCCCCCGTAGATCCAGTTTGGAAAAGACCCGAGCAGATCGGAAGCGCTGAAAAAGCTCCGGAATAAGGGGTAGTGGGTACCTGTTCTTAATGGTTATCTTGTTTAGGTCCCGGTAATCGATACAGGGTCTTAAGGACCCGTCTTTCTTTTCCACAAAGAAGATTCCTGCACCGGCTGGAGAGGAGGAAGGGCGAATAAATCTTTTCTGGAGGTTTTCATCAATATAAGCCTTGAGGGCTTTCAACTCGGTTTCGGACAACGGAAAGATACGTCCGAACGGAATTTTAGAGCCCGGCAAGAGATCGATAGGGCAATCATAGGGCCGATGAGGTGGTAGATGGTCGGCTTGCTGCTTATCGAACACGTCCCGGAATTCTAGATAGACTGAAGGAACATGCTGTAGGTTGTCCGGCTTGGCAATCATGGAAGCGCAGACCGTAGAGGCAGAGGCAAGACAGTTCTGGGAACAATAGGAGGAGGTGAAGCTAACCTCTTTCTTCACCCAATTTATGAGGGGCTCGTGTGCCTGTAGCCAGGGAAGACCCAGGATGATGGGGAACATCGGGGAAGGTATGAGGTCTAACCGGAGAAGTTCTTGATGACCCGAGTCAGAGATGGCAAGGATAGGTTTGGTTTCCTGCGTGATCAGCCCTGAACGGGGCAAGGACCCATCCGCCAGGTGGATCTGAAGGCAGTGGTCCTTAGGTTGAGTGGGGACATGGAATCTTGAGGCTAAGGCAGAGTCCAGGAAACAGCTGCAGGCTCCAGAATCAATAATTGCCGGGAGGCGGATTGCCCCTTCCGGCAGCTGTAGAGACACAAAGAGAATGACATAAGACTGAGGGTTGTCAAAGAGTTGATAGTTTAAAGTGTCTTTAGAGATAGACTTACTAGGTCTTACGGGGCAGTTGAGGAGGAAGTGGCCGGCACCCCCGCAATATAGGCACAGATTGGCCTGGCGCCTTCGCTGTTTTTCCTCAGGAGTCAGGGGAGCCCGAACCAACCCGAGCTGCATGGGTTCTGGCTCAGGAAGAGGTGTGACTGCAGGCGCAGAGGTTGGTGGGTAGTGAGGTACAGTCCTGGACGGAGGCCAGTTGGGACGAGGAGATTGAAATCGCTCCGCCCGTCATTCACGCAGACGCCTATCGAGTTGTATGGCGGATTGGATCAGGTTCTCCAAGGTAGTGGGGGTTTCGATCCTGGCCAGCTCGTCCTTGAGAGTCTCAGATAGTCCCTGGCGGTATTGGTATCTGAGGGCCGCCTCATTCCATTTGGTGTCGGCGGACCATTTCCTAAATTCCGACGTATAGTCTTCCACCGGTCTTCTCCCCTGAGTTAGGTTATGGAGGACGGACTCGGCCGTGGCTGATCGCTGGGGATCATCGTATAATTGAGCCATATGTTCAAAAAATGTCTCTACTGAGTCCAATATGGGGCTCTGTTGCTCCATCAGGCCATGGGCCCAGGCTTGAGGGTCATCCGTTAAGAGAGAGATGATAAACCCCACTTTTACTGCTTCCGAAGAGAAGGTCCTTGGTTGGAGGGCAAGGTAGAGGGAGCAGGCGTTTTTAAAGGCCCGGTATTTTTTGCGGACACCCGAAAAACGTTCCGGAATAGGGACCCTGGGTTCAGGGGTGGCCATCACTACTGTAGAACTCGTAGGTACTTGGGAGTTGGTGGCGGTATTGGCAGAGGTGGCACCTGTGGGGTCTGGTCCTAGGAGACCGGTGAGCTGTTGAAGACGGCCATCAATCTGAGTATATCCCTCTTGGAGTCTTTGGACAGTGTCCGTTAGGGTGGAGACCTGCTGGCAGAGGGTGTCAAATGGGGAACGCACTCTGTCGGCCTCAGACATCTGGCTGGTTTGTACTATCAGGCTACGTACTTACCGAGGCCGAGATGCCAAGAGTGGTTCACCCTTACACCCAAGCGCACTCCGCCCCCTGGAGGTGAGACAGGGAGAGGACAGCACGAGGGAGCACTGGCCACCAGCAGGTAGAGGTGTCTTGCTGAAGAATCTAGTAGGGATGAGTCTGAAGAACAGGCCAGGAGTCAAACACCAAGGGTAGACAGGGTCAAACAGCAAGCAGTAGCAAAGGTACAAGTCCGTTTAGGAGTTTAGCAGAAGGCACCAGAATAGTCAGGTTAGGCAAGAAGTCCAGGGTACAGGCAGAAGGTAGAGGGCTGGAGACAGGCAGCAGATCCGGGTCACAGGCCGAGGGTCAAGCACAAGGAGAGAGGTAGAAGTCCGTTTAGCAAGCCAAGGGGTCAGGTTCAGGAGAAGCAGAAGCGTAGTCAAATCCGGTCCGGGTCACAGCAGGAGAACTTTAACTTCTTTCAGGCACAAGGAAACACAGTAAAGCTGACAAACCAGCAACCAGATAGTGTTACTGCGTCTGTTTAAATAGGCCCGCCTGTAGTCCCATTGGCGAGCTATTGCGCATGCGCATTCGTCGTTGCGCCGGTGCGCGCACCCGAGCACGCCGAAGCGCCGTCCCGCCACGCACGCGCATGTGCCGATGCGCCGTTTTGCCGCGCATGCGCACTGAGCGCAGATTGGTGACAACAGACGGGGAATTTCCCTGACAGAGGTTCTATCTATCTCTCTGGTTGTTTGCACCAGCTTAGACATGGCAGTTGGATCATACCCCTTTTCCAAGAATCTTTTAGAGAGAATGGCTGCCTGGCTATCAAAAGCTTCCACCTCCGTACAATTTCGTCGCAGTCTTGTGAACTGGCCCTGGGGAACCGCCCTAAGCCAAGGCGCATAGTGGCAACTGTCCAGGGGGATATAGGAGTTTCTATCCGTCTGTTTGAAGAAAGTAGTAGTAATAAAACTATTCTCTGCAACAGAAATGGTCAGGTCCAAAAAATTTATACTCTCTTGACTAGCCTCAAAAGAAAAAACTATGCCTCTACTATTATCATTGAGGGATCGCATGTACTCATATAAATCAGATTCGGTTCCATCCCATAGGAGGAGGACGTCGTCGATGTACCTCGCCCAGAGCACTACCTCTGGTCTCCGGCAAACATCCACGACGTCCTCCTCCCACTTAGCCATAAAGAGGTTGGCAAGGCTGGGGGCATACTTAGCCCCCATTGCCACACCCCTATCCTGCCGGTAAAATTGATTGTCGAACCAGAAATAATTGTGGCTAGCCGCATATTTCAAAAGGGTCATAACAAATTCAATCTGGCGGGGATCTAGGCCAGAGCCTCTATCCAAATATAATTTAACCGCCTCAAGGCCCAGGTCATGGGGAATGATGGTATAAAGGGAGGTCACGTCTGCCGTGACCAACCAAAGCCCATTTGTGGGTACCAGACTAGCCAAGATGTTAATGACCTGTCTGGTGTCCTTAATGTAAGAGGGTATCGCCCGGACCAAGGGCTGCAAGAAAAAATCAATATACTTGCCCACCCGGGACGTGACAGAATCGATGCCACTGACTATAGGCCGTCCCGGGGGGCAAGTCTGATTTTTGTGGATCTTCGGGAGATAGTAAATCACCGGGGTGCGAGGAGCACACGGCACCAAAAACAATCTCTCCTTATCATTTAAGATTCCACTCTGAAAGCCCTGGTCTACAATAGCCTCCAACTCCTTTTTATACTTAAATACTGGGTCTCTAATCAGGGGAGTGTAGGTTTCTAAATCGTCAACGATTCGGTGCATCTCCTTTAGGTAATCACACCTATCGAGAACCACAATCCCACCCCCCTTGTCCGCAGGCCTGATTACCAATGCTTTGTTGGAACAAAGAGACTCCAAACCACTTTCCAGGTCCTTTTGCATCTTAACCTTTTTAATTTTTAACCCTTCCAAATCCCTCAGTACTACATCACGAAACACTCTAATACTGGGTGCAAGAGACCCAGGTGGATTGAACAATGATGCATTCGCCAGATTAGTATGACAAAATTCTGGCGGGGGACCCGTCTTATCCTTAATTGGATTAGACAAAAAATGTCTCTTGATATTCAATTTTCTTGCGAATTTATGAACATCCATAAATGTCTGAAACTTGCTCAGGTTTCTAGGAGGAGCATATTTCAGACCTTTATCCAAGAGTCTCTTTTCTGGGTCTGTTAATGGTTGTTGGCTTAAATTGAAAATGCCCAACCCTACACCCTCTTTCTTTTTGGCCGACTGGTAATAACCAGGAATATAACATTCCAACTCAGAATCGTTTTTTTCCCCTGTCGGATTCATTTGGGCCCGAAGGGATTGGATCCACTGATAGGGGATATGGCCATTTTAGTGCAGAGAGGAATGCTCAGATGTATTATCCTAATCATTATGATGGTTCTCATGGTCAATCTGGGTCCTACCCTCCTCATGGCCCACCTGACCATCGGACCAACCCAAGTTGGGGTTTTCCCAGAAGTCATCAAGGTCGATGGGGTCCTATAGGACAAGGAGAGGCACAAGAGGGGGTAGGCGGGCCCAGTCGGCCAAAAAGAAAGAGGGTGTAGGGTTGGGCATTTTCAATTTAAGCCAACAACCATTAACAGACCCAGAAAAGAGACTCTTGGATAAAGGTCTGAAATATGCTCCTTCTAGAAACCTGAGCAAGTTTCAGACATTTATGGATGTTCATAAATTCGCAAGAAAATTGAATATCAAGAGACATTTTTTGTCTAATCCAATTAAGGATAAGACGGGTCCCCCGCCAGAATTTCGATATACTAATCTGGCGAATGCATCATTGTTCAATCCACCTGGGTCTCTTGCACCCAGTATTAGAGTGTTTCGTGATGTAGTACTGAGGGATTTGGAAGGGTTAAAAATTAAAAAGGTTAAGATGCAAAAGGACCTGGAAAGTGGTTTGGAGTCTCTTTGTTCCAACAAAGCATTGGTAATCAGGCCTGCGGACAAGGGGGGTGGGATTGTGGTTCTCGATAGGTGTGATTACCTAAAGGAGATGCACCGAATCGTTGACGATTTAGAAACCTACACTCCCCTGATTAGAGACCCAGTATTTAAGTATAAAAAGGAGTTGGAGGCTATTGTAGACCAGGGCTTTCAGAGTGGAATCTTAAATGATAAGGAGAGATTGTTTTTGGTGCCGTGTGCTCCTCGCACCCCGGTGATTTACTATCTCCCGAAGATCCACAAAAATCAGACTTGCCCCCCGGGACAGCCTATAGTCAGTGGCATCGATTCTGTCACGTCCCGGGTGGGCAAGTATATTGATTTTTTCTTGAAGCCCTTGGTCCGGGCGATACCCTCTTACATTAAGGACACCAGACAGGTCATTAACATCTTGGCTAGTCTGGTACCCACAAATGGGCTTTGGTTGGTCACGGCAGACGTGACCTCCCTTTATACCATCATTCCCCATGACCTGGGCCTTGAGGCGGTTAAATTATATTTGGATAGAGGCTCTGGCCTAGATCCCCGCCAGATTGAATTTGTTATGACCCTTTTGAAATATGCGGCTAGCCACAATTATTTCTGGTTCGACAATCAATTTTACCGGCAGGATAGGGGTGTGGCAATGGGGGCTAAGTATGCCCCCAGCCTTGCCAACCTCTTTATGGCTAAGTGGGAGGAGGACGTCGTGGATGTTTGCCGGAGACCAGAGGTAGTGCTCTGGGCGAGGTACATCGACGACGTCCTCCTCCTATGGGATGGAACCGAATCTGATTTATATGAGTACATGCGATCCCTCAATGATAATAGTAGAGGCATAGTTTTTTCTTTTGAGGCTAGTCAAGAGAGTATAAATTTTTTGGACCTGACTATTTCTGTTGCAGAGAATAGTTTTATTACTACTACTTTCTTCAAACAGACGGATAGAAACTCCTATATCCCCCTGGACAGTTGCCACTATGCGCCTTGGCTTAGGGCGGTTCCCCAGGGCCAGTTCACAAGACTGCGACGAAATTGTACGGAGGTGGAAGCTTTTGATAGCCAGGCAGCCATTCTCTCTAAAAGATTCTTGGAAAAGGGGTATGATCCAACTGCCATGTCTAAGCTGGTGCAAACAACCAGAGAGATAGATAGAACCTCACTTTTGAGGGATTGGGTAAGGGATGAGAATGGGGGAGATTATTCACTTCCATTCATTACCACTTTTTCTGCCCAGCACCAGAGCATTAAACGGTTGATCTGCAAGCATTGGCATGTGCTTGCGAGTGATCAATTACTAGCACCCATTTTACCTGACAGACCGTCAGTTGTTTTTAGGGGAGCATCTTCATTGTCGAATCGGGTTGCGCCGAGTGTACAAGATCCCCCTAGGGAACACAGGACTTTTTTGCAAAATTTGACTGGCTATCATAGATGCAAAAAGTGTCAGGTCTGCTCATTAAATGCTTGTCAGGATAGGAAGATCTGTCAGTTTACATCAACTAGTACAGGACGATCCTATGAGGTGGAACCATTTATAACCTGTTCCTCCGAGGGGGTGGTCTACCTTATTCAGTGCCCTTGTGGACTCCAGTATGTGGGGAGGACCAAGAGGGCACTGAGGGTTAGACTAAACGAGCATATAGCCAACATCAGAAAGGGCTTCGATAAGCACTCCGTATCAAGACATTACGATCTTGTACATAAGAGAGACCCTTCTAAGACTTTATTCGTGGCTATAGACAAATATAGACCCCACTGGAGGGGCAGCTCACTAGTGAGGGAGATATCCAGACAGGAGATGGCTTGGATATACCGCTTGAAGTCTTATGTGCCTTTTGGCCTGAACGTTGACACTGACATCAGCGCATTCATCAACAATTCGTAGTTGGTGCATGCGTTGATGTCTATAGACTCTGGGGCCCAGTCTGATCTTTTATTTTGATTGGAGTTGGGGCCTATGAGTTTGATGGGTAATGATGTAGTCCCCTTGGGAATATGCACATCCAAGCAGGTCAATCGTTTGGACAACATGACATTGGTGTTTATTGCCAATGTTTATTAACAGACATGAATTGTTTTTATTGTATTTTTTACAATTTTTAAATTTTAAATTATTTTTTATGTATGACACAATAGCCATTTAGTACATACATTGGTGAACACTCAGGGGGACTTTTGTGGGTCCACATGTGACGAATTTTTAAGATTGCCTCATGTTCACCCATAGGTTGGTCTCCCCTGATGGTTTACTTCCTTTCCCTGCACGCAGCCAATTAGGTGTGTGTGTATGGATGTATGGTAGAAATCTTCATTGATTGTGTGGGTTTATGAATTTAAATAATATTAAATTTTGTTAATTTTGTAGTGGTTTTTAAATGTACCTGTAATGGGTCTGATAGGAAATGGTTGTTTGTGCGTGTACGATCATGACATGCACTTTATAACAATTTGTCCTGTCTGTTTTAATTTATCTTGGTTTTTATTTATTTTTTGGCTTTTCCATCTACCCTCTTGGGGGAAGTTCCGGTGAACCAACCCTTTGGGAATTTTGCCATATAATTTTTTTTTGTATAAAAATAAATAAATTTTTTATATATTATTTTTGTTAGTTTTTGCCGCATTTCCGGTTGCCGTTCTTTGTCTTTGCGGGGTCATCCCGCGGTAGATGAAGGCGGCTGCGGAGTGCGGCATGCAGATGTCTTTCCCTCTAGTTCTTGGGGGAATTATGCATGCGCGGAGTGCCGGAGCATCATTTTATTAATGGTGTATTCTCTGTCACTCCATCTGAATAGAGGCTTGGTTGTCTGTCCTCGATGTGCGCGTGCGCTTTCCCCCAGAACGAAGTTTGGTTTGTTATTGTGTTTACTACAAGAGGGGGTGACGCACCACGCCGCCCGTGCCCCGAGACGAAGTGACCTATCACGAAACGCGTAGGGCGGACCGAGCGACGTGGTGACGTCATCCCCTTACTGCTCGATCTCCTAGGACGGGTTTACTTGTCGGCGTCCGGCCGGCGCCGCAAGTTCAAGGCTGTTTCCTTGCAACATTTCTGTAAGTGTTTTTTCATAATTTGTATTAATAAACCCAAGGATTTTACACCAGCGAGGCATTCCTTTCCTCTTTTACATGGTACTGTTGCGGTCATACTGCTTGCCTTTTGCTGTGGGAGTTTCGTTTGAAGAGGTGGATACAGGAATTCTTACCATCTAACTGGGATTGCTTTGATGCGATTATAGGTCCTCCGTCATAGGGGACCAATTTAATCCGGTAAGCTGCTGACCTGTATTCGGTGGTGGATGTCACTCTTCAGACAAGCATTGTGGAATTTTTTGGATTTGATTTATGCACGGGTGTTTCAGTTTATTTGCTTTGGACAGAATTTTTGATTACGCAGACTGACGCTTAGTGCAACATATGTGTAGTATATCACATGTTTATTTACATTTATACCACATATATAGGGAATTCATTGATTTTTGTTATAAGTCAATTATATATTTTTAGGTTTGTGTATTATTTTTTGACACGTTATTAACAAGGGTTTCATGCACTGTATGTATGAAAAATTAGTATGTCATATTGTCACTATTTGTTTTTTAACTTTGGTTTAGCGCCACTATTTATTTTTTTTCTTTTGTTTCACTGAGTATGTTTATCAGGTTAGTGGCAGCTTGAGACCGTTACCCAGGCAATTTGGAGCCACCCAACAATTGCCACCCCTTAATTCTGAGCGCAATTTTTCTTCTCCTTTTCACATGAATATACAGTGTCATCTGGTGTTTGGAGATGGAAAATCTTTCCCTCAAAGAAACAGATGTAAGGAGATGATAGACATAGATAGAACAGGTTACACCCCTGTGAAAATGGCTAACAAACTTTATAAATAAGCCAGCAGCACAAACTGGAAGGGGGGTCTTCCATCTTGGGACAACATGAAATCGACATTACAACCAGATCAGCATACTGCTTTAGTTCGAAGGCTTAACTCATGAAGTCCTGTTCAAGGAGGAAATTGTAGATCAGCTATAACAGAAGCTAAGTGATTTTTAGTGTACCCTTAGTGCATACATACAGCTGCCATTTGGTCACATGATCAGTTGCCCTGAAAACCCGGAGCACAGTTTTCTGCAGGACAGCTAAGTACGTTGTGTTTGCTACATATTTATATACATTGTAAATGTAGCAAGGTGTCACTTTCGCACGTAGCTTATGGACTACAGTTGGTGCCTAATAAGAACTTAGCTCCCTCTGGTGCCTGTTTATGCTAGACTACTAAAAGTTGTTTGGTTCAGTTATTCATGGATAAAGCATTATGGGTAATGTGGAATCACAGACTAAGACTCTATTGGCGTGGATAGAATTGAAACTACTTACCCACAGGACCACTATGCCGCCAAAGTGCTTGGCGCCACGCACAGCCTGCTGGGAGAACTTATTTAAGGCAAGGCGGGGCTCTTGTGCGGTCTTGGGATGCCATCTTGCAACAGGCAAGAGGCCTGCAACGAGGGTGCTTAGGCTGGAGAAGCCTGGGCCTAAAGTGACGGAGACCGGATCGCCTGTCGGAGGGATTCCTGCTGATCGGACCAGGGAAAGGGACCGCTCTACACTCCACAGCATCCAAGGTCACCTATCCACCAACACCTCGTGCACGGCTGAGCGGAGGACCAGGGACCACGACCTGTCCAGAGGCTGAGAACCAAGAGGGTCCGGACGGAGCACACAGGCGAGGCGATGCCTCATGTGGTGAGAGGGCACCTGCCCACTAACATAACTTACTGGGTTGCAGGAAGGTGACTTCCATAGTTTTACTTACACTTGCTGGCAACTGCTGTGCCTTAAGTGAAGACACGCTACATTCGGGAGTGATTTAGCGCTTTGGGAGGATCACCATTCCACTTGCCCTTATACTGCACATCTTAAGTGTTCATTCTTTCTTCACCTTGTTTGTTGGATTACAAATACTCAAGTGCACCAACAAAAGCTAGCCGAAGATTACTGGAAACTTTTAGGAACCATCATCAGTTCAGTTCACTGCTTGGGTTGATAAGGCGGGAAACGCACCCGTTGAGCTTCCCAATAGGGGGAGCCCGATAGCTTATTGAACTTACATGTGTAAGCTAACCGTTTGCATTTATTTTATGACATTGTGCTGTTTCAGTGAGCTGGGTGGGACTTGGTGGAGAAGTACCCCACTGCGGCTATCATTGCAGTGGGAGATTCCTCCACCGTGCACTTCCTCAGGTCTGACCCCAAGTTGTGTAAAGTGGGTCTCTTATTTTATAAGTGAAAACCTGGAACTGTGTTGTGTATATGTATGTCGGTCGACTCTCACAGGGACCTGTTTGAGTCAAATATTACATGTGTAATCTCTATTCCAATTTCTTTACCAAGTAAACATATTACCTTTTGGTTGAATTACATCTTGTGTAGGACTCTGTCTTTTGCAGCTGTGTGGCAGGCAAACCACATTAAGGTAACAATATTTAACTACATTTATTGTTGTGTGGTATCATTGTGGCCCTCTATAGCCTTTTATGGGCCCACAATCACATTATTGTCATTATTGTCCAGTTGTGCCAAGGGGGAATTGAGCCAAATTACAGGGGTTGATAGGCAGAGTACAGGCCCAAAACTTAAACCAGCAGCTCCTACGGGGGTAGTGCTACATAAAAAAAAACGTTGTTTCGGACACTCTTTAGCTTTTATTGGTTTCACTCACACTAGGCACAGTAGAACTGAATTGTGTCCGAGTTTGAGTGTTCTCCCTCCCCACTCCCCTGCTGGTCTGGTGCTGGTCTACATCAGTATGTATATGTATGTAGCCAGACTGTGATTTTTTTAATGGGAACATCTCTCAAACAAATGCCACTGAAACAACAATTGCACATGACTAGTATTTGATTTAATATAATGGGGAAATTAATACTATTGTGCAATAATGACTGTTGGTCAGGCAGTGTACACATTTTAAGCGATTGCAATTGTTTTAGAGGAGCTTTAGTCAAACACTGGACCCAAACTATGTTAATAAAGATAAGCAATAGCTTGACCCTTTGACATATTTGACCCATGGCATTGTATGATACCACTGTGCCATCTGGGGTTTGAAGACGGGAAATGCTTCCCTCATAGAAACTCATAAACACAGAAAGTTAAACCCATGTGTGGGAATGACTAACAAACAAAAAAAAGCAGCACAAACTGGAAGGGTGTCTTTCAGCTTGGGATGACACAAAATCTACACTACAAGAGAACCAGATCAGAATATCACTTTCATATTGCATGCTTAATGCCTGAAGTCCTGTTCAAATTGTAGACCAGCTATAACAGAATCAAAGTGATTTTTATTGTACTTTTATTGCATACATACTATTGGCAATGTTAATTTTCTAGAAAAGGCTAGTTAGTTTATGTGTGTTTGTATGTATGTACTGTGTTGTTTTCCTACAACTGTAAGTAGTCTGTATATGCAACATTCATATACTTACAGTTAGGTCCATATATATTTGGACACCGGCAAAATTTTAGTTCTTTTAGGTATTTACCAGAACAAATTCAAGTTATAGTTATATAATGGATATGAGCTGAAAGTGCACACTCTCGGGTTTTATTTGAGGGTATGTACATCCAAATCAGAGGAAGGGTTTAGGAATTACAGCTCTTAAGAAAAGCCACCCCCCCCCCTTTTTCAAGGGACCAAAAGTAATTGGACAATTGAATCAAAAGCTGTTTAATGGATAGGTGTGGGCTACTCCTTCGTTATTTATTCATCAATAAAGCAGGTAAAGGGTCTGGAGTTGATTCTAATGGCCCGTACACACGATC
This sequence comes from Rana muscosa, assembly GCA_029206835.1. Taxonomy (NCBI): domain Eukaryota; kingdom Metazoa; phylum Chordata; class Amphibia; order Anura; family Ranidae; genus Rana; species Rana muscosa. The sequence continues at coordinate 466,111,627 of CM055127.1, forward strand.
CGAATATCGTACGACAGATCGTATGACTTTTTTCGCTTAATAGTCGCAAGTAGAAATTGAATAGGGTAATAAAGTCCCGAAAATTCTCGTGATGTCACGTGTTGCAATGTATTTTTATTGTATTTTCGGACGACAACTATACTGACTAAACTAAAATTGTACGATCTGGTATCGTACGAGGAAAATTTTCGTGCTTGTCCGATTGAATAATATCAGATGAACTGTCGTGATCGGCTCTCGAAAGTAGTGTACACACGATCGGAAAATCGTGCGATTCTTCCTCGGACGACCGTTTTCGTCTGATATTCGGATCGTGTGTACGGGCCATAAGTGTGGTATTTGTATTTGGAATCTATTGCTGTGAACCTACATCATGTGTTCAAAGGAGCTGTCCATGCAAGTGAACAGGCCATTGTAACGCTTCAAAAACTAAACAAATCCATCTGAGAGATATCAACAACATTAGGAATGGCCAAATCAACAGTTTAGTGCATTCTGAGGAAAGAAGAACGCACTGGTGAGCTCAGCAACATAAAAAGGCCTGGGCGTCCACGGAAGACAACAATGGTGGGTGATCGCAGGCTCTCTATGGTAACGAAAAACCCAATCACAACATCCAGACAAGTGAAGGACACTCTCCAGAAGGTGAACATATCATTGTCAATGTCTACATTCAGGAGAAGACTTCACAAGAGCAAATACAGAGGGTTCACCACAAGGTGCAAATCATTCATAAGCGTGAAGAATAGAAAAGCCAGATTAGACTTTGCCAAAAAACATCTAAAAAAGCCAGACCAGTTCTGGAAAAGCATTCTTTATACGGAGGAAACTAAGATTATTCTGTACCAGAATGACGGGAAGAAAAAAGTGTGGAGAAGGCTTGCAACAGCTCATGATCCAAAGCACACAACCTCATCTGTGGTCACATGGTGGAGCTTGCAGTGTGAAGGCATGAGCATGCATGGCTTCCAGTGACACTGAGTTATTGGTGTCACTGAGTTATTGGTGTTTATTGATGATGTGACAGAAGACAGAAGCAGCCGGATGAATTCTGAAGTGTTTAGAGATACAGTGGAACCTTGGATTACGAGCATAATCCGTTCCAGGAGAATGCTCGTAATCCAAAGTACTCGAGTATCAAAGCGAGTTTCCCCATTGAAGTCAATGGGAACGAAAATAATCCGTTCCGCATTGACTTTAATGGTATGCAATACTGCATGCGGCCAGAGGTGGGGGGGCACCGGAGAGCCTCGTAAATGGCCGGAAAGGCACGAGAACAGTTCGGCTGACCTCGGCAAACCTCGGAAAGACTTCGTTCACGAGCCTTTCTGAGGTTTGCCGAGGTCAGCCGAACTGTCCTCGGGCCTTTCCGGCCGTTTCCGAACACCGCCGATCGACGCCATTCGGCTTTGGCGCCCCCCACCTCAGGCCAAATGCAGTACTGCACCCGCTTTGGCCTGAATCCTGCTCGTTTTGCGAGACAACACTCGAAAACCGAGTTAGGATTTTAGCAAATACAGTGCTCGTATTTCAAAACGCTCGTTATTCGTGTTACTCGCAATCCGAGGTTCCACTGTATACTGTCAGCCCAGGTTCAGCCAAATGCAGAAAAGTTGATTGGACGGTGCTTCACAGTACAGATGTACAATGATCCAAAACACACTGCAAAAGCAACCCAGGAGCTTTTGAAGGAAAAGAAGTGGAATATTTTGCAATGGCTGAGTCAATCGCCTGATCTCAACCCAATTGAGCATTTCACTTGTTGAAGGCAAAACTAAAGGCAGAAAGACCCACAAACAAAGAACAACTGAAGACAGCTGCAGTTAGAGCCGAGCAAAGCATCAGAAAGGAGAAAACCCAGTCTTTGGTAATGTCCATGGGTTTCAGACTTCAGGCAGTCATTCCCAGTAAAGGATTCTCAACAAAATATTAAAAATGAACATTTTATTTATGATTATATTAATTTGTCCAATTACATTTGAGCCTCTGAAAATGGGAGGACTGTGTATAAAAATGGTTGCAGTTCCTAAAATTTGATATTTACGTTCAACCCCTTGAATTAAAGCTGAAAGTCTGCACTTCAAATTAATTTGGATTGTTTTGTTTTAATTTAATTCTGGTGGCATACAGAGCCAAAAGTGTGAAAATTTTGCCTGTGTCCAAATATATATGGACCTAACTGTATATACTTATACTTATATAAGATACAAGCAAAACAGCTATAAGTAAGTGTTTCCAGGCACACTTACATAATCACCTCTGCCAACCAGAGCACAGTGATCCCTGCTCCTGTGCTTAGTGATCTATAGAGAGCTCTGTACTTGAGTATGTTTTGCGGTCATACTTAAGTAAACCGGGCTGGTACCACCTCTTATAACTGTCCCCGAGCAAGATTCGGAGCACTCAAACTACACTAAGTGGACCAAGAGGGTGATCCCTGCCTGGGCACAGTTTAAACTGCCAGTGTGAGTGCACCCATAGTCACTGTTATCTCACCGGTCTCTGAAGGCTCATATCGAGCAATAAGGTCCATGGCAAACTCCTCCGTGTTCTCAGACTCCAACTGCTCCTGACGCAGAAAGTCCACGAACTCCAGCAGTGTCAACTTCTTTCCGTCCTTGGAGAAGTCTTGAAATATCTTCAGGACCTCATCACGCTGTGTCAGAGCTTTGTAGAACAAAACAAACTCGTCCCCCTCCAGAGTGCCAGACTCTGATTTATCGGCCATCTGAGGACATTGAAACAAAGCATTTCATGAGTATGAGAGTGAATGTATAGCTCCCAAATGTTCCTCATTTCGATGTCCCTCATTGCTGAAGGCAAAACTAAAGGTACTCTTTTGTACCTGGATCCCTCTGCCCCTCATTTTTCCTCAGATGTCCGTCTTTTTGGTGTAATGTATACACCTTCATTACAATTTACTTTTTAAATACCAGAAGTATTATACTACACTAAACCTTTCATCTCATCTCTAAGGCCCCTTTCACACTGGGGCGGGGAGGTGCGCTGGCGGTATAGCGGCGCTTTTTTTTGGCTAGTTTTTGCTGCGATATTTGGTTCGGTTCAGATTTTAACCCCTGCTAGGGTCGAGAAGGGGTTAATAGCGCGGTTTGCGGGCGGTATAGCCGCGCTGTCCCATTGATTTCAATGGGCAGCAGCGGTAAACGAGCGGTAAACACACCGCTCCTTTACCACTCAAAAAAAGCGGCTAGCACGACTTTTAAAGCGTTCCTGCTAGCGCACCCCTTCAATGTGAAAGCCTTCGGGCTTTCACATTGAAGACTGCAGGGCAGGATTTTTTCAGGCGTTTTTAAGGCGCTATTTTTAGCGCCAAAATGCCTGAAAAACGCCCCCGTGTGAAAGGGGCCTAAATTAATACATTTATATATATATTGGAAAAGTAGTGGTCATACAAGGCATTTGTAGGTTTGACCAATAATTTTAGCATATAAATTATTTGTGATCCCCCTATTTGTGGGGTGTGGTCAGGGTGTGTCCTTTGCCTACATACTTTGTGCTATAAGTTGTTCCTTTTCTCATCACAAAAAGTCGGAAGTTTTGAACAAAACATTTTTTCTGCGTCAGGAAAGATTAAAACCCCTATCAACCTATTTTTTTAAAGTCCAAAATGCAGCGCTATATAAAAAAGTGAAAAGAGTCCAAAAAATTTAAACCAATCAATATTGGATGAACGTGAAAATGATGTAGTCCCACCACCAAACTTCAGTGTGCAAAAAGGTTTTTGAAGCACACCACACCAACGTGCTCACAATCTGCTTACCAGAAAGTGGAAATAAGTAGACAATGTATTCAAATGATGTAGAGGGTCAAACGATGACAGCAGAAACTCCAGATCAGGTAATCATAGAAAAGACCAACATCAAGGAAATTTCCAAATCTCAGCAGGCGAATATGCGTGTGGAGCAAATCTCAGCCAGAAAATTTTACCCACTTAAGTGACGCCATAGGAAGTCCGTGGGACAGGTGAGTCTCGTGCAACGGTGGCGGGCGCAGTGCGGGAGGCAGAGCCGGAGGCAGTTCCTTATTGCTCTCACAAATCAGCGTTGTCTGTGTTTCCCGCGCTGCGCCCGCCACCGCCTGCTGAGATCTGGAAATTTCCTTGATGTTGGTCTTTTCTATGATTACCTGATCTGGAGTTTCTGCTGTCATCGTTTGACCCTCTACATCAGTGGTCCCCAACCTTTTTGACACCGAGGACCGGCGTTGTGGAATAGAATCGTGCCAAGGCCCGGGGGGGGGGTTGGGTTGTTATGTAGCTTTTCGCGGGCAGTTTGTCGGGGAAATGGCTGGTGTTAGCGCCTCAATCGTCACAGAACAATGGCTGATATGGTGTTGGGATGATTGAAGCGCATTATTTCTGTCATTGCATTGTAATATAAAATGAAATAGTTCAAACTCACCATAATGCAGAATCTGCCACCAGATGCGGTTTGTCACTTGCCACGTCGCCCTCCACCAGGTGTGGATTGTTGCTTGCCACGTCATCTGCCACCAGGTGTGGATTGCCATGTCACCTACCACCAGATATGAATTGCCACAACACCTGCCACCAGGTGTGGATTGCCACGTCGCCTGCCACCAGATGTGGATTGTCGCTTGCCACCTCGCCTGCCACCAGATGTGGATTGTCGCTTGCCACAACACCTGCCACCAGGTGTGGATTGCCATGTCGCCTGCCACCAGGTGCGGATTGCCACTTGCCACGTCGCCTGCCACCAGGTGCGGATTGCCACGTCGCCTGCCACCAGGTGCGGATTGCCACCTGCCACGTCACCTGCCACCAGGTGTGGATTGCCACGTCACCTGCCACCAGGTGTGGATTGCTACTTGCCATGTCACCTGCCACCAGGTGTGGATTGCCACCTGCCACCAGAGGTGGTTTGCCACCTGCCAGTAGATTTTTTTGTCACCTGCCGTGGTGGCAGCACAGGCAGGTGAGGGAGAACAGCGGTAATGCGGGGCGGGCGGTGAGAGATGATCTCTCTGCTCCCGCGCCTCGCTGCAGTATAGCAGCCCGCTGTGTGGGCGGAAGTGCCACGTTCCGGGCGGGTGGCGAGAGATGATCTCATCTCTCTGCTCCCGCACCTCACCGCAGTATAGGAGCCCCGCTGTGTGGGCGGAAGTGCCGTGATCCGGGCGGGCGGTGAGAGATGTAATCTCTCTGCTTGCCCGCTGCCGCACCTCACACAGTGCAGCCTTCGCGGCCCATCTGCAAATAGGCCACGGCCCGGCAGTGGGCCGCGGACCGGGGGTTGCGGAACCCTGCTCTACATCATTTGAATACATTGTCTACTTATTTCCACTTTCTGGTAAGCAGATTGTGAGCACGTTGGTGTGGTGTGCTTCAAAAACCTTTTTGCACACTGAAGTTTGGTAGTGGGACTACATCATTTTCACGTTCATCCAATATTGATTGGTTTCAATTTTTTGGACTCTTTTCACTTTTTTATATAGCGCTGCATTTTGGACTTTATTATTTGTGTTTGCTATCTACAGATTGTGCTAGCTGCTATTTATTCATTTACATTTATATTTATATTTCATTTTACTATTAGCGCAGATATTTTTCACTGTTTAACCAATTTTTTTGCTGTCTGTATCCAATTGATGAGATTCCCTTTCACTTCCTTTCTTGGAGACACAACAGGTAGTGAAAGAAAGTCTCTAGCAAGTCAATCTATAAAAAGTAAGGGAAATCATCTTTTTTTACAGGGCCACTTTAAGTCCACAGCACATACCACTGGGACATATAGAAAAATCAGTTCCTTATAGGAGCATCTGAGTGGCTCGTGGCTTTAAGAGGGCCCAGATCTTGGATAAATGTATTCTGTCATTGCTATAGCTATGCTTTAAAGAGCAACTTCACATTTAAAGTTGCATTTTAATAAATCCCCCCACTCCCATACCCCCCGTGGCGTAGCATGAGGGGGGGGGCAGCTGGTGTGGTTGCCCCCGGCGCAACAATTAGAGGGGCGCAGGAGAGCAGGCTTAAATTCAGAGAGCGGGCTCAACATAGGTGTGCGCAGGGGGTGTGCCTGGGCACACCCTAATCCAGGAGCAGCGCCGGGGAGGTGCGTGGGTTCATCCGCATCTCTGCGACCATCTGTGTCTTGGGGCTGGCAAGGTCTGTCTTTGAGTTTTTCCCCCGGCTGCAGTGTCCCTCTAGTGTTCAAAAAGTGCTCAAAAGTTCTCATCTCTATTTACGAGTTACAAGAAATTATATTGTACCTGAAAAAGGCGATAGGCGTGATGTTCGCTCATGTCTACATTCATCATTTTCAGCAGATCCTGGACCTCCTTGAAGTTCATCCTGCCATCATTGTTCTTGTCGGCCTTCTTAAACCAGTCCCATATCCATCTGAGTGGCAGGTCAAGGTAAGGGCTGGGTACTTTAATAACAGAACACCCACACACAATCACCAACTGACCACTGTTATCAATGTGATGGTCTATAAATTCAAGGAAGGGGGCTTCAAAGCTACGGTATATGCTTATCAGAAACTTGTACAAGGAGAACTATGGCGGCTGCTAGGGATGAGCCGAACACCCCCGGGTTCGGTTCGCACCAGAACCTTCGAACGGACCGAAAGTTCGCGCGAATTTTCGAACCCTATTCGTTATAATGGACGCGAACGTTCGAAATCAAAATTGCTAATTACAACGGCCAATATGCATGTTAATGTTATAAAACAGGTTTGGGGACCCGGGTCCTGCCCCAGGGGACATATATCAATGCAAAAAGAAATTTTAAAAACTAAAGTTTTTTCGGGAGCAGTCATTTTAATGATGCATAAAGTGAAAAAAAAAAGTGAAATTTTCCTTTAAATATGGTACCTGGGGGGTGTCTAAAGTATGCCTGTGAAGTGGCATGTGTTTCCCGTGTTTAGAACTGTCCTTGCACAAAATGACATTTGTAAAGGAAAAAAAGAAGCCATTTAAAACCACTTGCGGCTTTAATGTCATGTCTTGTCCTGGCCGCCATATGGCTGAAAATCCTTGAGAAAAATGGCATGGCTACCCCATCACCCCCCCCCCACCCCAGCCCCTTTGGGTCTTGTATGGATACTAAGGGGGACCCCGCACCCAAAATAAAACCCTATACCTACAACCCTATATACTCTGAACAGCAGTATATAGGTGGTGCAAACAAGACATGGACTGTAGGTTTGTTCTTAAGTAGAATCTGAACAGGTACATTATGAAGTGTAGCTACATCCCAAAAAAATCAATTTTTAAGCTTTTTGGAGAACATAGGGAGGGGTTATCACCCCTGTAACATTTGCTGTCTTTGCACATCTGTTCAGAACATGTCACCTCACTTTCCGTCCCAATGACAAATGTTTTTGGAAAAGTGGGGTTTTAATTGAAACAAGGATTGGTGATAAAGCATCAGTAGAGAGGAGATACCTTTTTCCCAAATTAAATCTAACAGGATAGAATTTTCCTTCCTAGGGGTAGATTTCCTCTCACTTCCTGTTTTCTCTTGCCGTTTGCAAGTAGGAGTCGTTTGTAAGTTGGATGTTTGAAAGTAGGGGCCTGCCGTATATACTCTGCAGAAATTTGCCCTATTAGATGTTGGTGTAGCCACAAGACTGGTGGGCACAGGAATGGGCCCTGCTGTGAGTTATTAGATCAAGATTTGTAATTGCATGCACCTGTTGAACAGGGCAGAAAAATTGGGCCTTTGGTGGTGGTGGTGGTGGTGGACGGTGTTGCCACAAGACTGTAGGCCCTCATAGTTACTCTTGGTGGGTGCAGGAATGGGCCCTGCTGTGAACTATTAGATCAAGATTTGTAATTACACGCCCCTGTTAAACAGGGGCTGAAAAATTGTGCCTTAGGCATTGGTGCTGGTGCCACAACACTGCAACCCCTCACAGATACTGTACTTGGAGCACAGCAGTCACACCTGTTGCGAAGCATCTTTTTAAAAAATTGTAATTACACGCCCCTGTTATACAGGGGCTGAAAAATTGTGCCTTAGGCACTGGTGCTGGTGCCACAACACTGCAACCCCTCACAGATACTGTACTCTGAGCACAGCAATGAGACCTGTTGCAAAGCATTGCCTAAAAATTGTAATTACACGCCCCAACAGGGGCTGAAAAATTGTGCCTTAGGCACTGGTGCTGGTGCCACAACACTGCAACCCCTCACAGATACTGTACTCTGAGCACAGCAGTCACACCTGTTGCGAAGCATCTTTTTAAAAAAATTTAATTACACGCCCCTGTTATACAGGGGCTGAAAAATTGTGCCTTAGGCACTGGTGCTGGTGCCACAACACTGCAACCCCTCACAGATACTGTACTCTGAGCACAGCAATGAGACCTGTTGCAAAGCATTGCCTAAAAATTGTAATTACACGCCCCAACAGGGGCTGAAAAATTGTGCCTTAGGCACTGGTGCTGGTGCCACAACACTGCAACCCCTCACAGATACTGTACTCTGAGCACAGCAGTCACACCTGTTGTGAAGCATCTTTTTAAAAAATTGTAATTACACGCCCCTGTTATACAGGGGCTGAAAAATTGTGCCTTAGGCACTGGTGTGGTGGCATGGATCATTGAGGAGGAGGAAGAGGATAGTCAGTGAACATAACAGGACAGTCACTCAGCATCAGCATAGGCAGTCTTGAAGGGATGTGACATTATAAATTATTCCGTTATATCCGCTTCAGGTGTCTGGTAGCTGGTGGTGATCCAAGACTGATTCATTTTTATGAAGGTCAGTCGATCAACCGAGTCGGTGGACAGGCGCACCCTATGATCGGTGACAAATCCTCCAGCAGCACTGAATGTGCGTTCAGAAAGAATGCTGGATGCAGGACAGGCCAGTAGCTCAATTGCATACTGTGCAAGCTCTGGCCAGTGATCCATCCTCAGGACCCAGTAAGCCAGAGGATTTTCGGTGGGAAAGGTGTCCAAGTCTGACCTTGCCCCTAGGTATTCCTGCACCATGTATATCAGACGCTGGCGATGGTTGCTGGAACCGATCATACCTTGGGGCTGCGGACTAAAAAATTGTCTGAACACATCGGTCAGACGTCCACCTTCCCCACCGCTCCTTCTGCTACTGACCGAAGCCTCAGCAACTTGTCGTCCAGGACCAGGAGTTTGTAACCTCCCAGTTTCTGGGAACGCGTTGCACAGACCTTTCTGCAAGGCCTCCCTGAGATGTCTCATCCTCTGCTCCCTCTGCGACGGCAAGATAAGGTCCGCAACCTTACCCTTGTACCGTGGATCAAGGAGAGTGGCCAGCCAGTAATGGTCACTCTCCTTGATCCGAAGAACACGAGGATCCTTCCGCAGGCTTTGCAGGATCAGGGAGGCCATGCAGCGTAGGTTAGCTGAGGCATTCGGTCCGGAGTCTTCTGGGTCACTGAGGATGACATGATCGCCAGCCACCTCCTCCCAGCCACGTACAAGTCCACTGGTTTGTTGGGACTGTACATCATCCCTAAAAGACTGCTGCTGCTGATGCTGAGTGCCAGGCTCCACCTCCATGCTCACACAATCCTCCTCCTCCTCCTCCTCCTCCTCCTCTTCATGTGTGATGGGTGGGACAGAAGGAACATTGTCTGGATAAAGGGGGCCTTGAGAGACAAGGAAGTCCTCCTCTTCCTGCCTCTGTTCTGCCTCAAGTGCCCTGTCCATTATCCCACGCAGCGTATGCTCCAACAGGTGGACAAGAGGTACAGTGTCACTGATGCATGCACTGTCACTGCTCACCATCCTCGTGGCCTCCTCAAATGGTGAGAGGACAGTGCATGCATCCCTGATCATGCTCCACTGGCGTGGGGAAAAAAAGCCAAGCTCCCCTGACCCTGTCCTGGTGCCGTAGTCGCAAAGGTACTCATTGATGGCCCTCTGCTGCGTGTGCAGTCGCTGCAGCATGGCCAACGTTGAGTTCCACCTGGTGGGCATGTCACATATTAGGCGGTTCTTGGGCAGGTTCAGCTCCTTTTGCAGCTCAGTCAGCCGAGCACTGGCATTATAAGATCGGCGGAAATGCACACAGACTTTCCTGGCCTGCCTCAGGACATCCTGTAAGCCTGGGAACCTGCCCAAGAACCGCTGCACCACCAGGTTGAGGACGTGAGCCATACAGGGCACATGGGTGAGCTGCCCCTGTCGCAGGGCGGAGAGGAGGTTGGTGCCATTATCAGAAACGACCATTCCTGGCTTAAGCTGGCGTGGCGTCAACCACCTCTCGGCCTGCCCCTGCAGAGCTGCCAGAACCTCTGGCCCAGTGTGGCTCCTGTCCCCCAAACACACCAGCGCAAGCACGGCATGGCATCTTTTTGCCTGCGTACTCGCGTAGCCCCTTGTACGCCTACGGAGCACCGCTGGTTCCGAGGACAGAGCACTCGAAGAGGACATGGAGGAAGAAGAAGAGGAGGGGGTGGAGGAGAGAGGTGTGTCACAACCAGTAGTAGCATTTTGGATGCGTGGTGGCGGAACAACCTCCAACACTACTGCACCTTGTCCTGCATCCCTCCCAGCTGCCAATAGAGTGACCCAATGGGCCGTGAAAGAAAGATAACGTCCCTGTCCATGCCTGCTGGACCATGAGTCAGCGGTAATATGCACCTTACCGCTGACCGCCCTGTCCAGCGAGGCATGGACATTGCCTTCCACATGCCAGTAGAGAGACGGAATCGCCTTCCATGAGAAAAAGTGGCGTTTGGGAACCTGCCACTGAGGAACCGCACATTGAACAAACTCACGGAAGGGGGCCGAGTCTATCAACTGAAAAGGCAGCAGTTGAAGTGCTAGCAATTTAGCCAAGCTAGCATTCAACCGCTGGGCATGTGGATGGCTGGGAGTATACTTCTTTCGACGGTCCAGCAGCTGGGGCAGGGAAATTTGCCTGCTACAATCGGACGTCGGTGTACTGCAAGTACTTGGTTGTGACACACCTAATTCTACACCTTCAGTCCTCTCAGAGCAGCTTTCAGAGAGGACTGAAGATATAGTGGGGATGGAGATCCCAGCTGATGAGGAGCAAGGAGAGGTCCGCTTTGTTCTTTGGTGTGGGTCTTTTATGTGTGCTTGCCAACGAGCTGCATGGCAGGTCGACATATGTCTGCTCATGCTTGTGGTGCCCAAGCGGCTGATGTTTTGGCCACGCGAGATACGCTTGAGACAAATATTGCAAATAGCAGTGGTGCGATCTGATGCACTCGTCTCAAAAAAGGCCCACACCAAAGAACTTTTGTGATAATGTGCAGAGGCAGCGCCCTGCACAGGCGGAGCTCTGCGGTGTGGTACAGTTGCTGTGCTGGCCTCTAGCTGGCCTCCAGGGGGCATCCTGCCTCGTTGGACATGTGACGCTGCATCCTCCTCCTCCTCCTCCTCTCTCCCTTCAGGCACCCACGTGGAGTCAGTGACCTCATCATCCCCTCCCTCTTCACCACTAGAGCAAACCTGGCAGTAAGCTGCAGCTGGTGGAACACTACTGCCAGATTGCTGTCCTTCAGCATCCCCTCTCTCTGCGCGCACACTACTGACTTCCTCAAGCTGGGTATCATCATCCGAGCCTTCGAATCGTTGGGCATCCTCCTGGAGCATGTACCCAACACTGTGCTCAAACAGTTCGGGGGACTCCTCAGGAGGACATGGTGGGTCTAGGGAAGGGGTGGCTGATTATGCCATTGAGTACGCGTTGGCAGCTGCTCTGCCAGTACCCTGAGCCTGGGTGAGAGAGGATGAGGAGGATGAGGAGGGCTTGGTCATCCATTCTACCAAGCCTTCGGCATGATGCGGCTCCACATGTCCAGCTGCCGAAAACAAAGACAAGCGTGTCCCATGGCCACGTGCTGATGACGATGCACGACCACGTCCACGGCCAGCACTGTTGTCTCTAGAAACAGAGCCTGCCTGCCCTGTGTTCTTGCCTCGGCACGCTCTGCCTCTCCTTGGCGGTCTTCCAGCCATTGTAGTCGGTAGTGTATATAGTATAAAAAATAGAACTCCTATGTGTGCTCACAACACACTGTAGGTCCTATGGGTGCTGACACTAACACACTATAGGTACTATGTGTGCTGCTGACAAGAAAATATACGAGCTCTGTTTGCTGCCACTAACACACTAGAAGTCCTATGGGTGCTGCTGAGAAGAAAATATAGGAGCTCTGTTTGCTGCCACTAACACACTAGAAGTCCTATGGGTGCTGCTGAGAAGAAAATATAGGAGCTCTGTGTGATGCCACTAACACACTAGAAGTCCTATGGGTGCTGCTGAGAAGAAAATATAGGAGCTCTGTTTGCTGCCACTAACACACTAGAAGTCCTATGGGTGCTGCTGAGAAGAAAATATAGGAGCTCTGTGTGATGCCACTAACACACTAGAAGTCCTATGGGTGCTGCTGAGAAGAAAATATAGGAGCTCTGTTTGCTGCCACTAACACACTAGAAGTCCTATGGGTGCTGCTGAGAAGAAAATATAGGAGCTCTGTTTGCTGCCACTAACACACTAGAAGTCCTATGGGTGCTGCTGAGAAGAAAATATAGGAGCTCTGTGTGATGCCACTAACACACTAGAAGTCCTATGGGTGCTGCTGAGAAGAAAATATAGGAGCTCTGTTTGCTGCCACTAACACACTAGAAGTCCTATGGGTGCTGCTGAGAAGAAAATATAGGAGCTCTGTTTGCTGCCACTAACACACTAGAAGTCCTATGGGTGCTGCTGAGAAGAAAATATAGGAGCTCTGTGTGATGCCACTAACACACTAGAAGTCCTATGGGTGCTGCTGAGAAGAAAATATAGGAGCTCTGTTTGCTGCCACTAACACACTAGAAGTCCTATGGGTGCTGCTGAGAAGAAAATATAGGAGCTCTGTTTGCTGCCACTAACACACTAGAAGTCCTATGGGTGCTGCTGAGAAGAAAATATAGGAGCTCTGTTTGCTGCCACTAACACACTAGAAGTCCTATGGGTGCTGCTGAGAAGAAAATATAGGAGCTCTGTGTGATGCCACTAACACACTAGAAGTCCTATGGGTGCTGCTGAGAAGAAAATATAGGAGCTCTGTTTGCTGCCACTAACACACTAGAAGTCCTATGGGTGCTGCTGAGAAGAAAATATAGGAGCTCTGTTTGCTGCCACTAACACACTAGAAGTCCTATGGGTGCTGCTGAGAAGAAAATATAGGAGCTCTGTGTGATGCCACTAACACACTAGAAGTCCTATGGGTGCTGCTGAGAAGAAAATATAGGAGCTCTGTTTGCTGCCACTAACACACTAGAAGTCCTATGGGTGCTGCTGAGAAGAAAATATAGGAGCTCTGTTTGCTGCCACTAACACACTAGAAGTCCTATGGGTGCTGCTGAGAAGAAAATATAGGAGCTCTGTGTGATGCCACTAACACACTAGAAGTCCTATGGGTGCTGCTGAGAAGAAAATATAGGAGCTCTGTTTGCTGCCACTAACACACTAGAAGTCCTATGGGTGCTGTTGGGGTGCAATGCTGTGCTAACAGCACTGCGGTTGGTACTACTGCAATACTGTACTAACAGTAAGCACGCACCAGACTAATCCCCAGCAGCAGCTAATAACACACTAACTGTGCAATCAGCAGCAATGAACGATCAATGACTTAGGTAGCAATGGTTTAGCAAAGAAATAGCCAATGGTTTAGCAAAGAAGAGCAAATCTTTCAGTATCAAGCAAAGACAGAATCAGCAGACTAATCTCTCCTAAAGCCGGAACTCATGTGACCGGGGCCGATGGCGTGGCGGCCTTTTAAATGGTGGGGCGTGTACTAAAGCCCCTGAGCTGTAATTGGCTACAGCCGTCCTGCCTGTAGCCAATTATTGCTCTCCGAGTTTCGGGCGCTGTGATTGGCCAAGCATGCGGGGTCACAGTGCATGCTTGGCCAATCATCAGCCAGCAATGCACTGCGCCGGCCGCGCCGGCCGCAATGCATTGCGGGGCCGCTCGCATCACACGAATGTGATGCGAACGGCCCAAATAGTTCTGGGCTCGACGAGCGAGCGAACGCCCGATGCTCGATTCGAACATGGGTTCGAATCGAGCACCGGGCCCATCCCTAGCGGCTGCCATTACTATACCTAAAAAGCTAGTTTAGGCTTTCCAGTGTTTTCCAATAAAATCAGCAAAGGAAACCTCCATTCTCTCTTATATGTGTTCTTCAATTGTACAGAAAGACCTCCATATTTCTCATATGGAAGGTAAACTTAAATTGTACATGAAGACCTCCATTTTTCTCCTATAACAGGTGTACTCCAATTGTACAGAAAGCCCTCTATGTTTCTCATATAACAGGTGTACTCCAAATGTACAGAAAGTTCTGAAAAAGCAGATAAAATGCACTTAAGCCTCGTACACACGACCGGTTTTCTCGGCAAGAAAACTGCTGGGAGAGCTTTTTGCCTTGAAAACCGTTCATGTGTATGGTTTCTCGACAGGAAAACTGCCAGGAATCTGTCAGGGCTGGACTCAGCCCTTCCTTCTCTGCGCTAGCAGCTCAGCTGTCAGCTAATTGCCAGCTCCCATCTCTCCACAGTGATCCACCTGTTGATGATCCTGCTCCTCAGCTCTGCCTACTTAAGGACTTCCATTTCATTTGCTCTTTGCCTTCGCCTGTGTTAACATCACTAGAGACTTTCTCCTGCGTTCCAGTTGAAGACCTGCTTGTCTGACGTTACCTCTGGCTATAGATCCTGCTTGCTGAACTACTACCTTGATCGCTGGCTCTTGGACATTGGCTTGGCCGACTACCCGATCCGGTTACTGAACTCTGGCTATGTTTTGACTACGCTTACTCTGTTTACCTTTTTATTTTTATTATTAAACAAGTGTGATTTAACTGTACTTCTGTCTCGGTCTGATTCATGGTTCCTCACAGAACCTGTTCTCTATTTTTGTCGTCAGGATTCTCGGCAGAGTGTTTCCTGCCGAGAAAATCGTTTGTGAGTATGCTTACCTGTCCCCAGGTAAGCCTGCGCATGCTCGATGAGACTTCAACGCATGTGCGGTAGCATACAAGGGTAGTGTAGGGTGTAGCAAGATGGCGGCGACGGCATCGAATGTGACGAGCGCCGGCTCGTCGTAGTCGATGACGTCACCGCAGTCTTGCCATTCAAAAGAACGGCGGTTCTTTTGAATGGCCGTCTGTACACAGAGCTTGGCAAGACAAGCTTGCCAGGAATCCCGTCAGGAAAACCAACGGTTTTCAAATAGACGGGATTACCGCCCGTGTGTACAGGGCTTTACAATTAAGTGACTTGGTCAGCACATATCATCAGGTCAAATCATCTCAAGGAATCCTAGGTCATGCCAGCAGATACTCTCACTATGTAGCCAGAGAGGTCCCAAGTCAAGATGGATACTCTGTGGTGGACACTGGGAGGACCAAGTGGAAGAAACGAAAAAAAACGTCCAAAGCTGGAGCAGAAGGGTGACCAAAATTGCATCCTAGGTGGTGAAGTACCTCCAATGTACTGACATGCTTTGGGGTCTTGTCCCTTTGGGGTTCTTTCTGAAGAAGAGACATGGCCCTGAAACATGTACAGTGATGATATCACCACTACTGTTACAAGGTAAAAATTTGGCTTTGCAAAGGCATCTGGTGCACACAAAGTGGAATCATATCCCCAGGGCTGTAGGATTTCCAATCGAGGCATAAATGATATAAAAAAAAATGTTGAGATACATTTATAGCTAATATGCTTTGATTGTATGGAACCTTTTTCCTCAATATTTGCCATCTGTTAAACCTTGTTATGTGCTATCGATTGTATTTTAGACTCAATAGTCTAATAAATTTCCCATCTCTCTGTGACAGCAGAGAAAATACGAATGAAATATTGATGCAGATTAACAAGAAAGAATGAACTGATGACAATCTCTGCGATTATTTGGAAGAAATGTGAAGCTGCGTTTGCCATCCATCATATTACGCCCACGGGACTCTCTCCTAATTGATTGGAGACATTTTACCATTTAATCCTCTGAATTCCCAAATGCATCGTACAGTGAATTATAGTTAGTAATAAAAGCATGAAACTATCCACTTAGCATACAAAAAAATAACGAAATAAAGTGCAAAATGAAATTTGAGAAGGAAGGAATATTGATTGTAGTCTGTTTTACAAGGTGAGGTATGTTTTTTGTACAGAAAGTGGACTGGTGAGGTGATATCTGCCAAAAACACCCGGAACTGAAACATGTTAGCGGAAAGCACATGATTACATTGAGGTGGACAGGGCAGACACTCTGGAGTCCATGAAGTCAGGGGGCACAATACACTGTAGCTTCCCAATGGGACTCAAACAGGAAAAAAAAAACTAACCATAATGCCCTGTACACACGAGCGGAATTTCCGTCGGAAAAAAGTTGGATGGTTTTTCCGACGAAATTCCGCTCAAGCTTGGCTTTCATACACACGGTCACACAAAAGTTCTCTGAACTTTCGAGCGTTAAGAACGTGGTGACGTACAACACTACGACGAGGCGAGAAAAATAAGTTCAATGCTTCCGAGCATGCGTCAAATTGTTTCCGAGCATGCGTGTTTTTTTTCCTGTCGGAATCGCATACTTTTTCGGTCGGAAAAATAGAGAACCTGCTCTCAATCTTTTGCTGGCGGAAATTCCGACAGAAAAAGTCTGATGGAGCATACACACGGTTGGAATTTGCGACCAAAAGCTCACATCAGACTTTTGCTGGCGGAAATTCCGCTTGTGTGTATGGGGCATAACTGTACTCTATTCAAAATACACTATATTGTCAAAAGTATTGGGACACCTGCCTTTACACGCACATGAACTTTAAAGTGGTTGTAAACCCTTTACACCCACTTTAACCTACAGGTAAGCCTAGATTAAGGCTTCCCTTTAGGTGCTTGAAATATCTCCTAAACCTCCACCGTTCAGGAGATATTTACAAAAATCACGGGCGCCAATGTCTACGGTGCATGCGCCATAGACAACGGCGCAGGCGCACTTTAGCAATGGTGTTCGTGCCGTTCCTAAAGGAGGCTGTGCCGTGACTGGCGGCTCCTGCGCGCATGCGCAGCGCCAATCACAGCGCCGGAGCTGCGATACCCGTAAGTAACACCCGGGAGAGATGTCGGCCGCCTGAGCGGTGTACGAGGACGGCTGCGGGGGCTTCGATCTGAGGTGAGTATTACATAATGAGCTAGTATGCTATGCATACTAGCTCATTTAGCCTTTGTCTTGCAGGTGGTGTTTTTTTTTTTTAAGTGGGTTTACTTCCTCTTTAATGGCCTCCCAGTCTTAGTCCGTAGGGTTCAATATTGAGTTGGCCCCGCCCTTTGCAGCTATAACAGCTTCATCTCTTCTGGGAAGGCTGTCCACAAGGTTTAGGAGTGTGTCTATGGGAATGTTTGACCATTCTTCCAGAAGCGCATTTGTGGGGTCAGGCTGAATTGGACGAGAAGGCCTGGATCGCAGTCTCTGCTCTCATTCAACCCAAAGGTGTTCTATCGGGTTGAGGTCAGGACTCTGTACAGGCCAGTCAAGTTCCTCCACCCCAAACTCGCTCATCCATGTCTTTATAGACCTTGCTTTGTGCACTGGTGCGCAGTCATGTTGGAACAGGAAGGGGCCGTCCCCAAACTGTTCCCACAAAGTTGGGAGCATAAAACTGTCCAAAATGTCTTGGTATGCTGACGCCTTAAGAGTTCCCCTCACTGGAACTAAGAGGCCAAGCCCAACCCCTGAAAAACAACCCTACACCCTTATCCCCCCTCCACCAAATGATTTGGACCAGTGCACAAAGCAAGGTCCATAAATACATAGATGAGTGAGTTTGGGGTGGAGGAACTTGACTGGCCTGCCGCCTGCACAGAGTCCTGACCTCAAGCCGATAGAACACCTTTGGGATCAATTAGAGCAGAGACTGCGAGCCAGGCCTTCTTGTCCAACATCAGTGCCTGACCTCACAAATGCACTTCTGGAAGAATGGTCAAACATTCCCATAGACACACTTGTGGACAGCCTTCCCAGAAGAATTGAAGCTGTTATAGCTGCAAAGGGTGGGCCAACTCAATATTGAACCCTACGGACTAAGACTGGGATGCCAAGTTCATGTGCGTGTAAAGGCAGGTGTCACAATACTTGACAATATAGGGTATATATATATAAAAAAAAGCTTTGGCTTTACAAGTCCATACATGTAGCTACACCTCTCCTTCCCGACACGTTTCACCCAGATTTGACTTAACCACTTGCCGACCGCTGCACGACGATGTACGTCGACAGAATGGCACGGGCAGGCACATTGGCGTACAGGTATGTCCCTTTAAATTACAGGTGCGCCCGCCACGTGCCTCGTGAGTGCGGCCGCGGGTCCCGGGAACTCGATGTTCCTGGGAGTCCCGCGATTGCGGTCGGCAAGGGCAGAACAGGGGAATGCCTTTGTAAACAAGGCATTGCCCTATTCTGCCTAGTGACACTGTCACTGATGACCGTTCCCCGTAATCGGGAACGGTCATCAGTGACGTGTCACGTGTAGCCACGCTCCCTAACGGTAATAATCACTCCCTAGTACTGACTTAAACCCTGCAGCACCACCTAGTGGTTAACCCCTTCACTGCCAGTGTCATTTTTACAGTAATCAGTGCATTTTTATAGCACTGATCGCTGTAAAAATTACAATGGTCCCAAAATGGTGTCAAAAGTGTTCGATGTGTCCGCCATAATGTTGCAGTCACGATAAAAATCGCTGATCGCCGCCATTACTAGTAAAAAAAAAAAATATTATTAAAAATGCCATAAAACAGTCCCCTATTTTGTAGAAGCTATAACTTTTGAGTAAACCAATCAATAAACGTTTATTGTGATTTTTTTTACCAAAAATATGTAGAAGAATACGTATCGGACTAAACTGTGGAAAAAAAACATTTTTTAGATATTTTTTGGGGATATTTATTATAGCAAAAAATAAAAAAATATTACATTTTTTTTTTAATTGTCGCAATTTTTTTTGTTTATAGCGCAAAAAATAAAAACCGCAGAGGTGATCAAATACCACCAAAAGAAAGCTCTATTTGTGGGGAAAAAAAGGACGTCAATTTTGTTTGGAAGCCACGTCGCACGACCGCGCAATTGTCAGTTAAAGCGACGCAGTGCCGAATCGCAAAAAGTGGGCCGGTCTTTGACCACCAAAATGGTCCGGGGCTGAAGCGGTTAATCATAGAGATTATGATCACAAGATCTCTATGATGTCAAGTAAATTATTTTTTATAGTTCTTTTTTTGTCTTCTTTTGTAACTCGTTTTTTCGTGATTACTGCATTATTACTTTTTTTTTGCATGTTCGAAATAAAGTAAAACTAACTAACTAACTAACTAACCTCATCTTTTAGGTTTGACCAAAAATGTGGTGATATATTGCATTTTTGTGCCCCAAAAGTGTATTTTTTACAAAACAAATTTCACTTGATAAACCATTGCACTAATATTGTGTGATATAACGGAAAATTTATATCATATACTTACCGTAATTTTCCTTTCCTGATGGACTCCATGGCAGCCTACGTGTGGGTTAATCCCGCCTCTCATACCTCATAGGACCCTTCTCCCATAAATCTTTGCTTCTAGCCAGAGACCGTGTTCCGTAATATAGCCTACTCCAGCAATGGGAGGGAACTCCTGCTGAAATTGGAGTCCATCAGGAAAGGAAAATTACGGTAAGTATATGATATAAACTTTCCGTTTTCCTGACAGACTCCATGGCAGCCTACGTGTGGGAAATGACTAGCCATACACACCCGGGTGGGCAAATGCTGGTTAAAGAAAAAAAGGTTTAATTGACACCGTCAACAGCTAAAACATGTAAACCAAAATTAACCGACGACAAAGAAGCCGGTTCTACACAATAGTGCGTCATAAATGTGTTTATCGACGACCATGAGGCCGCCTTGCAGATTACTTCTGGGGAGACATGACGGGCGGCCGCCCATGATGTGGAGACGCTCCTGGTGGAGTGAGCGGTCACTGCCTCTGGTGGAGCCAGACCCTTCGCCTTATATGCCCCTTGGATGGCCTGAACGATCCAGGCTGTGATGGTTCTGGAAGAAGCACGCAAACCTTTGTTTTTTCCTTGAAAGAAAATGAACAGATGATCAGATTGGCGAAATGAAGCTGTGGCTTCCAGGTATTGTTTCAAAACTTCTCCAACATCTAAAGGATGGACATTAGAGTTCTCAGGTGATCGAAAGGTAGGAAGAACGATTTCTTGATTCTCATGAAAAACTGATGTTACCTTAGGATTTGATCCAAGCATGGGAATCATAACTACACGATCCGGAAAGAAGGTCAGGAATGGTTCTTTGGATCCTAGGGATCCAATTTCGGAAACTCTTTTAGCCGATGTTATTGCTACAAGGAAGACCAATTTGAGGGAGAGCTCCTTGATAGATAGTTGACCCGTGTGTTGTCTTTCTCTTTCTGAGAAAAAATCCAAGACCAGAGGAAGGTCCCATTTGGAGAATCTCGGTTTTCTCTGAGGTCTGAGCCTTATAGCTCCTCTGAAGAATTGTCTGACAAGAGTGTGTCTAGCCCAGGATATCCCTGTAAAGGCTGAGATAGCCGAAATCTGCATTCTTAGGGAACTAACTGACAGGGACAGATCCAGGCCCGTTTGGAGAAAACCTAGAACGTCTTGTATCCTGGGGTCGTCAGGAGAACTATCAATCGTAGAGATATAGTCTGTGAATTTTTTCCAGATCCTTTGATATACTTTGTTGGTATTGGCTCTTCTGGCGTTCAATAATGTAGAAATTGCTCTGCTTAGGCAACCTAATGCCTCTAACCTTCCCCTCTCAAAAACCAAGCCATCAGACGGAGATGGGATGGGCACGGATGAAGAGTTATTCCCTGAGACAGGAGATCTGATCTGTCTGGGAGGGGAACTGGATTCTGGAAGCTCAGTTGTAACAGGAGAGGGAACCATGGCCTGTTGGGCCAGTATGGAGCTATTGCCACAATTTCGGCTTTCTCCCCCCTGAGTCTTGATAGGAACCGTAGAATGACGGGTACCGGGGGAAAGGCATAAGCCCTGTTGAATCTCCACTGATCCGTCAGAGCATCCACTCCGAAGGCCTGGGGACAACGACATCTCGTGTAATATTTTGTTAGTTTGAAATTGCACGGGGAGGCGAACAGATCTACTTCTGGTACAATTCCCAGGGATAGGATCCAATTGAAAACCTCGGCGTGGAGAGACCATTCGTTGTTGTCGAGGGTTGTTCTCGAGAGAAAATCCGCCTGTAGGTTCTGATCCGGGAAGATAGACAGCCGTCAGGTTCGTTAGATTTTTCTGGGCCCAAGTCATGATTGGTTCTACCTCCCTCAGTAGAGAGAGACTGCGAGTGCCTCCCTGTCTCTTGATATAGGAGACTACTGACGTGTTGTCCAGCCTTAGGAGAACTGAGGTACCCTTTATCAGGTGAAGAAAAGTTTGTAGAGCACAGAAGGCTGCTCGGATCTCCAGGACATTGGACACTATCCTTCTGGACGGGAAGTCCCATTTCCCCTGAGCTACCTCCTGCATGCAGAGAGCTCCCCAGCCTCTGTTGCTGGCATCCGTCGTGATTGTGACCCAGGAGATGGGGGCTATGGAATGACAGTTAAGAAGATTCTTCCGTAGTAGCCACCAGGGAAGGCTTTCCCGCATGGACGGAGTTATCCGTATCCAATGGTCGCAAGACCCTGGCTCCCACTGCTGGAGAAAACCCTTCTGAAAAGGACGCATCTTCCACTGAGCCCATTTCACCATCGGGGCTGTGGATACCATGGTACCTATTATCCTGAGGCACTGTGAAGCTTTGAGGAGAGGAGAGGCCATTGCCCGACGAATCCTGCCTCGAACCACTGGGATCTTCTCCAGGGGTAAGGAGATGGTACTTTGTATTGTATTGAATTGAGCGCCGAGAAAAACCAGAGACTGCGTAGGTTCCAAATGACTTTTCCCTTTGTTCAACAGCCAACCGAATTCTGTCAGCGTGGAGATGACCTGAAACTGGTGTACTAAAAGTTGCTCCCTGTTTTGGGAAAGTAATAGCAGATCGTCCAGGTAGTGATGTAGCCGGATTCCTCTGGTCCTGATTAGAGCTACTACAGCCAATAAGAGCTTCGAAAACACTTGTGGCGATGTTGTAAGCCCGAACGGGAGACATACGAACTGGAGGTGAGTATGGCCTACTGCAAACCGAAGGTACTTTTGAAATTCCACAGCTATCGGGACGTGAAAGTAAGCATCCTTCAGATCTATGGATACAAGCCAGTCGCCTGACTGAACTGTCTGACGTATGGTGAGTAATGACTCCATTCTGAATTTTTCCTTTTTGATGAAGGTGTTTAGATGAGTCAGATCTATCACTGGTCTCCAAGAGCCGGTCTTTTTTTGAACCATAAACGGGGGTGAGTATATCCCCTGGAACCTTTCGTCTGTTGGTACATGTATGGCGGCACCCTGGGCCACAAGAGTGTCTGTATAAGAAAGAAGGATTTGTTTCTTCTCGTCCGAGCAGGGTAGTACTGTGGGTACGAACTGAAGTGTGGGTGGACTGACAAACACCCAGGAGTGACCTGAAGAGACTGTTTTGACAGTCCAGAAGTCTTTTATCGAGGCTGCCCAGACGTGCCGGAACTGAAGTAGCCGAGCTCCCACTTGTTCCGTCTGGGCGGACCCTATATCAAAAGGACTTAGGGGCCTCCCGTCCGCCTGAAGAGGCTACTTTTGTGGATCTTTGACCAGAAGGCTGATTTCTTCTCCAGTTCTTTCTGAATTCTCGACCTGGCCTATACCGGCGAGCATCTCTTGCACGATCCTGGTCTTGTCTCTGTTGAGGTCTTTTTTGACTAAAAAAACGACGATCCTGAGGAAGGAACCCTGACTTACCCCCTGTGGCACGGGTGATAGCGCTGTCAAGCTTATTCCCAAAAAGGGAAGATCCTTGAAAGGGGATCCTGCACCATGCCTGTTTAGAGGCAGGATCAGCTACCCAAGGACGTAGCCACAAGGCACGTCTAGCTGTAACGGAAGAGAGCATGACACGTGCGACCAGGCGAATAATATCAAGGGAAGCCTCACCCAAAAACATCGACGCCGTTCTTCTGTTCATGGATCGGCATGCTTCTGGCTAACTCCTCAGAGACATTTGCTAAGGAAGAATCCACTTCATCTGTCCAGGCCTCCATTGCTTTGGACAGGGTTGCAAGGGCTAATGCTGGCTTACAGGCCATACCCGCAGTGATATATATACGTTTAAGATCCGTATCTATTTTTCTTTCCAAACCGTCCCTGAAGGAAACAGAGTCCTCTAGCGGGAGGGTAACGTGTCTTACCAACCTCATCAAGGCTGCATCAATCAGGGGAGCTGATTCTAGATGTTTCACATCCTCATTTTTGAATGGGTACATCTTTGCGATTTTGGAAAGTAATGAATTTTTCCTTTCTACGCCAGTCTATTCATCTGTAATAATATCCCCAAGTTCACCCAAAAAGGGGAAATATGGGCGCTCCTTCTTAAGTTGTTTGAAGTACTTCCTTTGTTTAGAAGGAGCTTCTATTGGTTCATCCCATTTTAAAGCGTCTTTGACTGCTTTGATCAAGTCTGGAACTGAAGAGAAATCAAATTCTGTGGTATTGATGACCTCTTCAACATCACAATGTGAGGATTCGCTTGAGGAGCAATCATGCCGAGAGGGACCCGGGATTTCGTGGTCATCCTGCACCAGAACTGGTGCTGGGTCCACAGGAGGAATGGTGGTACGGCTGGAGTCAGTCTTGCTCAGGGATTCCTGGACCACTCTTCTGACTAGTGCCTCCACTTGGTGGTGTCCACCTTCTCCTTCTCCTACTGCTCGGGAATAACATGGCTCACAGAGGGATTTACCTTCCGGGACCTGAGCCTTACAACCCCAGCAGACTCTCTTTTCAGAACGACTGGAATGGCGGTGAGAGTGGTGCCTAGACCTGGGCTCCTTACTATGATGTCTGGAGGACGATCTATGATGTCTAGCACTAGAAGAAGAATGTTGATGTGTTTTAGATTTAACATTATCTTCGCGTGCTGAGTGTCTATTTTCAGACCTAGAGGGGCTGAGAAAAGAAAAGAAAGAAAGAAAATACATTGGCTCATGTAAAGAACCCAATACTGCTAAGCAGAAGGAAAGAAAAAAATTCCTACCTGCAGCGCAAGGGTTGGCCACTGGAGGGCGGTGAGATGTCCATAGCTCAAGCTTAGAAAACTGCAAAATTAACCATACAATAAATATAGGGAAGGAAAGTCTGATACCAGCCATCCCTGTAATAAACAGGTTTTCCTACCTTTGCCACGTGAAAACGAATCACCGGGAAGTAGCTGGCTGAGCCTGCAGGACATCCCAAGTTATAGCTGTATCTGACAGCTATTTAAACTTGGCACCGACGATGACGTCACCGCGCCTCCAGCGCGAAACAGCGGAGCTCGTGCGCATGCGCGAACGCCGCCGCGATCCGAATTGCGCATGCGCGAACCAAGCCTCGATCTCGGACGAGGTTCACTGCAATGCACACAACCCGGAAGAGGAGGCTTAGTGAAACGCAGATGCGCTCCAGCCGCCATAGAGCCGAGGGGAAGAGCAAAAACAAACGACACACAAACACTGCTGCCATATTTAACATTAAAGTGGAGCTCCACCCTAAATAGCAACTTTTGCTATTTGGAACCCTCCCCCCCTCCGGTGTCACAATTGACACCTTTCAGGGGGGAGGGGGGTGAAGATACCTGTCTAAGACAGGTATTTTCACCCACATCCGGGAGTCCTGTCTCCGGGAATCTGCGGGAGTGACGTCACTTCCCCCAGACTTCCCGTAGTGTTCTGGGAGACACTCGGCTCCCAGAACAGAGGAGCACCAATCAGAACGGCGCAGCGCGACTCGCGCATGCGCCGTAGGGAACCGGGCATGAAGCCGCAGGGCTTCACTTCCTGGTTCCCTCAGCGAGGATGGCGGAGGGAGCAGCAGAGCGACGAGCGGTCGCTCGTCCTCTGCTGCGGACGTCGCTGGACTCCAGGACAGGTAAGTGTCCAAATATTAAAAGCCAGCAGCTGCTGTAGCTGTAGCTGCTGGCTTGAATTTTTTTTTTTCCGGTGGAGCTCCGCTTTAAGAAGCGATGCATACGATACCACCCAGCACGATACTGATCCAGCCTGGAACTTAGGAGCCATCCCTCCACTGCACGACCTGGGCGTTTTTCTCAATGGGCCTCCCGCTAATAGCTAGGACGTTTGGCCAAGTTGCCGCTTGCCCGCCAGTGGCCGGGTTAGTAAGCTCTTCGTGGCACTGCAAAAATGTCGCCCGCATCCACCCTGCTAATAGCTGGGCTAGTTGGACCTCCAAACAGAACCGCCATGAAACTCATGCAACCAGGACTGAATCTCTGTGAAAACTTCTTTAAGGTAAGAAAAGCACACCTTGGTCCTAGGAGGAGGACAAAAAAAGGAACACGGTCTCTGGCTAGAAGCAAAGATTTATGGGAGAAGGGTCCTATGAGGTATGAGAGGCGGGATTAACCCACACGTAGGCTGCCATGGAGTCTGTCAGGAAACTGATTTTTTTATCTACCATGATTTTATTCCACAAGGTTTCTGCTTTCAGAAACAAATATATTTGGGGGTTTTAACTAATCTGCAGGCCTAAAATCTTTTCCTAAACATGTGTGCAAAAACGGCTCTGGTAGCAAAAGGGTTAAAGAGACCCTGTCATAAGGAACAAAAAGCTAACTGTTTAAATTGCAGGCAGGTAGATTGTCTGGCACATACCTTCAGCAACCGCCAATACTTTTCTGCAAAATGATGTCACATCAAAGCAGGATGGATTTGATTTAAATCACTAGTAAAAAGGCTTGATTTAAATCATAATTTTTAAAGAGCAACTGTCATCTCTGTCCTGCAGCGGCTCCTCCTCTGACCCGCTGTTGACTCACCGACAGTCTCATTCACTTTAATAGGATGGCTGGTGATGCGGCAGTGACACAACAAGGTGAGGGACGTGGCGGCAGAAGTGAGTGGATGCCCCGCTAACAGGCGCTGCCATGATGTATCTGAAATGACAGGTGCTCTTTAAATCTAAGGACGCATTCTTGCTGTTAGTTAGAATCTTTAATATTTGCAAACTAAATGAAGGTTTCCTATTTAGAATAATAAGCTGTCAGGTTAGTAAAACGGCGATATCAGAACCGATTCAATCATACAGTTTTTAGTGTACATAGATTTGCAAAACAATGGGATAAAGGAATATTACTGAACCTTGTTTTATCTCACGGTTACTGTGACATTGGGTGAATGCATCAATGCAGTGCATGTTATCTCAGCTTGCGGAGCTTGGATTCATTGAATGAGTTGACCAAAAATGTAAATATTGCAGAATATACAGCCTCATGCTACATAACTAAGCTCCATTTCATGCTGAATAAACTAAATTATTAATGTATCTTAACCACTTCAATACCATGCACTTATACAGCTTCCTGCCCAAGCCAATTTTGAGCTTTCAGCGCTGTCGCAATTTGAATGACAATTGCGCGGTCATGCTACACTGTACCCAAACAAATTTTTTATCATTTTGTTCCCACAAATAGAGCTTTCTTTCGGTGGTATTTGATCGCCTCTGCGATTTTTATTTTTTGCACAACAAATAGAAAAAGAGCGAAAATTTTGAAAAAAACGACGTTTTTCTTTGTTTCTGTAAAGTTTTTTTGGAAATAAGTACCTTTTCTACTTCAATGACGGGCACTGATAAGGCGGCACTGACGGGCACTGATAAGGCAACACTGATGGGCACCGATGAGGTGGCACCAATGAGGTGGCACTGATGAGGTGGCACTGATGGGCACTGATGATGGGCACTGATAGGCGGCACTGATGGGCACTGATAGGCGGCACTGGTATGCGGCACTGATTGGCACTCATAGGCGGCACTGATTGGCACTCATAGGCGGCACTGATTGGCACTCATAGGCGGCACTGATTGGCACTTATAGGCGGCACTGATGGGCACTTATAGGCGGCACTGATAGGTGGCACGGACGGGCACTGATAGGTGGGCACTTATGGGCACAGATGGGCACGGATGGGCACTGATAGGTGGTGCTGATGGACACTAGTAGGTGGCACTGATGGACACTGATGTCCAGCAATGCCAGCCACCACACATTGTGGTGGTGCCATCATAGTGCCAGTCAGTGCCCATTTGTGGGCACTGATTGGCATATTTTTTTTTTATTACATGTGGATGGCCATGGGGGCCATCCACATGCTTGGGGCTTCCTGGGGCATCCTGGGGGGCTTCCCTGGTGGTCTAGTGTGGGTATCCGAGGGGGGGCTGCGCTGATAAACGATCAGCGCGAACCCCCCCTGTCAGGAGAGCCGCCGATCGGCTCTCCTCTACTCGCGTCTGTCAGACGCGAGTGAGGAAGAGCCGATCAACGGCTCTTCCTGTTTACATTGTGATCAGCCGTGATTGGACACGGCTGATCACATGGTAAAAAGCCTCCGACGGAGGCTTTTTACCGAGATCAGTGTAGCGGTGGGTCAGACTGACCCACCGCTCCACCGATCGCCGCGATGCGCGCCCCCCCGGGCGCGCGGCGGCTGTTATCCCGCAGGACGTCATATGACGTCCAGTGTGGATAACAGAACCACTTCCCGGACGTCAATCTGCTATTGACTGGGTGGGAAGTGGTTAAATAGAAAACTATCTTTAGATAGATATTTACTCCAAAAGCATTTTATTAAAATAAATTTGATAAAAATCAAAAAAAATTGATTTAAATCAAAAAAATCTGATAAAAAAAAAAAAAAAAAAATCATTGATTTATATCCACCCTGCATCAAAGATTACGTAAAAGCAAAAGCTGCAATAATACCTCTAAATAGGAGCTCACTGAAAACACATTATAATTTCCCTTTAGGCCTGGTTCACATCTATGCATTTTTAGTGCCTTTTGCATTTTGCAGAACGTGTTCCATAGGAAACCATGTTAAATGGACTGTAGTGTGTTTCTGTAAAATAGAAAATGCACTAAAAAATGCATCAGTGTGAACCAGGCCTAAAGGAACAAAAAGATATTAGTGACACCCAGTGAAATAAGGACACTGCACGTCCAGATCTGGTGAAAGGATACTGATCAAGCAGCTCCTTCTGGTCCATGTTTTTCACGGTCTCTATGAGCCTCTCCAGGCCCTGAATCCAGCACTGGGCCTCCTCCGGGGTATTCGCAATGAGGTCCAGGTTCCCCCTTCGGCCATGGAAAACGATGGTAAAGCAAAGCTCTGGCTGGAACTCATCCGCAATGCTCTGCAGGACCTCGGACTGGTGGCCGTCTCGGACGGTCTCGATGTCGCTGATGGAAACTGGAAGTAAAAGATGTATATATAAAATATAAAAGTAAATATAAGTAAAATATGGTTACACCTAGACGGGAAGACAGGAGATGGAGAGGTGCACAATGGTGTTCATTAAGAGGAACGCCATCATTTTTTTTTCTGTTAAGCCCCGCACACACGGGCGGGAATCCCATCTATTAGAAAACCGTTGTTTTTTCTGACGGGATTCCCGGCAAGCTTGCCTTGCCAAGCCCTGTGTACAGCTGGCCATTTAAAAGAATTGCGGTGAGGTCATCGACTACGACGAGCCGGCGCTCTTCACATTCGATGCCGTTGCCGCCATCTTGCTACAACCTACACTACCCTTGTATGCTACCACGCATGCGTCAAAGTCTCATCGAGCATGCCCGGGTTTACCTGGGACAGGTAAGCATACTCACAAATGATTTTCTCGTCAGGAAAACTCAGCCGAGAATCCCGACGAGAAAAATAGAGAGCAGGTTCTCTATTTTTCTCGTTGAGATTCCCGGCAGTTTCCCTGTTGAGAAACCATACACACGAACGGTTTTCTCGGCAAAAAGCTCTCCCAGCAGTTTTCTTGCCGAGAAAACCGGCTTTAGTCTTCATCATCTTTTGCATACAGTTTTGGTATTTCTCTTTCAATGGTTTTTATTGAAATCAAGTTTTGACAGACAACAAGGGTTCTCAATGATACAAGTTTTTTGTCAACAACAGTGTTACAATAGTGGGTCTCATGCTGTGTACACACGATCGATTTTCTCGACGGTGAAAACACCATCGAGAAAATCGGCGGGAAAAACGAGGAACGGCTTGGTCCCCTACACACGGCCGGTTTTTATGAAATTTTTTCTCTTGGTCGAGAAAAACGACCATGTGTAGGCTCCCTGGCAGTGTTTCCCTATGGGAAAACTGCCACGAAAATAAATGCAGTGAATCACGACGAGAAAAATTAGAGCATGTTCTAATTTTTCTCGTCGTGATTCTTGCCGTTTTTCTCGTCGGGAAAAATGCTGGAAAGCCCACACACGGTCGTTTTTCTCATCAAAGAGAAAAAATTACATTTTTCCAGAGGAGAAAAATGGTCGTGTGTACGCGGCATCAGATCAGTGCGAATGGATCATTATATAACTATACTAAAACAAAGGTACTAACTAACCCTGTCCATTCCTGTCCCATACAAAGTGATGGGTCATGAGATGCCTAGAACTCACTGATCAATAAAACTGTTCACTGTATACCTAACAATAGTATTATTAGCATTTATAACAAGTCAAGGCTATTGTGGTATGATCCCGGAAAAAAAAAGGGGGGGGAGATAGAACAGTGAAATTCCCCATAAAGGGACTATCGTGTGGTAAAACCAGATTCCCCAGCTTAAAGTCATAGTAGAAAACTTAGTTATTAAGTACACTCTGGGCTTAATGTACTTTAGAGCCCACTATCAAATGTGTGGGAACCCAACTATGGGGGCAAAGTAAAAGTTTGTATGAAGAAATAAAAGAAGAGAAAAAGAGGAAGAGAAGAAAGAGAAGAGAAAAAGAGGGAGAAAGAACAAAGAGAGAAAAAAAAAAAAAGGGGAACGTGCGATCGATCTCCACGCTCTAGACTACTGACCTCTCCCCTCACCTCACGGTGACTGGAGATATCTAATCCAAGAGTTCCAAACCCTTTCAAACCGATTTTGTTGGTCACAAAGAATACTAGTTAATTTTTTATTTATCATGATCCAGGAAATTTAGTTTTTCACTAATGCTAAGTTTATCAGAGGGGTTTTCCATGCTTGCGCTATGGTGATCTTAGCTGCCAAAAAGATAAAAAAGATGAGGGACCTGAGGTGTCTGGGCAGTTCACTCGAAAGGTCAGAAAATAAGGCTGTCCTAAGATTTTTAGGTATATTCACTCCAGTCACCGTATAAACCAAGTTAAAAATTCTTATCCAAAATCTTTTGACTTTCCGGCATGTCCACCAGGTGTGGAGCATTGTGCCCTCTTGACCACACCCCCTGAAACAGAGAGGCGATGCATCTGGGTATATTTTAGTTATCCGCGCCGGAACGAGGTACCATTGTGACAATACCTTGTAATTCGCCTCCACCAGAGAAGTGTTCAAAATTCCCTTGTGCACCAAGGTCGACCACTTGGATCAAACGTCTTCATCAATAGTCTCCCCCAGGTCCGCCTCCCAAGATAATTGATAGGAAAGTTTAGAGCCCTGGTCCATTAGCAAAACATACAACTTCGAAATACTACCCCGCGTCCCAGGCCCTCTTAGGCATTTATTTTTGTAGAATGTTCTAGTAGTAATGTCCCCCTGGTCTCGACAAAGCGATTGTAAATAATGGGTAATTTGATAGAGTCTAAACGACTCAGTCGGGGGCATTTCTAAAGAGTCTCGAAAGTAGGAGGGCTTTCTAATGCCCTTATGATCTATGAAATGTGCTATCTTGTATAAACCTTTATTGATCCACCATGCAAACTGTTGTAGCTGTTGTCCTGGGGGGAAAGTGCGGATTAGTTTTGGTATTTAATCCTTTCGCTGCCAGTGCCGTTCTTGTGGGTTTGCTTGTATGCGTTTAAAAAAAAAATTTAGGCCAGAAGATTAGTTAAAACATCTAAACATTACATACATATATATTTACTGAAAGTAGAGAATAAAATAGTGGTAGATTTTTTGTCCGCTTCTTTTTTTTATGTCACATGATATTAACACAACAGTTCATAAAACACAGAATTTCAGTAATACAATACACTAAAAGTTCATTTTAGGGCACACAATTGCAATATATTGGGGTTGATTTACTAAAACTGGAGAGCGCAAAATCTGATGCAGGCGTGCATGGTAGCCAATCAGCTTCTATCTTCAGCTTGTTCAGTTAAGCTTTGACAAAAAAACCTGGAAGCTGATTGGTGTCTATGCAGAGCTGCACCAGATTTTGTACTCTTCAGCTTTAGTAAATCAACCCCATTATCTAATACAGGTGATACTCGAAAAATTTTAATATTGTGCAAAAGTTCATTTATTTCACTAATGCAACTTAAAAGGTGAAACTAATATATGAGAGACTCATTACATGCAAAGCAAGATAGTTCAAGCCGTGATTTGTCATAATTGTGATGATTATGGCTTACAGCTCATGAAAACCCCAAATCCACAATCTCAGAAAATTAGAATATTGTGAAAAGGTGCAATATTCTAGGCTCAAAGTGTCCCACTATAATCAGATAATTAAGCCATAACACCTGCAAAGGGTTCCTGAGCCTTTAAATGGTCTCTCAGTCTGGTTCAGTAGGAATCACAATCATGGGAAAGACTGCTGACCAGACAGTTGTGCAGAAAACCATCATTGACACCCTCCATAAGGAGGGAAAGCCTCAAAAGGTAATTGCAAAAGAAGTTGGATGTTCCCAAAGTGCTGTATCAAACCACATTGATAGAAAGTTATGTGGAAGGGAAAAGTGTGGAAGAAAAAGGTGCACAAGCAGCAGGGATGACCGCAGTCTGGAGAGGATTGTCAGGAAAAGGCCATTCAAAAGTGTTGGGGACTTTCACAAGGAGTGGACTGAGGCTGGAGTCAGAGCATCAAGAGCCACCACACACAGACGGATCCTGGACATGGGCTTCAAATGTCGTATTCCTCTTGTCAAGCCGCCACTCCTGAACAACAAACAATGTCAGAAGCGTCTTACCTGGGCTAAAGAAAAACAGACCTGGTCTGGTGCTCGGTGGTCCAAAGTCCTCTTTTCTGATTAGAGCAAATTTTGCATCTCATTTGGAAACCAAGGAGCCGGAGTATGGAGGAAGAATGGAGAGGCACCCACTGCAAGATGCTTGAAGTCCAGTGTGAAGTTTCCATAGTCTGTGTTGATTTGGGGAGCCATGTCATCTGCTGGTGTTGGTCCACTGTGCTTCAATAAGTCCGGGGTCACCGCAGCCATCTACCAGGAGATTTTGGAGCTCTTCATGCTTCCTTCCACAGACGAGCTCTATGAGGATGCTGACTTCATTTTCCAGCAGGACTTGGCACCTGCCCACACTGCCAAAAGCACCAAAACCTGGTTCAATGACCGTAGGATTACTGTGTTTGATTGGCCAGCAAACTCACCTGACCTGAACCCCATAGAGAATCTATGGGGTATCGCCAAGAGAAAGATGAGAGACATGAGACAGAACAATGCAGAAGAGCTGAAGGCCGCTATTGAAGCATCTTGGTCTTCCATAACACCTCAGCAGTGCCACAGGCTGATGGCTTCCATGCCACGCCGCATTGAGGCAGTAATTGCTGCAAAAGGGGCCCAAACCAAGTACTGAGTACATATGTGTAGGAATTAGCCCCGAATGGGCCGCTGGTTTAAATTTGGGTCTGCCGTTACCTTTCTGTTCACCAAACTCGTGTCAGGGATCCCTCTTGAAGAGCTTCCATGAATGTTCACACCAACACTTGGTTTGTTTTTCTTCAAGAGTTTTCTTAAACAGTTCCAACAGAAGGGTAGAGGGAGAGGGGAGGTTCAGGTACTTTGCTTTGCGGATCACAGGCAGAATATTAGATCCAGAGGACAAATCGGTTCCACACTGGATTCAGCAACCACCGGATAGGCCTACTCTCACTGACCTAGCAACCGGTGCGAAGCTTGTCAAAGTCTCTGCCACAGACTTGATGAGTGCCGTCGAGTCGTTTCACAATCTTCTGCCACAAGATCGTATAACCACACTGACACTTTACAAAGTTCCTCAGAAAACACACAGCTCAAGGTGGCAGAATCTTTCAGCCAGCCGGCAGCACCGTGAAGTAAATTGGCCAGGATGCGTCCTTCAATTGAGTCCCCAATTGTTCCGCTTCTTCCGGCAGGCAAGACCGCGTAGAACCATCCCTGGACCAGTAGGCCCCAGAAGCTCCTGGGCCTACTCTCAGTTGCAGAGCCTCGGGCCAGCAGGCCCCCGAGGCCGAAAACGGCTCGCACATCCCTGAGGCCAGGAGGGCCCTCAGAGCAGGATCCAGCAAACGAACCCCGCTAGAGCGGTCTCTGTCCTTTAAGTACCCCTTCCCAGAATGCACAGCGGGTTAACCACGCCCCCTGAGCCACTTCTGGGAAAGGAATACCCAATACATCCAGCCTGCTACATTTCCAACCTTGACCTGTGGTGACAGTGACACCTACTGTCAAGTGGAAAAACGTGCAACCCAGCTACACTAAAATAGAGCCAACAATTTAGCGTAATCCTTCTGAACTAAACTACAGCTCAGACAACTAAATTTAACACATAGCGCCTACCCAACAGGAGCAGGGCGCTACATATGCATGCTTATACTTTTCAGAGGTCCGATATTGTTCTATGTGCAATCCTTGTTTTATTGATTGCATGTAATATTCTAATTTTCTGAGATTGTGGATTTGGGGTTTTCATGAGCTGTAAGCCATAATCATCACAATTATGACAAATCACGGCTTGAACTATCTTGCTTTGCATGTAATGAGTCTATCTCATATATTAGTTTCACCTTTTAAGTTGCATTAGTGAAATAAATGAACTTTTGCACGATATTCACATTTTTCGAGTATCACATGTATAAAAGACGAGGTTGCGCTGAATAAATAAATATCCAACATGTCAAGGCTTAACCACTTCAGGTCTGCCTCATAGCATAGACTCAGTGTCCGCCGGCACCCACTGATGATCCAGCACAGAATTGCTGTTTGCCTATGTAAACAAGGCAGATTGCCGTTCTGTCAGGAGGGAGGGCATGGATCCTGTGACTCTGCAAAGCATGGACTAGGATCCATGTCTTTCCCTAGTAAAAGCACCCCCCCCCCCCCACTGTAATAAAACACTGGCTAGACACAATTAACCCTTTGATCCCCACTGATGTTAACCCATTCCCTGTCAGTGTCATTAGTATAGTGATAGTGCATTATTTTTAGCACTGATCACTGTATTAGTGTCACTGGTCCCCAAAAAGTGTCATAAGTGTCAGTTAGGTGTCCGAATGTCCGCCGCAATATCGCATTCCCGCTATAAGGCCCCTTTCACACTGGGGCGTTTTTCATGCGGTTTAGCGCTAATATTAGCGCTATTATACCGCATGAAAAAATCCTGCCCTTTAGCCTTCAATGTGAAAGCCCGAAGGCTTTCACACTGAAGCGGTGCGCTAGCAGGACCGCTCCAAAAGTCCTGCTAGCCGCTTCTTTACAGCGGTAAAGGAGCGGTGTGTTCACCGCTCCTTTACCGCAGTCTCCCATTGAAATTAATGGGACACCGCGGTAATACCGCCCGCAGGCGGTATTAACCCTTTTTGGGCCGCTAGCGGGGGTTAAATTCACCCCCCTAGCGACCGCATACCGCGGTAAGAACGACGGTATAGCAGCGCTGAAAATCGCGCTGCTATACCGCCACCGCTCCTGCCCGCCCCAGTGTGAAAGGGGCCTAAGTCGCTGATTGCCACCATTACTAGTAAAAAATAAATAAACAAAAATAAATAAAAATATCCCATAGTTTGTAGAAGCTATAACTTTTGCGCAAAGCAATCAATATACGCTTTTCTGGAGTTTTTTTTACCAAAGATATATAGCAGAATACATATTGACCTACATTTATAAAGAAATTAGATTTTTTTTAATGGATATGTTTTATAGCAGAAAGTAAAAAATATTGTTTATTTTTTTTCAAAATTGTCTTTTTTTGTTTATAGCGCAAAAAATAAAAACCGCAGAGATGATCAAAAACCACCAAAAGAAAGCTCTATTTGTGGGGAAAAAATACATACATTTTATTTGTGTACAATGTCGCACATCCGCGCAATTGTCAGTTAAAGTAACTGAAAAAATGGCCTGGTCATGAAGGGGGGTGGGGGTAAATCTTCATGTCACGTGGTTAACATTGTGTGCACCGGTGAAATGGCGACAAACTTCGGTATGCTTTTTTTTTGTATAGGTGACTCTTTAAAAGCCCCTACAGGTCATCAGTTTAGAGTCAACCGCGGTCCGCGAATAGTGGCCCTATAATTATTGCTTTCAGTTTGACAATATGTACCATGTATACAGCAATCAATGTTTTCATGCATTGGAGCCCTCGACACATGCATTAACTATTATGTGTGGGGGTAGGGGTCACACTTTTTTTTGTGGGGGGGGGTGCTTGGGTATAACTTAAATTTTTTACACTTTTTAAATATTTTCATAACATACAGGACAATAAGTCCCCTATGTGATGATTTTTTTTTAGTGACAGGTTTCTCGTCAATGAGACATCAGGGGTCTAAAAGTCCCCTGATGTCTCACCTGCCCTCCAACGAAGCCAATGTGTGTATTTTAAATCTTCCTGGAGTTCAGCTTTAAAAATACTGGCAGTTTTCTTTTCTCCAGAGGGAGATAAAATAACAGCATCTGGGCTTGCAGTTTCTGTGCGATTCACATGCGATCCGGGTGCAATTTCAGCCCATTCATATGAATAGGCTGAAATTGCGCCAGACTGCACCAAAAGTAGTGTATGCACTACTTTAACCGCTTGCCGACTGCCTCATGTACATATACGTTGGCAGAATGGCACGGGCAGGCAAAGCGACGAACAGGCACATTGCTTTGAATCTGCCGACTAGCGGGCATGCGCCGGTGTCCCGCGATCGTGTCACAGAGAGGCAGAACGGGGGGTATGCCTATGTGAACAAGGCATTTCCCTGTTCTGCCTTGTGACAGGACACTGATCTACTGCTCCCTGTCATCGGGAGCAGTGATCAATGTGTTACAGGTAGCCCAGCCCCCACAAAGTTAGAATCACTCCCTAGGACACACTTAACCCCTTCCTCGCCCCCTGGTGGTTAACCCCTTCCCTGCCAGTGTCATTTACACAGTAATCAGTGCATTTTTATAGCACTGATCGCTGTATAAATGCCAATGGTCCCAAAATAGCGTCAAAAGTCCCTGCCGCAATATCGCAGCCATTACTAGTAAAAAAAAAAATTATAATAAAAATACCATAAAACTATCCCCTATTTTGTAGACGCTATAACTTTTGCGCAAACCAATAAATACACGCTTATTTACCAAAAATATGTAGAAAAATACATATCGGCCTAAACTCACGAAAAAAAAATTATATATATATTTTGGGGATATTTATTATAGCAAAAAGTAAAAAATATTGCTTTATTTTTTTTTAAATTCCAACCGCTAAGGTAATCAAATACCTCCAAAAGAAAGCTCTATTTGTGGGTAAAAAAGGACGTCAATTTTGTTTGAGTACAGCGTCGAGCGACCACGCAATTGTCAGTTAAAGCGGTGCAGTGCCGAATCGCGAAAAAATGGCCTGGTCATTCAGCAGCCAAATCTTCCAGGGCTGAAGTGGTTAAAAAACACGCAACCGGGTCACATGGTACTACAGTACTATCCGGACCTGGAGCAGGCTAAAGCACTCACCTGCATTTGGAGTGTCAATAACTTAACATTGACTTCCGCTGCAGATCGCAAAAGGGTTTCCTGCACGGCGTTGTGGTGTAAATGGGTCCCTTTAAGCGTTTTATTTTTTGGCACCCTGAAAAAATGTGGTTTACAGCACTACTTTGATGGTCTTGATGGGACTATCATATGGTGCACACAGGTTGGGTACCTCTGCACAGCCATGAGAAGCTTCATCCACCTGTCCATCTATAGTTTATTACAAGTGCAGCTGCCATGTAAAATAAAACCCGGAGACGTAAATGCAATAGGTCAATATTTCTTTAAATAGATAAAAGAAGTGACGCAGAGCGTGAGCAATGTCTGACTCTACAGAATCAGAAAAGCACGTGTGCTGCAAGCCAAGCAGCTCAATGATACTGTGTACTGTCTGCTCCAGGCACATGTAAAAAAAGTACCAGTTACTGCAGTTACTTAACCACTTCAATACCGGGCACTTTCACCCCCTGTCGCATTTTGAATGACAATTGTGCGGTCATGCAACTCTGTATCAAAATTAAACTTTTATAATTTTTTCCCCACAAATAGAGCTTCCTTTTGGTGGTATTTGATCACCACTGGGGTTTTTTATTTTTTTGCTAAACAAATAAAAAAAGACTGAAAATTTGACGGGCACTGGTGAGGCGGCGCTAATGGGTACTGATGATGAGGCACTAATATGCAGCACTGATAGGCGGCACTGATGGGCATTGATAGGCGGCACTAATGGGTGGCACTGGTAGGCAGCACTGATGGGCATTGATGGGCAATGATGGGCCGCACTGATGAGCACTAATAGATGGAACTGATAGGCAGTACTGATGAGGAGGCACTGACAGGCATTACTGATGGACACTGATTGGCATCCCTGGTGGGAACTGATTAAAGTGGTATGTAACTTACTTTGGTAAATAAAGAAATTACAAAAAAATCCCTGGTGGGCACGGGTTGGCATCCCTGGTGGGCACAAGTTAGCATCCCTGGTGGGCACGGGTTGGCACTTTAGGTGGGCACTTCTGGGCATCCTTTATGGGTCTGCACTGATAACTGATGCATTGAATATCAGCACCCCCCTGTCAGGAGAGCCGCTGATCAGCTCTCCTCTACCCGCGCCTTGTCAGAGATAAACGGCACTTCCTGGTTTTGATGTGACCAGCTGTGATTGGACATAGCTGATCACATGGTAAAGAGCCTACATCATAGGCTCCCTACCGAGATCAAAAATGCGGTGTGTCAGAGCGACACACCGCACTACCAATCACCGCGCTGCGCGCCCACGGGGGCGCGCAAAAGCGGCTTATCCTGCTGGACGTCTTATGACGCCCAGTCAGGATAACTGATCCCCCGCCTGGCCGTCATTCTGCTATAGGCCGGGCGGGATGCGGTTAAGACCAGGCGGGATACGGTTAAGACCAGGCTTTTTCTGGCACTTTTTGTTTACAAGTTTAAATCAATATTTTTAGCTAGAAAATTATAACCCACAACAGTACATTTTTTTTAGCAGAGACCCTAGGAAATAAAATGACGATTGTTGCAATTTTTTATGTCACCCAGTTTTGCAAACACAATTTTTTTGGAAAAAATACACGTTAATGAATAATAATAAAAAAAAAACACAATATATACCACAATTGTTTTGTAAAATGTGAAAGATGATGTTACGCCGAGTAAGTAGATACTTAACATGTCACGCTTTAAAATGGAAACGACAGTACTTAAAAATCTCCATAGGCGACGCTTTAAAATGTTTTACAGGTTACCAGTTTAGAGTTGCAGAGGAGGTCTAGTGCTAGAATTGTTGCTCTCGCTCTAACATTCGCAGCAATACCTCACATGTGTGGTGCGATAACAATTTACATATGTGGGTGTCCATAGGTGTGCGCAGCCTATTACATTAGGGTGTGCACCCCAAAGCTCAAATACACTGAAGCATAGTAAACTGTGATTACAATGCTTCAGTTTGTGAATGAACGCAGTGAGTGAGTGTGGGAATGGACTAGAGGTGTGCTACAAGGGGCCACAGTGATACCTAGCTTTATTGCTTTACTGCACTAAAGAAAATTCAGGTCTCCAAACTATGCAGTATTTGGAGACCTGGTGTTCTGTGCAGTTACTGTGTAAATCTCAGGACTGGATGTACAGAAACACAAAGCCATTGGCAGATTATCTCCTCTACCCGCGCCTTGTCAGAGATAAACGGCACTTCCTGGTTATGATGTGACCAGCTGTGATTG
Organism: Rana muscosa; assembly: GCA_029206835.1. Taxonomy (NCBI): domain Eukaryota; kingdom Metazoa; phylum Chordata; class Amphibia; order Anura; family Ranidae; genus Rana; species Rana muscosa. The sequence goes on from CM055127.1 coordinate 466,150,694, forward strand.
GACATAGCTGATCACATGGTAAAGAGCCTACATCATAGGCTCCCTACCGAGATCGGATATGCGTTCATGGCAAATATGCGTTCATGGCTCGATGGCTTGAAGGGGTTATACCAGGAATCACTCCCCCCCCCCCGGTACTGTTTTTCAGAGCCAGCGGTTGGCTTTTTAGTGATGACAACCGATGCGCCTAAAAGCCGCTCTGCTTTTATCCTAAAGGAGCGGGAGGGGATATCCCCCCTCCCGCCGCCTCCCGCTGCTCTTCCAGGGCCTCTTGTCCCACCAGGAGACCCGAGCCAGCAGCCGTGCGTCCGCCGCCTAGGCTGAGACCCATATGAAGCCGGATTCCACTCCGATCGGGTCTCCGGTGTAAAATCCCCGAAGCGACGTCACAACGCCGCTTCCTGTTTACTCGGCTGCCAATGGAGCTGATTTAAAAAAAATACAGTATTCAGAATCGCCGATTTTGGTGATCTGAATACTTTTAAGTGCAAAGGAGGGATTGGGGGTCCCCCAATTCCTCCATAAAGAGTACCTGTCACTACCTATTACTGTCACAAGGGATGTTTACATTCCTTGTGACAGCAATAAAAGTGATCAGATTTATTTATTTATTTTAAAGGGACAATGTTAAAAAAAGAAAAAAAAATTAGGAGAATTTTTTTTTTTTTTAAAGCACCCCCCGTCCCGCGTGCTTGCGCAGCAAACAAAACGCAAACGTAAGTCGCGTCCGCAAATGTAAACGGTGTTCAAATCACACGTGAGGTATTGCCGCGTTCGTTAGAGTGAGAACAATAATTCTAGCAAAAGACCTACTCTGTAACTCTAACTTGGTACCCGTTAAATGTTTTTAAAGCGTCGCCTATGGAGATTTTTAAGTGACGTAGTTTGTCACCATTCCCCGAGTGTGCGCAATTTAAAAGCGCAACATGTTAGGTTTCTATTTACTTGGCGTAACATCATCTTTCACATTATACAAACAAAATTGGGCTAACCTTACTGTTTTGTTTTTTTTTTTAATTCATGAAAGTGTATTTTTTCCCAAAAAATTGCATTTCAAAGACCACTGCATAAATACCTTGTGACATTAAAAAATTGCAATGATTGCCATTTTATTCTCTAGGGTCTCTGCAAAAATACATATATATATTTATATATAATGTTCGGGGGTTCTAAGTAATTTTCTAGCAAAAAATATGGATTTTAACTTGTAAGCAACAAATGTCAGAAATAGGCTCCCTTATGTGCATTTTAACTGATTGCCTGAAGTTCATCTTAAGTTTTTTTTACTGCAGTACACCCAGTCCTCCTCACCCCCTTCTATTACTGGAAATGCAACGTCTTGCACACTCATCCTCAGAAGTCAATATTTCATGCATTGGGGACGGCGTGTAATGCGAGTGCTGTCTAGCTGCCAGAAAACAGTTCATCTCTCAGGATTTCCAGACTAACGATCAGCAATGAACTTCATCCAAGTCAAGGATCATTAGCAAAGACAAGGGACCAGTGGCGGTGCGTCCATAAAGGGCGCATGGGCGCCGGCCCCTCTCTCCTATCACCTCTCTCTCTCACCATAGATAGATTCATGCATTGCATAAATCTATCTATGGTCGCCGGGAGCCGGGAATCTGAATTACAGCGGCGTTTTTTTTTTTTGGAAGCACCTGATTAGACCTGTAGGCTCTAATAGGCGTCCAAAATGGTGAACAGCGGGCGCAATGCTGTGCGTTCGCTGTTCACTCAGCTGTGTGTTAGGAAAGCGAATTAATTGCTTTCCTAACACTGACCCGCCTCTCAGCCAATCAGGTGCTCGGGTCTGTTACCTGTCACCTGATTGGCTGAAACGACAGGCGCTGTGATTGGACGCCGCCTATCAGGTGTCCAATCATAGGAGATGGCGGTTGGGAAGACATGGAGGACACCGGACATCACTCGCCACCTGCTGCCGTCACCCGCTGCTCACCCGAGAAAGGGTAAGTGCCGGGCGGGGCGCATAGTGGCAGCGATTAATGGGCACAGTGGCAGAATTTGGGGCACAGTGGCAGCGTTTAATGGGCACAGTGGTAGCATTTGGCGCACAGTGGCAGCATTTGGGGCACAGTGGCAGCGTTTAATGGGCACAGTGTCAGCATTTGGGGCACAGTGGCAGCCTTTAATGGGCACAGTGGCAGCATTTGGGGCACAGTGGCAGCCTTTAATGGGCACAGTGGCAGCATTTGGGGCACAGTGGCAGCCTTTAATGGGCACAGTGACAGCATTTGGGGCACAGTGGCAGCCTTTAATGGGCACAGTGGCAGCATTTGGGGCACAGTGGCAGCCTTTAATGGGCACAGTGGCAGCATTTGGGGCACAGTGGCAGCGTTTGATGGCACAGTGGCTGCATTTGATGGCACAGTGGCTGCGTTTGATGGCACAGTGGCTGCATTTGATGGCACAGTGGCTGCAATTGATGTGTTTTTTTTTTCAGAATCTTTCAGTATGTTTGCGCCCCCCAAAAAATATTTGCGCACCAGCCGCCACTGCAAGGGACCAGTAATATCACAGAGCTGCTTGTAGTCTCACCGGCCACTTGTATCAAAGTGTCAGTGCTAATAACTGTCTGTATTGCCCCAAAGCCTACAATCAGAATTGAACATGCCCTGGAAAATGACAGTTGGAATCTGCTAGTTGGACTGTGATTGGGGATCAGAAGCAATAACCCTAATAAGCCTCTGATAAGCTGTAATATCCCTTGGTTAGAGTTGGTTAGCTGTGAGCACAACAAGTTGTTATATCTCCAGCGTTGGGTTCAATTACACTAGATGTCCCCAAACTTATTATTGACCCCTTTATGAAGTTTCAAATTGTTTATTACCCCCTACCAAACATTTATTACATTAAAATAATTAAATAAATATTACTTTAAATAAAAGTGCTTGAATATTAGTAATATTGATAATAATAGATCACAATATTCTTGTAAACACTGTCAACATTCCCTCTTGGAATCAGCAGCTCTCATTATGTTGCAATGCTGAATTTTTAGTAAATGCTCAGCACTCCATTCTTGGCACAACTCCTATCACCATGGGTGTATTCACCGGCTTTTAAACAGAGTTTAAGGTGGGTGTACTCACTGTCTTTCCAAGAGAGTTTGAGGTAGGTGTACTCACTGGTTCTTAAATAGAGTTTTGGATTGGGGTCAGGGCCGCTGATAGGGGAGGGGGGACCACCAGTCATCCTGTAGGGGGCCCAGCCACATGGGGGGCCCGAATAGCAGGGGGAATTGGTGTGGTCAGGCGGAGGGGCAATTACAGAAGGATGCCCTGTGTGGCTCTCTGCAGCCTGCCAGGTAGGCTGTACGGGGCCCCGTGATTTTTAACAGCAGCCCTGATTGGGGTACTCGCTAGTTCTTCGATACAGTTGGAAATGGGTGCACTAACTGGTTCTTCAACAAAGTTTGAGTACACCCACCTCAGTTTTTGTTGAACAACAAACTTCGTTAAAGACCACAGGTAACTATGCCATACAATTGGTGGCTTGCTTTTTTTTCTCCAGCCATGGTCTTGAAGTGACAACCATGGTCTTGATGGGACTATCAAAGGTTTTAAGAAAATGCGGGTGTGGGTTATCTCGGATCTGGTGCGTCGCGGCTGGAGACCTGGTATGGTAAAAGGTCCCGCAGTGTTACAAGTGGAACAAGTTGGAATTCTGGGTGCCGTCATAAGACCAACAGGCTGATAAGTTGTTTTTGTTAATAAAAAGTCTGCTATGGCCATTTGTACTCCAATTCATGTGTGGTCTCATTAATTTAGTTAAATAGCAAGGGGGATGGTGAGTACTCATGGTCGGGCAGACACAAAACAAGGTGGGACATCTTATCTACACTGGTCATGTTGTTTGCTGTTTTTTGCTGCATGTATTCATCTCAGATAACTCACATGTGGATTTGGTGTTGCCGGTCTTCTTGGATTTGTACCAGATGGTCATGCAGTCCTCTTGCAGCTTGAAGTACCTCTGTTTCTTCCAGCTGCGTGACTTGACTTTTCTCATCATAGACCCGGCCTGCATGAGCTGCAGTTTCTCATCCAGCTGCACACCTGCAGAAACCAACATGTTGCAGATTTAAGTCTCGTTCATGAATAATGCATTGGCATGCATTTTTTAAATTCATGGACAAAAGAGAATACATTGTTTTTTATTAGGACTAATTCCCACCAATCACTAATTCCCCAAAAAATCTTGTTTACTGTATTTTGGGTGTGAAGATCGGGGTCTTGTCAAGTTATTTCAATTTCTAAAACCCTTAATGGTATGTAGCACTATTTTTTGGGCCTATGCCCCCATTCACAGCATGCAAAGACAGGCACACAGCATTTACTCACTCAGCCACCAGGATTATCGTTTACCCCCTGCTGATATCCTTCCAGGCAGGGCCATCTTAATGCATAGGCACCCCTTGGCACTGCCCAGGGGCCCCAGGTGCCTGGTAGCCTCATGACAGTCTTGCCTTGCCAACTGTCCCAAATTTGTTGGGACAGTTATGTTTTTTACTAAGCTGTCCCAGGATAGCCACATCCCGACAGCGTCCTACTGGGCCTTCCTGACCTCCCCTGTACTGTGCCTTTCTGACCTCAGCTGTACTGTGCCTTTCTGACCTCCCCTGTACTGTGCCTTCCTGACCTCCTCTGCACTGTGCCTTCCTGGCCTCCTCTGTACTGTGCCTTCCTGACCTCCCCTGTATGGTGCCTTCCTGACCTCCCCTGTATGGTGCCTTCCTGACCTCCCCTGTACTGTGCCTTCCTGACCTCATTTGTGCCTTCCTGACCTCCTCTGTACTGTGCCTTCCTGGCCTCCTCTGTACTGTGCCTTCCTGACCTCCCCTGTACTGTGCCTTCCTGACCTCCCCTGTACTGTGCCTTCCTGACCTCCCCTGTACTGTGCCTTCCTGACCTCCCCTGTACTGTGCCTTCCTGATCTCCCCTGTACTGTGCCTTCCTGATCTCCTCTGTACTGTGCCTTCCTGATCTCCCCTGTACTGTGCCTTCCTGACCTCCCCTGTACTGTGCCTTCCTGACCTCCTCTGTACTGTGCCTTCCTGACCTCCCCTGTACTGTGCCTTCCTGACCTCCTCTGTACTGTGCCTTCCTGACCTCCCCTGTACTTTGCCTTCCTGACCTCCTCTGTACTGTGCCTTCCTGACCTCATCTGTACTGTGCCTTCCTGACCTCCCCTGTACTGTGCCTTCCTGACCTCCTCTGTACTATGCCTTCCTGACCTTCCCTGTACTGTGCCTTCCGGACCTCCTCTGTACTGTGCCTTCCTGACCTCCTCTGTACTGTGCCTTCCTGACCTCCCCTGTACTGTGCCTTCCTGACCTCCCCTGTACTGTGCCTTCCTGACCTCCTCTGTACTGTGCCTTCCTGACCTCCTCTGTACTGTGCCTTCCTGACCTCCCCTGTACTGTGCCTTCCTGACCTCCTCTGTACTGTGCCTTCCTGACCTTCCCTGTACTGTGCCTTCCTGACCTCCTCTGTACTGTGCCTTCCTGACCTCCTCTGTACTGTGCCTTCCTGACCTCCCCTGTACTGTGCCTTCCTGACCTCCCCTGTACTGTGCCTTCCTGACCTCCCCTGTACTGTTCCTTCCTGACCTCCTCTGTACTGTGCCTTTGTGACCTCCCCTGTACTGTGCCTTCGTGACTGTAACAGCACCCCAATATCAAGGAGTAAAACGCCGTTTACGATGTTCCCTCTCCTAGACACACATCCACTCGCTACCAATATCCACAGCCAAACGACCCTTTCCCATAGGACCCGATCCCCTTAGAAGGACGAGACGCACTCTGTCTTCTTCTGTAATAGGAATCACTTTATTATTGAGAAACATTGTAACTTTATACACAATTCAATACACATGATTTAACATGAACAAGGGCCCAGCTCCACCCACACATCCCAAGACTCAACACCTCATCCTGACGTCTGCTAGGCTTCAAAAGATCCCACACAATACACATCTTCTCACAAAGGGTTGGCAGCCAGTCTGTCTGGCACTTTACAATACACACAACGACAGACTTAATGAACAATAGAATGCAAAACACCTTAATTCCTCACAGCAATGATTACATAACCCCCACACACAGTATACATCCAATCTATATACAATGTATATACAGCCTTGAATATGGCTATCACAGACCATATCGGGGGTTTCTTTTATTCACCCTGTGTCCAAAGTGACCCCACTGTCACAGTGACCTCCCCTGTACTGTGCCTTTCTGACCTCCTCTGTACTGTGCCTTCCTGACCTCCCCTGTACTGTGCCTTCCTGACCTCCCCTGTACTGTGCCTTTCTGACCTCCTCTTTACTGTGCCTTCCTGACCTCCTTTGTACTGTGCCTTCCTAACCTCCCCTGTACTGTGCCTTCCTGACCTCCCCTGTACTGTGTCCTAGATTTTATTGAAAGTACTACAGATTACCCAGTCCATACCAGTATAGATATCCAGCATGAAATTTTTCCCCATTGAGATCTGATGTGTTTTCAAAGTGTTCCTTTCATTTTTTAGAGCAGTGTATATTGTATGAGCCACACACATTAGATACAGTGGGTATACAGTCGACCCCCGAAATTTGTGGGGGTTACATTCCTAATGCCCCTGTGAATTGCAAAAAAACCCCACAAATTTTGGGTGTGGTCAAAAAAATGCCTATTATGCCTATTAAATGCTTTGGGTGGCGCCTCTTCTTCAGGCGCTTCAGGAGGGGGAACCATTCACACCTTGGCGTTCCTTTTTGCGGGCGGAAGCACCACTAATCTGCCCGGTGGTTCCTGCTATTTTGAATGGCACCAAATCGCTCTGCGATTTCGCCGCGATTGTCGCCCTTGCAATCCCCGTTATTTAAATGGCACCAAATCACGGTGTGATTTTGCAGCCATTTTCGCCCGACGAATCGCGGTAAAAACGTGCAAGAACTTGTTTTAGGCGTCGGACGTCCCGCAATTCTGTTTAAACGGTTTTACCGCGATTTTACCTCTATTCATCGGGTGATTAGAAGAAAAATAGAAGACGTTCCAACTAATACTTTTCTAAAACTTTTAATCAAAAAGGAAAACAAAAATGCAGTGATGCAATTTCTCCTCCTGGTCAGGGCAAGGGTCTTGTTGACCCCATCAGTGGCAGAAAGATTAATTTTCTAAATCCATCGCTCCGCTAATACATTCTACTAATTATAGCTAAGAGATACCATTTCTAATAAGAAAGTCCATTTAATCCACTTTAAAACTCATTTATATTCTTTACCATCGCCCTGCTAGATATTTCCATAGTCAGACCACACATTGGGGGAGGGGAGGGGGCGCTCTATAAAAGCTAATCTTAAAATTTGGTTTTCAACAAGATTGGATTTTGCTGTCCATAAACCCCAGGCACATCTATTATTTAAACTGACCATGCCGGTTACTGTCTGATTGTATAATCTTCTTTAAAGCGGAGTTCCACCCAAAAATGAAACTTTCGCTTTTCGGAACCCTCCCCCCCACACCTCCCGGTGTCACATTTGGCACCTTTCAGGGGGAGGGGGGTACAGATACCTTTATAAAACAGGTATTTGCACCACTTCCGGGTATTGACTCCCTTGGGAGTCACGCCCCTTGGCGTCACCCCCCCCCCCCCCCCGCTGTCTTCTGGGAAACACACTGCTGCCAGGAGATAGCGGGGACCAGTGAAAAGGCGCCGGCGCAACTCGTGCCTGCGCAGTAGGGAACTGGGCAGTGCAGCCGCAACGCTTCACTTCCCGATTCCCTGAGAATGGCGGCGGGGGCAACAGAGTGAGGGGCGATTGCTCGGTTTCGGCTGCCGGCATCGCTGGACTCCTGGACAGGTAAGTGTCCTAATATTAAAAGTCAGCAGCTGCAGTATTTGTAGATGCTGGCTTTTAATATTTTTTTTTTTTCGTGGGACCTCCGCTTTAAAACTAAACTCTAGGATAAGTAATTATTATCTAAATCCATTCCTCATGTGTATTCTTCTTGAATCTCGGTGAGCATTAGCAGAAGTTGCCCAAAGGGTGGCGCTAAAGAACTGAAAAACCACGTAGTTTCGCATTTGTTGGCTGACAACGTTTTGCTGTCTGTATGCAGAACAAGTTCGCGGGCAACGCCCTTCGGACAAAATTCCACGGCTTTGTCCGATGGAAATCTGATTGTGTGTACGAGGCTTTAGAGATACAACTGGTCATTTGAGGGAAAACCTAATGCTGATGAGGTCCGGGATGAAATTGAGTTTGACACCCCTGCCCTAGACTAATCTTTGAGCCAGAAGAAGAATGCTGAAAAATGCTGTATGCTTGGCTGTTAGACATGTGCAATTAGTTTTCTTCCGAAGCCGTTAATTCTGAAATATTCAAATTAACGAAATCCCGTTTAATGAACTTTTCTGCATATTCGTAAATTCTAATATTCGTAAATTCGTAAATTAGAAAATTCAGAAATCCGAAATTCGTAAATCCGAAAATCTGAAATAATAACTAACTAATAATAACTCAAATATTGCTAAGTATTAAATTATAGGTATTGGAATTTCCTTTCAAATTTGGCTGTTAGTGAACGTAACCAATACAAATTTATCCAAAGTTACAAATTATCTGAAGACATGCTGGTAGGTTAATTGGCTCCTGTCCAAATTGTCCCTAGTATGTGTGTGTATGAATGTGAGTTAGGGACTTTAGAGTGTAAGCTCCTTGTGGATAGGGACTGATGTGAATGTACAATGTATATGTAAAGCGCTGCGTAAATTGACGGCGCTATTTAAGTACCTGAAATAAATAAATAAAATAAAAGAATCCGAAATAGCGAATGCCATATTTAAACGAATGGAACGTAACAAAATATTATTAATAAACAATAATAATGAAAACTTTTTTATTATTATTATTAATTATTATTAATCCATTCTGTTCCATTTGTTTAGATGCAACATTCGTTATTTCGGATAATTTGTAACTTCGGATAAATTTGTATTCGTTACGTTCACTAACAGCCAAATTTGAAAGGAAATTGCAATACCTATAATTTAATAGTTACGTTATTATTAGTAGACATGTGCAATTCGTTTAGTTTCTAATTAGTTTTTCACGAATTTAGAGAAATTTGTTAATTCCGAAATTTCCGAATTTCCAAAATTCGGATTTTCGGATTTCTGAAATTTCGAATTTACGAATTGACGAATTTTTAAATTTACGAATTTTCGGATTTACGAATTTTTCAATTTACGAATTTTTGAATTTCGGGATTTCCGAAATTCGGAATTTCCGAAATTCGGAATTTTTTTGCTTTTTTCGGAAATTCGAAAAATTCGATGTTTTCGTTTTATTTGTTTTTTTGGAATTGGAAATTTCAATATTCGAAATTGCAAAATTCGAAAATCTAAAATTCGAAAATGGGAAATTTGGAAAGCTGAATTTCCGAATTCCGAATTTTTTGAATTTCCGAATTTCCGAAAATGTTTTTTTGCTTTTTTCGGAAATTCGAAAAATTCGATGTTTTCGTTTTATTTGTTTTTTTGGAATTGGAAATTTCAATATTCGAAAATTCGAAATTGCAAAATTCGAAAATCTAAAATTCGAAAATGGGAAATTTGGAAAGCTGAATTTCCGAATTCCGAATTTTTTGAATTTCCGAATTTCCGAATTTCCGAAAATGTTTTTTTGCTTTTTTCGGAAATTCGAAAAATTTGTTGTTTTCGTTTTATTTGTTTTTTTGGAAATTCGGAAACTCGAAAATTCGGAATTCGGAATTTCCGAATTCCCTATTTCCCGAATTTCCAAAAAAAGCAAAAAACGAAAAAAAAATGAAAACTAATTTACTCTTTCGTCCATGGACCGACACAGCTTCTCTATTGACAAAGTGTGTATTATCCGTTAATTAGGAGTGACAAGGCAGAAAAACTTGTAAAAAGTGTTGCATCACACCTTCTACAGTACCGCCCAGGGGGCGGACCCTCTGGGTATACCCTCTCAGTCTGCATCTTCGCAGATCAGTTTTTTTCTGTCTAGCAAGGAGTAGGACATGGCTCCCTTCGGGCCCATTGGTCCGGGGAAAAAAGATATATATATTTTATTTATTTTTTTTTGCTACATTTGTTGTTTCCTGTGATCTTCGATCAACTGCCGACTGGGTGACAGGCTGGATCCTCGTTCCTTGTAGTCTCCCCAGTTTCGGCCATCGAGCGTGTGCCGACCCTAGCTACGCGCTGGGTTTTCCACGACATGCCCGTCGCTCCACGGGTGGCCGGTGAGCTTACGCTCCAGGGCCTGCATCGGACCGCTCAGCTTCGGCTGACCTTACGGCCGAGTCGCAGCAGCCTGGCCGGTGAGCTTACGCTTCAAGGCTTGCATCGGACCGCTCAGCTTCGGCTGACCTTACGGCCGAGTCGCAGCAGCCTGTCCGGTGAGCGTCATGCTCCAAGGCATACATATGATCGTCCCTTCTGGGTCCAATCACAGCATGCCTGGCCAACAGTCACCTTCCGTGCGCGGACGATGATCTGTTTGGAATGTCTTCCACTAGAATACATGCAGGATAGGTAAGTAAAACTCCCCTGCCTCGGCTGGGTGATTTAGCTGGACATTCCTGGAGAGATCAAGTAAGTGGTTGTGGCCCCTTTCTTCCCTCTCTCCCTGCCTTTCCCTCCTCCCTGGGCTTCTAGCTAAAGGTTGCTGGGTGCTGGGGGTCACCTAGGGGGTCCCACTGGAGCGGGGCTGGCTGTAACTAACATTTAAAAGAAATGTCATTTTTTCTTACCTGTGTTTGTGTCCTTCCTCCTCCATGCTGTCGGCGGCCATTTTGAGGTGGTCCATGCCAAGTTTGGCCTCTTGTGACTGCCCGGCGGCCATCTTCCTGTGGTTCGGCCACACCCACTGGCCCCTATCAGCTGATCGGCGGCCATGTTTGTCCACCCTGTATGCAGATATTGCCGTTCGGCGGCCATCTTTTTGTGGGCTATGGCTGCTTGACCTCTATCTTCTGTCGGCGGCCATTTTCTTAGAGCCCACATTATCTTCCATACAGACGTTTTTGGCAACCATTTTTCGAGAGCCTCCGGCCTCTAGGGTGCATTACACTGGCGCGAAAATTCACACAGGAAGTGCTGATAAAAGAAGCAGACTGACACAGCAGCAGGGGGACAGCATCACAGGCGCAGCATAGCAGTACCTATCCAGGGTGGTGAGTCCTCTGGGTGACCCGGCCTCTCTGCAGCACAGGAGGGTGGCCTATTGATATCTTGCCTGGAGCCCTGTGAGTGTCAGCGTGTGGTCAGCATGGCATCTGAGCCAGATGTCTTCTCCCCTGAAACACCAGATTTAGCAGCTGGTGCCCCTGAGGTGTCTATGAACGCTATGACTGCAATCCTAGAGGCGTTTGCTGCCAGGGTGGAAGCAGCACACGGGAATACAGGGGGTAGTAAACGCCCCATCCCCTGCAAGCTTCTGGGGATAATTCTGGTGCAGAACCAGGTCCAGCTACGGCTCGGGGCCCAGATTCTGACGCATCAGAGACTGCAGACCGTGACCGGACAGTGAGAATGACTCAAAGTCCAGGTCAGTACGCGAGACGGCTTTGGTATCTGACCTTATTACTGCAGTGCGGGATATGCTAAAATTGGAAAATACTGCAGAAGCAGCAGAGACTCCGGTCCACTTGGGTTTCATAGACCTGCCCGCACTGCTAAGGTGTTCCCTTGTGTGTCTTTTGATAAACTCTTATACAAGGAATGGGAGAACCCACTGAGGGTCTTTACAGCCCCAAAGAGGTTTCCGGTACGGTACCCCTTTTGAGGAGAGTTTTCTGAAGAAATGGACCTCTCCCCCCTATAGTGGACCCTCCGGTGTCCAGACTTAATAGAGCCACCACAATTCCTGTAGAAGGGGCTCCTGTTTTCTAGGACCCTGTGGATAAGAAGGCTGAAGCACTCGCTTGCTACCTATACTCAGTGGTAGGCTCGGCAGTACGCCCGGCATTGGCGGGGGCCCTAGTGTCTCACACACTTACTGAATGGGCAAGATTGCTACTCCAGGGGTTAAGGAGCGAGATGCTCCTCCTGATGAGATAACATTGGCCGACCTGTTGGTCCAGGGCCTTAGGTTTGTCTGCGAGTCAGACATGAATACTATTCCCCTGCTGTCTAAAACTTTGGTTTATGCAGTAGCAATACGCCGCCTGATCTGGCTAAAAGGCTGGTCTGCGGACCAGACTTCCAAGAAAGCCCTGTTGGATCTGCCTTTTAAGGGCGACAGACTTTTTGGGGCTTCTCTGGATGACATCATCAAGGATGCCACAGGAAGTAAAAGCACTTTGCTTCCCCAAATTAGCAAGGGTAAGGGGCCACGCCAAGGGCAAGGGCCCTCCTTTACTGCACACAAGTGGTTTTTTCGTCCCCCTAGGGCGACAGGGAAAAGACCCCAGGCCGATAAAGCGCCTGCCCAAGGACAAAAGCGTCCCTGGTCCCGCATACCCAATAAGCCTGCGGACAAATTTGCGTCCGCATGAAGGTCCACCCCAACCCAGCTCTCGGGTGGGCAGACGTCTTCGCAAATTCGCGACTCAGTGGACAGCACTAATCTCCGACAGGTGGGTTTGCGAAGTAATCTCCTCAGGCTACAAGATAGAGTTTCTCTCTTGTCCACCGGACAGATTCAACACTTCCAATCTCCAGCTACTACCGACCCGTCGGGAGGCCCTGTATGGGGCGGTCCAGGGTCTACTGGAACGCGGGTAGTTATTCCAGTTCCAGAACTGGAACGGGGTTTTTACTCAAATCTGTTCATTGTGCTGACGAAGGAGGGGTTTCGTCCAAGCTTGGATCTCAGAGCCCTCAATTGCTTTGTGAAGGTACAAAGTTTTCGGATGGAGTCGGTTCGATCTGTAGTCACGGCTCTCCATCCGGGAGACTTTCTGGCCTCCTTGGACATCAAGGACGCATACCTGCATGTCCCCATATACTCCAGACACCAGAGGTTTCTGCGATTTGCTATCGGGAAGGACCACTACCAGTTTGTGGCCCTCCCGTTGGGCCTTGCCTCAGCACCCAGGACGTTCACCAAGGTGCTCGCTCTGATTCTGGCACTTCTAAGACAGCGGGGTATCGCTATCACAGGCTACTTATACGACCTTCTGCTGAAGGCCCCTTCAAGCTCAGAATTAGAGGTAAGCGTGTCCATTACCTGTCAGACTCTTCGAGACTGTGGTTGGATACTAAACACGCAAAAGTCAGTATTGGTGCCCACTCAACGCCTAGTGTACCTGGGGTTGATTCTGGATTCCTCAGAGGCAAAGGTATTCCTCCCTGTGGAGAAGTTGCAGACCCTCCGGGCTGCAGTACGGCAGCTGACTTCCAGGAATTGATCGTCACTCCGTTTTTGCATGCGAGTGTTGGGCCTCATGGTAGCCTCCTTCGAGGCGGTCCCATATGTTCAATACCACACTTGAGTGTTACAGAAGGAAGTTCTGTCCAGATGGAACAGATGCCCTTCATCTCTGGATTATCAAATCCGAGTGAGCCACCTAGTCAGGAGATCCCTGGTATGGTGGCTGACAGCACCGGCTGTAATGGCCGGGAAGTCATTTCTTCCGGTTTACTGGATAGTGATCACGACGGACGCCAGCCTTACAGGTTGGGCGGGAGTCTGGGGTGTCCAGTCGGCGCAGGGTTGCTGGACCCCAGAGGAAGCCCTCCTGCCGATCAATGTCCTGGAGATCCGGGCGATCAAGCTGTGCCTCTTCAAATGGTCTCAGAGACTGCAAGGGCGTCCAGTCAGGATCCAGTCAGACAACGCCACAGCAGTGGCATATGTCAATCATCTAGGAGGAACAAGAAGCTCAGCTGCAGCATCGGAGATCGCTCGCATCCTGAAGTGGGCAGAGAGGAGCGTACCGGCACTGTCGGCTGTGTACATTCCGGGTGTGGAAAACTGGCAGGCGGACTACCTGAGCCGCCAGATGCTGGACCAGGGAGAATGGTCCTTACACCCGGAGGTGTTCCAACTCCTCTGCCAAAGATGGGGCACACCAGACGTAGATCTTCTGGCTTCCCGACTCAATCGGAAGGTATTGAGGTTTGTGGCCCGGTCAAGAGACCCATGGGCAGACGCAACGGACGCGTTGGTAGCATCGTGGGGTCAGTATCGGCTAATCTATGCCTTCCCTCCCTTAAGGCTTCTTCCTCTTCTGCTCCGCAGAGTGGAGGCAGAGGGAATTCCAATGATCCTAATCGCTCCAGATTGGCCTCAGCGTCCTTGGTACGCCGATCTAGTACGTCTGATAGCAGACGTCCCCTGGCGCCTACCACTACGGAAGGACCTGCTATCGCAAGGTCCCATATTCCATCCTGCTTTACAGTCATTGGCTTTAACGGCATGGCTGTTGAGAACCAGGTACTGAGAGATCGGGGCCTGTCAGACTCAGTAATCTCTACTATGAGAAGTGCTCGGAAACCGTCCTCTAGGAAGGTCTATCACCGCACTTGGAGGGCCTACATCTCCAGGTGTGAGGAAATGAAATGGCATCCGCGTACCTATTTGGTTTCCAGAATCCTGCTGTTTTTACAGCATGGGGTGGACCAAGGGCTTGCCCTAAGTACGATTTAAGGGACAGATATCTGCCCTGGCTGTCTTTTTTCAGCGACCCCTGGCGACTCACTCTCTCGTGAGTACATTTGTGCAGGGGGTCCGACAGGTGGCCCCTCCGGTCCGTCCACCGTTACCTCCGTGGGACTTGAACCTGGTCCTCTCGGTGCTTCAGAAGGCACCATTTGAGAATATTAGAGATATTCCCCTGTTGACACTTTCTCAGAAAGTGGTCTTTTTGGTGGCTGTTACGTCAGTTAGACGAGTCTCTGAGCTGGCAGCCTTGTCCTGCAAGGCTCCCTATTTGATTTTCCACAAGGATAAGGTGGTGCTGCGGCCGCAGCCTTCCTTTCTTCCGAAAGTCGTTTCAGCTTTTCATCTCAATGAAGACATTGTACTTCCATCCTTGTGTCCTCAGCCGTCGAATCCTAAGGAGTCGGCGTTGCATTCCTTGGACGTTGTCCGAGCTTTGAGAGTATACCTATCTGCTACTTCCCTGTTCCGGAAGTCAGACTCACTGTTTGTTTCGGTGGCTGGTCCCAAGAAGGGCCAAGCAGTCTCATCGGCCACCATCTCTAGGTGGATCCGACAGATAGTAATCCAGGCTTACGCCTTAAAGGGTCAGGCGCCCCCCTTTCCTGTCACGGCGCATTCGACCAGGGCAATAGGTGCCTCTTGGGCTTTCCGACATCAAGCGTCTGTTTCCCAATTATGTAAAGCGGCGACTTGGTCATCCGCTCACACTTTCACAAAATTCTACAAAATTGATGTAGGTGCATCTTCGGATGCCTCTTTTGGCCGCAAGGTTTTGCAAGCGGCTGTTTAGAGTTGCAACTCCTCCGTTGGAGGAGTGCTGTTTTGTGTTTGGGGTGAAGTTTATTTTTATGCTGTTACCACCCCTCGTTTTTTCTCTGACACTGCTTTGGGACGTCCCACTTTGTCAATAGAGAAGCTGTGTCGGTCCATGGACGAAAGAGTAAATAGGATTTTTTACTCACCGTAAAATCCTTTTCTCTGAGTCCATGGACCGACACAGCACCCACCCCTCCTTTTAAGTTTGTACTGCTTTTTGACGAACTGATCTGCGAAGATGCAGACTGAGAGGGTATAACCAGAGGGTCCGCCCCCTGGGCGGTACTGTAGAAGGTGTGATGCAACACTTTTTACAAGTTTTTCTGCCTAGTCACTCCTAATTAACGGATAATACCCACTTTGTCAATAGAGAAGCTGTGTCGGTCCATGGACTCAGAGAAAAGGATTTTACGGTGAGTAAAAAATCCTATTTTTCTAATTTCCTGAATTTCCAAATTTCTGAAAAAAGCAAAAAAAGCAAAAAAACGAAAAAAACAAATTTTTCGAATTTCCCGAATTTCCGAATAAAGCAAAAAAACGAAAATGAAAAAAACGAATTTTTCGAATTTCCCGAATTTCCGAATAAAGCAAAAAAAACGAAAACGAATTTTTCGAACTTCCCGAATTTCCGAAAAAAAAAAAAAAAAAACGAGAAAAATAAAAAAGCAGTGCAGTTTCAGCAGTGCGCATGTGTAATTATTAGTTTTTTTTTATGGATTTTTGAATTTCAAATTTTCGAATTTACGAATTTTCAAATTTACGAATACCTTGAATTTATTAGTTCGTTATTATTAGTTATTCTTTCTAATTTTCTTTCTAATTTTCGGATTTTCAAAACGAATGACCCGAAAAACGAAAAAAAAAAAATGAATGAAACGAAAACTATGAAATTTTTTGACAGCGCACCACATGTCTTACAAGTGGCTGTGTGTGTTCTAAAGGATGTGTGTGTGTGTGTGTGGGGGGGGGGGGGGGTATGGTGACCCAAAGATTCCAAGTATGGTGGTTTACCAGGCAAGGTTCTACCTCTAAAGACTAATCAGTTTGTATCCTATAAACTACATACAGGTAGTTGTTAGTTGATCTAAAGAAGATCGTACAAGCAGATCCCACTGTGTATGTCCTGCTGGGGTCCATCGTACAGATATTGAGCAACTATAAAATGTATGGCTAATTAGTTTTTCTTAATGATAAGTTACTGGCACACTTGGAGTATCATTGATCTGATGGTAAATGCAGTAAATTGTGATTGATGACACAGCCTGCTGTACATTGAATTATACACTGAAGCCTATTGCTGGAAACCTCTGCATGGCATTCATCCTCCCTGTTGATGAGCGGTTCTACTTACGGACGTAGCACGGAGCGGTCATTGTTCAGGCGTTACACACTCAGCTCTCCCGTCATCTAAAGATAAAATACATATTGCTGAAATAGATGATCATACATCACATGGACCTGTGTCATGAATAATGAATATTGCCTTTGTTATTGGAAAGGCACCATGGTTACAGAAAAATATGAGCAAATCAGTTTGTTCCAAATAAGGGGGTTCCAACGGGATGGGGCCCCATGATATACAGTATCTCACAAAAGTAAGTACACCCCTCACATGTTTGTAAATATTTTCTTTTATCTTTTCATGTGACAACACTGAAGAAATGACACTTTGCTACAATGTAAAGTAGTGAGTGTACAGCTTGTATAACAGTGTAAATTTGCTGTCCCCTCAAAGTAACTCAACACACAGCCAATAATGACTATACCGCTGGCAACAAAAGTCAGTACACCCCTAAGTGAAAATGTCCAAATTGGGCCCAATTAGCCATTTTCCCTCCCCGGTGTCATATGACTCATTAGTGTTACAAGGTCTCAGGTGTGAATGGGGAGCAGGTGTGTTAAATTTGGTGTTATCGCTCTCACTCTCTCATACTGGTCACTGGAAGTTCAACATGGCACCTCATGGCAAAGAACTCTCTGAGGATCTGAAAAAAAAAAGAATTGTTGCTCTACATAAAGATGGTCTAGGCTATAAGAAGATTGCCAAGACCCTGAAACTGAGCTGCAGCACGGTGGCCAAGACCATACAGCGGTTTAACAGGACAGGTTCCACTCAGAACAGGCCTCGCCATGGTGGACCAAAGAAGTTGAGTGCACGTGCTCAGCGTCATATCCAGAGGTTGTCTTTGGGAAATAGACGTATGAGTGCTGCCAGCATTGCTACAGAGGTTGAAGGGGTGGGGGGTCAGCCTGTCAGAGCTCACACCATACTACCTTTCCATTTGTCCTGTTTACCATTATCATTCAAAGTGAAAGTAAAAGAAAATCCAGAATTTTGGGTTGTTCCCAGAAAAGTAATCTTCCAATGGGGACAATAGTTCTGGTGACCTGGGGGGTCCACAAGGGATTCCTTTAATTTTTAGGGATTTCCTTTCACTTCCTGTTTTGGCTATGGGCCAGGAAGTGAAGGGAAATCTCCACAATGGGAGACAGATGGTGAAAAATAATCTGACAGGGGTTATAACCTTCCCTTACTCGATCCGAAATGAAAAAAATGAAAGTTTTGCCTGTTGTTCTTCTACCACTTGCTGACCGCCACAGGGGGCAGCTGTTCACTGAATCACGTATATATACAGTTTTTTTGCATTTCTGCCAGCAGGGGGCATGCGTGCGCTGCCGGGGCGCCGCTTCTGCTGTGAATATTCAAACCAGAAGCCGATCTGCGGGTGCCGGGCACTCAATGTCCTCTGTCACCTGCCGATCATCTGTAAAGAACACAGATAGCCAATCTGCCTACTGTACGT
Organism: Rana muscosa; assembly: GCA_029206835.1. Classification (NCBI taxonomy): domain Eukaryota; kingdom Metazoa; phylum Chordata; class Amphibia; order Anura; family Ranidae; genus Rana; species Rana muscosa. The sequence continues at coordinate 466,168,954 of CM055127.1, forward strand.
AAACAAAGCAGATCACCATTCTGGCAGGGGGGAGGGATGGATTCTGTGTTGCTGCAAAGTAGGGACTCAAATCTATTTCTTTCCCTAGTAAAAACAGCCAACAGTGTACAACAGTGTACACTAAAACACTGGCTAGGCACACAATTAACCCTTTGATCACCCTAGATGTTTTAACCCCTTCCCAGCCCAGTGTCATTAGTACAGTGACAGTGTATATTTTTATCACTGATCACTATTAGTGTCACTGGTTCCCACAAAGTGTCAAAAGTGTCACTTTGTGTCTGATTGGAATCAGATTTGGAATCACTAACAAACTGAAGCCAAACTCCAGCTCGCACTTTAGAATCATTTACAGTAAGCCATTTTTTTCCTTTTGGGATAAAGGTATTACATGAATAAATAAAAGAGGATAATTTTAACCACTTGCCTACTGGACACTTTCACTCCCTTCCTGCCCAGGCCAATTTTCAGCTGTCACAATTTGAATGACAATTGCGCGGTCATGCAGCACTGTACCCCATATGAAGTTTTTATCATGTTTTTCACAGAAATAGAGCTTTCTTTTGGTGGTATTTAATCACCACTGGGTGTTTTATTTTTTGCTAAACAAACCTAAAAATATAGAAAATTTTGAAGAAAAAAATTATAATTTTTCATAGCTTTTTATAAAATTTAGCAAACAGGTAATTTTTCTCCTTCACTGATGAGGCGGCACTGATGGGCACTGATAAGGTGGCACTGATGGGCACTGATAGATGGCACTGATGGGCACTGATAAGGTGGCACTGATGGGCACTGATTAGGAGGCACTGATGAGGTTGCACTGATAGGTGGCACTGATGGTCACCGATAGACGGCACTAAGGGGCACTGATAGATGGCACTGATAGGTGGCACTGATAGGTGGCACTGATAGGCAGCACTGATATGTGACACTGATGATGATGCCCTGATGGGCACTGATTGACAGTACTGATGGGCACTGATTAGCAGCACTGGTGGTCAGATGTTGGGACCGATGTTCCTTTAACCACTTCAATACAGGGCACTTTCACCCCCTTCCTTCCCAGACCGATTTTCAGCTTTCAGTGCTCTCGCACTTTCAATGACAATTGCGCGGTCATGCTACACTGTACCCAAATTAAATTTTTATCATTTTGTTCACACTAATAGAGCTTTCTTTTGGTGGTATTTATTCACGACTCATTTTTTGCGGTATAAGCGAAATAAAACAAATATTTTCTTCTTTCTATTTTAAAAGAAATCCAATAAAATCGAATTTTGTCATAAATTTAAGCCAAAATTTATTCTGCTACATGTCTTTGGTAAAAAAAATCCTGTTAAGTGTATAATAATTGGTTTGTGTGATCACGGACATTAGTCTTTGCATTGTGTGTCTGTGTGTGCCACACTATGCATGGACAACAGAAAGAGGAGAAGAGAACTGTCTGAGGACTTGAGAACCAAGTTTTTGGAAAAATATCAACAATCTCAAGGTTACAAGTCCATCTCCAGAGATCTAGATTTGCCTTTGTCCACAGTGCGCAACATTATCAAGAATTTGCACCCCATGGCATGTATCTAATCTCTCTGGGCGTGGACGGAAGAGAAAAATTGATGAAAGGTCGCAACGCAGGATAGTCCGGATGGTGGATAAGCAGCCCCAAACAAGTTCCAAAGAAATTCAAGCTGTCCTGCAGGCTCAGGGAGCATCAGTGTTAGCGCCAACTATCCGTCAACATTTAAATAAAATGAAATGCTATGGCAGGAGATCCAGGAGGACCCCACTGCTGATACAAGAGACATAAAAAAGCAAGACTACAGTTTGCCAAAATGTACTTGAATAAGCCAAAATCCTTCTGGGAAAACGTCTTGTGGAAAGATGAGACCAAGATAGAGCTTTTTGGTAAAGCACATCATTCTACTGTTTACCGAAAACGGAATGAGGTCTACAAAGAAAAGAACACAGTACTTACTGTGAAACATGGTGGAGGTTCAATGATGTTTTGGGGTTGTTTTGCTGCCTCTGGCACTGGGCGCCTTGAATGTGTGCAAGGCATCATGAAATCTGAGGATTAATAAAGGATTTTGGGTCGCACTGTAGAGCCCAGTGTCAGAAAGCTGGGTTTGCGTCCGAGATCTTGGGTCTTCCAGCAGGACAGTGACCCCAAACATACGTCAAAAGGCACCCAGAAATGGATGGCAACAAAGCGCTGGAGAGTTCTAAAGTGGCCAGCAATGAGTCCAGATCTAAATCCCATTGAACACCTGTGGAGAGATCTTAAAATTGCTGTTGGGAAAAGGCGTCCTTCCAATAAGAGAGACCTGGAGCAGTTTGCAAAGGAAGAGCGGTCCAAAATTCCGGGTGAGAGGTGTGAGAAGCTTATTGATGGTTATAGGAAGCGACTGATTTCAGTTATTTTTTCCAAAGGGTGTGCAACCAAAAAAGTTAAGGGTGCCAAGAATTTTGACCAGCACATTTTTGGAGTTTTGTGTGACATTATGTCTAATTTGCTTTTTTTCCTCCCTTTTTTTGTTTTGTTCCAATACACACAAAGGGAATAAACATGTGTATAGCAAAACATGTGTTACTGCAATACTTTTCTGTAAGAAAAACTAGAATTTCTGGAAAAAATTCTGGGGTGCCAACAATTTCGGCCATGACTGTATGTGTGTGGGGGACAGGTGATTTTACTGTGTGGGGACATGTTTTTTGGGGACTTGTGTGTTTACATTGTGTTGGGACATGTGTGGGGACACTGGGCCGGTGATCCGTGTGTAAAAAACAGCTCATACTCACTGATCACCGGCCGCAGAGATCCGCTCTCCTCTCCTCACCGACAACTTCTGTGTGAGGAGAGCCGATCGCCTAGCAACCGGCTCTCTATTTACATCACATGACGGCTGTGATTGGACACGGCCGTCATGTGATCAGGAGGGCCAATCACAGAGCCCTCCTGCCGGTAGGAGATGCGCCGTGTCCGGGTGACACGAGCGCATCGGGATCGTGCTGCTGCGCAGGCAAGCGCAACCCCCCTCGTTCCTGAACGTCCACTCAGAAGAAGAGAGCGCTCACCCAGCTGTTTATGTGCAGTGGCAAGTGAGAAGTGGTTAACAGAAGCCGGTTATCGGCTTTACTTATTTCTCCTCATGAAAAAAAAAAAACCCGATAACCGGTTTCTCTTTACAGTGCCTTGAAAAAGTATTCATACCCCTTGACATTTTCCACATTTTGTCATGTTACAACCAAAAGCGTAAATGTATTTTATTGGGATTTTATGTGATAGACCAACACAAAGTGGCACATAATTGTGAAGTGGAAGGAAAGTGATAAATGGTTTTCAATTTTATTTACAAATAAATATGTGAAAAGTGCGGCGTGCATTTGTATTCAGCCCCGTTTAGCCCAGGTTCACACTGACTGTGGGGAATGAAAGCGTGCGAGTTCAGCTGAACTCGCACGCTCTCATTCCCGCATGTCAGTCCTGATTTCGGGGGCAATTTCAGAGACATCTGTGCGGGTTTCTGCACAGATGTCAATGAAAAACGCACCCCGAAATCGCCAAAAGTAGTACAGAAACTACTTTTGGGAATCGGTGTTGCGCTGCAATTGTGGCGTTGCACCGATTCGGATGGTGCAATTGCCAGCAACTGCCGCCAATTTGGCATGAGATTTGACATGTCAAATCACATGCCAAATCGCACCAATGTGAGCCAGGGCTAACTCTGATACCCCTAACTAAAATCTAGTGGAACTAATTGCCTTCAGAAGTCACCTAATTAGTAAATAGAGTCCACCTGTGTGTAATTTAATCTCAGTACAAAAACAGCTGTTCTGTGAAGCCCTCTGGGGTTTGTTAGAGAACCATAGTAAACAAACAGCATCATGAAGGCCAAGGAACACACCAGACAGGTCAGGGATAAAGTTGTGGAGAAGTATAAAGCAGGGTTAGGTTATAAAAAAAATATCCCAAGCTTTGAACATCTTACGGAGCTCTGTCCAATCCATCATCCGAAAACGGAAAGAGTATGGCACAACTGCAAACCCACCAAGACATGGCCGTCCACCTAAACTGACAGGCCAGGCAAGAAGAGCATTCATCAGAGAAGCAGCCAAGAGGCCCATGGTAACTCTGGAGGAGCTGCAGAGATCCACAGCTCAGGTGGGAGAATCTGTCCACAGGACAACTATTAGTCATGCTTCTCCACAAATCTGCCCTTTATGTAAGAGTGACAAGAAGAAAGCCATTGTTGGAAGAAAGCCATAAGAAGTCCTGTTTGCAGTTTGTGAGAAGCCATGTGGGGGACACAGCAAACATGTGGAAGAAGGTGCTCTGGTCAGATGAGACCAAAATTGAACTTTTTGACCTAAAAGGAAAACGCTATGTGTGGTGGAAAACTAACACTACACATCCCCCTGAACACACCATCCCCACCGTGAAACATGGTGGTGGCAGCATCATGTTGTGGGGATGCTTTTCTTCAGCAGGGACAGGGAAGCTGGTCAGAGTTGATGGGAAGATGGATGGAGCCAAATACAGGGCAATCTTAGAAGAAAACCTGTTAGAGTCTGCAAAAGACTTGAGACTGGGGTGGAGGTTCACCTTCCAGCAGGAAAACGACCCTAAACATACAGCCAGAGCTACAATGGAATGGTTTAGATCAAAGTATATTCATGTGTTTGAATGGCCCAGTCACAGTCCAGACCTAAATCCTATTGAGAATCTGTGGCAAGACTTGAAAATTGCTGTTCACAGACGCTCTCCATCCAATCTGACAGAGCTTGAGCTATTTTACAAAGAAGAATGGGCAAAAATGTCCCTCTCTAGATGTGCAAAGCTGGTAGAGACATCCCCAAAAAGACTTGCAGCTGTAATTGCAGCGAAAGGCGGTTCTACAAAGTATTGACTCCGGGGGGCGCTATACCCCCCACTTTTCACAGATTTATTTGTAAAAAAATTGTGAAAAACATTTATCATTTTTCTTCCACTTCACAATTATGTGCCAGTGCCACTTTGTGTTGGTCTATCACATAAAATCCCCAACTATACATTTACGTTTTTAGTTGTAACATGACAAAATGTGGAAAATTTCAAAGGGTATGAATACATTTTCAAGGCACTGTACATCACGTGATCAGCTGTCATTGGCTGACAGCTAATCACGTGGTAAAGGGCCGATCTGATTGGTCCTTCAAGCTGATCTGCGATCAGCCAAATTACTCTGAAATCCCAGAGTGTACTGCCCGCGTGCCTCAGTGGGCATGAAGGCAGTGCAACCACGGGAGGACGTCCCCCTGCACAGCCTATCACTGGGAAGATCACTGTGCTGCTCTTCTTCCTTCCCTAGATGCAGCTGAGAACAGAGTATATGTAATCACTTATAAAAAAAAAGAAACTGTATTGAAAATATTTTCTTATATCCATACACAAATGTGTAGCATTAAATTTCTATTTTACCTGAATGGGTTGTTTTAAAAGGTGAGGGTTCTCATTGACTTTAAGTGGTTTGTCTCATTCTTGTAAACTGATACATTCTGTTGGAAAGCTTGTGCTTTTGAAAAACAATAGACTTGCTCTCTGGTTTACCAGATAAAAATAGAGGAAATAAAGCTTAAAATAGTGCAGCCATCACATCTAATGCCCCGTACACACGATCGTTTTTCATGCCGTTAAAAATGGCATTTTAAAAAATGGCCATTAAAAATGATCGTGTGTAGGCTCCAGAGCATTTTTAACGACGTGAAAAACGGCCATTAAAAATTCCGGACATGCTCTCTTTTTTCACGTCATTTTTCATGTCGTTTTTTTTAACAACGTGAAAAACGATAGTGTGTATGCTTTAACGACGTGAAAAAAACGCGCATGCTCAGAATCAAATATGAGACGGGAGCGCTCGTTCTGGTAAAACTAGCGTTCGTAATCGAGATAGCACATTCATTACACAGTAACGGACTGAAAAGCGCGAATCGTCGCTCAACAAACTTTACTAACATGAAGGGTGGCGCCATTCGAACGGAACTTCCCCTTTATAGTGCCGTCGTACGTGTTGAACGTCACTGCGCTTTGCTTGATCGTTTTTTTTAATGATGGTGTGTACGCAAGGCAGGCTTGAGAGGAAACATGAAAAAAAACGAGGAGAAAAACGTCGGTTTAAAAAATGACATTAAAAACGATTGTGTGTACGGGGCATAAGAATTGGTAAGCTGCAATATAACAAATGTTTGCTTTTGGGTTTAGTACCGTTATAAGCACTCTTGGGCGCAAAACGCATTGATTCAGTTCACATGGAATATGTGAAATCCTGCAATGGAAGGTCAGTGTTACAATAAGTAAAGGGTTTTTCTTTAATAGATTCTGACATGAGAGCTCTGTGTTGCTGCACAGCTTCAGGTTCAGATCTCGGTTAGCAGGTTAAAGGTACATCCATCATCCATCATTGTGCTCATCCGGATGAAGGCAGATGGGATAGAAAATTACATTGGTGGACAAATAATAAGGTTAATCCAGGCCAGAGATTACACCGGACTCTCCGGCGGGCACAGCGGGATATTCTCTACTGAACATGGAGTGCGCAATTACTTTTTAAGGCAAGGCGATTTGTAAAATCCTCAATCTAAAGAGCCCCAGTAAAATAATAAGAAAAAGGTTAAACGTGACCCATGTATGTATATATACCTGTATAATGTGTTCTCTATACAGTATGTGCTCCGGTCACTCATCATCATACCACTTCACACAGATTCCTTAAAGAGGTATTAAACCCAAAAACAAAAATGTAATATATTGCATCAATTCTTAGATGTGATGGCTGCATTCATTTCCTTTTTTAATTTTTTTGTCCCCTTTATTTTTACCTGGTGATCCTGCCAGTAAGGGCTTTGGTCGCTGAAGAGCAATCTGTGTTCGGCTCGCTCTGCAGAGAGCATATGACAAGCGGTGAGGAGGTATTGTATTGCCTCCTCCCCAGTGGCGGCCCATAATGCAGTGCGCAGGGGTGCTGCCCCCCCCCCCCTGTCCATGCGTCCAGCCCCCTAATCTATATCTTTCATCCATGTCTTTATGGACCTTGCTTTGTGCAAACTGTTCCCATAAACTTGGGAGCATGAAATTGTCCAAAATGTCTTGGTATGCTGACACCCTAAGAGTTCCCTTCTTTGGAACTAAGGGGCCAAACCTAACTCCTGAAAAACAACCCCACACCATAATCCCCCCTCCACCAAACATTTGCGGCTGGTGCTTAACATTTTTTTTTGGGGGAGGGTGCAAACAAACTGAAAAATACTGAAAAAAAAAACATTAAATGCAGCCACTGTGCCCATGAAATGAAGTCACTTGTGCCCATCATGTGCAGCCACTGTGCCCATCATATGCAGCCATTGTGCCCATCAAATGCAGCCACATGTGTCCCTAATATGCAGCCACATGTGTCCCTAATATGCAGCCACTTGTGCCCATCAAATGCAGCCACTGTGCCCATCATATGCAGCCACATGTGTCCATAATATTCAGCCACTTGTGCCCTTAAAATGCAGCCACTGTGCCCATCATATGCAGCCACATGTACCCATCATATGCAGCCACTTGTGCTCATCAAATGCAGCCACTTGTGCCCATCATATGCAGCCACATGTACCCATCATATGCAGCCACTTGTGCTCATCAAATGCAGCCACTTGTGCTCATCAAATGCAGCCACTTGTGCCCATCATATGCAGCCACTGTGCCCCATAAAATGCCACCACTGTGACCCCCGCTGTCTGCCCATCACTTACCCCGTCCTGGTGGCGGGTCAGGCAGCGGGTGACAGCGGTGAGCTGTGGGACGGCTCCTGTGTCCTCCATGCTTCCCCCTGCTCTCTTCTTCTGTTCTGCTAGGCGTCCAATAGGGGCGCCTGTGCCTTCAGTCAATCAGGTGACGGGTATTAGACCCACGCTTCCTGATTGGCGGAGAGGCAATTCAGTGTTAGAAAATAAAATATTAATTTGCTTTTCTAACACGCCTGGGTGGACTCTGAGCGCAATGCTTTGCGCTCCAAGTCCACATTTTTTGAAGCCTATTAAAGCCTATGGCTCTAATCAGATGCTTCAAAAAAATGCCTCGCCACTGTAATTCAGGCGCCCGGTGTCCGAAAAGGGGCCAGATGCATAAATAGGGGGGTAGCCGCAGCAGCCATAGATAGATTCATGCAATGCAAGAATCTATCCATTATTCATAGAGGGGGTAGCTGGAGAGAGGGGTGCGGCGCCCATGTGCCCTCAATGGACGCGCCTCCCCTGCCACCAAATGATTTGGACCAGTGCACAAAGCAAGGTCCATAAAGGCATGGATGAGTGAGTTTAGGGTGGAGGAACTTGACTGGCCTGCACAGAGTCCTGACCTCAACCCGATTGAACACGTTTGAGATGAATTAGAGCAGGGACTGCGAGCCAGGCCTTCTCATCCAACATCAGTGCCTAACCTCACAAATGCGCTTCTGGAAGAATGGTCAAACATCCCCATAGACACACTCCTAAACCTTGTGGACGGCCTTCCCAGAAGAGTGGAATCTGTTATAGCTGCAAAGGGTGGGCCAACTCAATATTGCATACCTCCTAACATTTTCAGATGGGAATGAGGGACACCTACTAGCAAATGTATGAAGGCATAGGACACGCCCCCCCCTGCCACACCCCCTTAAAGGAGAATTAACCCCAAAAAAAAGGTTAATTAAATCCACAAGGGCTTTTTTTTTACCACTACTATTCCTTTATATTGGCTTTTAAAATTTACAAATGCAGCAATTTAGAATTTGGAAGAAAGGTTTAGGGCTGGGAAACACTTTTTGAAAGATAAAAAGTGAATTTTATATACATCTATATAGATCAGACCAAAATGAGGGACAAATGAGGAGGAAAGAGGGACAGAGGAACATTGCTCCAAATCAGGGACAGTCCCTCCAAATCAGTTACAGTTGGGAGCTATGATATTGAACCCTACAGACTAAGGCCTCGTACACACGATCGGATTATCCAACGGGAATTGTGTGATGACAGGCTGTTGTCGCAAAATCTGACCGTCTGTATGCTCCATTGGACAATTATTGTTGGATTTTCCGCCAACAAATGTTGGATAGCATGCTTTAAAATTGTCCGCCAACCAGTGTTAATTTAGTCGACTAAAATGACTAAAACATTTTAGTCGACTTAATGAATACTATTTGAGTCGACTAAAATACGACTAAAACTAAAATAATTGAGATGACTAAAATACGACGAAACTAAAACGGCATTTTAGTCAAAAGACTAAAATGGGACTAAAACTAAAATGCCATTTTAGTCCTAAGACTTAGGCCTCGTACACACGACCGATTTTCTCGGCAAGAACCAGCAAGAAACTTGCTGGCAGAGATGTCTTGCCGAGTAAATCGCTCGTGTGTACGCGGCTATCGGGTTTCTCGTCGAGAAAACCGACAAGTAACCTTGACGAGAAAATAGAGAACCTGCTCTCTATTTTCTCGTCGAGATTCTCCTCGGCATGTTTCTCGACGAGAAAAGTGAGTGTGTGTACACTTACCTGTCCTCCGGGAAGCCCGCGCATGTTCGAAATGAATTTGACGCATGCGCGGTAGCTTCCTAGGCATACGTAGGGTATACCAAGATGGCGGCGACGGCATCGAATGTGACGAGCGCATGCTCGTCGTAGTCGATGACGTCACCGCGTACGCTCCATTCAAAGAACCGCGGGTTCTTTGAAACGAGCGTGTGTACACTCGGCCGGGACAAGTTTCTTGTCCAAGAATCTCGTCGAAAAAAACGACATGTTTTTTTCAACGAGAATCTCGGCCGTGTGTACGAGGCCTAAGACTAAAAATAAATTGAAATTTGACTTCAAAATGAACACTGGTCTATAGTGCATGTTCATACCTCAATAAGATATTAGATTTTTCATTCCAGCAGTATATAATGAGTTTGGAAATTGTAGAGAAATGTTAACTAATGCATTACAATTTAATTACACTCATTAGATTTTAGATGACTAAAATTTGTTTTAGTCATCTAAAATGCACTGGAGATTTTAGTCGACTAAAATGTACTGGAGATTTAGTCGACTAAATACGACTAAAACTAAAAAACAATTGCAGAAGACTAAAATGGGACTAAAACTAAAATGTAATTTTAGTCCCAAGACTAAGACTAAAACTAAATCGAAATTTGCTGCCAAAATTAACATTGCCGCCAACAAATGTGTGTTGTCGGATTATCCAATCGTGTGCACAAAAGTCCTTTGGGCAAAACTCCAAAGTACAAACACGCATGCTCGGAAGCAATGCTAACCATAACACAACATTGGCAAAAGTTGCCCAAAGGGTGGCGCTAAAGAGCTGAAAAAACACGTAGTTTCGTGTTTGTTGGCCGACAATTCTTTGCCGTTTGTATGTAGAAAGCCTCATACACACGGTCGGACTTCAAACAAACATTTCCGTGGATTTTTGTCCGAAGGGAGTTGGCCGGGCACACCGATAGCATACACACCACAGGACTTTTCTGCAAACTTTCCCAAAACTTTCCCAACATCACGTGGTTTTTCTGCTTTTTACCGCCACCCTTTGGTCAACTTCTGCTATTGTTGGTTGATTTTAACATTGGTTCTGAGCATGCGTATTTGTACTTCGGACAAAAGTCCGATGGATTTCTGTACACACGGTCGGACTTTGCACCATCGGACTTTTGTTGCCGAAAAGTTTGTCCGTTTGCAGAGCGAACTTGTGTCCGATGAAAACCGAAAAAGTTTATCCGATGGAGCGTACACACAGTCGGATTTTTATGGAAAACCTGCTCATTTTGAAGTTTGTTGTCAAAAAGTCCGACCGTGTGTATGGGGCTTAAGACAAGTTCCTAGCCAACGCCCTTCGGACAAAAGTCCTACGCTTTTTGTCCGATGAAAATTCGATCGTGTGTACGAGGCTTAAGACTGGGATGCCATTAAAGTTCACGTGCTTGTAAAGGCAGGTGTCCCAATACTTTTGACAATATAGTGTATGTGCAGCACATTGATGATTTCACTGCTACGATTACAAGGTAATATCTGGCCTTGCAAGGGCATTTTCTGCCTACAAAGTGGCTTTAAATCCTATGCGGTTATTGAGGAATGAAAGTTTGTGTGTGCGGAGTTCAGCTTTAGGTTTCCAGTTTTTGGCTGGAAATGTCCTTTAAAATAAAAGCACACCCATTGGCCACCAATTACGCGGCCACATTAGCTGCGCTCTATTTTTGTTGTAAAGGGAATGGAGCTGGAAGCCTCCAACTTTCTACAGAGAAGACAAGTGTTGCTGCGGACTGACCTGATAGAAAGGGGAGCTGGCTGCCTCCCAGGTCTCAGGATTCCGGCCGGCTCATATTCCCGGCACACCAATAACCATCGGCTTAATGAGCTTTCTGCATCAGATCCACCTTTGTGTGTCATTTAATTAGGATGGGTCCTGGCAGAGCGCGCCTTCCTGCAAGAGGGAAAAAAATAGCATTATTGTTAGCGGGAGAGACGGCTCCCGTATGAAGCAGGGATGTACAGAGCCTAGGGAATACCCACAAATACTGACCGATGGACTGGCTGCATGCGTACAAGGTTACACGCTAACGCAGGAGTGGAAAGAGGCTTCGGTTTCACCCTCGCCGCTTGACGAAGCAAAAAAAAAAGTTTGAAACCATGTGATCAGGAATACTAAAGTGTGTGTATATTGCAGGCCGACGATTATTTCTGCTAAAAGATATTTTTATAAAACGGTATTCAACCCAAAAAAAAAAAAAATGTAATATATTGCAGCTTACCAATCTTAACAGTAGATGTGGTGGCTGCATTAGTTTTCTTTTTTTAGACTTTTCTTTTTTCCTTTAAGCCTCATACACACGATCGGACTTCAAACAAACTTTTCCGTGGACTTTTGTCCGAAGGGATTTGGCCCGTGAACGCCCAAAGCATACACACGCTCTGACTTTTTCGGCCAACAAACATGAACGTAGTGACGTAATTGACGTACTACGTGGTTTTTCTGCTCTTTTCTGCTCTTTACCGCCACCCTTTGGTCAACTTCTGCTATTGTTGGTTGATTTTAACATTGGTTCTGAGCATGCGTATTTGTACTTCGGACTAAAGTCCGATGGATTTCTGTACACACGATAGGACTTTGCACCGTAGGACTTTTGTTGCCGAAAAGTTTGTCCGTTTGCAGAGCGAACTTTTGTCCGATGAAAACCGAAAAAGTTTGTCCGATGGAGCGTACACACAGTCGGATTTTTTTGAAAACTTGCTCATTTTGAAGTTTGTTGTCAAAAAATCCGATCGTGTGTACGGGGCTTTAGGCTCTGTTCACACATAGGCTTAATTACAGTAATGGCCAGTAATGCAGGGCGCAGGGACGCCGCCCCCCCCCCCCCCCAATCCATGCGTCCGGCCCGCTAATCTACATGCGAGCGCCGGACACATAGATTCCAATGGGGGTTTATTATTTTTTTTAAGCATGTGATTATAGCCTGAGGCTCTAATAGGCTTCAAAAAAGGGTGGGCTCGGGGCGCAGAGCACTGCGCCCCGAGCCCATCCAGTTGTGTGGCAGTAGCGAATGAATATTTGCTATTGTCACAGTGATTCTTCTCCTGACAAATCAGGAAGTGGGTCCTGGGATCCATTTCCCGATTGGCGGAAAGGGGAAGCGATCCCATTGGCCTAGGAAGAAGAGGAAGTAGACGCACGGCCGCCGAGATGCCGGGGAGGAAGACGAGACTGCCGAGACGCAGGGAGGGAAGCTCTGCCTGCGCCATAGATGGGGTAAGTGCAGGGCTGGTAACCAACCGACCAGGGGGGGGGGGGGAATGCGCTTGACCCGACTGACCAGAGGGGGGGGTGTCTGTGGGTGCATTGTTTGCCGTCCCTTCCCCCCCAAAAAAAAATTACCACCAGCCACCACTGCTTAATTAGTTATCTTTTAGGGTGAAAACACTTCTTAACCCGGCCATAGATGCATCGAAATTCCTGCTTACCAAATTTTTATCCCCAAAAAAAAAAGAACAATCATACAATCCCATATACACAATCCTATACCCACAGTTGATCCAGAGGAAGATGAAAAACCCCAGCAGAGCATGATCCAATTTGCTCCAGCAGGGGAAAAAATTCCTTCCTGATCCCCCGAGAGGCAATCAGATATTCCCCGACCCAACTTTACCTATAAATGTCAGTACTCAGTTATATTCTGTACATTTAGCAAAGAATCCAGAGCTTTTTTTTTAAAGCAATCCACTGAGCTGGCCAGAACCACCTCTGCAGGGAGTCTATTCCACATTTTCACAGCTCTAAAGCCTCGTACACACGACCGATTTTCTCGGCAAGAAAACTGCTGGGAGAGCTTTTTGCCGAGAAAACCGTTCGTGTGTATGGTTTCTCGTCGTGGAAAACTGCCGGGAATCTCGACGAGAAAAATAGAGAACCTGCTCTCTATTTTTCTCGTCCGGATTCTCGGCAGAGTGTTTCCTGCCGAGAAAACCGATCGTCTGTATGCTGTCTGTATACGAGGTAAACCCGCGCATGCTCGAAAAGACTTTGACGCATCCGCGGTAGCATACAAGGTTAGTGTGGGGTGTAGCAAGATGGCGGCGACGGCATCGAATGTGACAAGCGCCAGTTCGTCGTAGTCGATGACGTCACCGCGTTCTTGCCATTCAAAAGAACGGCGGTTCTTTTGAATGGTTGCGTGTGTACACAGGGCTTGGCAAGACAAGCAAGCCAGGAATCCCGCCGAGAAAACCGACGTTTTTTTTCCGACGGGATTCCCGCCCCGTGTGTACAGGGCTTCACTGTGAAGAAACTTTTCCGTATTTGGAGATGAAATCCCCTTTTCCTCTAGACGTAAAGAGTGCCCCCTTTTCCTCTGTAATGACCTTAAAGTGAATAACTCAACACCAAGTTCACTATATGGACCCCTTATATATTTATACATGTTGATCATATCCCCCCTTAATCTCCTCTTCTCAAGAGAGAATAAATTCAGTTCCTCTAATCTTTCTTCATAGCTGAGCTCCTCCATGCCTCTTATCTGTTTGGTTGCCCTTCTCTGCACTTTCTCCAGTTCCCCGATATCCTTTTTGAGAACTGGGGCCCAAAACTGAACTGCATATTCCAGATGAGGTCTTACTAATGATTTGAACAGGGGAAAAATTATCTCTCTCTCTCCGGAGTCCATACCTCTCTTATACAAGAAAGGACTTTGCTCGCTTTGGAAACCGCAACTTGGCATTGCATGCCATTATTGAGCCTATGGTCCACCAAAACCCCCAGATCCTTCTCCACCATTGATCCCCCCAGTTGTACTCCCCCTAGTATGTATGATGCATTCATATTATTAGCCCCCAAGTGCAGAACTTTACATTTATCAACATTAAACCTCATCTGCCACATAGTCGCCCAATTAGACAGAGCATTGAGGTCGGCTTGTGAAATGGAGACATCCTGTAAGGACGTTATTCCACTGCATAGCTTAGTGTCATCTGCAAAGACAGAATTGTTACTTTTAATCCCAGACCCCATATAATTTCTAAAGACATTAAATTAGAAAATTATACCGTCTGTGTAAAAGGGAGAGTATTTCACATACGAACCTCAAGTGAGATTACAGTGCCTTGAAAAAGTATTCATACCCCTTGAAATTTTCCACATTTTGTCTTGTTACAACCAAAAACTTAAATGTATTTTATTGGGATTTGATGTGATAGGCCAACACAAAACACATACACATAATTGTGAAGTGGAAGAAAAATGATAAATGGTTTTCAACATTTTTTACAAATAAATATGTGAAAAGTGTGGGGGTGCATTTGTATTACTCTAACTAAAATCGAGTGGAACCAATTGTATCAGAAGTCTCCTAATTAGTAAATAGAGTCCACCTGTGTGTAATTTAATCTCAGTATAAATACAGTTGTTCTGTGCAGCCTTCAGAGGTTTGTTAGAGAACCTTAGTGAACAAACAGCATCATGAAGGCCAAGGAACACACCAGACAGGTCAGGGATGAAGTTATGGATAAGTATAAAGCAGGGTTAGGTTATAAAAAAATATCCCAAGCTTTGAACATCTCACAGAGCTCTGTTCAATCCATCATCTGAAAATGGAAAGAGTATGGCACAACTGCAAACCTACCAAGATATGGCCGTCCACCTAACCTGACCGGCCGGGCAAGGAGAGCATTCATCAGAGAAGCAGCCAAGAGGCCCATGGTAACTCTGGAGGAGCTGCAGAGATCCACAGCTCAGGTGGGAAAATCTGTCCACAGGACAACTATTAGTCGTGCTTCTCCACAAATCTGGTCTTTATGGAAGAGTGACAAGAAGAAAGCCATTGCTGAAAGAAAACCATAAGAAGTCCCGTTTGCAGTTTGTAAGAAGCCATGTGGGGGACACAGCAAACATGTGGAAGAAGGTGCTCTGGTCAGATGAGACCAAAATTGAACTTTTTGACCTAAAAGCAAATTGCTATGTGTGGCAAAAAAGTAACACTTTACATTACCCTGAACCCACCATCCCAACTGTGAAACATGGTGGTGGCAGCATCATGTTGTGGGGATGCTTTTCTTCAGCAGGGACAGGGAAGCTGATCAGAGTTGATGGGAAGATGGATGGAGCCAAATGCAGGGCAATCTTAGAAGAAAACCTGTTATGCCGCGTACACACGGTCGGATTTTCCGATGGAAAAAGTCAGATGGGAGCTTTTCATTGGATATTCCAACCGTGTGTATGCCCCATCAGACTTTTTCAATTGGAAATTCCGACGGACTTAGATTGAGAACATGTTCTCTATTTTTCCAAAGGAAAAAATTCCTATCAGAAAATCCGTTCGTCTGTATGCAATTCCGACGCACTAAAAACCATGCATGCTCAGAATCAAGTCGGCGCATGCTCGTAAGCATTGAACTTAATTTTTCTCAGCTCGTCGTAGTGTTGTACGTCACCGCGTTCTTGACGGTCGGAATTTGGTGTGACCGTGTGTATGCAAGACAGCTTGAGCGGAATTCCATCGGGATTCCGTTGGAAAAACCATCCGAGTTTATTCCGACGGGAAAACCGGTCGTGTGTACAGGGCATTAGAGTCTGCAAAAGACTTGAGACTGGAGTGGAGGTTCACCTTCCAGCAGGACATCGACCCCAAACATACAGCCAGAGCTACAATGGAATGGTTTAGATCAAAGCATATTCATGTGTTAGAATGGCCCAGTCACAGTCCAGACCTAAATCACATTGAGAATCTGTGACAAGACTTGAAAATTGCTGTTCACAGACGCTCTCCATCCAATCTGACAGAGCTTGAGATATTTTGCAAGAAGAATGGGCAAAAATGTCCCTCTGTAGATGTGCAAAGCTGGTAGAGACATCCCCAAAAAGACTTGCAGCTGTAATTACAGAGAAAGGCGATTCTACAAAGTATTGACTCCGGGGGGCGCCATACAAATGTAACCCCCACACTTTTGACATATTTATTTGTAAAAAAAAAAATTAAAACCATTTATCATTTTCCTTCTACTTCACAATTATGTGCCACTTTGTGTTGGTCTATCACATAAAATCCCAATAAAATACATTTATGTTTTTGGTTGTAACATGACAAAATGTGGAAAATTTCAAGGGGTATGAATACTTTTTCAAGGCACTGTGTACGCTGAGTATACAAAGGGTGAATGTTAGGGGACTACAAGAGAGGACTGGAAACTCGTGGACGTCTAATCCTCATGTAGGAAAGTGACACTTCTCTGAAACACATTGATTGACAGCTACAGGTCGCCACGCAGCGCATGCAAGGGGCTCTCTACTGACTAGGGATGAGCTTCGTGTTCGAGTCGAACATACGTTCGACTCGAACATTGGCTGTTCGATCGTTCGACGAAGATCGAACGATTTGGGCCGTTCGCGCCAAATTCGAGTGACGCGAACGGCCCACAATGCACTACGTCATCGCAGTGTCATCCAGGCGCTGTGATTGGCCAAGCATGCACTGTGACCCCGCATGCTTGGCCAATCACAGCGCCGGCAGCGAGGAGAGCAATGATTGGCCACAGGCAGGATGCCTGTGGCCAATTATTGCTGAGGGTGTTTAGTACACGCCCCACACTATAAAAGGCCGCCAGCACGGCGGCCTAGTGTAGTGTGTTCCGGAGCAGGGATAGAGTAGCATAGGCAGGGACAGTGACTGTTATTTCTTTCTTGCTTAACCTGGATTCCTTTAGTTTAGGGAAAGAGAAGGATAGGTAGGGAGAGTGTCAGTGTGTTTTGTGCTTCTGCTATAGTGTGCTTAAAAAAAAAACATTTATTCTAGGGACAGAAAACTCTAGGTAGGGACAGTGTCAGTTTCTTTCACTCTGCAAGTCCTTGTTTCCAGGGACCTGGAAGGACAGTGAGTGAATTGTCCTTTTGCTATATTGTGATTAAAAAAAACATTTATTCTAGGGACAGAAAACTCTAGGTAGGGACAGTGTCAGTTTCTTTCACTCTGCAAGTCCTTGTTTCCAGGGACCTGGAAGGACAGTGAGTGAATTGTCCTTTTGCTATATTGTGATTAAAAAAAACATTTATTCTAGGGACAGAAAACTCTAGGTAGGGACAGTGTCAGTTTCTTTCACTCTGCAAGTCCTTGTTTCCAGGGACCTGGAAGGACAGTGAGTGAATTGTCCTTTTGCTATATTGTGATTAAAAAAAACATTTTTTTCTAGGGACAGAAAACTGTAGGTAGGGAGAGTATTTTTTTTCTTTCACTCTGCAAGTCCTTGTTTCCAGGGACCTGTAAGGACAGTGAGTGAATTGTCCTTTTGCTATATTGTGATTAAAAAAAACATTTTTTTCTAGGGACAGAAAACTGTAGGTAGGGAGAGTATTTTTTTTCTTTCACTCTGCAAGTCCTTGTTTCCAGGGACCTGTAAGGACAGTGAGTTAATTGTCCTTGTGCTATATTGTGCTGAAAAAAACATTTATTCCAGGGACAGAAAACTCTAGGTAGGGACAGTGTCAGTTTCTTTCACTCTGCAAGTCCTTGTTTCCAGGGACCTGGAAGGACAGTGAGTGAATTGTCCTTTTGCTATATTGTGATAAAAAAAAACATTTTTTTCTAGGGACAGAAAACTGTAGGTAGGGAGAGTGTTTTTTTTCTTTCACTCTGCAAGTCCTTGTTTCCAGGGACCTGTAAGGACAGTGAGTTAATTTTCCTTGTGCTATATTGTGATTAAAAAAAACATTTATTCTAGGGACAGAAAACTCTAGGTAGGGACAGTGTCAGTTTCTTTCACTCTGCAAGTCCTTGTTTCCAGGGACCTGGAAGGACAGTGAGTGAATTGTCCTTTTGCTATATTGTGATTAAAAAAAACATTTTTTTCTAGGGACAGAAAACTGTAGGTAGGGAGAGTGTTTTTTTTCTTTCACTCTGCAAGTCCTTGTTTCCAGGGACCTGTAAGGACAGTGAGTTAATTTTCCTTGTGCTATATTGTGATTAAAAAAAACATTTATTCTAGGGACAGAAAACTCTAGGTAGGGACAGTGTCAGTTTCTTTCACTCTGCAAGTCCTTGTTTCCAGGGACCTGGAAGGACAGTGAGTGAATTGTCCTTTTGCTATATTGTGATTAAAAAAAACATTTTTTTCTAGGGACAGAAAACTGTAGGTAGGGAGAGTGTTTTTTTTCTTTCACTCTGCAAGTCCTTGTTTCCAGGGACCTGTAAGGACAGTGAGTTAATTTTCCTTGTGCTATATTGTGATTAAAAAAAACATTTATTCTAGGGACAGAAAACTCTAGGTAGGGACAGTGTCAGTTTCTTTCACTCTGCAAGTCCTTGTTTCCAGGGACCTGGAAGGACAGTGAGTTAATTTTCCTTGTGCTATATTGTGATTAAAAAAAACATTTATTCTAGGGACAGAAAACTCTAGGTAGGGACAGTGTCAGTTTCTTTCACTCTGCAAGTCCTTGTTTCCAGGGACCTGGAAGGACAGTGAGTGAATTGTCCTTTTGCTATATTGTGATTAAAAAAAACATTTATTCTAGGGACAGAAAACTCTAGGTAGGGACAGTGTCAGTTTCTTTCACTCTGCAAGTCCTTGTTTCCAGGGACCTGGAAGGACAGTGAGTGAATTGTCCTTTTGCTATATTGTGATTAAAAAAAACATTTTTTTCTAGGGACAGAAAACTGTAGGTAGGGAGAGTGTTTTTTTTCTTTCACTCTGCAAGTCCTTGTTTCCAGGGACCTGTAAGGACAGTGAGTTAATTTTCCTTGTGCTATATTGTGATTGTGGTAGCCCTTATTGCTTTTTTCCCATCTCCCTGCAGGCCATCTATTAGAATGTCTGGAAGGCAAACAAGGAGAGGCAGACAGTCAGGAGGCAATAAAAGAGGGCAAGCAGGCTCTGTGTCTGGGGGCAACAGTGCTGGTCGTGGACGCGGTGCATTGTCATCAGCACATGGCCATGGGACACGCTTGTCCTTCTTTTCGGCAGCTGGACATGTTGAGCCACATCATGCCGAAGACTTGGTAGAGTGGATGACCAAGCCCTCCTCCTCCTCCTCATCCTCTCTCACCCAGGCTCAGGGTACTGGAAAAGCAGCTGCCAAAGCGTCGTCTTCCCTGGTATCAATGTCAGACAAATCATCAGTCACTCCTTCCCTAGACCCACCATGTCCTCCTCCTGAGGAGTCCCCCGAACTGTTTCAGCACAGTGTTGGGTACATGCTCCAGGAGGATGCCCAGCGTTTCGAAGGGTCTGATGATGAAACCCAGCTAGAGGAAGGCAGTAGCGTGAGAGCAGACAGAGGGGATGCTCAAGAAGGACACCAATCTGGCAGTCATGTTCCAGCAGCTGCAGCATACTGCCAGATTGGCTCCAGTGATGAGGAGGGAGGGGATGATGAGGTCAATGACTCCACGTGGGTGCCTAATAGGAGAGAGGAGGAGGAGGAGGATGAGGAGGAGGCACATCTCCAACGAGGCAGGATGCCCTTTGGTGGCCAGCGTAAGGGCAGTACACCGACGGAATCACACCGCAGAGCTCCGCCTGTGCAGGGCGCTGCCTCTGCCCGTCATTCAAAAAGTTCTTTGGTGTGGGCCTTTTTTGAGGCTAGTGCATCAGATCGCACAGCTGCTGTTTGCAACATATGTCTCAAGCGTATATCGCGTGGCCAAAACATCAGCCGCTTGGGTACCACATGCCTGACCAGACATATGTTGACCTGCCATGCAGCTCGTTGGCAAGCCTACCTCAAAGACCCACACCAAAGAACAAAGCGGACCTCTCCTTGCACCGCATCAGCTGGGATCTCCAACCCCACTATAACTTCAGTCCTCTCTGAAACATGCACTGAGAGGAATGAAGGTGTAGAATTAGGTGTGTCACAGCCAAGTACTTGCGCCCACTCTGCTAGCAGTACACCGACGTCCGATTCTAGCAGGCAAATTTCCCTGCCCCAGCTGCTGGACCGTCGAAAGAAGTTCACTCCCAGCCATCCACATGCCCAGCGGTTGAATGCTAGCTTGGCTAAATTGCTAGCGCTTCAACTGCTGCCTTTTCAGTTGGTAGACTCGGCCCCCTTCCGTGAGTTTGTGCAATGTGCGGTTCCTCAGTGGCAGGTTCCCAAACGCCACTTTTTCTCACGGAAGGCTATTCCGGCTCTCTACCGGCATGTGGAAGGCAATGTCTTGGCCTCGCTGGACAGGGCGGTCAGCGGTAAGGTGCATATTACCGCTGACTCATGGTCCAGCAGGCATGGACAGGGACGTTACCTTTCTTTCACGGCCCATTGGGTCACTCTTTTGGCAGCTGGGAAGGATTCAGGACAAGGTGCAGTAGTGTTGGAGGTTGTCCCACCGCCACGCCTCCAAAATGCTACTACTGGTTGTGACACACCTCTCTCCTCCACCCCCTCCTCTTCTTCTTCCTCCATGGCCTCTTCCTGTGGTTTGTCCTATGAACCAGCGGTGCTCCGTAGCCGTTCACGGGGCTACGCAAGTACGCAGGCAAAAAGATGCCATGCCGTGCTTGCGCTGGTGTGTTTGGGGGACAGAAGCCACACTGGGGCAGAGGTCCTGTCTGCTCTGCAGGGCCAGGCCGAGAGGTGGTTGACGCCACGCCAGCTTAAGCCAGGAATGGTGGTTTGCGACAATGGCACCAACCTCCTCTCCGCCCTCCGACAGGGACAACTGACCCATGTGCCCTGTGTGGCTCACGTCCTTAACCTGGTGGTGCAGCGGTTCTTGGGCAGGTACCCGGGCTTACAGGATGTCCTGAGGCAGGCCAGGAAAGTCTGTGTGCATTTCCGCAGATCTTATAATGCCAGTGCTCGCCTGGCTGAGCTCCAAAAGGAGTTGAACCTGCCCAAGAACCGCCTTATATGTGACATGCCCACCAGGTGGAACTCAACGTTGGCCATGCTGCAGCGGCTGCACACGCAGCAGAGGGCCATCAATGAGTACCTGTGCGACTACGGCACCAGGACAGGGTCAGGGGAGCTTGGTTTTTTTTCTCCACGCCAGTGGGGCATGATCAGGGATGCATGCACTGTCCTGGCACCATTTGAGGAGGCCACGAGGATGGTGAGCAGTGACAGTGCATGCATCAGTGACACTGTACCTCTTGTCCACCTGTTGGAGCACACGCTGCGTGGAATAATGGACAGGGCACTTGAGGCAGAACAGAGGCAGGAAGAGGAGGACTTCCTTGCCTCTCAAGGCCCCCTTTACCCAGACAGTGTTCCTTCTGTCCCACCCATCGCACAGGAAGAGGAGGAGGAGGAGGAGGAGGAGGAGGATTGTGTCAGCATGGAGGTGGAGGCTGGCACTCAGCATCATCAGCAGCAGTCTTTTAGGGATGATTTACAGTCCCAAGAAACCAGTGGACTTGTACGTGGCTGGGAGGAGGTGGCTGCGGATCATGTCGTCCTTAGTGACCCAGAGGACTCCGGAGCGAATGCCTCAGCAAACCTACGCTGCATGGCCTCCCTGATCCTGCAAAGTCTGCGGAAGGATCCTCGTATTCTTCGGATCAAGGAGAGGGACCATTACTGGCTGGCCACTCTCCTTGATCCACGGTACAAGGGTAAGGTTGCGGACCTTATGTTACCGTCGCAGAGGGAGCAGAGGATGAGACAACTCCGGGAGGCCTTGCAGAAAGGTCTGTGCAACGCGTTCCCAGAGACTGGGAGGTTGCAAACTCCTGGTCCTGGACAACGAGTTGCTGAGGCTTCGGCCAGTCAAAGAAGGAGCGGTGGGGAAGGTGGCCGTCTGACCGATGCGTTCAGACAATTCTTTAGTCCGCAGCCCCAAAGTATGATTGGTTCCAGCAACCATCGCCAGCGTCTGATAAACATGGTGCAGGAATATCTAGGGGCAAGGTCAGACTTGGACACCTTCCCCACCGAAAATCCTCTGGCTTACTGGGTCTTGAGGATGGATCACTGGCCAGAGCTTGCACAGTATGCAATTGAGCTACTGGCCTGTCCTGCATCCAGCGTTCTTTCGGAACGCACATTCAGTGCTGCTGGAGGATTTGTCACGGATCACAGGGTGCGCCTGTCCACCGACTCGGTTGATCGACTGACTTTCATCAAGATGAACCAGTCTTGGATCACCACCAGCTACCACACACCTGATGCTGATATAACAGACTAATTGATTTTAAAATGTCACATCCCTTCAAGACTGATGCTGATGCTGAGTGCCTGTGCTGTTATGTTGACTGCCTATCCTCCTCCTCCGAGTCCTCAATGATACGATTGATGATGATAGCTTGGAAGATCATTTTTGTTTATGGGTGCCGCCACCAGTGCCTAACGCCCAATTTTTCAGCCCCTGTTTAACAGGGGCGTGTAATTACAATTTTTGAAGCAATACTTTGCAACAGGGCTCATTGCTGTGCTCCAAGTACAGTATCTGTGAGGAGTTGCAGTGTTGTGCCACCAGTGCCTAAGGCCCAATTTTTCAGCCCCTGTTTAACAGGGGCGTGTCATTACAATTTTTGAAGCAATACTTTGCAACAGGGCTCATTGCTGTGCTCCAAGTACAGTATCTGTGAGGGGTTGCAGTGTTGTGCCACCAGTGCCTAAGGCCCAATTTTTCAGCCCCTGTTCAACAGGGGCATGTAATTACAATTCTTGATCTAATAATTCACAGCAGGGCCCATTGCTGCACCCACCAAGAGTAACTGTCAGGGCTTACAGTGTTGTGGCACCAGCACCACCATCAAAGGCCCAATTTTTACTACCACTGTTCAACAATTATATGTAATTAAAATTCCTGATATAATAGTTGACAGCAGGGCGTTCCAGCACCAACCAAGAGTAACTGTGAGTGCTTACAGTGTTGTGCCAACACCAACAACTAAGGGGCCTATTTCTGCAGAGTATATACGGCAGGTCCCTACTTTCAAACATCCAACTTACAAACGACTCCTACTTGCAAACGCAAGAAGACAACAGGAAGTGAGAGGAAATCTACCACTAGGAAGGAAAATTCTCTCCTGTAAGAATAAATATGGGAGAAAGGTGTCTCCTCTGTACTGATGCTTTATCAGCAATCCTTGTTTCAAGAAAAACACCACATTTCAAAAACAGTTGTCATTGGGACGGAAAGTGAGGTGAAATGTTCTGAACAGGGGCACAGACAGCAAAACAAATGTTACAGGGGTGATAACCCTTACCTATGTTTTCCAAAAAGTTTAAAAATAGATTTTTGGGCTGGAGCTACACTTCAACAATGTACCTGTTCAAAATTACAAACAGATTCTACATAAGAACAAACCTACAGTCCCTGTCTTGTATGCACCGCCTGTATACGGCTGTTCAGAGTATATAGGGCCTTTTTTATTTTATGTGCGGGGTTCCCCTTAATATCCATACAAGACCCAAAGGGGCTGGTAATGGGCTGGGGTAGGGGGGGGGGGGTCATGGGGTAGCTATGCCATTTTTCTTAAAGAATTTCATCCATATTACCGGGACCAGACATTACATTAAAGCCGCAAGCAGTTTTAAATGGCTTTTTTTTCCTTTAGAAGTGTCATTTTGTGCAGGGACAGTTCTAAACACGGGAAACACGTGGCACTTCACAGGCATACTTTAGACACCCCCCAGGTACGATATTTAAAGGAATATTTGACTTTTTTTTTTTCACTTTATGCATCATTAAAATGACTGCTCCCGAAAAACGACCGTTTTTAAAACTTCTTTTTGCATTGATACATGTCCCCTGGTGCAGAACCCGGGTTCCCAAACCCTTTTTAGGACAATAACATGCATAATAGTTGTTATAATTAGCACTTTAGAATTCGAACGTTCGCATCCATTGTATTTAATAGGGTTCTAATGTTCGTTCGAACTTCCGGTCCGTTCGCGGGTTCTGGTGCGAACCGAACCCGGGGGTGTTCGGCTCATCACTACTACTGACCTATGAGCTTAAAGGCTAGGAGCAAACGGTGTCCTATCAACAAATAGACTCAACATGAACCCTTCTCAGTATTACAGCTTCAAACGGACCATCAGAGGATTTTTCCTAAGCAGGCACTTTTACTGTTGTGGATAAACCTAACAAGCACTTCTCCTCTTAGGACTTGTGCCTTGCAGCACTGGGGCTCCTGGTTCACATCCTCATCAGGATGCTACTGTGTCTGCATGGAGTTTGCATGTCCTCCCTGTGCTTGCCTAGGTTACCTCCCACACTCCCTACATTAGCCCTAGTATATGTATGTATAGCTCCCGACTGTCCCTGATTTGGAGGGACTTTCTCTCTTTTGTCCCTCTTTCCTCCTCATTTGTCCCTTATTTTAGTCTGATCTATATAATTGTATATAAAATGCACTCTTTATCTTTCAAAATGTGTTTCCCAGTGCTAAACCTTTCATCTGATTTCTAAATTGCTGCATTTGTAAATTCCAAAAGCCAATATAAAGGTAAAAAAAAAAAAAAACACTTGTGGGTTTAACTATTAATTTTTTGTATATTTCTCCTTTAACCACTTCAATACCAGGCACTTATACACCTTCCTGCCCAGGCCAATTTTGAGCTTTCATCGCTGTCGCAATTTGAATAACAAGTGCGCGGTCATGTTACACTGTATCCAAACAAATTTTATATAATTTTGTTACCACAAATAGAGCTTTCTTTTAGTGGTATTTGATCACCTCTTCGATTTTTATTTTTTGCGCAACAAATAAAAAAAGGGCGAAAATTGGAAAAAAACTAAGTTTTTCTTTGTTATTGTTTTTTTTTTTTTAAATAAGTACCTTTTCTTCTTCAATGACGGGCACTGATAAGGCGGCACTGATGGGCACCGATGAGGTGGCACTGATGGGCACTGATGATGGGCTCTGATAGGCGGCACTGATGGGCACTGATAGGCGGCACTGATGGGCACTGATAGGTGGCACTGGTATGCGGCACTAATTGGCACTCATAGGCGGCACTGATGGGCACTCATAGGCGGCACTGATGGGTACTTATGGGTGGCACTGATAGGTGGCACGGACAGGCACTGATGGGCACAGATGGGCATTGATGGGCACTGATAGGTGGCACTGATGGACACTGGTGGGTGGCACTGATGACACTGGTAGGTGGAATTGCTGGGCATCACAATTTTTTTGTGCCATGATGGTGCCAGTCAGTGCCCATTTGTGGGCACTGATTGGCATATGACTTACCTGGCCATCCACATGTTAGGTGCTTCCCTGGTGGTCCTGGGCAGCATCCTGGTGGTCCAGTTTGGGCATCCGAGGGGGGGCTGCGATCATAAACAAACCCGCCCTGTCAGAAGAGCCGCCGATCGGCTCTCCTCTACTCACGTCTGTCAACGCGAGTGAGGAAGAGCCGATCAACGGCTCTTCCTGTTTACATCGTGATCAGCCGTGATTGGACATGGCTGATCACGTGGTAAAGAGCCTCCGCCGGAGGCTCTTTACCGAGATCGGTGTTGCGGTGTGTCAGACTGACACACCGCACCACCGATCGCCGCGATGCGCGCCCCCACGGGCGCGCGGCGGCTGTTATCCTGCTGGACGTCATATGATGCCCAGTCAGGATAACTGAACCACCGCCCGGCCGTCATTCTGCTATAGGCTGGGCGGGAAGTGGTTAAGGGGGCGTGGCAGGGGGTGTGTTCTAGCCCTACATATTTTTGCTAATTGGTGTCCCTTGTTCCCATCTCAAAAAGTTGGGAGGCAAGCATCAAGTGTTTTTCAGTGCTAAACCTTTCATCCAATATCTAAATTGTTGCATTTATAAATTTCTAAAAAGTAGCATAAGGGAATAGTAGTAGAGCTGCACGATTAATCGTGAAGAATCTAAATTGTGATCTTTTCCCTTCCCGATCTTCAAAACAGCATGTCACGGTTCTCTCTAAGGCCCCCTTCACACTAGGGCGGGCAGGAGCGGTGGCGGTATAGCAGCGCGATTTGCAGAGCTGCTATACCGTCGTTCTTACCGCGGTATGCGGTTGCTAGGGGGGTGAATTTAACCCCCGCTAGCGGCCAAAAAAGGGTTAATACCGCCCGCAAACCGCGGCTATTGGCGCGGTTTGCGGGCGGTATTACCGCGCTGTCCCATTGATTTCAATGGGCACCCGCGGTAAAGGAGTGGTGAACACACCGCTTTTTTACCGCTGTAAAGAAGTGGCTAGCAGGACTTTTGGAGCGGTCCTGCTAGCGCACCGCTTCAGTGTGAAAGCCTTCAGGCTTTCACATTGAAGGCTACAGGGCAGGAATTTTTCATGCGGTATAATAGTGCTATTATTAGCGCTAAACCGCATGAAAAACGCTTCAGTGTGAAAGGGGCCTAACAAGTGCAGAGAGTTCTCACAGCTGGATAAAAAAAATACAGGCAGCCTGCCAAGTTTTAATACAACACTTGGATAAGTGGAAACAAAGTATCTCTTCGTTCTTTTATCAATGGAAAGAACTCCAAGTTTAACCACTTCAATACCGGGCACTTTCACTCCCTTCCTTCCCAGACTAATTTTCAGCTTTCAGAGCTCTCGCACTTTCAATGACAATTGCGCGGTCATGCTACGCTGTACCCAAATGAAATTTTTATAATTTTGTTCACACAAATAGAGCTTTCTTTTGGTGGTATTTATTCATGACTCTGTTTTAATTTTTTTGCAATATAAGCAAAAAGTGAGCTAAGAGAAAGAGAAATTTGGAAAAAATAAAATATTTTCTTCTTTCAATTTTAACTGCTTGCCAACCACTTCACAACTGTTTACGTTGGCAGAATGGCATGGCTGCGCATATGGACGTACCTGTATGTCCCCTTTAAATTTCGTGATTGCGGGCGTGCGCCTGCCACGAGCTCCGTGAGTGTGACCGCAGGTCCCGCAGACATGATGTCTGTCGTGTGCCCGCGATCGGGTCACGGAGCGGCAGAACGGGAAGATGCCTGTGTAAACAAGGCATTTCCCTGTTCTGCCTAGTGACAGGACAGTGATCTACTGCTCCCTGTCATCGGGAGCAGTAATCAGTGTCGTGTCACTTGTAGCCCATCCCCCCCACAGTTAGAATCACTTCCTAGGACACACTTAACCCCTTCCTAGCCCCCTAGTGGTTAACCCCTTCCCTGCCAGTGTCATTTACACAGTAATCAGTGCATTTTTATAGCACTGATCGCTGTATAAATGACAATGGTCCCAAAATAGCATCAAAAGTGTCCGATGTGTCCACCATAATGTCACAGTCACGATAAAAATCGCTGATCGACACCATTACTAATTTAAAAAAAATATATAAAAAAATGCTATAATTCTATCCCCTATTTTGTAGACGCTATAACTTTTGCGCAAACCAATCAATACACACTTATTGCGATTTTTTTTTTAACCAAAAGTATGTAGACTATATATCGGCCTAAACTGTGAAAAAAAATGTTTTTTTTACATATTTTTGAGGGATATTTATTAAAGCAAAAAGTAAAAAATATTGCTTTTTTTTCAAAAGAGGTGATCAAATACCACCAAAAGAAAGCTCTATTTGTGGAAAAAAAGGACGCCAATTTTGTTTCGGTACCGAATCGCAAAAAATGGCCTGGTCATTCAGCAGCCAATTCTTCCGGGGCTGAAGTGGTTAAAAGAAATCCATTAAAATCGAATTTTGTCGTAAATTTAAGCCAAAATGTATTCTGCTACATGTCTTTGGTAAAAAAAATCCCGTTCAGTGTATAATAATTGGCTTGTGTGATGACGGACAGATGTGTGCAGATGATCATGTACAGATGTGCGCAGGTGATCACGGACATATGTGTGCAGAAGATCATTGGGACATGTGATTTTACATATGTGGAGGACAGGTGTTTTTACTGTGTGGAGACATGTGTGTGGGGACATGTGTGGGGACATGTGTGTGGGGACATGTGTGGAGACATGTGTGTGGAGACATGTGTGTGGGGACATGTGTGGGGACATGTGTGTGGGGACATGTGTGGGGACACTGGGCCGGTAATCAGTGTGTAAAAAGCTGTAAAAAACAGCTCATACTGATCACCAGCCGGCTGCAGAAATCCGCTCTCCTCTCCTCACTGACAACTTCCGTGTGAGGAGAGCCGATCGTCTAGCAACCGGCTCTCTATTTACATCACATGACGGCTGTGATTGGACACAGCTGTCATTTGATCAGGAGGGCCAATCACAGAGCCCTCCTGCCGATCGGAGATGCGCCGTGTCCGGGTGACACGAGTGCATTGGGATCGCGCCGCTGCGCGGGCACACTCGCGCGCGATCCCCCTCCTTCTGAGGGATGTTCCTGAATGTCCACTCAGAAGGAGGAAACGCCCACCTGGCCGTATATGTGCAGTGGGCGGGTGGCCTTTTCTGACATTTGTTGCTTACAAGTAAAAAATCATTATTTTCTGCTAAAAAATTACCTGGAACACCCAAACATGATTTTTTTTTTTTTGCAGAGACCCTAGAGAATAAAATGGTGGTTGTTGCAATATTTTATGTCACATGTCAACCGTATTGCGCAGCGGTTTTTCAAAACGCAATTTAAAAAAAAATACACTTTAATGAATTAGAAAAAAAAAAAACAGCAAAGTTAGCCCAATTTTTTTTTTTTTTGTATAATGTGAAAGAAGATGTTACACCGCGAGAATCGTGATCTTTTTTTCTAAGCAAAAAAAATCGGGATTCTCATTTTAGCCAGAATCGTGCAGCTCTAAATAGTAGCATTAAAAAAAGTACTTTTGGGGTTAACCAATCAATGTTTGTGTATCAACCACTTGCCCTCAGAAAGTTTTTACCCCTTTACAGACAAGGCCATTTTTTGCTATTCAGCACTGCACTACTTTAACTGACAATTGCACGGTCATGCAACACTGTACCCAAATAAACTTGATATAATTTTTCACACAAAAACACTTTTCTTTTGGTGGCATTTGATCACTACTGGGTTTTTAATTTTTTGCGCTATAAACGAGAAAAGACCGAAAATTCAAAAAAATATATATATATTTTACTTTCTGCTATAAAATATATCCAATAAAAAATGTAAAAAAAAATCAAATTTCCTCATAAATTTAAGCCAAAATGTATTCTGCCATGTCTTTGGTAAAAAAAAATCCCAATAAGTGTATATTATTTGGTTTACGTGAAAGTTACAGCGTCTACAAACTATGGCATATATACTGGATTATTTTTATTTTTTTATATTAGTAATGATAGTGATCAGCGACTTTAAGTGGGACTGTGATAGTGTAGCGGAAAATCTGGCACTAACTGACACTCACTGACATCACTATTGACACTAATACAGTGATCAGTGCTAAAACTATACACTGTCACTGTACTAATAACACTGGCTGGGACGGGGTTAACATCTAGGGCATCAATGGGTTAAATGTGTGCCTAACAATGTGTACTGTGTTCTGCTTTTACTAAGCGATCTTGTTGTTTTTTTTCCCCGCTTTGCAGGGAATAAAAAAACAGCAAGTTTGCTTATCAGTGTACAGAGCTCTGCGTTGTTTACAACACAGAGCTCACTTCTGTGAATGACAAAGCTGATCAGCAGGTCCCAGTGATCAATCATTGGCTGGGACTAGGGATGAGCCGAACACCCCCCCCCCCCCCTTTCGATTCGCACCAGAACCTGCGAACAGACCTAAAGTTCACTCGAACTTTATAACCCTATAAAATACAATGGACTCGAACGTTCGAAATCAAAACTGCTAATTATCAAGGCTGATATGCAAATTATTGTCCTAAAAAGTGTTTGGGGACCCGGGTCCTGCCCCAGGGGACATGTATCAATGCAAATAACGTTTTAAAATCGGCCGTTTTTTCAGTGATTTTAATAATGCTTAAAGTGAAACATTAAAAGTGAAATATTCCTTTAAATTTCATACCTGGGGGGGGGGGGGGTGTGTGTGTGTGTATGATATGCCTGTAAAGCAGCGCTTGTTTCCCCGTGCTTAGAACTGTCCCCGCACAAAGTGTAATTTCTGAAGGAAAAAAAGTCATTTTAAAGCACTCTAGGCTATAATGAATTGTCGGCTCCCGGCAATACAGAGAAAAGTCATTGATAAAAAAAAAAATGCGTAGGGGTCCCCCCAAATTCAATTACCAGGCCCTTCAGGTCTGGTATGGATATTAAGGAGAACCCTGCGTCAAATAAAAAAAAAATTACGTGGGGTTCCCCCCAAATATCCATACTAGACCCTTCAGGTCTGGTATGGATTTTAAGGGGAACTCCACCCCGAATAAAAAAAAAAATGGTGTGGAGTTCCCCCAAAAATCCATACCAGACCCTTTATCCGAGCACGCAACCTAGCAGGCTGCAGGAAAAGAGGGGGGGACGAGAGAGCGCCCCCCGCCTCCTGAACCATACCAGGCCACATGCCCTCAACATGGGGAGGATGTCCCCATGTTGATGGGGACAAGGGCCTCATCCCCACAACCCTTGCCCGGTGGTTGTGGGGGTCTGCGGGCGGGGGGCTTATTGGAATCTGGAAGACCCCTTTAACAAAGGGGACCCCCAGATCCCGGCCCCCCCTATGTGAATTGGTAAGGGGTACAATGTACCCCTACCATTTCACAAAGAAAGTGTAAAAAAAATGTAAAAAAACACAGACACCTTGGAAAAGTCCTTTATTAAAAAAACAAAAAAACGAATTCCAGCGATGTAATCCAGTGCGCCGCGGCGATCCGATGTCCAGCTCTGCAGTCCCGACTCCACACGAAACGTCATTGGCTGAGCGGATCTACACTGCAGAGGAAGTTCCCCATCAGGTCCGCTCAGCCAATGATGTAGGTGTAAGGCTGAGCGGACCTGATGGGGAACGTGAGAAGGGGCGGGTCTATTAATTTTTTTTACACTGCGGAGGAAGTTCCCCATTAGGTACGCTCAGCCAATGACGTAGGCGGGGTCTAAGATACGAGGGTGCCCCCGCCCCCTCATACCCCGCCTACGTCATTGGCTGAGCGGACCTGATGGGGAACTTCCTCCGCAGTGTAGGTCCGCTCAGCCAATGATGTTTCGTGTGGAGTGGAGACTGCAGCGCTGGACATCGGATCGCCGTGGGACACTGGATTACATCGCTGGAATGGGTTTTTTATTTGTATTTTTTTTATTTTTAATAAAGGACTTTACCAAGGTGTCTGTGTGTTTTTTTTACACTTTCTTTGTGAAATGGTAGGGGTACATTGTACCCCTTACCAGGTCACATAGGGGGGGCCAGGATCTGGAATTGGCGCTCTCTCGCCCCCCCCCCTCTTTTCCTGCGGCCTGCCAGGTTGTGTGCACGGATAAAGGGTCTGGTATGGATTTTTGGGGGAACTCCACACCATTTTTTTTTTTAATTTGGGGTGGAGTTCCCCTTAAAATCCATACCAGACCTGAAGGGTCTAGTATGGATATTTGGGGGAAACCCTAGGTTATTTTTTTTTTATTTGACGCAGGGTTCCCCTTAATATCCATACCAGACCTGAAGGGCCTGGTAATTGAATTTGGGGGGACCCCCACGCATTTTTTTTTTGCTTTATCAATGACTTTTCTCTGTATTGCCGGGAGCCGACAATTCATTATAGCCGCGAGTGCTTTTAAATGACTTTTTTTCCTTCAGAAATGACACTTTGTGCGGGGACAGTTCTTTAAGCACGGGAAACAAGCGCTGCTTTACAGGCATACTATACACCCCCCCAGGTACGAAATTTAAAGGAATATTTCACTTTTATGTTTTCATTTTAAGCATTATTAAAATCACTGCTCCCGAAAAAACTGCAGTTTTTAGAAACCTTTTTTTGCATTGATACATGTCCCCTGGGGCAGGACCCGGGTCCCCAAACACTTTTTATGACAATAACTTGCATATAAGTCTTTAAAATTAGCACTTTAGATTTCTCCCATAGACTTTTACAGGGTGTTGCACGGCTTTTCGAATTTGTCGCAAACACCCCAAATTGTTTGTTGTTCGGCGAACTTGCGAACAGGCAATGTTCGAGTCGAACATGAGTTCGACTCGAACTCGAAGCTCATCCCTAGTGGGAACATGTGTGTTTACATTGTGTTGGGACATGTGTGTGGGGACATGTGTGTTTACATTGTGTTGGGACATGTGTGTGGGGAGTCTGGGACATGTGTGAGTGAGTGAGTAACTTGTATAGCGATACAAATGCGAACTAAATCGCCTCAAGGAGCTTATTTCCATCCAGTGTCATCCTTATCCTTCAGAAGAGGTGGGTCTTACGTTTTTTCCTGAAGGCCTGATGGTTTTCTTCCATGCAGATGTTTGTGGAAAGGCCGTTCCATAGCCGTGGTCCTTGGACTGCAAATCTTCGTTCTCCCTTCGATTTGTAGCGGGACTTGGGGATGTGTAGGAGGTGTTTGGGGACATGTGTGTTTACATTGTGTTGGGAAATGTGTGTGGGGACATGTGTGTTTACATTGTGTTGGGACATGTGTGGGGGGACATGTGTGTTTACATTGGGTTGGAACATGTGTGTGGGCACATGTGTGTTTACATTGTGTTGGGACATGTGTGTGGGGACATGTGTGTTTACATTGTCTTGGGACATGTGTGTGGGGACATGTGTCTTTACATTGTCTTGGGACATGTGTGTGGGGACATGTGTGTTTACATTGTGTTGGGACATGTGTGTGGGGGGACATGTGGGTTTACATTGCATTGGGACATGTGTGTGGGGACATGTGTGTTTACATTGAGTTGGGACATGTGTGTGGGGACATGTGTATTTACATTCTGTTGGGACATGTGTGTGGGGGCATGTGTGTTTACATTGCATTGGGACGTGTGTGGGGACATGTGTGTTTACATTGTGTTGGGACATGTGTGTGGGGACATGTGTGTTTACATTGTGTTGGGACATGTGTGTGGGGGCATGTGTGTTTACATTGCATTGGGACGTGTGTGGGGACATGTGTGTTTACATTGTGTTGGGACATGTGTGTGGGGACATGTTTATTTACATTCTGTTGGAACATGTGCGTGGGGGCATGTGTGTTTACATTGCGTTGGGACATGTGTGTTTACATTGCGTTGGGACATGTGTGTGGGGACATGTGTGTTTACATTGTGTTGGGACATGTGTGTGGGGGCATGTGTGTTTACATTGCGTTGGGACATGTGTGTGGGGACATGTGTGTTTACATTGCGTTGGGACATGTGTGTGGGGACATGTGTGTTTACATTGCGTTGGGACATGTGTGTGGGGACATGTGTGTTTACATTGCGTTGGGACATGTGTGTGGGGACATGTGTGTTTACATTGCGTTGGGACATGTGTGTGGGGACATGTGTGTTTACATTGTGTTGGGACATGTGTGTGGGGACATGTGTGTTTACATTGCGTTGGGACATGTGTGGGGGGACATGTGTGTTTACATTGTGTTGGGACATGTGTGTGGGCACATGTGTGTTTACATTGTGTTGGGACATGTGTGTGGGCACATGTGTGTTTACATTGTGTTGGGACATGTGTCTTTACATTGTCTTGGGACATGTGTGTGGGGACATGTGTGTTTACATTGCGTTGGGACATGTGTGTGGGGACATGTGTGTTAACATTGCGTTGGGACATGTGTGTGGGGACATGTGTGTTTACATTGAGTTGGGACATGTGTATTTACATTCTGTTGGGACATGTGTGTGGGGGCATGTGTGTTTAGATTGCGTTGGGACATGTGTGTTTACATTGTTTTGGGACATGTGTGTGGGGGCATGTGTGTTTACATTGCAATGGGACATGTGTGTGGGGACATGTGTGTTTACATTGTGTTGGGACATGTGTGTGGGGGCATGTGTGTTTACATTGCATTGGGACGTGTGTGGGGACATGTGTGTTTAGATTGTGTTGGGACATGTGTGTGGGGACATGTTTATTTACATTCTGTTGGGACATGTGTGTGGGGGCACGTGTGTTTACATTGCGTTGGGACGTGTGTGGGGACATGTGTGTTTACATTGCGTTGGGACATGTGTGTGGGGACATGTGTGTTTACATTGTGTTGGGACATGTGTGTGGGGGCATGTGTGTTTACATTGTGTTGGGACATGTGTGTGGGGGCATGTGTGTTTACATTGCATTGGGACATGTGTGTTTACATTGTGTTGGGACATGTGTGTGGGGACATGTGTGTTTACATTGTGTTGGGACATATGTGTGGGGACATGTGTGTTTACATTGTGTTGGGACATGTTTATTTACATTCTGTTGGGACATGTGTGTGGGGGCACGTGTGTTTACATTGCGTTGGGGGACATGTGTGTTTACATTGCGTTGGGACATGTGTGTGGGGACATGTTTCTTTACATTCTGTTGGGACATGTGTGTGGGGGCACGTGTGTTTACATTGCGTTGGGGGACATGTGTGTTTACATTGCGTTGGGACATGTGTGTGGGGACATGTGTGTTTACATTGTGTTGGGACATGTTTATTTACATTCTGTTGGGACATGTGTGTGGGGGCACGTGTGTTTACATTGCGTTGGGACATGTGTGTGGGGACATGTGTGTTTACATTGCGTTGGGACATGTGTGTGGGGACATGTGTGTTTACATTGCGTTGGGACATGTGTGTGGGGACATGTGTGTTTACATTGCGTTGGGACATGTGTGTTTACATTGCGTTGGGACATGTGTGGGGGGACATGTGTGTTTACATTGTGTTGGGACATGTGTGTGGGGACATGTGTGTTTACATTGTGTTGGGACATGTGTGTGGGGACATGTGTGTTTACATTGAGTTGGGACATGTGTATTTACATTCTGTTGGGACATGTGTGTGGGGGCATGTGTGTTTACATTGTGTTGGGACATGTGTGTTTACATTGTTTTGGGACATGTGTGTGGGGGCATGTGTGTTTACATTGCAATGGGACATGTGTGTGGGGACATGTGTGTTTACATTGTGTTGGGACATATGTGTGGGGGCATGTGTGTTTACATTGCATTGGGACGTGTGTGGGGACATGTGTGTTTACATTGTGTTGGGACATGTGTGTGGGGACATGTTTATTTACATTCTGTTGGGACATGTGTGTGGGGGCACGTGTGTTTACATTGCGTTGGGGGACATGTGTGTTTACATTGCGTTGGGACATGTGTGTGGGGACATGTGTGTTTACATTGTGTTGGGACATGTGTGTGGGGGCATGTGTGTTTACATTGTGTTGGGACATGTGTGTGGGGGCATGTGTGTTTACATTGCATTGGGACATGTGTGTGGGGACATGTGTGTTTACATTGTGTTGGGACATGTGTGTGGGGACATGTGTGTTTACATTGCATTGGGACATATGTGTGGGGACATGTGTGTTTACATTGTGTTGGGACATGTGTGTGGGGACATGTTTATTTACATTCTGTTGGGACATGTGTGTGGGGGCACGTGTGTTTACATTGCGTTGGGGGACATGTGTGTTTACATTGCGTTGGGACATGTGTGTGGGGACATGTTTATTTACATTCTGTTGGGACATGTGTGTGGGGGCACGTGTGTTTACATTGCGTTGGGGGACATGTGTGTTTACATTGCGTTGGGACATGTGTGTGGGGACATGTGTGTTTACATTGTGTTGGGACATGTTTATTTACATTCTGTTGGGACATGTGTGTGGGGGCACGTGTGTTTACATTGCGTTGGGGGACATGTGTGTTTACATTGCGTTGGGACATGTGTGTGGGGACATGTGTGTTTACATTGTGTTGGGACATGTGTGTGGGGGCATGTGTGTTTACATTGTGTTGGGACATGTGTGTGGGGGCATGTGTGTTTACATTGCATTGGGACATGTGTGTGGGGACATGTGTGTTTACATTGTGTTGGGACATGTGTGTGGGGACATGTGTGTTTACATTGTGTTGGGACATGTGTGTGGGGACATGTTTATTTACATTCTGTTGGGACATGTGTGTGGGGGCACGTGTGTTTACATTGCGTTGGGGGACATGTGTGTTTACATTGCGTTGGGACATGTGTGTGGGGACATGTGTGTTTACATTGTGTTGGGACATGTGTGTGGGGGCATGTGTGTTTACATTGTGTTGGGACATGTGTGTGGGGGCATGTGTGTTTACATTGCATTGGGACATGTGTGTTTACATTGTGTTGGGACATGTGTGTGGGGACATGTGTGTTTACATTGCATTGGGACATATGTGTGGGGACATGTGTGTTTACATTGTGTTGGGACATGTTTATTTACATTCTGTTGGGACATGTGTGTGGGGGCACGTGTGTTTACATTGCGTTGGGGGACATGTGTGTTTACATTGCGTTGGGACATGTGTGTGGGGACATGTTTCTTTACATTCTGTTGGGACATGTGTGTGGGGGCACGTGTGTTTACATTGCGTTGGGGGACATGTGTGTTTACATTGTGTTGGGACATGTGTGTGGGGACATGTGTGTTTACATTGTGTTGGGACATGTTTATTTACATTCTGTTGGGACATGTGTGTGGGGGCACGTGTGTTTACATTGCGTTGGGACATGTGTGTGGGGACATGTGTGTTTACATTGCGTTGGGACATGTGTGTGGGGACATGTGTGTTTACATTGCGTTGGGACATGTGTGTGGGGACATGTGTGTTTACATTGCGTTGGGACATGTGTGTTTACATTGCGTTGGGACATGTGTGGGGGGACATGTGTGTTTACATTGTGTTGGGACATGTGTGTGGGGACATGTGTGTTTACATTGTGTTGGGACATGTGTGTGGGGACATGTGTGTTTACATTGAGTTGGGACATGTGTGTTTACATTGTGTTGGGACATGTGTGTGGGGACATGTGTGTTTACATTGTGTTGGGACATGTGTGTTTACATTGTTTTGGGACATGTGTGTGGGGGCATGTGTGTTTACATTGCAATGGGACATGTGTGTGGGGACATGTGTGTTTACATTGTGTTGGGACATATGTGTGGGGACATGTGTGTTTACATTGTGTTGGGACATGTGTGTGGGGACATGTTTATTTACATTCTGTTGGGACATGTGTGTGGGGGCACGTGTGTTTACATTGCGTTGGGGGACATGTGTGTTTACATTGCGTTGGGACATGTGTGTGGGGACATGTGTGTTTACATTGTGTTGGGACATGTGTGTGGGGGCATGTGTGTTTACATTGTGTTGGGACATGTGTGTGGGGGCATGTGTGTTTACATTGCATTGGGACATGTGTGTGGGGACATGTGTGTTTACATTGTGTTGGGACATGTGTGTGGGGACATGTGTGTTTACATTGCATTGGGACATATGTGTGGGGACATGTGTGTTTACATTGTGTTGGGACATGTGTGTGGGGACATGTTTATTTACATTCTGTTGGGACATGTGTGTGGGGGCACGTGTGTTTACATTGCGTTGGGGGACATGTGTGTTTACATTGCGTTGGGACATGTGTGTGGGGACATGTTTATTTACATTCTGTTGGGACATGTGTGTGGGGGCACGTGTGTTTACATTGCGTTGGGGGACATGTGTGTTTACATTGCGTTGGGACATGTGTGTGGGGACATGTGTGTTTACATTGTGTTGGGACATGTTTATTTACATTCTGTTGGGACATGTGTGTGGGGGCACGTGTGTTTACATTGCGTTGGGGGACATGTGTGTTTACATTGCGTTGGGACATGTGTGTGGGCACATGTGTGTTTACATTGTGTTGGGACATGTGTGTGGGGGCATGTGTGTTTACATTGTGTTGGGACATGTGTGTGGGGGCATGTGTGTTTACATTGCATTGGGACATGTGTGTGGGGACATGTGTGTTTACATTGTGTTGGGACATGTGTGTGGGGACATGTGTGTTTACATTGTGTTGGGACATGTGTGTGGGGACATGTTTATTTACATTCTGTTGGGACATGTGTGTGGGGGCACGTGTGTTTACATTGCGTTGGGGGACATGTGTGTTTACATTGCGTTGGGACATGTGTGTGGGGACATGTGTGTTTACATTGTGTTGGGACATGTGTGTTTACATTGTGTTGGGACATATGTGTGGGGACATGTGTGTTTACATTGTGTTGGGACATGTGTGTGGGGACATGTTTATTTACATTCTGTTGGGACATGTGTGTGGGGGCACGTGTGTTTACATTGCGTTGGGGGACATGTGTGTTTACATTGCGTTGGGACATGTGTGTGGGGACATGTTTATTTACATTCTGTTGGGACATGTGTGTGGGGGCACGTGTGTTTACATTGCGTTGGGGGACATGTGTGTTTACATTGCGTTGGGACATGTGTGTGGGGACATGTTTATTTACATTCTGTTGGGACATGTGTGTGGGGGCACGTGTGTTTACATTGCGTTGGGGGGCATGTGTGTTTACATTGTGTTGGGACATGTGTGTGGGGGCATGTGTGTTTACATTGTGTTGGCACATGTGTGTGGGGGCATGTGTGTTTACATTGCATTGGGACTAGGGATGAGCTTCGTGTTCGAGTCGAACATACGTTCGACTCGAACATCGGCTGTTCGATCGTTCGACGAAGATCGAACGATTTGGGCCGTTCGCGCCAAATTCGAGCGACGCAAACGGCCCACAATGCACTACGCCATCGCAGTGTCATCCAGGCGCTGTGATTGGCCAAGCATGCACTGTGACCCCGCATGCTTGGCCAATCACAGCGCCGGCAGCGAGGAGAGCAATGATTGGCCACAGGCAGGATGCCTGTGGCCAATTATTGCTGATGGGGTTTAGTACACGCCCCACACTATAAAAGGCCGCCAGCGCGGCGGCCTTGTGTAGTGTGTTCCGGAGCAGGGAAAGAGAAGCATAGGCAGGGACAGTGTCATTTTTTTTTCCTTTACTAATCCTGGATTCCTTGTGTTTAGGGACAAATAAGGATAGGTAGGGAGAGTGTCAGTGACAGTGTGCTATTCTGTGCTAATCCTTGTTTGTAGGGACAGAGAGGTACAGTGAGGGAAAGTGTCAGTGTGCTATTCTGTTCTAAAACTATTTTGCTGTTCCATATTTTCAATCCTTGAGTTGAGGGACAGAGAGCTACAGTGAGGGAAAGTGTCAGTGTGCTATTCTGTTCTAAATCAATTTTGCTGTTCCATATTTTCAATCCTTGAGTTGAGGGACAGAGAGCTACAGTGAGG
The DNA here is from genome assembly GCA_029206835.1 of Rana muscosa. NCBI lineage: Eukaryota > Metazoa > Chordata > Amphibia > Anura > Ranidae > Rana > Rana muscosa. Next base: position 466,208,546 of record CM055127.1, read on the forward strand.
GAAAGTGTCAGTGTGCTATTGTGTTCTAAAACTATTTTGCTGAACCATATTTTCAATCCTTGAGTTGAGGGACAGAGAGCTACAGTGAGGGAAACTGACAGTGTGCTATTCTGTTCTAAAACTATTTTGCTGAACCATATTTTCAATCCTTGAGTTGAGGGACAGAGAGCTACAGTGAGGGAAAGTGTCAGTGTGCTATTGTGTTCTAAAACTATTTTGCTGAACCATATTTTCAATCCTTGAGTTGAGGGACAGAGAGGTACAGTGAGTGAAACTGACAGTGTGCTATTCTGTTCTAAATCAATTTTGCTGTTCTATATTTTCAATCCTTGAGTTGAGGGACAGAGAGGTACAGTGAGGGAAACTGACAGTGTGCTATTCTGTTCTAAAACTATTTTGCTGTTCCATATTTTCAATCCCTGAGTTGAGGGACAGAGAAGGACACTCGTAGAAATTATCAGTGTGCTATTCTGTGCTAAATCTTGTTTGTAGGGAGGGACAGAGTAGGACAGTGAGGGAAAGTGTCAGTGTGCTATTCTGTTCTAAAACTTTTTTGCTGAACCATATTTTCAAACCTTGTGTTTAGGGACAGAGAAGGATAGGCAGGGGACAGTGTCAGTGTCATTGTTGCTAAGCCTCCTGCACAATATACACCTGAAGGTAGCACTTATTGCTGTTTTTCCCATCTCCCTGCAGGCCATCCATTAAAATGTCTGGAAGGCAACCAAGGAGAGGCAGACAGTCAGGAGGCAAAAAAAGAGGGCAAGCAGGCTCTGTGTCTGGGGGCAACAGTGCTGGTCGTGTACGCGGTGCATTGTCATCAGCACATGGCCATGGGACACGCTTGTCCTTGTTTTCAGCAGCTGGACATGTTGAGCCACATCATGCCGAAGACTTGGTAGAGTGGATGACCAAGCCCACCTCATCCTCCTCATCCTCTCTCACCCAGGCTCAGGGTAGTGGCAAAGCAGCTGCCAAAGCGTCCTCTTCTCTGGTATCATTATCTTCATTAGTCAATCCTTCCCTAGACCCACCATGCCCTCCTCCTGAGGAGTCCCCCGAACTGTTTGAGCACAGTGTTGGGTACATGCTCCAGGAGGATGCCCAGCGTTTGGAAGGATCTGATGATGATACCCAGCTAGAGGAAGGCAGCAGCGTGAGAGCAGAGAGAGGGGATGCTCAAGAAGGACACCAATCTGGCAGTCATGTTCCAGCAGCTGCAGCATACTGCCAGATTGGCTCCAGTGATGAGGAGGGAGGGGATGATGAGGTCACTGACTCCACGTGGGTGCCTAATAGGAGAGAGGAGGAGGAGGAGGATGAGGAGGAGGCACATCTCCAACGAGGCAGGATGCCCTTGAGTGGCCAGCGTATGGGCAGCACACCGACGGAATCACACCGCAGAGCTCCGCCTGTGCAGGCAGCTGCCTCTGCCCGTCATTCAAAAAGTTCTTTGGTGTGGGCCTTTTTTGAGGCGAGTGCATCAGATCGCACAGCTGCTGTTTGCAACATATGTCTCAAGCGTATATCGCGTGGCCAAAACATCAGCCGCTTGGGCACCACATGCTTGATCAGACATATGTTGACCTGCCATGCAGCTCGTTGGCAAGCCTACCTTAAAGACCCACACCAAAGAACAAAGCTGACGTCTTCTTGCACCGCATCAGCTGGGATCTCCAACCCCACTATACCTTCACTCCTCTCTGAAACCTGCTCTGAGAGGAATGAAGGTGTAGAATTAGGTGTGTCACAGGCAAGTACTTGCGGGCACTCTGCTAGCAGTACACCAACGTCCGATTCTAGCAGGCAAATTTCCCTGCCCCAGCTGCTGGACCGTCGAAAGAAGTTCACTCCCAGCCATCCACATGCCCAGCGGTTGAATGCTAGCTTGGCTAAATTGCTAGCGCTTCAACTGCTGCCTTTTCAGTTGGTAGACTCGGCCCCCTTCCGTGAGTTTGTGCAATGTGCGGTTCCTCAGTGGCAGGTTCCCAAACGACACTTTTTCGCACGGAAGGCTATTCCGGCTCTCTACAGGCATGTGGAAGGCAATGTCTTGGCCTCGCTGGACAGGGCGGTCAGCGGTAAGGTGCATATTACCGCTGACTCATGGTCCAGCAGGCATGGACAGGGACGTTACCTTTCTTTCACGGCCCATTGGGTCACTCTTTTGGCAGCTGGGAAGGATGCAGGACATGGTGCAGTAGTGTTGGAGGTTGTTCCACCCCCACGCCTCCAAAATGCTACTACTGGTTGTGACACACCTCTCTCCTCCACCCCCTCCTCTTCTTCTTCCTCCATGGCCTCTTCCTGTGGTTTGTCCTCGGAACCAGCGGTGCTCCGTAGGCGTTCAAGGGGCTACGCAAGTACGCAGGCAAAAAGATGCCATGCCGTGCTTGCGCTGGTGTGTTTGGGGGACAGGAGCCACACTGGGGCAGAGGTCCTGTCTGCTCTGCAGGGGCAGGCCGAGAGGTGGTTGACGCCACGCCAGCTTAAGCCAGGAATGGTGGTTTGCGACAATGGCACCAACCTCCTCTCCGCCCTCCGACAGGGACAACTGACCCATGTGCCCTGTATGGCTCACGTCCTTAACCTGGTGGTGCAGCGGTTCTTGGGCAGGTACCCGGGCTTACAGGATGTCCTGAGGCAGGCCAGGAAAGTCTGTGTGCATTTCCGCAGATCTTATAATGCCAGTGCTCGCCTGGCTGAGCTTCAAAAGGAGTTGAACCTGCCCAAGAACCGCCTTATATGTGACATGCCCACCAGGTGGAACTCAACGTTGGCCATGCTGCAGCGGCTGCACACGCAGCAGAGGGCCATCAATGAGTACCTGTGCGACTACGGCACCAGGACAGGGTCAGGGGAGCTCGGGTTTTTTTCACCACGCCAGTGGGGCATGATCAGGGATGCATGCACTGTCCTGGCACCATTTGAGGAGGCCACGAGGATGGTGAGCAGTGACAGTGCATGCATCAGTGACACTGTACCTCTTGTCCACCTGTTGGAGCACACGCTGCGTGGAATAATGGACAGGGCACTTGAGGCAGAACAGAGGCAGGAAGAGGAGGACTTCCTTGCCTCTCAAGGCCCCCTTTACCCAGACAGTGTTCCTTCTGTCCCACCCATCGCACAGGAACAGGAGGAGGAGGAGGAGGAGGATTGTGTCAGCATGGAGGTGGAGGCTGGCACTCAGCATCATCAGCAGCAGTCTTTTAGGGATGATTTACAGTCCCAAGAAACCAGTGGACTTGTACGTGGCTGGGAGGAGGTGGCTGCGGATCATGTCGTCCTTAGTGACCCAGAGGACTCCGGACTGAATGCCTCAGCTAACCTACGCTGCATGGCCTCCCTGATCCTGCAAAGTCTGCGGAAGGCCACTCTCCTTGATCCACGGTACAAGGGTAAGGTTGCGGACCTTATCGTACCGTCGCAGAGGGAGCAGAGGATGAGACAACTCCGGGAGGCCTTGCAGAAAGGTCTGTGCAATGCGTTCCCAGAGACTGGGAGGTTACAAACTCCTGGTCCTGGACAACGAGTTGCTGAGGCTTCGGGCAGTCAAAGAAGGAGCGGTGGGGAAGGTGGCCGTCTGACCGATGCGTTCAGACAATTCTTTAGTCCGCAGCCCCAAAGTATGATCGGTTCCAGCAACCATCGCCAGCGTCTGATATACATGGTGCAGGAATACCTAGGGGCAAGGTCAGACTTGGACACCTTCCCCACCGAAAATCCTCTGGCTTACTGGGTCTTGAGGATGGATCACTGGCCAGAGCTTGCACAGTATGCAATTGAGCTACTGGCCTGTCCTGCATCCAGCGTTCTTTCAGAACGCACATTCAGTGCTGCTGGAGGATTTGTCACGGATCACAGGGTGCGCCTGTCCACCGACTCGGTTGATCGACTGACTTTCATCAAGATGAACCAGTCTTGGATCACCACCAGCTACCACACACCTGATGCTAATATAACAGACTAATTGATTTTAAAATGTCACATCCCTTCAAGACTGATGCTGATGCTGAGTGCCTGTGCTGTTATGTTGTCTGGCTATCCTCCTCCTCCTCCTCAATGATACGATTAACGATGATAGCTTGGAAGATCATTTTGGTTTATGGGTGACGCCACCAGTGGCTAAGGCCCAATTTTTCAGCCCCTGTTTAACAGGGGCGTGTAATTAAAATTTTTGATGCAATACTTTGCAACAGGCCTCATTGCTGTGCTCCAAGTACAGTATCTGTGAGGGGTTGCAGTGTTGTGCCACCAGTGCCTAAGGCCCAATTTTTCAGCCCCTGTTCAACAGGGGCATGCAATTATAATTATTGATCTAATAATTCACACCAGGGCCCATTGCTGCGCCCACCAAGAGTAACTGTCAGGCCTTACAGTGTTGTGCCACCAGCAACACCATCACCACCACCACCACCACCAAAGGCCCAGTTTTTCAGCCCCTGTTCAACAGGGGCATGCAATTATAATTATTGATCTAATAATTCACAGCAGGGACCATTGCTGCGCCCACCAAGAGTAACTGTCAGGCCTTACAGTGTTGTGGCCCCAGCACCACCATCAAAGGCCCAATTTTTACTACCACTGATCAACAATTATATGTTATTACAATTCCTGATATTATACTTGACAGCAGGGCATTCCAGCACCCACCAAGAATAACTGTGAGTGCTTTCAGTGTTGTGCCAACACCAACACCTAAGGGGCCAATTTCTGCAGAGTATATACGGAAGGTCCCTACTTTCAAACATCCAACTTACAAACTACTACTACTTGCAAACGGAAGAAGACAACAGGAAGTGAGAGGAAATCTACCCCTTGGAAGGAAAATTCTCTCCTGTAAGAATTAATATGGGAGAAAGGTGTCTCCTCTCTACTGATGCTTTATCACCAATCCTTGTTTCAATACAAACACCACATTTCAAAAACAGTTGTCATTGGGACGCAAAGTGAGGTGAAATGTTCTGAACAGGGGCACAGACAGCAAAAAAAATGTGACAGGGGTGATAACCGTTTCCTATGTTTTCCAAAAAGCTAAAAAAAAGGAATTTGGCATGGAGCTACACTTAAACAATGCAGCTGTTCAAAATTACAAACAGATTCTACATAAGAACAAACCTACAGTCCCTGTCTTGTATGCACCGCCTGTATACGGCTGTTCAGAGTATATAGGGGCTTTTTTATTTTGTGTGCGGGGTTCCCCTTAATATCCATACAAGACCCAAAGGGGCTGGTAATGGGCTGGGGTAGGGGGGGGGGGGGGGGTTGATGGGGTAGCTATGCCATTTTTCCTAAAGATTTTCATCCATATTACCGGGACCAGACATTGCATTAAAGCCGCAAGCAGTTTTAAATGGCTTTTTTTCCTTTAGAAATGTTATTTTGTGCAGGGACAGTTCTAAACACGGGAAACACGTGGCACTTCACAGGCATACTTTAGACACCCCCCAGGTACAATATTTAAAGGAATATTTAACTCTTTTTTTTTTTCACTTTATGCATCATTAACCACTTAAGCCCCGGACCATTTCGGGCCATTAGGACCAGGCCTGTTTTTGGGATTCGGCACTGCGCTGCTTTAACTGTAAATTGTGCGGACATGCAATGTTGTACCCAAATGAAATTTGCGTCCTTTTCTTCCCACAAATAGAGCTTTATTTTAATGGTATTTGATTGCCTCTGCGATTTTTATTTTTTGCGATATAAACAGAAAAAGACCGAAAATTTTGAAAAAAAATGATATTTTCTACTTTTTGTTATAAGAAAAATCGAATAAACTCAATTTTAGTCATACATTTAGGCCAAAATGTATTCAGCCACATGTCTTTAGTAAAAAAAATGTCAATAAGCGTATATTTATTGGTTTGCGCAAAAGTTATAGCGTTTACAAACTAGGGTACATTTTCTGAAATTTACACAGCTTTAAATTTATGACTGCCTATCTCATTTCTTGAGGTGCTAAAATGGCAGGGCAGTACAAACCCCCCCCAAATGACCCCATTTTGGAAAGTAGACACCCCAAGGAAATTGCTGAGAGGCATGTTGAGCCCATTGAATATTTTTTTTTTGTCCCAAGTGATTGAATAATGACAAAAAAAAAAAAAATTACAAAAAGTTGTCACTAAATGATATATTGCTCACACATGCCATGGTTATATGTGGAATTGCACCCCAAAATACATTCTGCTGCTTCTCCTGAGTACGGGGATACCACATGTGTGGGACTTTTTAGGAGCCTAGCCACGTACGGGACCCCGGAAACCAAGCACCGCCTTCAGGATTTCTAAGGGCGCAAATTTTTGATTTCACTCCTCACTACCTATCACAGTTTCGAAGGCCATAAAATGCCAAAATAGCACAAAACCCCCCCAAATGACCCCATTTTGGAAAGTAGACACCCCAAGCTATTTACTGAGAGGCATGTTCAGTCCATGGAATATTTTATATTTTGCCACAAGTTGCGGGAATATGACAAACTTTTTTTTGCACAAAGTTGTCACTAAATGATATATTGCTCACACATGCCATGGGCATATGTGAAATTACACCCCAAAATACATTCTGCTGCTTCTCCTGAGTACGGGGATACCACATATGTGGGACTTTTTGGGAGCCTAGCCGCGTACGGGACCCCAAAAACCAAGCACCGCCTTCAAGGTTTCTAAGGGCATAAATTTTTGATTTCACTCCTCACTACCTATCACAGTTTTGAAGGCCATAAAATGTCAAAATAGCCCAAAACCCCCACAAATGACCCCATTTTGGAAAGTAGACACCCCAAGCTATTTGCTGAGAGGCATGGTGAGTATTTTACAGCTCTCATTTGTTTTTGAAAATTAAGAAAGACATTTTTTTTTCTTTTTTTTTTTCTTTTTTTACATTTTCAAAACTTTGTGACAAAAAGCGAGATCTGCAAAATACTCAATATACCTCTCAGCAAATAGCTTGGGGTGTCTACTTTCCAAAATGGGGTCATTTGGGGGGGTTTTGTGCCATCTGGGCATTCCATGGCCTCCGAAACTGAGATAGGCAGTGAGGAGTGAAATCAAAAATTTACACCCATAGAAATCCTGAAGGCGGTGCTTGGTTTTTGGGGTCCTGTACGCGGCTAGGCTCCCAAAAAGTCTCACACATGTGGTATCCCCGTACTCAGGAGAAGCAACAGAATGTATTTTGGGGTGTAATTCCACATATGCCTATGGCATGTTTGAGCAATATATAATTTAGTAACAACTTTTTGTACATTTTTTTTTTTTTTGGTCATTATTCAATCACTTGGGACAAAAAAAAAAAAAATATTCAATGGGCTCAACATGCCTCTCAGCAAATAGCTTGAGGTGTCTACTTTACAAAATGGGGTCATTTGGGGGGGTTTTGAACTGTCCTGGCATTTTATGCACAACATTAGGAAGCTTATGTCACACATCATCCACTCTTCTAACCACTTGAAGACAAAGCCCTTTCTGACACTTTTTGTTTACATGAAAAAAATTTTTTTTTTGCAAGAAAATTATGTTGAACCCCCAAACATTATATATTTTTTTAAAGCAAAGGCCCTACAGATTAAAATAGTGGGTGTTGCATTTTTTTTTCCACACAGTATTTGCGCAGCGATTTTTCAAACGCATTTTTTGGGGGAAAAACACACTTTTTTATTTTTAATGCACTAAAAAACACTATATTGCCCAAATGTTTGATGAAATAAAAAAGATGATCATAGGCCGAGTACATGGATACCAAACACGACATGCTTTAAAATTGCGCACAAACGCGCAGCGGCGACAAACTACATTCATTTTTAAAAGCATTTAAAAGCCTTTACAGGTTACCACGTTAGATTTACAGAGGAGGTCTACTGCTAAAATGACTGCCCTCGATCTGACCTTCGCGGTGATACCTCACATGCATGATGCAATTGCTGTTTACATATGACGCTAGACCGACGCTTGCGTTCGCCTTTGCGCAAGAGCAGGGGGGGACAGCGGTGCTTTTTTTTTTTTTTATTATTTATTTGGCTTTTTTATTTTATTTTTAAACTGTGCCTTCCATATTTTATTTTTTTACCATTTTTATCGTTATCTCAGGGAATGTAAATATCCCCTATGATAGCAATAAGTAGTGACAGGTACTCTTTTTTTGAAAAAAATTGGGGGGTTAGACCCTAGATCTTTCCTCTGCCCTCAAAGCATCTGACCACACCAAGATCGGTGTGATAAAATGCTTTCCCAATTTCCCAATGGCGCTTTTTATATCCGGGGGGGGGGACATTCCCTCCCACTGCTTGTAAAAGCAGTCTAGAGGCTAATTATCTGCTAGAATTGCTTTTACATGAAAGCCGGCTGCTGGCTGAAAAGAATGATACCAAGATGATACCTAAACCCGCAGGCATCATTCTGGTATAAACATTCAAAGTCCAGCAACATACCAGTACGTTGCTGGTCCTTGTTGGACATGTATTGTAATCTTTTTTTTCATACAGCCTATTGGCTGAACGAAAAAAAGAGATTGATTGGTGGGTATGCCCACCATTAGAATACCTCCCTTCATCCACCCACTTCTAATGATGGGCATATATGCCGAAGCATGGGGGCATCCTCCCGCAAAAAAGTTATGCCGCGTACACACGGTCAAGCCTTCGTCGGAATTTCGACCGTATGTACGCGGCATAAAAGGTTATGCCGCGTACACACGGTCGGACTTTTCCACGGGCAAGCCTCCGTTGGAATTTCGACCGTATATACGCGGCATTAGGAGCAAAATCGCTCCTCCGCCCCTGCTGCCCCCATGCTTCGGCATATATGCTCTTTTTTTAACTGTGGTGGTGAAATCACCTCCTACAGCGTTGGAGTCACGGCTTTATGTATCGTGGGAGCAAACACTGTTGCTGTCAAGATAAATAGATCCACGCTGCAACTGAATGGCGTACCTGCTAAGCAAATGGTGGTTAACATTAAAACAAAGTAACATTACAGTACAACAGTAAGACCTTACCATGCCATACCTGCAAAGCAAATACCAAAACAAAACCTAGTAAAAAATAAAAAAATGTTTTAACGCAACCTGTGCCTAAAATATATATATGCCGAAGCATGGGGGCATCCTCCCGCAAAAAAGTTATGCCGCATACACACGGTCGGAATTTTCCACGGGCAGGCCTCCGTCGGAATTTCGACCGTATGTACGCGGCATTAGGAGCAAATTCGCTCCTCCGCCCCTGCTGCCCCCATGCTTCGGCATATATGCTCTTTTTTTTAACTGTGGTGGTGAAATCACCTCCTACAGCACTGGAGTCACAGCTTTATGTATCGTGGGAGCAAACGCTGTTGCTGTCAAGATAAATAATTCCGCGCTGCAGTTGAATGGCGCACCTGAAAACAAAAAATTACATACCTGAAAAGCAAGCATGATAAAACATTGCAGAATAGAATACAGTAAAAAAGAGCAGAACAATAGAGAGAAAATAGAGAGAGAGAGAACAATAAAACGACAACTATTTTTGTTTTTTTTCTTTTATATTTTTTTTGTTTTGTTTTTTACGTTTTTTTTTTTCTTTTTTACACTTTTTTTTGTAACTTTACAACTGTAATGGTTCGAGTCTCTCAAAATGTAATGGCATCTTGGGAGACCCTGTGTAAGTGTGTCCTTGTCTGTGAAATGCTGTACCCTACGCTAAAACTTCACTTTTGAGTGGTAGCGTTCAAAACATTCACCTTGGCAAAGACCAGGCTTGTCAGGACAGAGTGGACAAAAACACGGGTGTCACGCCTAAATCCGCGCTTGCTACAGACACAACATCTTTTTTGGGGGTGGCTTTGGGTAGGGGTACTCGGGAGGACATACGAATAATGCCTCTCATGCAGCCGGCTTACTGCATTTGGTAGGGGATGGTGAGGTGCAGAACCGCCTGGATACAGGAGTTCTGTGACTATCTCATTCTGGAATTTTAGAAGAGATAACGTCCCGCCTGAAGCTCTGTATAGCACATGAGCGTTCAGCAAAGCCAATTGGAATAATGATAGAGACACTTTTTTGTACCAGCGTCTCGCCTTACGGTCAATTAGATACGGCGCCATCAACTGGTCGTTGAGGTCCACCCCTCCCATATTTTGGTTATATTCGTGGACACAGAGGGGTTTCTCCACAACACCAGTCGCCGTACGAATTTGGACTGTCGTGTCTGCATGAAGGGAGGTAAGAAGGAAAACATTCTTATTGTCCCTCCACTTCATAGCGAGCAAGTTATTACACTTCAAGCAGGCTCTCTCCCCCAGCCTAAGACGGGCATCTACAAGCCGCTGGGGAAAGCCCCGGCGATTAGGTCGCACGGTGCCACATGCTCCAATCTGATGATCAAACAAGTGACTAAACAGTGGCACGCTCGTGTAATAATTGTCCACATACAAGTGGTACCCCTTTCCGAATAAGGGTGACACCAAGTTCCACACTATCTTGCCAGCGCTCCCTATGTAATCCGGGCAGTTGACCGACTCAATCTGACTATCTTTTCCCTCATAAACCGTAAAGTTCACTACATAGCCTGTTGCCCTGTCACAGAACTTGTAGAGCTTGACCCCGTATCTGGCACGCTTGCTGGGAAGGTACTGCTTGAAAGACAAGCAGCCAGAAAATTTAATCAGGGACTCATCAATGCAGACAACTTGATCGGGAGTAAACAAGGCTGCAAAACGTTCGTTGAAGTGGTTTATGAGGGGCCGAATTTTATAGAGCCGGTCGTATTCAGGGTCCCCACGTGGACGACAAAGTTCATTGTCGTTGAAGTGCATGAACCGCAAAATCTGCTCGTATCGTGCCCTGGACATGGAGGCAGAGAACACGGGCATGTGGTCAATTGGGTGCGTGGACCAATAAGCACGCAATGACGGAAATTTATGTGTGCCCATGTTGAGGGAAAGGCCCAGAAAGGTCTTAAATTCGGAAACCGTAATTGGTTTCCAATTTCTGGCAATTTTAGGCAACTGGGGGTTAGCGGCGATAAATTGACCAGCATATAAATTACTCTGGTCCACAATAGATCTATAGAGATCTTCCGTGAAAAACAGCGAATAAAAATCAATTGGAATAAAATCAGCTGTTTCCACCTGAATACCGGGTTGGGCAGTGAATGGGGAAAGTACGGGTTCTGCAGAAGTGGTGGGGACCCAATCAGGATAGGCGAATTCTGCAGGAAGGGCAGTATGGGCACGACGGGCCTACCTTTGTCTTCTTGGTGGCAGCGGGACACTACTTGTGCTTGCCACCTCGCCAGCTTGAACTGCACTTATGGGACTCGCCACGTCACCAAGTGTTACTGCAGTGCTGGATGTACGTCCAGGCTGTACTAGGCCGCTGGTGCTTGCCAGTTCACCAGAAGGAATAGGGGCGCTAGTACTACTCTGCTCCATGATACGAGAGACCTGCGGTTCTTGCTCCTCAACAACCTCAGAAGATCGGGATCGGGTACACCTGACCTTAGCAGGGACCTCAACTTCGTCGTCAGAGCTATCTGACGTGGGGCCGCTGACGTCACTGTCTTCTACGGGAAGATATTCTGAGCCTGAATCTGACAGATACGTGACCTCCTCTTCACTATCTGTCATGCTCAGAATCTCGTAGGCCTCTTTACTAGTGTACCTTCGTCTTGCCATTTTGGGCTCTAAATTTAGGGGTACACTAGTAAGATTCACAGGAAAAAAAGCACCTGACTGTCGTCAGCAAATATATCAAACGCTACAAAAAAACTGTTAGCGATCGCAGGGATCAGGCCTGTCTCTGCGAATGCTGCAGTTATGTGTGTTGTGTTTGGTAAGTGACAGTGATCGATCGATACTGCACTTGGGTGGGCTGGGCTGGGCGGAGGGGCTAAACGCAGGCGCTAGCAGGTGTCTGGGCTGATCCCGCTAACACTGCGTTTTTGGGAACCCTAAACCGCTGGGGATGCTAGTATAGATCTGATCAGATACTATACCACTAAGGGGGGTGTATGCTTTGCGCGTGGGTGTTAGCGTTACTGGCACTAACCTAACACTGCCTGGGGCGACGCAGACCCTCTCTGGCGCTAAAACCTAATTGATCTCACCCGCCGGGCGATCAGGGGGGTTAAACCTTTATTGGGTTATATACGGCGGGTGCCCTGATGCTATAAAAAGCAAACTAATCAACCAGCGTCACCCGTAACCTTTATATGGTGATCACTGGTGAAAGGGTTAACTAGGGGCAATCAGGGGGTTAAAACCTTTATTAGGTTAAATATGGGGGTACCTGACACTATATAAAAACCTGACGGGTAACCTAAATAACTAAATAACTTACTGGCTAACCAGTGACACCAGTGACGCTTATACGGCGATCACTGGTGAAAGGGTTAACTCTAGGGGCAATCAGGGGGTTAAAATAATATATGGGGGTACCTGACACTAATAAAAACCTGCGGCGAACCTAAAAAAAAATAACTGCCTATCTAAAACACCAGCGACACGAATACAGCGATCGGAAAAACAATCGCTTAGTGACGCTGAAGTTAGGGGGTGAAAGGGTTACCTGGGGCGTGATCAAGGGGTTAAACCTTTATTAGGGGGGGGGTAGGGGGCTACCCTGGACCTAAAGGGGCCTAATCCTAACTGCCCTGCAACTTTTTGCAATCACAGATGACACTAAATGCAGTGATCAGTAAAATAAATGATCACTGCAATCAGTGACACTGTGATTGGGGGCTTTGGGGTGACCTGGGGGGTGATCTGGGGGTGACTGGGGGGTGATTTGTGTGCCTATGTGTACCTACGTGTCAGTGGACTGTTGGTGCACTAACCTGCTTCTTCTCTCCTCGGCGCCGGGAACGAAAAGACCGCGGCGAGGGAGATGACATCACTTCCTCCAGCCTGTGTTTACATTTCAGGCAGGAGGAAGCAATTTCATTCGCCGGGAGCGATCGCGAGGGGGGGGGGGGGCGGAATCGAGCGGCCGCCCCCTCATGCCTGATCGCTCCCGAAAACTTAACGGCCGCTCACTGCAGTGAAGGGGGGTCCGGATGGACCCCCCAACTGCACAAAGGCGATCACGTAGATCTACGTGATTCTGCCTGTCGGTGCCATTCTGCCGACGTAAATCGGCGGTGGGCGGTCGTTAAGTGGTTAAAATGACTGCTCCCGGAAAACGTCCGTTTTTAAAACTTCTTTTTGCATTGATACATGTCCCCTGGTGCAGAACCCGGGTTCCCAAACTCTGTTTCGGACAATAACATGGATAATAGTCGTTATAATTAGCACTTTAGAATCCGAACGTTCGCATCCATTGTATTTAATAGGGTTCTAATGTTCGCGCGAACTTTCGGTCCGTTCGCGGGTTCTGGTGCGAACCGAACCCGGGGGTGTTCGGCTCATCACTAATTGGGACATGTGTGTGGGGACATGTGTGTTTACATTGTGTTGGGACATGTGTGTGGACAGCCTTCCCAGAAGAGTTGAAGCTGTTATAGCTGCAAAGGGCGGGGCCAACCCAATATTGAACCCTACGGACTAAGACTGGGATGCCATTAAAGTTCATGTGCGTGTAAAGGCAGGTGTCCCAATACTTTTTGTAATATAATGTATATTAACTTTTGATCAAAATCCACTTTCATGTGTGAATATTGACCGACTGGGTTGTCCACTATAGATTGATTATTCCGATCGGAAGAGATCGATCAGAAAATAAATTGATCATTTATCAAAGCCTGTATGACCACTATTAGGCCCCTTTCACGCTGAGGAGTTATTCAGGCGTTTTAGCGCTAAAAATAGCGCCTAAATACCGCCTGAAAAACTCCTGCCCTGCAGTCTCAGTGTGAAAGCCCGAGGGCTTTCACACTGAGGCGGTGCGCTAGCAGGACCGCTCCAAAAGTCCTGCTAGCCGCATCTTTTGAGCGGTAAAGGAGCGGTGTGTATACCGCTCTTTTACTGCTCCTGCCCATTGAAATCAATGGGACAGCGCGGCTATACCGCCGGCAATGCGCCTCTACAGAGGCGCATTGCCGGCGGTATTAACACTTTTTCGCCCGCTAGCGGGGGTTAAAACCGCACCGCTAGCTGCCGAATATCGCAGCAAAAACGTCAGTATAGCGGCGCTAAAAATATCGCCGCTATACCGCCAGCGCACCTCCCGCGCCCAGTGTGAAAGGGGCCTTACAGTATATTGTAAGCTCCTTGAAGGCGCTGATGTCAATGAATAGTCTGTAAGTTGTCGGCATTATATAAATGCTGGCACTAAATAAATTCACGGTCAGATCCCAATGACTGCCGAGTCTGATAGTAACAGCTGCATTATAGAGCAGCCATTAAAATCTATCCTCTGTGCTAAGTGCTACCAATAATCCCCCGTCAGTTTCTGTAAGTAACTCCGGTCGATACGCGACATTATGTCCTCCCCCACCCTCTGCATTATGCATGACGCCATATTTGTACGTTTAAAAATAAAAATGGGATGAACGTGTCCCAAGTCCTCCTTGGCCGGATACAGAGTGTGCTCTTAACTCCGATTATGTCTGTGAAGGTACGGCGTGTACTATGGTCACAGCTTGCTCATTAGCAGGAGCCGCTGCCGGCCCGAGTAGACCTCGCTGTCCAGACAGACATACCCCAGGTGGCTGACCGGAATAAGCAGATGGCAGAAGATAGATTTAAAGCAATAATAAACCCAAAAGCAAACATTGATTATATTGCAGCTTACCAATTCTTAGATGTGATGGCTGCATTTGTTTTATTTTTTTAGGCTTTCTTTCCTTTACCCATTAAAAATTGAAAAACACGTTCCTGCACTCTCTTGGCCAATGTTCTTTTTGTGGAGCCAATGTATTGCAATCCGCATGGGCACTCCATACCATATACCACCCCCTCTGTATGGCACACAAGCTGTCCTGCAGACGTAGCAGTTACAGGGGGTCAGAAAAATAATTTACCACTGGCAGGGGTGCTTGCAATGATCAGCTTTTATTTATGTAAAACCTTTATCCTAAAAGGCAAAAAGCTGTCTTCTGTAACTGATTATAAAGTGTGAGCTAAAGTTTGGCTTCAGTTTGTTAGTGTATCTATCTATGCTAGTACATCTAACACTCCCCTCCCCCTAGACTGACAATGCTGCTGACCAAAGGTGCCCCCTGTGCTCCTTCATCCAGAGTGGAGGCACTCTAATACAGGAGGTGTGTTAGGCTGTCCGTACATTATACAATTTTCCTTTAGATTTACCAAAACCATATAATATGAGGTCAAACCTAAAGACTTTAAATTTGTATGCAATCAGGCATGCCCTCGCACTACATAACTGAAGGCAAATTGATAAGAAAATTGTATAATGTATGGCCAGCCTCCTGTATTAGAGTGCCTCCACTCTGGATGAAGGAGCACATAGGTATTGTCAGTCTGGAGGGAGCGGAGCATAGCTCCAAATTGTCGCTGATTTCGAGGGGCTGTCCCTGGTTTGGAACAAGGTCCCTCTGTCCCTCTTTCCTCCTCATTTTGGTCTGATCTACAGTGCCTTGAAAAAGTATTCATACCCCTTGAAATTTTCCACACGTTGTCATGTTACAACCAAAAATGTAAATGTATTTTATTGGGATTTTATGTGATAGACCAACACAAAGTGGCACATAATTGTCAAGTGGAAGGAAAATGATAAATGGTTTTAATTTTTTTTACAAATAAATATGTGAAAAGTGTGGGGGGTACATTTGTATGGCGCCCCCCGGAGTCAATACTTTGTAGAACCGCCTTTCACTGCAATTACAGCTGCAAGTCTTTTTGGGGATGTCTCTACCAGCTTTGCAGATCTAGAGAGGGACATTTTTGCCCATTCTTCTTTGTAAAATATCTCAAGCTCTGTCAGATTGGATGGAGAGCGTCTGTGAACAGCAATTTTCAAGTCTTGCCACAGATTCTCAATTGGATTTAGGTCTGGACTTTGACTGGGTCATTCTAACACATGAATATGCTTTGATCTAAACCATTCCATTGTAGCTCTGGCTGTATGTTTAGGGTCGTTGTCCTGCTGGAAGGTGAACCTCCGCCCCAGTCTCAAGTCTTTTGCAGACTCTAATGCCCTGTACACACGATCGGATTTCCGATGGAATAAAATCCGATGGAATTTTCCATCGGAATTCCGATGAAGCTGACTTCCATCAGTCTTGCCTACACACCATCAGACAAAATTCCGACCGTCTAAAACGCCGTGACGTAAAACACTCTGACGAGCCGAGAAAAATGAATTTCAATGCTTCTGAGCATGCGTCGACTTGATTCTGAGCATGCGTGGGTTTTTTCTCCGTTGTAGTTCCACACAGACGATCGGAATTTCCTATCGTTTTTTTTTCCATCGGAAAAATTTAAAACATGTTCTATTTTTTAACACCGATGGAAAAGAGTGGGGCCCACACACTGTTGTTTTTTTACGATGAAAAAAGTCCATCGGACTTTTTTCATCTGAAAAACCGATCGTGTGTACAGGGCATTACAGGTTTTCTTCTAAGATTTCCCTATATTTGGCTCCATCCATCTTCCCATCAACTCTGACCAGCTTCCCTGTCGAAGAAAAGCATCCCCACAACATGATGCTGCCATGATGCTGCCACCACCATGTTTCACAGTGGGGATGGTGTGTTTAGGGTGATGTGCAGTGTTAGTTTTCCGCCACACAGAGCATTTTGCTTTTAGGCCAAAAAGTAAAATTTTGGTCTCATCTGACCAGAGCACCTTCTTCCACGTGTTTGCTGTGTCCCCCACATGGCTTCTCCCAAACTGCAAACAGGACTTCTCATGACTTTCTTTCAGCAATGTCTTTCTTCTTGTCACTCTTCCATAAAGGGCAGATTTGTGGAGAAGCACGACTAATAGTTGTCCTGTGGACAGATTCTCCCACCTGAGCTGTGGATCTCTGCAGCTCCTCCAGAGTTACTATGGGCCTCTTGGCTGCTTCTCTGATGAATGCTCTCCTTGCCCGGCCCGGTCAGTTTAGGTGGACGCCCATGTCTTGGTAGGTTTGCAGTTGTGCCATACTCTTTCCATTTTCAGATGATGGATTGAACAGAGCTCCGTGAGATGTTCAAAGCTTGAGATATTTTTTTTTATAACCTAACCCTGCTTTATACTTATCCAAGCTTTATCCCTGACCTGTCTGGTGTGCTCCTTGGCCTTCACGATGCTGTTTGTTCACTAAAGTTCTCTAACAATCCTCTGAGGGCTTCACAGAACAGCTGTATTTATCCTGAGATTAAATCACACACAGGTGGACTCTATTTACTAATTAGGTGACTTCTGAAGGCAATTGGTTCCACTCAATTTTAGTTATTCCGCGTACACACGAACGGATTTTCCTGGTGCCTTCCATGGCAGCATACTAATGGTTGATGGCTCCGCCCCCGGTCAACCCCCAGGACCACGTAACTCTATAAAAGAAAGAGTTACTCCCCCCTTCAGACATTCTTTTTCCTGTCCTCAATCCCTACAGGATCACTAATCAGCCTTACCTCACCGTCTCATGGTGCTACCGTTGCAGGTTCATGCTCTCCTGCAGTACGGAGTCCCGCATCTTGGGCTGCTAAATGCGCCATATAAGTGTGGGAGCCCCTTTTTCTGTGGATCTTTTTTGGGCATGAAGGGCACACAGGAGCATATTTTCTCCTCAGCGGCAGTTGCAATCCTCGGGTCACACATTGCTTTACCCGGGTAATGATCTCTATAAGCAGCTTAGCACTGCTGCATTTAAATGTCTGCTTTCGGCAATGCCTATGGCTAGTGTGGACGCTTCGCGCGCCCCACACAGCCTAGCTTTACTCGTCCGGGGGGCGGAGTCACGGCATGACGCAATCGCGCATGCGCAATAGCCGGAGGAAGTCGCGCGGCGGCCATCTTGGTACACCCAAGCAAAAAATCCTATTTAAACAGCCTGGGACCACAATCAAATGGCAGATTGTCAGAAAATACACCTTGCTGTGAGTATTAACTATTCTACATGCCAGATGGAACCCAGCCAAGGTAATTACCTGTGTGTTAATGCTAAAATGTTATTTTGCAGCGTAATGATGTTAAACATATAAATGTACATTCGCTGACATTGCACGGTGCTGTATTGACTAGCCAAAAAATTTTACACAGCTGCCCCAGTATTGCCGCACCAAAAAGATCCTCAACATACCACTAGGTAAGGGCTGCAACGTTAGGTAAGTTGTTTCCATTCAAAGAGCACTACTACTTTAGAGGATATATAGAAACACCAGTTGTTTTGTTTCTTTATAGCCCACGCCGTGAAGCAGCCCGCACTTCTTCTCATCGAAGTTCTCGTGACGGACGTTCGGGGGGACATAGAAGCTCGGGTCGCTCACCCTCAACCCATGCTTCCCGTAGTGACCGAAGGTCACCCCGCCACTCCTCAAGTAGACACGACTCCCAGCGCAAGTCTTTGCAACCAGGGAGGAAGGATTGCTGGGTATGCGGCAAGCAAGCCTTACCAGACAAGCTAGCCTGTGGCCAGTGTTTTTTGGAGGCTACGGTCGACAGACAAGGGTCCATAGGCTCAATCAAAGAATTAGTCAAGGACACCATCAGGGAATTGGCCTCATCCCAGGATCAATCCACCCCACTTGTTGAACAAAGGGTAGCGGAGACAGCTAGTCTCCAGCCTGATTCTGAGCTCAATTCGGAAGATGACGGAAATATACCAGAAGAGGGCACATCGACCTTCGACTTTGGGTTAATTGAACCCTTTATTGGCGCAGTTAAGGATGCAATTCAGTGGGAGGAAGATCCTGAACCTCCACATAAAGCAGGAAAATACTTCCCACATTTGACCAGGAAGAAATCAGCCTTTCCCCTAATAGAGGAGATTAAGGGGGTGGTATTGGAGGAGTGGAAGAAGGTAGATAAACGACCCTTTGCCTTCAACCGCTTTTCCAAACTCTACCCACTCACGGAAGGAGATGCTCAGATTTTTGATGCCGTCCCGTCAGTAGATGCATCTGTCATGCGACTGGCTAGGAGTACAACACTACCTTTAGAAGACGCAGTCTCCTTTAGAGACGTCCTAGACCGCAGAATAGACGCCGATCTGAAAAAAGTATACCAAGCATCGGGGGGAGCCTGCAAACCGGCGGTGGCCCTATCCTCAATCTCCAAAGCCACCAGGGTGTGGACAGATAATATTGAAATGGCCCTCAGACGTGGCCTAGATACTGAAGAAATCATTAAAGCTCTAGATGAATTGAAGCTGACCTCTGATTTCATGGCGGAAGCAGCCATAGACGTTCTAAGATGCTCCTCCAGAGCAATGCTTTACTCTATCACAGCCAGGAGAGCGTTATGGCTTAAGCCATGGTCAGCAGACCCGTCGTCAAAACAGTCATGGTGTCGCATCCCGTATGACGGGAAGTCCTTATTTGGAGATAAAATGGATACGGCAATTTCCAGAGTCACAGGCGGGAAAAGCGGTCTTATTCCCCAGGATAGGAGCAGAAGGAGGAAGTTTACTCCGCAGGCAAATTTCCAACAGAGATCAAGAGACTCCAGGGCTTATCGCCCGGGTAAACAATACAGAAGGGACTGGAAAGGCTCACAGGCCTCTTTCCTCAAACTAAAATCAAAGGCCCCTACACTGGCGATAGAAAACCAGAAGTCCTTTTGACACGCCCTCCACCCAAGCCGGGCCAGTGGGAGCAAGACTCAGATCCTTTGCCCGGGTTTGGGTGGAAAATTGTACAGACCAGTGGGCGGTATCCACAGTCCTTCAGGGACATTTCTGGAAATTCAGATGCCGCCCTCCATCCTTCTCCTACCAATCAACCAAGATACCAGCCGGAAAACAAAAGAGGGAAACACTTGTCCAATACGTGCAAATACTTCTATCTCAACGGGCAATCCTACCGGTTCCGGAATCGGAAAAGCACTTAGGGTTCTATTCCCCAGTCTTCTTGGTCCCCAAAAAAACGGGGGGCTGGAGACCGGTTTTAGACCTGAAAAGGCTAAACAAGTACCTTTATGTAGAACACTTCAAGATGGAGTCTCTGAACACGGTAATCCTTTCAGTACAGCCAGGGGACTGGATGGTGTCTGTAGACCTCCAGGACGCATATCTTCACATCCCCATCCACTACAACTTTCAACATTTTCTACGGTTTCAAATAGGCAACCTACATTTTCAGTTCCAGTGTCTCCCCTTTGGGATTTCATCAGCACCCAGAACCTTCACCAAAGTTCTGGTAGCCATCTTAGCCCCCCTTCGGGAGAAGGGCATACGAGTCCTACACTATCTGGACGACATATTAATTCTGTCTCAGCACAGAGAAGTTCTACAGTCGCACCTGCAGATGGTCTTGAACACCTTGACACAATTCGGATGGCTAATCAACCACTCGAAGAGTCAGTTTGTACCTACACAAAAGATGATATACCTAGGTGCCTTATTCAACACACCGAGGAAGTCAGTGTCCTTTCCACCAGCCAAAATTCCGGTGTTGGTGCAAAAGGTGAAGCATACATTGGGGAGTCACGCTATGCCAGCGTCAGATTGCCTGAGCCTTCTAGGGTCCCTCTCGGCCTGCATACCGATGGTAAAATGGGCCAGAAGCCACTTACGGGGTTTTCAACAAGGTTTTCTGAAGCAGTGGAGGAGAAAGCGTCTCGGTCAGAGAATAGCTATCACTCCCTCGATGAAGTCCAGCCTCTGGTGGTGGACAAGGTCTCCGAATCTACTAGCTGCTTGTCCTCTCGGCCCAATCTCATGGACCATTATCACATCAGACGCAAGCCAGCTGGGTTGGGGGGCACACCTCCAAGATCAGCTGGTTCAGGGCAGATGGAGTTTCAATGCGGAAGGGATGGTATCCAACATCCTGGAACTAAGGGCAGCATGGATGGCAATCCTGCATTTGGCTCCTCTCCTCAAGGGAAAATCCGTGCTACTACAAATGGACAACAGAGCGGCAGTAGTCTATGTCCAAAATCAAGGGGGAACACACAACAATACACTAGCCAGCGAAGCAGCCCCAATTATTGCATGGGCCGAGAAGAATTTATTAGATCTCCAGGCTACCTACATCCCAGCCCCCGAGAATCAGCTGGCAGATCATCTCTCGAGATCCTTCACATCCAACAACGAATGGTCGTTGGATCCACAGGTTTTCAGCTGGATATGCCAACAGTTGGGGCATCCCCAGATAGATCTCTTTGCGTCTCCGCACAACGCGAAAGCACCTCTCTTCTTCACGAGGTCACCATCTCCGATGTCGGCAGGGGCGGATGCTCTAGTCCAACCATGGGAATTCCAGATAGGCTACGCCTTCCCTCCGACACCCTTAATCCTCAGGTTTCTCCAGCGACTGACTCTAGAGAGGGTCACCATCCTGGCGGTTGTTCCTTACTGGCCGAGAAGACCGTGGTTTCCGCTCTTAGTAGAGATGGCCCTGGGCAACCCATTACCCCTCCCACCCACGAGCAAGCTGCTATCTCAAGGCGCTTTTCTACACCCGCATCCAGAGATCCTAGACTTGAGGGCCTGGAAGTTGAAAGGAGGAGGTTGGGCGACCTAGGTTGCTCTCGGGACGTTGTACAAACGTTATTACAGGCAAGAAAGGCATCCACTAATGCCACCTACTGCAGAATATGGAAAAAATTCTCTACACTGGCCGAAACGAATCATTTCAACCCTCTGAATCCTGGGGTCCAAGATATCCTACTTTTCCTGCAAAATGGCCTGGACCTAGGCTTAGGTCTCAGCACGCTAAAAGTGCATATTTCAGCCCTGTCAGCCTTTACAGACACACGCTGGGCACTAAACCCCTTGGTGGAACGTTTCTTGAAGGCGGTGTTAAGATTACGTCCTCCCAGGAAAACGCTGTATCCCAAATGGGACCTAACGGTTGTTCTTAACGTCTTAGCAAGCTCTCCCTTTACACCCACAGAGGAGTGCTCCTTGGAAGATATCACCGGCAAAACGGTTTTCCTGATCGCTGTCACCTCGGGTCGAAGAGTATCAGAGATACAAGCCCTAGGGGCAGAGGAGCCCTACGTCACTTTTTTTCCGGACAGGGTAGTCCTACAGCCTATCCATCAATTTGTCCCCAAAGTGCCTTCAGTCTACCATTCCAACCAGGAGTGGGTACTCCCAGCTTTCGGAGAGGATCCATCCTCCTCAAAACTACATGAACTGGACGTGGCCAGATCTCTAAAGCGTTATTTGGAGCTGACACAGCAGTTCAGAAGGGATCAACGACTCTTTGTTATCCCCAAAGGCACCAGAAGAGGCCTGGCA
The DNA here is from genome assembly GCA_029206835.1 of Rana muscosa. Lineage (NCBI taxonomy): Eukaryota > Metazoa > Chordata > Amphibia > Anura > Ranidae > Rana > Rana muscosa. Next base: position 466,230,809 of record CM055127.1, read on the forward strand.
GCTTCTAAAACAACATTAGCCAGTTGGATCGTGAAGATAATTCAAAAGGCATACCGGGCTAGTGGTCTTCCAGTTCCAAACGCGGTGAATGCACATTCAACAAGAGGAATCGCATCATCCTGGGCGGCTATGGCTAGGGTCTCCCCGGAGACAATTTGTAGAGCGGCTAGCTGGTCATCGTTCAATACCTTTATGACGCATTATAGCTTGGATCCTGCGGTCCTTACCTCCCAAGACTTTGGGAAAAGGACTCTGGAACTATCACTTTCAAAAAGCCATTAAAAAAATTTATTATCGCAGTTCCCTCCCTATGAGCGAGTTATTTACCATTAGTATGCTGCCATGGAAGGCACCAGGAAAACGGAAAATTGAATACTCACCTTTCCGTAATTTTCCTTTCCTGGTGCCGACCCATGGCAGCATGCACCCTCCCTGCTATAATCCTTAAAGTTCTGAAGTCTAGTTACAAAGAATGTCTGAAGGGGGGAGTAACTCTTTCTTTTATAGAGTTACGTGGTCCTGGGGGTTGACCGGGGGCGGAGCCATCAACCATTAGTATGCTGCCATGGGTCGGCACCAGGAAAGGAAAATTACGGAAAGGTGAGTATTCAATTTTCCGTTTTCCGTCTGAAAAAACTTGTATGGTTTTTCCGTCGGAATTCCGCTCAAGCTTGGCTTGCATACACACGGTCACACAAAACTCCTCTGAACTTTCGACCGTCAAGAACGCGGTGACGTACAACACTACGACGAGCCGAGAAAATTAAGTTCAATGCTTCCGAGCGTGTGTTTTTAATTTTTTTCCGAGCATGCGTCGAAATTTTGCCCGTCGGAATTTCCGATCGGATTTCTTTCCGTCGGAAAAATAAAGAACCTGCTCTCTATCTAAGTCCGTCGGAATTTCCGACAGAAAAAGTCAGATGGAGCATACACACGGTCGGAATATCCGACGAAAAGCTCCCAACTGACTTTTTTCCATCGGAAATTCCGGCCGTGTGTACGCGGCATTAGTAATTTTCGAACAAAAAAATACTAATTTATACTTTTAAACATAAAGTTCCAGAAAAGGCCTAGTCAGAAAAAATGCGCACCGCACCCGCTGTGTCATGAATTGTTATTGTCACCCCAAGCATGGCAAAGAGACATGAGTATTTGTGCGCATCAAAAACACTAAACAAACATGTGCGCCATTCATTCAAGAGAATGGTCTTCCCCGTGTGTGTGGCGTGAAAATGGGCAAAAATGCTTGCAAAAAAAAAAAACTCACATTCACAAGTCGCTAGGTGGGGACCATAGCCTTCGGCCGGTTTCACACTGGGGCGGTGGGGGCGGTGGCGGTATAGCGCCGCTATTTTTAGCGGTGCTATACCGTCGGGATTGCAGAGGTATTTGGCCGCTAGCGGTGCGGTTTTAACCCCCGCTAGCGGCCGAAAAAGGGTTAATACCACCCGCAAACCGCGGCTACAGCCGCGGTTTGCGGGCGGTATTACCGCGGTATCCCATTCATTTCAATGGGAAGGAGCGGTGTAGGAGCGGTAAACACACCGCTCCTCTCACCGCTCCAAAGATGCGGCTAGCAGGACTTTTTTTTAAGTCCTGTTAGCGCACCGCTCCAGTGTGAAAGCCCTCGGGGCTTTCACATTGCAGACACAGGAGTCGCTGTTTAGGCTCGGTTTGCAGGCGCTATTTTTAGCAAAATAGCGCCTGCAAACCGCCCCAGTGTGAAAGGGGCCTTAGAGTAACCCTTTCAAGTATTTATTACCTCTCACAGAGATCACAGTATCCCTCTGACAATGCCTTTTTCTGCCTTTCTCTCCAGAAGGTTGGACCCATCTTTGTTCAGGCATTACTCAGGGTCAGCATCTATTTCTGGGGCTGAGATGCCAACGCAGATCAGCTCCTGATGCAGCCTCTCACTTTGTGACTTGCTACAAAGTTAAAATGTTGTTGTCTGATCACTGCAAAGCAGTGGCGGCTGGTGCTCAAAATTTTTGGGGGGGGCGCAAACTCAAAAATTCTGAAAAAAAACATCAATTGCAGCCTCACTGTGCTCATCATACACAGCCATTGTGCCATCAAATGCCACCACCGTGCCCCATCTAATGCTGCCCCTGTGCCCCATCAAATGCTGCCACTGTGCCATCAAACGCAGCCACAGTGCCCATCAATAGCAGCCACTGTGGCCATCATACACAGCCATTGTGCCATCATTTGCCACCACTGTGCCCCATCAAATGGCACCACCGTGCCCCATCAAATGCTGCCACTGTGCCCCATCAAATGCTGCCACTGTGCCCCATCAAATGCTGCCACTGTGCCCCATCAAATGCTGCCACTGTGACTCCCCCGCCCGCCGCCTGCCCGGCACTTACCCTATCTCGCTGAGGGGTCAGGCAGCGGGTGATGGTGGCGAGCTGGGGGACCTTTCAGCGGCAAGCTGTGTCCTTAATGTCTCTCCTCCCCTCCTCCTGATAGGCCTCCAATCGCAGCGCCTGTCATTTCAGCCAATCAGGTGACGGGTATCAGACCTGCGCTACCTGATTGGCAGAGAGGCGGTTCAGTGTTAGAAAAGTGAATATTCATTGGCTGGAGAGAGGGAGGCGCCGTGCGCCCTTAATGGACGCACCGCCACTGCTGCAAAGTGGGGGCAGGGGGATGGGATGATGAGGAAATTACTTGCTACAAAGTTTCAATGTTGCAGTTTGGTGACTGGGGGAGAGGAGACGGGGGAATGCTTCCACCTGCCTGCAGCAGACTGATGGCATCATATAAGCCTAAGCAAAGTCACTGACTGAAGCTAATTTATAGCTTTTAAAAACAAAAAGTGGAGCTATTCTTAGAAATAATCTAGTCCTCTGATGTCATGGGGGACCTCTGACGTGATAAGGAAACCAGGAAACCTCTGATGTGATGACGGGCCTCTGATGTGATGGGGGAGCCTTTTATGTTATGGGGAACCTCATATGTGATGAGGGAACCTCTGATGTTACGAGGGACCTGTGATGTGATGAGGGACCTCTGATGTGATGGAGGGACCTCTGATGTGATGAGGAACCTCTGATGTGATGAGGGACCTGTGATGTGATGAGGGACCTCTGATGTGATTGGGGGACCTCTGATGTGATAGGTGGACCTCTGATGTGATGGGGGGACCGCTGATGTGATTGGGGGACCTCTGATGTGATAGGGGGACCTCTGATGTGATGGGGGAACCTCTGATGTGATTGGGGGACCTCTGATGTGATAGGGGGATCTCTGATATGATGGTGGGACCTCTGATGTGATGGTGGGACCTCTGATGTGATGCAGGAACCTCCGATGTGATAGGGGATCTCTGATGTGATCTTGGACCTCTGATGTGATGGGGGACCTCTGATGTGATGGGGGATCTCTGATGTGAAGAGGGGGGGGCGCTCTTATGTGATGGTGGGCCTCTGATGTGATGGTGGAACCTCTGATGTGCTAGGGGAACTCTGATGTGATGGTGAGCCTCTGATGTGGTAGTGGAACCTCTGATGTGATGGGAGGACCTGTGATGTGATGAGGAGCCTCTGATGTGATGAGGAGCCTCTGGTGTGCTAGGGGACCTCTGATGTGATGGGAGGACCTGTGATGTGATGAGGAGCCTCTGATGTGATGAGGAGCCTCTGGTGTGCTAGGGGACCTCTGATGTGATGGGAGGACCTCTGATGTGATGAGGGACCTCTGATGTGACGAGGGACCTGTGATGTGATGAGGGACCTGTGATGTGATGAGGGACCTCTGATGTGATGGGGGGACCTCTGATGTGATGGGGGGACCTCTGATGTGATGAGGGACCTCTGATGTGATGGAGGGACCTCTGATGTGATGAGGGACCTCTGATGTGATGAGGGACCTGTGATGTGATGAGGGACCTCTGATGTGATTGGGGGACCTCTGATGTGATAGGTGGACCTCTGATGTGATGGGGGGACCGCTGATGTGATTGGGGGACCTCTGATGTGATAGGGGGACCTCTGATGTGATGGGGGAACCTCTGATGTGATTGGGGGACCTCTGATGTGATAGGGGGACCTCTGATATGATGGTGGGACCTCTGATGTGATGGAGGAACCTCTGATGTGATAGGGGATCTCTGATGTGATCTTGGACCTCTGATGTGATGGGGGACCTCTGATGTGATGGGGGATCTCTGATGTGAAGAGGGGGGGGGCGCTCTTATGTGATGGTGGGCCTCTGATGTGATGGTGGAACCTCTAATGTGATGGTGGAACCTCTGATGTGCTAGGGGAACTCTGATGTGATGGTGGGCCTCTGATGTGGTAGTGGAACCTCTGATGTGATGGGAGGACCTGTGATGTGATGAGGAGCCTCTGATGTGATGAGGAGCCTCTGGTGTGCTAGGGGACCTCTGATGTGATGGGAGGACCTGTGATGTGATAGTGGAACCTCTGATGTGATGGGAGGACCTGTGATGTGATGGGGGGAACCTCTGATGTGATGAGGAGCCTCTGATGTGCTAGGGGAACTCTGATGTGATGGTGGGACCTCTGATGTGATAGAGGGGCCTCTGATTTAATGGGGGACCTTTGATGTGATACAGGGACTTCTGATGGGATGGGGGACCTCTGATGTGATGGGGGGACCTCTGATGTGATGGGGGGACCTCTGATGTGATGGGGGACCTCTGATGTGATGGGGGGACCTCTGATGTGATGGGGGGACCTCTGATGTGATGGGGGACCTCTGATGTGATACGGGGATCTCTGATGGGATGGGGGACCTCTAATGTGACGGGGGACCTCTAATGTGATTGGGGGAAGCTCTGATAGGATGGGGGGACCTCTGATGTGATGTGGGAACCTCTGATGTGATGTGGGAACCTTTGATGTAAGGAAGGAACCTCTGATGCGATGGGCGGACCTCTGATGTGATGGGGTGACCCGGGGGGCACACAGGGGGACCCAGACAGGACATGGAATATTACAGATCAATGCACTGTCTGTGTCTCTTCCTCCAGCAGCTGAAAGCCAGTTCCTCCCCCTCTCCCTGCCGCTGGCTTTCAGCTGCTAAAGGGAGAGACACAGACACAGTGAATTGTTCTGTAATTGACCTCCCGCCCGGCCACACAGATCCTCCTCTTTGTGCTACCCACAACTGATTACCCCCTGTGTGCCTGGGCAATCCCTCCCCCTTTCCCCCGCAGCACCGGTGCCTTTCCTCTACCGCCTGCTGCGGGCTCACAGGCAGATGGAAAGTGCAAGAAGGGGCTGGTAAATATGTCATTTACCTGCCCCTTCCTTTCCTGAATTGGACACAGTGAGCGAACGGTACAGATCGCTCCTGTTTCCATTCATAACTGAGCATAGTAAACTGTGTTTACTATGCTCCAGTTTATGAATGGACAGGAGCTTCTGTCTCCTGCAAATCCATCTGCAGCAACTGAGGCTACAGAGAAAGGAATTGAAGAATCTGTGTCCTCACATCCTTTTCTCTCAAGGGTGAGATGTTAGGGGACCCTTGATATGTCATTCAACCACCCCCCCCCCCAACAGCGTTGTAAAGAGAAATTGTAAAAAAAAAAAAAATTTTGAAAAATGTTAAAAATTAATAAAAATTATTCCAAAAAATGGTAAAAAAAATGTTTTTTCACAAATTTGAAAAAAATGTTTTTTAAGAACTTGTATTTTTTTGTAATTCGTGGAGGGGGGGCTGGTCAGGTAGGCTGTATGGGGCCCTGTGATTTCTACTGGCAGCCCTATGTTAGACAGGTATTTTAGGGAGAAAAGCAGAGGGAGGCATTATCAGGGGGAGTACTGTGACCTAAGTGAGGGGTAATAAATACCTGCAAGTGTTACATTTACGAATGACTTAGTAAGTACGCTCCTGCCATGTCTGGTTCACTTTAAACCAATATGACCGTTCTCTGCATGCAATTGGAAAAAACACAGAGATGTTCTCCCTCCATACTGTATATAAATGCTGTTAGCACAGGACTGTATATCCTCTGGGAAAAGACAGCAGACCACACCCTGCATCAAACAAGGCAATGTGATTAGTAACAATTGCAGTAAAATGGAGATATACAGGAGATGTCACAAGGTCTCCCAGCGCAGCAAGAAATGTCATGATCAATTCTGATGTAATTTCTTGCTGTATTAGCCGCCCCCTCCATTATGCGCAGTGTCCTCAGAACCCTGACAGTGAACCCGCTTCCATTTATCAATATAAAAACTCCTATACATTGTAATTCCCCAGCGATCTATAATACAGATTGGAAATGTTTTGGTTGCAGAGATATTACCGTCACATAGTTGCCAAATCTATCATTTGCTGGATTAGCTCAGTGCAGAGCGGATACATTTCTAACCATCAAAGTGCTGATTTCATTAATATATGCATTGAGCAATGAAGGCCGCCTATTTTATGTCTGTGTATCTGCCAATTGCCCCGACTCTCAGAGGAGGGACTAGGTCCTGGGAACGTGGAAACGTGTCTGGGGTTCCGTTTGGGACAGCTGCAAATAACATTCTGTGCAGCTGCGGCCATACGGGGCGCCACCCGCCTAATCCATACGCCCGGCCCCTAATCTACATGCAGGGCGCCGGAAGTATAGATTCCAATGGGGCTTCTTTTTTGTTTGAAACCACATGATTAGAGCCAGAGGCTCTAATTGGCTTAAAAAAAGGGTGGGCTTGGGACGCAGAGCACTGTGCCCTGAGCCCACCCAGTTGTGTGACAATAGTGTGAATTAATATTCGCTATGTCTTCCTGATTCTTCACCCGGCCTATCAGGAAGCAGGTCCTATATATCAGCGTTGCCAACCTACCAGATTGAAATTTACTGACACAACACCCACAATTTACTGGCACAGCCACATTTTTCCTGACATATCCAAAAGTTACAAAATTACAGTTTTAAGTGCAAATTTAGCCTACAGACAAATACAATATGCAATTATCAATATGATTTAAGGTAGATTATAAGGCAAAGAACATATTTCTTATTTTATTTTCAATATAGTAAGTAAGTAGCTCAGGGACAGGAGAATGGAGGGCAAGAAATTAGAATGGGCGGCACACACACATAAAATTGACTCTCCTAGTGACACTGACAGCAGTGTGCAGCAGCACAGATGATGATTAGACCTCACTGACACATCACATCCCAGTGACAGTCTCTCTCCATTGCACTATGACACTACACTATGACATCACACAACATGCTCAGGCACCTCCTCCACCAGAGCCACCTGATCACACTGTAGCAGGCTCTCAAATGGTCTCAGCCAGCTCTGGACCAACCTGAGCGTCACAGACATATTTTTTACTGGCAACCTTTTACTTTTACTGGCATTTACTGGCAGGAGAAAATTGCCTGTTTTTTACTGACTGCCAGTAAAAATACTGACAGGTGACAACACTGCTATATATATACATATACACACACATGTGTTTGAGCTTTGGGGTGCACACCCCAATGTAATAGGCTGCGCACACCTATGGGTTACACTGTGATCCCGTGACATTGGGACTGAGGTCCAAAGTGCAAAACTTGCTTCTATGGAATTTGTTGATTGAGTTTACTTCAAATGCTGTTCCACAGAATCAGTGGCGGATAGTGCTTAATTGATTTTGGGGGGGGGGGGGCAGCAAACAAACCTACCCCCCTCACTCGCACCGCTGCTATCCACCACCCGCTGCCAATCAGGACCCACTTCCTGTTCGGCCGGGAGGAGAAGCCCTCTGCTGGAGTAAGGAGCAGCAGCCCTACCCCTTCTCATTTCCTAAGGTAAGGCTGCCCACCCATCCGTCACCAACGTGGGGGGGCGTCTACGGTGGCGGTGCGAGTGAGGGAGGGGGGTGACTGTGGCGGGTGGTCGGTGGCGGCGTTGCGAGTGAGGGGTACAGGTTTGTTTGCCTCTCCCCCAAAAATATTGAGCACCAGCCGCCACTGATTCTGTGGAACAGCATTTGACGTAAACTCAATCAACAAAGTCCATAGAAACTAACTGCCTTACACACAATGCATTCCATACAGCAGGGGTGACCAACTGCTGACCCTCTGATGTGGCTCGCCACCTCCTGCTCTGAGATGGCGGGTCGACAAGCCCAGATTGCGGGTTCCCAACTCGCCATCAGCGAGCATCAGTGTGAAGAATGGTGTTGCGTCAGATATGGCGACCCGTCAGAATTGGTAACAGAAGTGACGTTTCGTCTCCGCCATCTTGCTACACCTCACACTCTACGATAGTAAAGATACACTGAGAAGGGGCTAAGCGGACATCTCGTTACACCCACCGGACTCTTGCATTTTACACTTTTTTTAACAGTAGACTGAGTTTATATAGTGGAATACAGTACTTAGAACCGTTTAGATCAGGGGTGCCCAATCTTTTGAGGAGCGAGGGCCACTTTAGCGACTTGGTAACCGGTCGGGGGCCACAATAAGCGTAAAGGGCGGATGGCAGGTCTGTGTCCACTCTGCATATGTAGAGCAGACACGGATGCAGGCTGCTCTACCCTAAGGGCCCTCTGATCCATCCAGACAGAAGGGGACAGACCCCCTTCTGTTTTTTTAAGCAGATCGGATTGCAGATAGGCGGGTGTAAACGGACACGAGTCTGTTTACATCTGCCGCTCTATAGAGGTGAATGGGGAGTCCGTTTGAGTCCACCTAAAAAACAGACAGGCGGACCCGATCGGACCGATCGTGTGAAAGGGGCCTAAGGCTGCTTTCACACTAATGCACAGTGGTTTACCTGCACCTCAACTGACCTCAATCTTCACTTCCTCCTTTAGGATTCCTGCAGCTGGCTGCTGCTGTCCTCCAGGTGGTTATGGCTGGTGGCTGCTGCTGGCTGACGGGCTGGTACTGCTGGCTGGTACTGCTGGTGGGTACTGGTACTGATGGTACTGGTACTGCTGGCGGGTACTGCTGGCCGGTACTGATGGTACTAGTACTGCTGTGTTACTGCTGGCTGGTACTGTTACTGGTGGTGGGTACTGGTACTGCTGGCAGGTACTGTTACTGCTGGCGGGTAATGCTGTTGGGTACTGGTACTGCTTACTGGTACTGCCGGCGGGTACTGTTACTGCTGGCGGGTACTGTTACTGCTGGCGGGTACTGGTACTACTGACTGGTATGGCTGGCAGGTACTGCTGGCTGGTACTGTTACTGCTGGCAGGTACTGGTACTGCTGACTGGTGCGGCTGGCTGTTACTGCTGGCTGGTACTGTTACTGGTGGTGGGTACTGGTACTGCTGACTGGTACTGTTACTGCTGGCGGGTACTGGCACTGATGACTGGTACTGGTACTGCTGGCACTGATGACTAGTACTGATACTGCTGGCTGGTACTGATACTGGTACTGCTGGCTGCTACTGATGGCTGCTGTCCTAGATCGCGGGGTCCCATGTCCCGACCCGCCATCCCCGAGCATCAGTGTGACAGAAGCATGCAGCAGCTGCAGTAGAGAGCAGAGCTTCCTTTAACAGGCGGAGTACATTTGGTATCACTCCGCCTGTGAAGGAGCCGGCGCTATACAGGAAGCATCGGCTCTGCTTCCTTTAGCGGCGGCTCCGTTCTTAGCGCTGATGCTCGGAGATGGCGGGTCGGGAACCCGCGATCTGGGCTTGCCAACCCACCATCTCAGAGCCAGATGTGGCAGGCCACATCAGAGGGCACCGCAGGCCAGCGGTTCGGCGCCCCTGGTTTAGATGTTGAATTTTAAAAGCAGCGGCAAGCCTGCTAATTTCACAGGCTTGCTAATCGGACAGACGTTCACTGCTTTTAAAATTCAACATGTAAACATATACATGGAGTTGTAAGTACTGTATTTCACTATATCAACTCAGTTTACTGTTAAAAAAAAGTGTAAAATGCAAAACTCCGGTGGGTGTAACAAGATGTCCACTTGCCCCCTTCTCGGTGTATCTTTACTGTGGTGGAGTGTGGGATGTAGCAAGATGGTGGTGACGAAGCGTCACTTCTGTTACCAATTCGGACGGGTCACCTAATCTGACGCAACAGAGCTGATGCTTCCTGTATAGCGTCGGTGTTCTGCCGAATAAGGTCCGCCCGGCGGATAAGGACCCCCTGTACTGCGCAGGCGCGGCACTTGCGCAGTACGAACCTCAATGAGCCTCCGAAAATAGCCGAACATGTAGAGCTGAGAGTCAGCTCTACACGGCGCCTGCGCAATGAGTATGACACATGCCGCATGCTGCCGATGCTAGTGCTACTCTGCAAGGGGCGGGGGTGATTTAAGCAATAAAGTACACGTCTTAGCGGGGCGTGTTAAAACAAATGAAGGGCTGGTTTTGCAATGTCAATGGGCGGATTTTGCAATGTTGATGGGCGGATTTTGCAATTGCAAAACCCGCCCATCAAAACGGCCCACTAAGACGTGTACTTTATTGGTAAAATCACCCCCGCCCCTTGCAGAGTAGCACTAGCATCGGCAGCGTGCGGCATGTGTCATAGTCATTGCGCAGGCGCCGTGTAGAGCCGACTCTCAGCTCTACATGTTCGGCTATTTTCGGAGGCTCAGTTGAGGTGCGTACTGCGCAAGCGCCGCGCCTGCGCAGTACAGGGGGGTCCTTACCTGCCGGGGGAACTTTTTTGGCAAAACACCAGCTCCTGTCACATGGGTAGGGGGAAAGGGGATGGAGTCATGGGCGGAGCTATGGGGGCAGCAAAATGAGGTTTCGATTAGGGAGTCAAAAATCCTTGCACCAGCCCTGTTTAGAGTTGCGTTATTTTCAGAGATTTTTGTACATTTTGTCACACGACAATGGCAGCAGAATTGCACCGTGTTTGAGTTGCCATTAAGAGATAACGGCGCGATTATGCCTGTGATTCCAGTACGCTCGGGTGTAAACAGGGCCCCATTCTTGGTAGCTGAATGGAGCTGCGGGGGGCGGTCCTGTATACACTGCATGGAGAAAGCACCTATCATCACCTTGTGAGTCAGGAACCATTTCATAAAAAATTCATTCATTCATCACAAATGATGAATATGGTCCTTAATATTTCAATAAAATTACTCAGCAGCCCCTGAACACAATGAGATTGGTTTACGAAAGGCAAATAGACTGTGCACTTTGTACGGCAGCAGGGGCGTGACAAGGGGTGGCTGCCCTGGGGGAATGGTTTATTGCAAGAATGGGGGGGGGGGGGTGCCCTAACCCTAATGCCGCGTACACACGATCGATTTTCTCGACAGTGAAAACACCATCGAGAAAATCGACGGGAAAAACGAGGAACGGCTTGTTCCCCTACACGCGGCCGTTTTTCCTGTCATTTTTTCTCTTGGTCGAGAAAAACGACCGTGTGTGGGCTCCCCGGCAGTGTTTCCCTATGGGAAAACTGCAGCGGAAAAAAATGCCGTGAATCACGACGAGAAAAATTAGAGCATGTTCTAATTTTTCTCGTCGTGATTAATGCCGTTTTTCTCGTTGGGAAAAATTGCCAAAAGCCCACACTCGCTCGTTTTTCTCGTCAAAGAGAAAAAATGAAATTTTTCCCGACGAGAAAAATGGTCGTGTGTTTGCGGCATCAGGGAAGGGGGCACAGTTTGTCATCCTTGCCTTGGGCGCTGGATGACTTTGTCCCGGCACTGCAGGGCAGGTGCACTCTGCAAAGTGCAGTTGCTCCGGATCTTAGTATATGAGGCGAAGCTTCACTTTGCAAAGAGTACCCAATCACATGCAAGGGGGAAAAAAAACAGCATTTTTCCTTGCACGTGATTGGATGATGGAAGTCAGCAGAGCTTCTTCACATGTATTAAAGTATAACTAAAAGCAAAACTTTTTTTTTGTTTGTTTTGTATAGAGTGCAGAAGAATTATAATGCTTGTTGGTTTTTATTGCTGTCTGTGCCCCCAGTAGGGAGATTTAGCCTCTCTATTTGTCCTGTTTTACCATTATCATTGAAAGTGAAATTAAAAGACAATACCAAATTTTGGGTTGTCCCCGGAAAAGTAATAGAGGGTAAATCTTTCAATGCGGACGCTAGTTCTGGAGACCTGGGGGTCCCCAAGGAATTCCCCTAATTTTCAGGGATTTCGTTTCACTTCCTTTTTGACTATGGGACCGGAAGTGAAGGGAAATCTCCCCAATGGGACACAGATGGCGAAAACAAATCCGACCGAGATTATAACCCTCCCTGGCTCTATCCAAAATGTAAAAAAAAAAGTTTTGCTTATAGTTCTACTTTAAAGTGGTTGTAAACCCACTTTTGCAACTTGCACCTACAGGTAAGCTTAGATTAAGGCTTACCTGTAGGTGCAAGAAATATCTCCTAAATCTACACGGTTTAGGAGATATTTACTAAAATCACAGGCGCCGCTGTCTACGGCGCATGCGCGCCGTAAATAACGGCGCATTCATGGGGTTAATCCCATTCACAAATTCGGCTAAGTCCCAGCAACGCTTGGGCTTAGCCGAATTTGACGGCTCCCGTGCGCATGCGCGGATTCACGTCTTCGCCGCTCCGGCCAATCACAGCGCCGGAGCGGCGCTGTGATTGGCTGGAGCGGTGATACCCGGAAGTAACATTCCGGCTATCGCCGCAGTGATGGCTGCGGCTGGAGAGAGTAACACGGACGGCTTCGGGGGCCCCGATCTAAGGTAAGTGGTAAATAATGAGCTAGTATGCTAGTCATACTAGCTCATTATAGCTTTGTCTTACAGGTTGTTTAAAAAAAATAAAAAATAGGGGTTTACAACCACTTTAAGCACTGCATCGACTGCACTTTGTAGAATGCAACTGCACTTGCAAAGTGCACAGACTATTTACTTTTAGTAAATCAACCCCTACAAATGGAGAGCTTGCTGCTCCAGATGGGAAATGCTATTGGTGACCAGCCAGAATATGTTCCTGTAGTGTCTTCCTAATCATAGCACTGACCCCAGGGAGTGGTCAATGGGCAGATCACGTGTATTGGGTAATAGTATACCATCGACCATGAGACTTTGCAGGTTATTACATAAAGTACGTCCCTGAGACTCTTTCTTGACAGGCGACTGCGGCTCCCCGCCAAAGCTCAAACTTAGGCAGACGGTTTAAATCTGTTTTCCATACGGCCACAGAGTTCACCCAGTTGGATGAACGACTTATCTCTCCTTAACCCAGATACCAAGGCGGCTCTAACAATCTAACAGAGAATTCATTGTAATTGTAACCCATCTATAGAGAGGGAAACAAAGAAGAAAAACTAAACCAAATCTGGAATAGAAGGTATTGGAGGAGAGATGAATTCTGATTGGTTAAGATGCTACATATTACTTTATTACTTATTAAATAAGCCGATAAAAATGCTTATAAGATGATCCCATATAGGCCTTAAAATTTCTTTTGCATCTCCCTCATAAAAATAGCAGCATATGTAAAAAGTGTACAGAACCCAACACACTTCAACGTAATACCCCACCTTGAGATTGGATCCCTACCCCGCTCCTCATCAATTCTATCCCCCCACCCTTACCCCCAAGTCCACCTTTTGCACTGTTATAAATAATATGTACTATATATATATATATATATATATATTAGGGCTGTGGAAATTAATTTTTAATTCCTCGATTAATCTATTAAGTTTTTTGATCGATCAAAATTCTTTTGATCGATCAAAATTCTTTTGATCGATCAAAATTCCGGGTCTTCAGGGAGTTTCGTCGGAGATCCGGTGACGCCACAGACAACGGCGGGGCTTGCCGTGTCCATCTGAAGAGCTCCTTTGCTGTGCCTTCATATCTGCATGCCGGCGGGACCTTACTATCTGCCACACGCAAGGGCTGTTACACTTCCCTCTATCACTTCCCTCTATCAACTTGGGATTCTACAGCCATCCACTGGGATTTGTGATAGTTCCCTTCACGGGACATCTACATGTCGACGGACTGATGTTAACCCCTCCTCATCTGGATTCAGCAGTGGTATCGTTGTACATATTTTTATACCAGTATCATACTTAGCTACATGTTTTTATGACTGCTTTTGCTACCGTTTGGTATTACTCGCACCATTTTTACAGTTTATGTAGCTTCATCGATTTTATCTCCAGTGCAATATTTATTTTGTTACCTACTTGAAGACTATAAAAGTTTTAATGCTATTCCCATCGAGTGCTGCCTTTGTGTGTTTTTTGTATCCTGCTATCGATTTTTCCAGTGGTTGGTAGCTGCACTGGGAATCGGCCTGCAAGGAGACCAGCTAAAAGTAGTTGGATCTGTATGTGCGTTATAATTAATCGAAATTAGTCGATTAATCGATTAAAAAAAAAATAGATTAATCGAACACGAAAATTTGAATCAGTAACAGCCCTAATATATATATCATTGTTGCAATAATCTATTGGAATTTGAATTGGTTTATTGTATCTTTCTTGTATACCTTAAAATCAGAAAAAACTTTTACAAATTTTTTTTTAAAAAAGTTGGCTATACTTTGTATAGCCCAGAGATCCCCCCAGAGAATCCTCCTGTCTAGCCCTCTACTGGAATTTTCTGTATTAGGCTCGGTTCAAACTGTACACTGCATGTAAATCGCACTGAAACCGCACCATATTCTTGTGCGATTCACATGCAATTCAGTATGGGGTGATTTGAGCTCATTCATTTTGAATGGGCTCAAATCGTATTCGCACTAAAGGAGTGCACGCACCCTTTTTGGAGCCGTACCGAACCGGATCGCATGGTCATTTTGTACCCTGCGATCCTGTGCAATCCGGTGCAGGAAAACATAATGCATTTGTAACCTGTGTTTGGGGTGTTGTTAACTTCGTATTGAAAACTGCAACAGGTTGCAAGGGCAGTGGGATTGCAATGGGGTGCGGAAAACGTGCACAGATCGCGGAATTTCCCGCAAGGCATAAGTGCGAACCTAGCCTTACAGGTTGACAATTTATACCTTGTGTACCTCATTAAAACTTTTATAAAAGAAAATGTTACTAAGTTGGTTACACTTCATATGGTCCAGTGACACCCCCTGGAACAACCTCCAATCTGCTGCACACTTCCATGTGATACCAGAACCTACCTTGGCTTCTCATACATGATGATACAAAGTTCCTACCCCTGCTCCTCCCCAACTCCATCGCCCCCAATCCCTTTAAGTTGACCTTTTGCACTATTATAATATATTGTAATCTTATGTAGAACTTTGTTGCAATAATGCATTGGAATTTTTTGTATTACTGGCTACTGGTATACCTTAAAATCAATAAAATGTTTTTAAAAGAAAATGTTACCAAGTTGGATACTTTGTATAGTCCAGAGATACACTCCAAAGATACCATACATGCTATCTTCCACGTGATACTCCAGAACCTACTGTACCTTGTCGTCCCTACCACACAGCTCCTCCACTCTATCCCCCCCTCCAAGCCAACCTTTTGTACTATTAGAATTTTACTACTATAAAGTCCTAGATAAAAATATATTTTGGCACCACATCCCAAAAATTATATATGGACAAATCTAAAAAATAGAGACTTTAAAGGTGCAAACAAACACATAATAATTAAAAAATCATTATTTATTATAAATCATTAAAATTCATTTTTAAAAAACGTTTTTTTCCCACAGATACATATATCTCATTGAATAAAAGTGATGCTTCCACTGGACACGTTTCACTGATTATTTACACAGCTTCTTCAGGAGTACATGCATCACTCTAGATTAAAGGGGTTGTAAAGGTTCGTTTTTTTTTTCTTTCTAAATAGGTTCCTTTAAGCTAGTGCATTGTTGGTTCACTTACCTTTTCCTTAGATTTCCCTTCTAAATATTTTTTTTCTTTGTTTTCTTTGTCTGAATTTCTCACTTCCTGTTCCTCCTCAGTAAGCTGTTCAGTAAGCTGTTCTGGCTGACTCCACACTGCTCAGATGATGGTGTGAAGTTTAGTGAGGAGAAACAGGAAGTGAGAAATTCAGACAAAGAAAAAAACATTTAGAAGGTAAATCAAAGGAAAAGGTAAGTGAACCAACAATGCACTAGCTTAAAGGAACCTATTTAGAAAATAAAAAACGAACCTTTACAACCCCTTTAAACAAATCTTTAATCTAGAGTAGGGATCTTCAAACTATGGCCCTCCAGCTGTTGCAGAACTACACATCCCATGAGGCATTGTAAAACTCTGACATTCACAGACATAGCTAGGCATGATGGGAATTGTAGTTCCTAAACAACTGGAGGGCCATAGTTTGAAGACCCCTGATCTAGAGTGATGCATGTACTCCTGAAGAAGCTGTGTAAATATTCAGTGAAACATGTCGAGGGGAAGCATCACTTATATTCAGTGAGATATATGTATCTGTGGATTTTTTTTTTATAAAATGAATTTTAATGATTTGTAATAAATAATGTTTTTTTTAATGATTATGTGTTTATTTCCACCTTTAAAGTCCCCCCTTTTTTTTTTATTTGTCCATATACTATTATAATATATATTGTAAACATACAGTATGTATAATATTGTTGGAATAATAATCTACTGGAATTTTTGCACTCATTCACATGTACAGTGACCTGCAATTTTCTGCATCGGATTAAAGCAGGTCACTGCAAGGGCAACAATGCGGTCCCTGATTCACGCCACATGTGTGTTGCAGTGCATTGTGCTAAAATACAATCACACAATGCACATAAAAGCATGTAAATCCAACGGCAAATAAAAGTAAAGATATCAAAAAAAAATTGTTGTTGGAAAAAAAAAAATAATAAATCGTTGTTAGTACTTTGACCCTTCCAGGGACCTATCACTTCACAATGGGTGACATGAAAACACATGCAAGGCGCATAAAAATGCAAGACCATGCGTGTAAAAATGCATGTTAAAAGTACATCAACATGCATGCCTCTTCAATGTGTTGCAGTGAGTTTTTATGTGTAGTATGGTGTCAAAGGACCCGGTTGATGATATGTACCTTGTATACCTTATTGCAGGGTTTCTCAACTAGGGTTCCTTTAGAGGTTGCTAGGGTTTCTTTGAGCAATAAGCAATTTCTGCCTCTCAGATAAGATTCCACTGACACCATTCATCTTTTTAGCTATCTGTAAGGGGGCAATTCTTCCCAATCCCCACAAGCGTAAGGAGCATTCTCCCCACTGACCAGTGGTGGCCCATCTAGAAGGGGCGCAGGGGTGCCGCCCCCCTAATCCATGCGCCCGGCCCCTAATCCACATGCAGGGCACTGGACGCATGGATTTCAATGTTTTTTTTTTAAGCACATGATTAGAGTCTGAGACTCTAATTGGCTTAAAAAAAGGGTGGGCTTGGGGCGTAGAGCACTGCGCCCTGAGCTCACCCAGTTGTGTGACAATAACAAATTAATATTCACTATTGTTAGAAGAGTATGAGGGATGAATGTGAGGCAATTATGACCCTAATGTTTAATATTTATTGGTAATATAATTATTTGTTATTGTGTATATATACGTTATTTGTTAATAATATGTTTGTATATCTTTGCAGTATGTGTACAAATTTGTGCTCCAATCTAAGGCTCTGATGAAGCGGAACTCCCCGCGAAACGCGGAGGACAGTTTTCTCGATTCTTCAGGCAGGACCAGCACATCCTGGATAGACTTACAGTAACTGTGGTTTTAATCAGTTGGATTCAACTTTTTTAAATCAAACCATTTGTATATGGAAATTAAAGATTTTTTTATTTTTTTTATTTTTTTTAAGCCTTTATAAAATGTGTATTTATTAGACCCTGCAAGGTACATGTAAAGTCCCACCCTATTTTTGTTCTCATTCGGTAATATTTACAATTGTCTTCCTGATTCTCCTCCCAGCCACTCAGGAAGCGGGTCCTGATACCCGATTGACCGGGAGTCTTAGGACTCCCGACCAATCGGGTCTCAGGACCCACTTCCTGTTTGGCGGGGAGGAGAAGCAATGGCCCGAGCATGGATTAGCTGGAGCGAGGAGCAGCGTTTTTATGCTGCGGACCCCCCCCCCCAAAAAAATATTGAGCACCATCCGTCACTGCCACCGACCATCACACTAATGTATCATGAGTTGTAGATATAGTCATTTTTACCAAGGGTTCCCTGAAACCGTAGATATTTCAAGGGTTCCTCTGTGTTGAAAAGATTGAGAAAGACTGCCTAAAGCCGTGTACACACGATAGGTTTTACCAATAAAAACAGTCCGATGGACTTTTCTCATCGGACAAACCGATCGTGTATGGGCCCCATCGGTCTTTTTTCCATCGGTGTTTAAAAATAGAACATGTTTTAAATTTATCCGATGGTTAAAAAACCGATAGCAAATTACTATCGTCTGTGGGAAACTCCATCGGATAAAAAACCCACACATGCTCAGAATCAAGTCAACGCATGCTCAGAACCATTGAACTTCATTTTTCTCGGCTCATCTGAGTGTTTTACGTCACCGCGTTTGGAACGGTCGGTTTTTTGACTGATGGTGTGTAGGCAAGACTGATGGAAGTCAGCTTCATCGGTTTTCCGATGGAAAAATCCATCGTTTAAAAACCATAGGAAATGGATCGTGTGTACAGGGCTTTATTGTATACCTATAACATTTAAATAAAGGAAATAAATAACAGAATGCCAAAAAAAACACATGCAAGGGGCATAAAAACGCAAGACAATGCACACATAAATGCATGCTAAAAGCACATCAATGTGCATGCATTTCCAATGCGTTGCATTGAGTTTTTATGTGTAGTATGGTGATAAAGGATGAATAGTATACCATAAAACCTCTATAAAGGAAACATTTACAAAGTTGGACAAAGATGTAATTTCTATTGTTTTTTGTTGTTGTTATATTGTATTTTGTATCCTTTGGTGTTTATTAAATGATCTTGTGTTGTTGTATTATGTTTCCTTGTTTTACATATCACGACATTTATAATATTATACTATTACTAATACTAAAGATAACAGTAGTAGTAATTGTAGGATGAATTTTAGACTTCAAATCCTTCAGAAATCTATTATTCTATTCTAGAGTAAAGGTTGAGACTCAGATAACAATAGACTAGGATCTCTATTGTCACCCAGTGATGCATAGAGCAGTATGTGGTATGGTGTAGGGGTACCTGGGTCAGGGTCATGCTTCCAGGCGGTCCAGCAGCTCCTCAGCACAGCAGGACGATTCCCCTGGTCCGCAGCCTGCGACTCTCTCCAGTACACTGTGTAAGAGGATGAGAAGGACACACTATAAACTCCCCATCCAGCCCTGCCCATTCCTTGTCTGCTCTCCCTATCCATTCTTAAAGACATACTTTCAAGTGTCTGCTGCCAGCCCAGCGCAATCCGCCTCCCTTCTCCCATTACTGACCCTCCTGACCCTCCATCGCCTGGGTCTGCTGGCTGTGCTATTGTTACTATAAATCCTATAATTCATAACCGTCATTTTACATAGATCTGGAAAGTTTTTTTTTTTTTTTTTTGTAATACTCTTTTTTATATATATATATATATATATATATATATATATATAAAAAAAAAAATTAAATCATTTCTATCTGAAAGTGTCATAGGCATTAATGTTTACATTTTTATTTATTTTTTACCTCTTGATTATAAAGCTACTTGTACTTTGCATCTTATTTTTTTTTTTTTAATCTTCAATAATAATATAGGATGTGATATTTTATACAATGTAGTATTAACCCCTAGGCGCCATATTTATTTGTAAAAAAAACAAAAAAAAAAACATGTATCAGTTTCCTTCCACTTCACAATTATGTGCCACTTTGTGTTGGTCTATCACAGGGGTCTCCAAACTTTCTAAACAAAGGGCCAGTGTACTGTCCTTCAGACTTTAGGGGGGCCGGACTGTGGCCATTCAGAGTAAAAGTTGTCCTGGCATCACTGGAAATAAACAGTGCACCTTTGGCATTAGGAGGAGGAATAGTGCCCCATCGTTGGTGACAGTGGGAGGAATAGTGCCCCATCGTTGGTGTCAGTGGGAGGACTAGTGCTCCATCATTGGTGTCAGTGAGAGGAATAGTGTCATATCGTTGGTGTCAGTGGGAGGACTAGGGCTCCATTGTTGGTATCAGTGGGAGGAATAGTGCTCCATTGTTGGTGTCAGTGGGAGGAATAGTGTCCCATCGTTGGTGTCAGTAGAAGGAATAGTGTCCCATCGTTGGTGTCAGTAGAAGGAATAGTGTCCCATCGTTGGTGTCAGTAGAAGGAATAGTGTCCCATCGTTGGTGTCAGTGGGAGGAATAGTGTCCCATCGTTGGTGTCAGTGGGAGGAATAGTGTCCCATCGTTGGTGTCAGTGGGAGGAATAGTGTCCCATCGTTGGTGTCAGTGGGAGGAATAGTGTCCCATCGTTGGTGTCAGTGGGAGGAATAGTGTCCCATCGTTGGTGTCAGTGGGAGGAATAGTGTCCCATCGTTGGTGTCAGTGGAAGGAATAGTGTCCCATCGTTGGTGTCAGTGGGAGGAATAGTGTCCCATCGTTGGTGTCAGTGGGAGGAATAGTGTCCCATCGTTGGTGTCAGTGGGAGGAATAGTGTCCCATCGTTGGTGTCAGTGGGAGGAATAGTGTCCCATCGTTGGTGTCAGTGGAAGGAATAGTGTCCCATCGTTGGTGTCAGTGGGAGGAATAGTGTCCCATCGTTGGTGTCAGTGGGAGGAATAGTGTCCCATCGTTGGTGTCAGTGGAAGGAATAGTGTCTTGCATCATTGAAATTAAAAATACCCCAAGGGCCGGATGAAGACAAGCAAAGTTCGGAGACCACTGGTCTATCACATAAAATCCCAATAAAATACATTTAAGTTTTTGGTTGAAACATGACAAAATGTGGAACATTTCATGGGGTATGAATACTTTTTCAAGGCACTGTACCATTGCTGTAAGCTCTGACACCAACCGACATGGAGCTTACACAGAGATAAGACCTGATACTCCACGGGGGGGGGGGGAGTATCAATGGGGTTAAGGGGGGAGCTTTCATTATGTCCTGAATGAATAGTTCAAGTGATGGATCCTCTTTTAGTCTGATGTCTTTCACATGTACATTTTAGGAAACAATCTAGTTCCGGTTGAGGAAATGCACATCAAATGAAATCCTTGATTAATGCCGAGTAATTCCCCCCATCACTTTATATTCGATATAGCAATAGATCACACTTGTTATGAATATTACTTTTTTTTTTCAAGCGCTTGCAGTATTTATCATTACAGACACACAACACAGCCTTTCACTGCATTTTGCTGATTGGGATTTTTTTTTTTGTATCATCTCAGATTATCATATGAAGAAATGTTTAATTACACTGAAAGGTTTTGGGATGCGGATGATTAGTGTGGTCAGCCTGGACAGGAGAGCAGGCATAATCATGGATAATGCAATGTGCTGGGTAATCTGAAGGTTTATGGGACGTCTGGGAGAATGGAGTGAATCTAATCCGCCTCCTGCATGAACCGGGCCCATGGCAGCTCTGACACAATGCAGATACACAGCCATGTTCACCATAAACAAAAATATAACAATGACAAATGTGACGTCCCTTATCCTCAGAGATGGCAAAGAGCAGAACGCCTCCCCTGAAAACTACTGACCTGATAACTTCCTGTGCTCTCTGAGTGTGCTAACTGTTATCAGTCATCATTGCTCGCAGCTAATAAGGGTATACTGCAGAACACCTCCCCCTTATGCTGTGGAAAGGAGGAGGTGTTCTGTAGTCCTAATACTTCCTGTCTTAGGGTGACAACACTGTTCCTCCATAGATACAGTACAGTGAGTGAGCGTTGTCACCCTCGGGCTGAATTCACACCTGAGCGTTTTTGGGTGTTATTTTGCTCATTTTTGTGCAGTCTGTTTTCATAGGCGTGTGCAGGGGGTGTGCCAGGTGTGTCTGGGTACACCCTAATCACTCTGTATGGTGCCGATTTCCCCCTACTGCCCAGACTTCCCCCCTTGTCGCGCCTCCCCCCCACTGCAGTGCTGCTGGCTTCCCTCCTCTCCTCCACCCCCCCCCACTGCAGTACTGCTGGCTTCCCTCCCCCCCATTGCAGTGCTGCTGGCTTCCCTCCTCTCCTCTCCCCCCACTGCAGTGCTGCTGGCTTCCCTCCTCTCCTCTGCCCCCCCCCCCACTGCAGTGCTGCTGGCTTCCCTCCCCCCCATTGCAGTGCTGCTGGCTTCCCTCCTCTCCTCTCCCCCCACTGCAGTGCTGCTGGCTTCCCTCCTCTCCTCCGCCCCCCCCCCACTGCAGTGCTGCTGGCTTCCCTCCTCTCCTCTCCACCCACTGCAGTGCTGCTGGCTTCCCTCCTCTCCTCCGCTCCACTGCAGTGCTGCTGGCTTACCTCCTCTCCTCCCCCCCCACTGCAGTTCTGCTGGCTCCCCCCCCCCACTGCAGTGCTGTTGGCTTCCCTCCTCTCCTCTCCCCCCACTGCAGTGCTTCTGGCTTCCCTCCTCTCCTCCGCTTCCCCCCCACTGCAGTGCTGCTGGCTTACCTCCTCTCCTCCCCCCACCACTGCAGTGCTGCTGGCTTCCCTCCTCTCCTCCGCCCCCCCCACTGCAGTGCTGCTGGCTTCCCTCCTCCTCCCCCCCCCCCACTGCAGTGCTGCTGGCTTCCCTAATCTCCTCTCCCCCCACTGCAGTGCTGCTGGCTTCCCTCCTCTCCTCCGCCCCCCCCCACTGCAGTGCTGTTGGCTTCCCTCCTCTCCTCCGCCCCCCCACTGCAGTGCTGTTGGCTTCCCTCCTCTCCTCCGCCCCCCCCCCCACTGCAGTGCTGCTGGCTTCCCTCCTCTCCTCCGCTTCCCCCCCCACTGCAGTGCTGCTGGCTTACCTCCTCTCCTTCCCCCACCACTGCAGTGCTGCTGGCTTCCCTCCTCTCCTCCGCTTCCCCACTGCAGTGCTGCTGGCTTCCCTCCTCTCCTCCGCCCCCCCCCCCACTGCAGTGCTGCTGGCTTACCTCCTCTCCTCCGCCCCCCCACTGCAGTGCTGCTGGCTTCCCTCCTCTCCTCCGCCACCCCCCTATTGCAGTGCTGCTGGCTTCCCTCCTTTCCTCTTCCCCCCCCCCACTGCAGCGCTCCTGGCTTCCCTCCTTCTGCCACCCCACTGCAGTGCTGCTGGCTTCCCTCCCTTTCTCTCCCCCCCACTGCAGTGCTGCTGGCTTCCCTCCTTTCCTCTCCCCCCCCCCACTGCAGTGCTGCTGGCTTCCCACCTTTCCTCTGCCCCCCCCCCACTGCAGTACTGCTGGCTTTCCTCCCCCCCCTACTGCAGTGCTGCTGGGGCTTCCCCCCAGGCTGCTGCGTGAGATGTTTCAGGATGGAGAATGGGGGAAGGGGCTAATCAATATGTCATTTACTGGCCCTGTCCATCTCTAAATGAACACAGCGCGCACACTCACTCACTGTGTTTAATCATAACTGAAGCATAGTTCACAGTTTTACAGGCCCCTTCATTTCCTGAATAAACACAAAGAGGGATCAGCACTGATCATTCCCGTGTCCATTCATAACTGAAGCATAATAAACTGTGTTTACTATGTTTCAGTTTGTGAATGAACAGGAAGCCGCTCAGCACAGAGCACTTCCCATTCATTCAATGTCCAGTGCAGCTGAGGCTGCAGGTAAAAGCATATGTGTTTGAGCTTTGGGGTGCACACCCTAATGCAATAGGCTGCGCACACCTATGACGTTTTAGGGTTGCACCAATATCGATACCAGTATTGGTGCTGAAACTCATTCCTGCGCAAATGCTCTGATACCCAAATCCGATACCTTTGCGGTACTATTTGAGCCTTCGGGAAAAAGAGAGGAAGAGTATGGCATGGTGATAATGGATCTATCCGGTAATATCTAAATGAAAAAAGAGAGGCCAGTTCTGTGTCATGTACAGTAACCTACGTGCTCATAAAATTTATTTTTTTATTATTATTATTTTTATTGCAATTTTAACAAACAAAAAACAAGAAAAAAGAGAGAAAAATAATACACATTTTCTTACAAATTGGCCACAAGACTCAATGCATATTTATTATTATTATTATTACTATTATTATTATACGGATTTATATCACACTTGATCAAAGTCTTAAGTAAATCCAATAATAAATTTGTTAGCTCCCCTAGATCCCCAAATTATTTATTTTTAAACCTTTTGGATGGATGTCCTTAAAAATGTTAGTCCAACTTCTAGTATTTTTTAAAAATTTTTTTTTTTTTTTTTTTTATTGTTGTCGTTTATTTACAACAAAAAAAAGGGGAGGACTAGTGGACATAAAGAGAAAAAGGTTAGTCCAACTTCTAGTATTCTAGTTCTAGTTTTTTATTATTATTATAATTATTATTATAATAAATATAATAATAATAATAATAAAAAATATAAAAATACTAGAAGTTGGACTAACCTTTTTCTCTTTATGTCCACTAGTCCTCCCCTTTTTTTTTTTTTTGCACAATTGTATTTACTTATAAAGAGTCAAAGCAGGGGACTTTAAGGGTGCTAATGAATACACAGAAAATAATATATTAAAAATAAAATTTAACATAAATTTATTTCATAACAATTAAAATATATTGTTATAAACCATAGTTTTCGTTGATATCAACAAACATAATTCACATATATTCAGTCTATAATAGATGTATCAACCTCGACATGTTTCACCAAAGTAAATCTAGCTTCTTCAGGAGTTTCAAGTATACTCCATCTGTTATAAACTACCAGTCGAATAGAACTGGGAGTCACTCAGAACTAATATCATTTTAATGAATGGTCCCTCTCCAGGATTCTTTATCTTTCCTGTGACTATCTAGTCGGCTTTCCCGATCTCCAATATTTGGGCTCCAGTTGATACTGATTTTAATAATGACTAACTTGATTTCTGATTGAACAGACAATATTGTACACAACTTTAATGGATGCTTGAAACTCCTGAAGAAGCTATAATCACTTGGTGAAACATGTCGAGGTTGATGCATCTATTATAGACTGAATATATGTGAATTATGTCTGTTGATATCAACGAAAACTATGGTTTTTATCAATATATTTTAGTTGTTAAATTTTAATATAACATATTATTTTCTGTGTATTCATTAGCACCCTTAAAGTCCCCTGCTTGCTCTATATATGTTTATCACATTTTCGGATGAGGTGATGCAGTCACGTGATGTGACGAAACATGTAATGGCTGGATATACACAAAAAAGACGGAAGTGACGTATTACGTGGAGTTAGACATACTCATCGTGTTTCTGTTTTTATTTCCTTTATTTGATGTAAGAACATCACAATTTTTTTTATTTTTTTTTATAAATTCCTTTCTAATAACTTTACTACTCTATGGGAGGCTATTTTTACTTATCTTCACCCCCATGCCGAGTTATCCATTCACAGAACTCCACGGACACCGCAGTGATATCCGGAAGCATCTACGCCATTGAGGAGAGCTGAGAAAGAGGAGGACAACCAGGATCAGATCCCTGAGGAGCCAACCTGGCGCAGTATAACTGCGGCCGCTGGTCGGGAAGGGGTTAAAGAGAAAAAAAAAAACAAGCAAAAAGCACGAGTAACGCATGTTCAAAAACACAAAATGCGCGTGAAAACCACATAGATGTGAACTTAGGGAAAACTGGCCCTTTGTTTTGGAAAGTCTGGAGACCCCTACATTGGAACATAGCACTAGTCAGAAGCCTGCACAGAGCTTGAGGGCAAAACACAGGCATCCTCGCAGAAGGAGTTGCACATTAGTTGAGACACTTACAAAGTGCTACACGTCTAAACAAATGCTGGAGGTTTGGGGGCAGCTTTTTTGTTTTTTTTTATGCCAGCTCTAGGACAGATCAATGGCCTATATAGGCTGACCTTCCCACTTAGCATTTGCTTTCAGAAAGTGAAGTGGAATAGTCTAACACGGCATTTACAGAACAGAAGCTGGTAATGATATGCGAGAGCCCTAGCTGTTATTACATGTAGATAGATCAATGGGTGAAAGTCTAGTAGTGGGTGCCTCATAGCCCGTAGCTAATGTCAACTATGACATCACCTGAAAGCAAAAAAAATAAAAGTTCCACTCATGAGCAGGTAAGCGCTGATAAAGGACTTGTACAAACATATGACATGAAACTGAAACGAACGCCCCCCCCACCAACACTGCTGTTCCCATGAATTATACATGAGAGGAGGAAAGACGATCGCAGGCCTACCGGCTATAAGAACCTCCCAGGAACATGGTGGCTATATAGACCTTCCATCACAAGGTGTAGACTCCGTCCCTCGCTGGTGGTCAGCGGCAATGTTACCTGCCCAGGTGTAACCCAGACCTCCTATCTGATCATGGGCAGACTCTTATTCATACATAAGACATGACCGCCGCCGGTAATGAGAAGAGGAACTGGGTGACTTTATCACAGAACTGCAGCTTTCACGAGTAATTTATAAACTCTGTACAATTACAGACACCACCATGTTGTACTTATTTAAATGAACTAACTTATTTTTATTGTACTAGATTTAATTTTCTGTATTTTTAAAAAATTTTTTATCAGTTTCATACGTTTTTTATTGATCTTTGAAAAAAAAAATCTATCCACTTCAATTGTTCATATAGCTACTCTATACTACACTGTAGTACAAGCAGGGCTGCAATAAGGAATTTTGGGGCCCCTTACGCAGCTTCAGGCATGGGCCCCCTGGAGCAGAGGAGAACCAGGGGGGGGGGTGCTGCCGCTGCAAATTGAGAAGCGAGGGGGGCTGCCGCAAATTGAGAAGCGAATCGGGGGGTGCTGCCGCCGCGAATTGTTGAGGTCGGGGGGCTTTGGGTGCTGACAAACACAAAAAAAAAAAAAAAGGGGGGGTTGCCATCCGGGGCCCTGGGGACCTCTGGGCCCCTTACAAGAAAATAATTTAAAAAAATTATAAAAATAAAAAAGAAATAATAATTTTTATAAAAAGAAAAAAAGGGAGGTTGCCATCCGGGGCCCTGGGGACCTCCGGGCCTCTGGGGACCTCTGGGCCCCTTACAAAAAAAAATAAAAAATAAAATAAATAAATTTAAAAAAAATTAAATAAAAAAAATTAATACAAAAATAAAAAAAGTGGGGTTGACATTCGGGGCCCTGGGGAACTCCGGGCCCCTGGGGACCTCTGGGCCCCTTACAAAAAAAGGGGGGGCCATCCGGGCCCCTTACAGGTGTACTGCCTGTACCCCCCCTGATGGCGGCCCTGAGTACAAGGTAGATATGACAAAGTGGTTAGTTAATATCATAATCCCTGCCAAAAATAGGCAAAAATGCTCACCAAACACGAAATTAGCAGAAGGGGCCCAAAGGGTGGCGCTAAACAGCTGAAATTCCTCGTAGTACGTCACTACGTTAGTGGTTGTGTTTGTTGGCAGACAATTGTGTGCCGTTAGTATGCAAGACAAAATCCAGGCACACGCCCTTCGGAACAAGTCTGACGCTTTGTTGGCCAACAATCGGATCGTGTATACGAGGCTTAAAGCGGAGCTCCACCCGCGATTTTATTTATTTTTTTAAAAGTCAGCAGCTACTGTAGCTGCTGACTTTTAAGAAGGACACTTACCTGTCCTAGGCGCCTGCGATGATGGGCCCCCGACGGCAATCGCTCGGTCCTGGCGCCTTACGGCTTCACTGCCCGTTTACTACTGCGCATGCGCCACTCGCACGGCGCTTTGTGAATGGGCGGCTGCTCTCTGGGATACACACAGTTCCCAGAAGGCAGCGCGCCCCATTCACCAGAAGACACCGCGACGGAGGACGAGGAAGAAGACCACCGCGGTGGATGAAGAGGCAGAAGAGCTACTTTCGCATAGCAACTGCCCTTTCTGCCGAGTATAAAAAACTTTTTTTTTTCAATAAATGTATTTTCAATTTTTTTTATGATTTTTAGGAAAAAATAAAAAATCAGAGTGGAACGTCATTTCTGTCTGCTGCTTTGTTCCTTGCTATCAAAATTAGTAATTTCTAACAAGTTTTCCTGACACAAAAAGAAAAAAAAATGGTGACAGGGGAGGGACCTCCAGCAGATTGACAGCCTCGGCTCTGTTCCTGTGTGAAGGGGTGCGTGTCCCTTCTCTCCAATCAGCTCTCAGAACTCTCCTCACTGAACTCTGCAGATTGTAATTTCAGTTCTCCACCCTTTTTTTTTTTTTTCTGCACTCTCAGGCAAGCTTTATAAATTCTGGACTTTGAACATCTGTAGGGAAGCCTAGATAAACAGGTACAACTTATGTGGAAAGATTTGTTTCATCTCTGTGTAACACCTGAGGCCAGTCACTACACTGTGTACTGTTTATGTAAAAGTTTACAACCACTTGAAAATACAAGACATACACTGGGGACGTAATATATTTAAAAGATTGTTCTTAGGAGTTAACATTAAACCCTAAACTATATTGGACATACCCAGAACTTTATATGCGACTAATTTATATATTTTACCATCATGGGTCCTACAGCGTTGGAAAATGGCAGCAGTAGTCCTTGTATCTGAGGACTCATTTCCTGGATGGAATATCATATTTGCCCCTAAGGGCACATCCACACCTGTTCCTGCTTATAGCTTCTATTCTCTCCTACCAGGACATTTTCCCAGACACACTAAACAGAGGCAAACAAAAGCGGAACTAAACCCATCGATTTTAGTTTCCCAAAACTGTTACATTCAAGGCATGCCATTAATGATGAATGATAATTGTAACAGCTGCTCCCACGTTCAACCGAACTGTCAAGCCATCTTGACTGGTGTCCTAACTGATCACAAGTTACATAGTTAGTCAGGTTGAAAAAAGACACAAGTCCATCCAGTTCAACCATAAAAAAAATTAAAAAAAAATTAAAAAAAATATCGTACAATCCCATATACCCAATTCTATGCCCACAGTTGATCCAGAGGAAGGCAAAAACCCCAGCAGAGCATGATCCAATTTTCTACAGCAGGGGAAAAAATTCCTTCCTGATCCCCCGAGAGGCAATCGGATATTCCCCGGATCAACGTTACCTATAAATGTCAGTACCCAGTTATATTATGTACATTTAGGAAAGAATCCAGGCCTTTCTTAAAGCAATCCACTGAGCTGGCCAGAACCACCTCTGCAGGGAGTCTATTCCACATTTTCACAGCTCTTACTGTGAAGAAACCTTTCCGTATTTGGAGGTGAAATCTCTTTTCCTCTAGACGCAAAGAGTGCCCCCTTGTCTTTTGTGTTGACCGTAAAGTGAATAACTCAACACCAAGTTCACTATATGGACCCCTTATATATTTGTACATGTTGATCATATCCCCCCTTATTCTCCTCTTCTCAAGAGAGAATAAATTCAGTTCCTCTAATCTTTCCTCATAGCTGAGCTCCTCCATGCCTCTTATCAGTTTGGTTGCCCTTCTCTGCACTTTCTCCAGTTCCCCGATATCCTTTTTGAGAACTGGGGCCCAAAACTGAACTGCATATTCCAGATGAGGTCTTACTAATGATTTGTACAGGGGGGCAAAATGATGTCTCTCTCTCTGGAGTCCATACCTCTCTTAATACAAGAAAGGACTTTGCTCGCTTTGGAAACCACAGCTTGGCATTGCATGCCATTATTGAGCTTATGATCTACCAAAACCCCCAGATCCTCCTCCACTACGGATCCCCCCAGTTGTACTCCCCCCTAGTATGTATGATGCATTCATATTCTTAGCCCCTAAGTGCATAACTTTACATTTATCAACATTAAACCTCATCTGCCACATAGTCGCCCAATTAGACAGAGCATTGAGGTCGGCTTGTAAATTGGCGACATCCTGTAAGGACGTTATTCCACTGCATAGCTTGGTGTTATCTGCAAAGACAGAAATGTTACTTTTGATCCCAGACCCAATATCATTTATAAAGATATTAAAAAGTAAGGGTCCCAGCACTGAACCTTGGGGTACACCACTGATAACCTTGGACCATTCAGAGTAAGAATCATTAACTACTACTCTCTGAATTCTGTCTTTTAGCCAGTTTTCTATCCATTTACAAACTGATATTTCCAATCCTGTAGACTTTACCTTACACATGAGCCGTGTGTGGGGAACTGTATCCAACGCTTTTGCAAAATCCAAGTATACCACGTCCACTGCCACCCCTCTGTCCAAGTATACCACGTCCACCGCCACCCCTCTGTCCAAGTATACCACGTCCACAGCCACCCCTCTGTCCAAGTGCAGCACTATGAAAACTGCAGATCAAACAGAGGCTAAGATGGCAGCTTCCTTGGCTGTAAAGGAAAGGAGGGTTTAGTTCCACTTTAATGCAGTGAGCATACCATAACCAGCACTGACCAGAACAGCTGTACTCCTCTACTGTTTCCCCGAAAATAAGCCTGGGTCTTATATTAATTTTGGCAACAAAAGACACAGTAGGGTTTATTTTCGGGGTAGGTCTTACCATGTAATGTGCTGTCTTTCTTACCCTCTCTCTCCCTGCCTGACAGGAATCCCCAGTGTGAACCAAGTTAAAATGCTTGTAAAATCCTATAATCCACTCTATTACTGTAGTATGTAATGTACAATGTGTGTGTTTATGTAATATAATTGTGCCAAATACCTTTGTTATAGCGCCGCTCTGCGCTTCTGTGATCCGCTGGAGCTCTCTTCCCAGCAATTGTATTACACACATTGTACATTATATACTACAGTACTAGAGTGGGTTATAGGATTTTACAAACATTTTTAACTAGGGCTTATTTTTGGGGTAGGGCTTATATTGCAGCCCCGCTGGAAAATAATGCTAGGTCTTATTTTCGGGGAAACACGGTAGGACAGTACTCTGTGTGTAGGTTGTTTTGCCTCTTTTGGTGGCCCATTAAAAACAAAACCTTAGGCATGCAGCCACCCCCCTTATATGAACCTGATCTTGATCCAGCAATGTGCAGACTGCTGTCAACCCCAGCCAGTGAGGAGGGAGCAGGGGCCAGGCTGAGCCATGCTCTGTGTCTTTGGAGCCAGGAGCACCGGCAGAGGACCTGAGAAGAGGATCAGGGCTGCTCTGTGCCAAACCACTGCACAGAGCAGGTAAAGATAACATGTTTTTTTTTTTTTTTTATATTATATTACATTATACATACACATTACTTGTTAAATAATAAAACAAATAACCTGAATTCCCAGTATGATGGTCGCTTGCAATTTTTACCATCGCCTGCAGATGGCACAAGTATAAAACAATACTTTGTTCCTCGGCCTCCGAACATGTTTCACCTATTGCCCACAGCTTCCCTTCTCCAGGTCTGCACAGATCATGAGCCCTTCATTCACATTGACAGTGACATAATTGCATTCATAAGCCTTTTATAAACACATAGAAATGCATGAGTCAAGTGGGGAAAAAGAAAGGGATTTTTGCAGTGCTTTACAGAAGAATAATGAGAACCATTCATTGAAAAAAAAGTTATACAAATTTTAATAAGAATCAAGTGTAGTGGGGTCCTAAATTTAGGGGAAGTGTTTGAGTGGTAGTTGTGCTCAAACACCCCAATTGTCAGGATTCTATCAACCATTTTTGTCCGCAGGGAGAGTATCAGTGTACAGTTCCCTGTGGCCTGCAGGTGGCACTGCCATGGTAGGCCAGGGTTGAACCGCTGATACAGTGCTGTGCCTTGTGTGTCCCCTCTCAGCAGCCGTACAGCGGGTGTGGTAGGCCTGCTGTGCATGCTGGGGGAGGATATAAAAGGGGCAGACGCTGCCTGTTGGAGGTTCTGTCGTGGTTCCTACCCCAGGGAGTGTGTTCCTGTCCACCCTGGGCACCTTTGGCCCAGGGGCGGAGGTCGGTGAATCAGTCCCAGGCACCTTTAGCCCTGGGGCTGCAGCAAAGGCCTTGGGCCCAGCACCTTCGGCTGGGGCCCATCAAGGATCGAGGAATCTCAGGGTGCTGCCTTGCGAGGGGACCCGCATCTTAGATGAGGAGGTCGGGGGAGGAACCGTTCTGAGGGACTGGTGAGAAGTCACAGTGAAGGAAGGGGCCTGGTAACTCTCTGGAGGGATGTCTTCTCCTTAACAGAGGTCAAGCTTTAAAAAGAGACCAAGTTCACCAGGTCTGTGGCAAAGACCAAGTTCACCAGGTCTGTGGCAGAGACCGAGTTCACCAGGTCTGTGGCAGAGACCGAGTTCACCAGGTCTGTGGCAGAGACTGCGGTTGAGTGAAAGCACCATTCTGGCTGCTAGTCCATATCTAGGGAGACTATCCAAATGGGCTGAGTCTGCTTGAGAAGCTGAGCAGTGAAGTGTATTTACGTTTGTGCCTGGACCTCTCCCACACCTTATGCTGTCCTGTTCTTTCTCCCACCTTTTCTATCAGAGACTGTTATCTAAAAGAAATAAACTCTACGTTGGAGTTACGGCTGGTGTGGACATTGAAGTCATTGGGGGAGATAGAGACTTACCTTTATTAACTATAGAGGTGAGGACCATTCTCTGGAGGATTCTGGCTTTCTGGCTGTGGAGACCCACCAACAACACCGCTCAACCTCTTCACACAGGAGGGTACGGGCTTGTGGCGTGGTGTGCCCTCTCTTCCTGCGAGGACCCGAATAAGACAGGTAAAGAGAGGGTTGGTGTCGCTACACAAGTTAATCGGCAGTGGTCATTTTCTGGGGGATTTCTGGCTCGGTAAGCTCCCCTTCCATCAGGGCGAACTTGTTGACAGTACAGCATGTTCCTTGTTGTAATGTTACAATATGTTCATATGTTTATTCTGTTACTTATTTTTGTTTATTTTTGCATAGTATTGTGAATCTGCTGAATGATTCATATATCCCCTGATGAAGCTACCAGGCGAAACATGTCAGGATAATATACGAATTCGATACACTTGTTGTGGCCTACTATCTGCTTATGAGACATTTCCCACTTGAACCGGTGTTAAATAGTGAACCAACTGTTCTGGTTATGTTTTTAACTTGATTCTTATTAACCACTTCTCTACTGGGCACTTAAACCCCCTTCCTGCCCAGGCCATTTTTCAGCTTTCAGTGCTGTTACACTTTGAATGACAATTGCGCGGTCGTGCAACGTTGTACCCAAACTAAATTTGCCTCCTTTGTTCCCACAAATGGAGCTTTCTTTTGGTGGTACTTGATCACCTCTGCGGTTTTTATTTTTTGCGCTATAAACAAAAGAAGAGCAACAAGTTTGAAAAAAAAACACAATATTTTTTACTTTTTGCTATAATAAATATCCATTTTTTTTCCCTCAGTTTAGGCCGCTATGTATTCTTCTACATATTTTTGGTAATAAAAAAAAAAAATCGCAATAAACGTATATTGATTGGTTTGCGCAAAAGTTATAGCGTCTACAAAATAGGGGATAGATTTATAGCATTTTTTTTTTACTAGTAATGGCGGCGATCAGCGATTTTTATCGTGACTGCGATATTGCGCCGGACACATTGGACACTTTTTTGGGACCATTCACATTTATACAGCGATCTGTGCTATAAAAATGCATTGATTACTGTATAAACATGACTGGCAGGGAAGGGGTTAACACTAGGGGGCGAGGAAGGGGTTAAATGTGTTCCCTATTAGTGATTCTTACTGTGGGGGGAGGGGACTGATTGGGGGAGGAGACTGGTGGTTGTCCCTATGTACACGGGACACACCATCGGTCTCCTCTCCCTGACAGGACTTGGATCTGTGTGTTTACACACAGAGATCCACGGTCCTGCTCGGTTACTGGGCAATTGCAGCCGCCGGGCACGCGCATCAGGTGCCCAGTGACGCGGCGCACGCGTCCCCCAGTGGATTTTAGAGGCGAGACATCATATGACATCCGCCCAGGATAACAGTGTCTTCCTGCCGCCGTCAATTGACGGCGGCCGGTTGACAACTGGTTAAAATTTGTGAAACTTTTTTCAATGAATAGTTCATTATTATCTGTAAAGCACCGCAAAAATCCCTTGCTCTTTCCCACGTGACTTATCTAATTATCTGGGATGAGGTGCCAACTAGGCTTGTGCAATTAGTTTCGTAACGAATCGAAATTCGTCCGAATTTAGCAACTTTCGGACATTCGGAAGAATTCGAATTTCCGAACAAAGCAATTACGAATAAAACCGAATCCGAAATAAATTATATCGCAAATAGCGAATGCCCGAATGTCTTTGGCATAATTCGTTATGAAAAAAGTTACGAATGTACGAATCCATTGGAAGCACAATAACACTCACTCTGCTCTCTGCTTCTCCCTCACCGTGCTGTACTCCCTCTCAAAATGGTGTACAGGGGCGGAGCCTATAGCTGCATGTAAAAAACGAACGTAAAATACGAGATTTCGAATCGTTACAAATAACTGCTATGTATTTAGAAAAGTACAAATCCATTCGAAGCACATTAGGCATAATAGGCAGCGTCGCTGTGAGAGAGACACGGAAAATTACGAATCAACGAACCCCAAAAAAGTTACGAAAGTAGGAGTTGTGTCCAGAATCAACGAAAAACAAAGTACTCTACCGAAAGTACGAATTATAAATCAACGAAAAATAAGGCTTACATTAATACGAATCATTCCGATTCAACGGAAAATGTCGCTTGTGAAAATACGAATTAGTCCGAACACGAAAAATCCCATCTAGCAAAATTACGAATCAACAGGACCGAAAAAGAAACGAACCAAAACTAAACAAATTTTTCCGTTGTGCACAAGTCTAGTGCCAACCTTTTTGGGTGTTCCACCACGAGGCGGATACAATCTATTGAATGGTATAATTCACACTTTAAGACCCCTTTCACGCTGGAGCGTTTTGCAGGCGCTATAGCGTTAAAAAATAGCGGCTGCAAAACACCCTTAAACAGCTGCACCATTCATTCCAGTGTGAAAATGCGAGGGCTTTCACACTGGAGCGTTGCGCTAGCAGGACGGTAAAAAAAAAGTCCTGCTAACCGCATCTTTGGAGCGGTGTGTTTACCGCTCCTCCACCTCTCCTGCCCATTGAAATCAATGGGACAGCTCGGCTATACCGCTGGCAATGCGCATTGCAGGCGGTTTTAACCCTTTCTCGGCCGCTAGCGGGGGGGGGGTAAAAGCGCCCCGCTAGCGGCCGAAATGCGCCGCACATCCGCCCATAGTGTCAGCGGTAAAAAATAGCGGAGTTTTACCGCCGACTCTATGGGCGGCTCAGTGTGAAAGGGGTCTTAGGCATTTAGGTGCATTCGGTTTATAGCTGCTTTGAAAGAAAATATAGTACTCTGAAGGCATGTCCTCACTAGAAGATTGAGTCTATACAAACTGTTTTGTATTTTATAGACCCTTTCAGGTGCTTGATGTTCAGAAAATGAAAGCTTTCGGGGACGTTCTGATTTAAACAGATAAAAGTGGCAGTAGAACCCCCAAGCTTGCTCTACCCTTGGGACCATTAACATAACCCACTGGGCTGCAAGATCTCCAAGAAGTAGGAGAAGAGCTCTGGATTTGTCTGGCACACTCAGAAAGGCTGGTTACCAAGAAACTTGTAGGAGGAGGGCTATTAAACTCCATCTTGTAACCCTGATCCACTTGCCCCAGGATGAAACAACTGGAGGTGACTTTCTTCCACTATGAGAGGAAACACTCACAATCTTCCTTCCACTGGGATCAGCATGTCATTGGGACTTAAGGGCTAGTCAGGAGGGTAAAAATGGGACACCTTCTTTCCCTTCTGGTCTGATGAGTGGTTTTGTCTCTTTGGAGCCTTTCTAAGACTGCCTTCTAGGGCCTCAAAAAACAAATAAAAAGGCTTTTTTTTTTTTTTTATTAAACAGAAAGGTAATTTTCTTATCAGCCATTCGCTCTGGGGTGGCTGACAATGCAGACTGAACAGATCACCTGAAAAAGGAGTACTGCAAAGCTATAACTTAGGCCAGGGTTCCATGGAACCCTAGGGTTTCTCCAGGGGTTCCTTGAGCAATTTCTGCTTCTCAGATAAGTTCTCACTGATCAATTCTTGATCTTTTTAGCCATCTGTAAGAGGTGATTCTTCCCAATGACCCCAAGCATATGGAGTATTCTTTCCACTGACCATCACACCAACATATCATGAGTTGTAGATATAGTAATCTTCAGCGGGAGCTCTCTGAGACCTGAAATTATTTCAAGGGTTTCTCTGTGTTGAAAGGGTTAAGGAAGAAGACTGGTGTAGGAGCTGAATCACCCAACATTGTTTTAGTCCAGTGATCTCCAAAGTACAGCCCAGGGGCCAGATGCAGCCATTTGAATGCCTCTATCTGGCCCTTGGGCCACTATTCCTCTTACTGCCATCAACAATGGAGGGCATCATTCTTACCATGACGGCAACAATGAAGCACTATGCCTCCCCACTGATACCAATTATGGGCACCCTTCCACCCACTGACACCAATTATGGGGCACTATTTCTCCAACTTAACATGTGGCATTGTTTACTCCCACTGACACAAGGGCATTTTCTACTCCCACTGGCCACACTCGGACCCCCCTGAAGTCTGAAGGACAGTAAACTGGCACATTGTTTAGAAAGTTTGGAGATCCGTCTTCAGCCATAAGGTGCATCTGGAAGAATTACCCAGAGCCGAGGATCTTTTTAAAGTTCTGGTAGACTCTGCAGAGGCATGTACAATAAATCCTACATCCCTGAAAAGTATAGGCAAAGAGTCCAACAATTTATCCCTAGGCATGCCTAGAATTAAGGCTATGACTAAACACTAGATATAGCGTTAAGTGTGTCAGCTGTCCAAGTTTTTGTTTGCTGTGGCTTGTAGTGCTGTCCGAATTTTAATAAAAGCAACTATTGTTTAGAGTGCGGCTGTCCAGAAATACATCCTTGTTATTCCTGCCTTGCTGATTGCCTTGTCTGCACCCGAGATCTCTGTGGGGCGGATTAGCACCAAGGTTCCTACCTGGAGCGGCTGCCTTCCTTTCCCATGCCTGCCTCTACGCAAGACTTCAACTGCGTAAGCCAAAAAATAAAAGATTTCTAGTTACGCAGGTAGTGGCCAGGGCCAACTTTAGTTTAGAAAGAATAGAATACCAAACCTCTTTAAAAAAAACAAAAAAAAAAAAAACAAACACACAACACAAATAATTGAAGGCCAAATTAGCATTCTTTGGGTAAAAAAAATAAATAAAAATACACCCAAGCGAGGGTGGTTATTTCAGTAGAGTAATAGATCTCATCAAATGGGAACCTGCACTTAAGATTATTGGAGAAAAAAAAAAAACCTTCCCTTCTGGGGCAGACCATTAGAAATGGACACAACTTTATGTACTGAGAAAACCCTTTTCTATTTTGTTCTGGAGACCTTGATAAATCTGGTCATGTGTGGGAAAGCTGAACTTTGTCTTCCTGAATGTCCAGGGTAGTGTAGATAGCCCAGAGATGATCATACAAATCACTTAAATTTGGAGGCCCTAAGGGTACTTTCCTCTGCGGGAGAGACTGGCTATGGGAATAGCTGCACAACCAAGAGCAGGTGAGTGAGGCAATGGCAGAGGTTTGTTGAGTGGTTTAAGGTCAGCCAAGAGGAACTCAAATGATTGGAGTTTGCTTCTTTAAGCATCTTTCTGATGCTTAATTTGACAGAAGGTAGGTGCAGGCAGCACATTCCCCCTTCATGGGTAATCCATCTTCCTTTTTTCTGAGGCTTTAGCCCAAAAAAAAAAAAAAAAAAAAAAAAGGGGGGGGGGGGGGGTCAAGGAAGGTCAGACTTGACCTGAGGAGCCCAATCAGCATCACGACTTGGCATGTAAAAGGACAAAGTCCCTGCATTACGGATTCTTAAGTTTCTGAAGACAGGCCCTTAACACTGCAGAGGAAGTGCCAAAAAAAGAAAAGCACAAAACACAATAAGCAACAAAAAAAAACTGACATTTCAAGCTCATCAGTGAAACAGCAATGTCAGCCCCGCAAGATTCACACAGCATTTCTCTAATCCTGTAAATTTAGGGTCCTAAATGCCCAGAATGCAAACGAACTAGAAGATTATACTAGGAATCTCCTCTCCCTTCTTCCTGTAGCAAAGGGGCTCTGGAACAACAAACCCTGCTGTCCGGAAATAACATCAGCCCGCCCATGTGATGTCTGGTGTCACCAGTCAGATAAATGTGGTTGAAAAGGCTTCCGACACCAGCAGTCAGAGGGTGGCATGGGTGGGTAGAACAAGGTCTGCAGCCATCCACCATTGCCACCCAGGGAGGGCACCATCAAGAGGGTGTGACAGAGACCAGTTAAGACCCTTGCCAGGCACAAACTGCAAAAAAGGAAAACCAAGCACTGTCCTACCCATAAAGAGAAGGAGCTTGGAGGGGAACAAGCAGGCACTGTACCCCTGCCAACAACAACATATTAAATGTGGGTAATAATGATCACCCAAGTATTGAGTCTACAGGGGGGGGGGGGGGGGGGTAAATGACTCAAGGTCTATGTAAATATAGAAGGGACCCTGCATGGGTGTTTGAGAATTGCATGATATAGGTACATAGGCAGTCCATGTCCCTCTGCTCACATCTCTCACCTGCTGGAACAGGTATAATCTAAATGTATCAGATGAATAGTCACTAGTTGGACTTGTTAACTTCCGTAATAAGAGTCAGTGAAAACAACACTATTTGCAGGTGTCACTGTAACCATGTGTAGATGGGGCGAGCCGATCTTACAGTATCAAACAGCTTCCAGAGCGCCCTTACACCTTCAGCTGGGGCTCACCATCGAGTCTATGATCGGCTCTAACTCCCTCTTTACATGTCTTCAGGTTACTGCTGACTGAAGTAATGGGCGGTCGTCCATACTAGCACCAGGGTTTTCTGCTCCACCAGTTACAACCGCAGTAATAATGCAGTGCTGCCGCGACCCCGCCTGGCAGTCAGTAATGGCTCCAGGACCCCTGCCTCCTGAGGAAAGCTCAGGGTCATTGGGGGTGGAAACCCAGAAGCAGAGTCCTTACCTTAAGAGTTCAATGGCAAAACATCTATCCTGGATGGAGGAAACTCAAAAGATGAATGAGGAAGAGGTAAGGACTTAAACTTTGACCTGGCTTCGTGTTATTGGTCCTGATGGCAGGAGCCCGACACACGCCATCCTTCAGGACGACGCGGGGGGGGCGCAGGTTGGCATAGAAATACAGATAAAGCTGTAGCCCCTCCCATAGTAATTTACCTGGGATTTTAACAGAGAGAGTGCACTTCTCAGAGGGCTGGAAATATTATTATGTATTAGCAGCTCATTTCCTTTTTGTTCTTGGGTTGCGTTTCTGATCTAGGTTGACAACACTGCTTCTCCATAGACATTGTCAATGTAAAGTAACAACTTGGAAGAGTTCAATAACCAACAGCAATAAACTAAAGAAATAAGTAAAAAACTGGCACATCTTGAAAACCACAAACACTGAAATAATTGCATTTGCCTGCAAGAAGCCATGTGTTTTAATTATTTGAAAACATTGCCGTAAAACGAGTGCATTGTGTATTTGAACAACTACGTACAGAAAATATAAAAAAAACTTTTTTTTTATTATATCCAAAATTCAGACACAGCTACAAGCTCTGGAAGAATTGTAGAGGGGAAAACAGGCAGTGTATGGTGCATGCTTTGGCCCATTTGTGCTGCAGCTAGAACTCCAGAAGGACTGGCTGGATTACGTGTTAATTCTGTAAACATTATGAAAGAAGAGGATTCTCCACCGTCCAAAAACCTGGACAGTATTTAAGCAACAAACTCTTGGTCAACAAGAACAATTTCTTACAGTTCGGCCTCTGATGAAATATCTCGCTAGAGAAGATACCTGCGTCCTTTACACAGAAGAGCTGCAAGAACGGTAACAGGAATTGTCCATTTGTGAGGCTGTGACACCAGAGGGGTTAGGAATCATCATCTGAAAAGTCCAAGTGCCTTTGCTGTGTTTATTTGCGTGGTGCAGCTGTGTCTGGGATTCCTATGCCGATGGTCACTGAGGAGGGAGAGGTATTCCTCTGGGGTCGGTGACCTGCCCCTCCTGCAGGTTCTTAACAAGCTGAGCCAGCCAGCGTTTGGTTGTGGTGTCATCCTTCAGGACCTGGGCGAATGTGGTGTCTTTCAGCTGGTCAGGTAGACATTGTCGCAGTGCTTCTCGTGCTCTGGAACGCAACATGAAAC
This sequence comes from Rana muscosa, assembly GCA_029206835.1. Taxonomy (NCBI): domain Eukaryota; kingdom Metazoa; phylum Chordata; class Amphibia; order Anura; family Ranidae; genus Rana; species Rana muscosa. The sequence continues at coordinate 466,270,866 of CM055127.1, forward strand.
AAAGCTTGCTGAATTAATGCATACAGTGATAAACATTTTTATAGTACACGTACGGCAAGCATACTCAAGATATAGCAAGCGTATACATTATATTGGCAAAGCTTTGTGAACACCTGACCATCACATCTATAAGAGCATCTTGGAGATCACATTAACGTGGAGCAGTAATGTCCTCGAGTAAATCCAACAGGCCATGTTTTGGGAATTTCTCTTAGATAAAATAGCTGTCCAATATACCAAGCCATTCACTCTGATTTAAAGCATCTGTGCAAGATAAAGGAAAACCTGCAAACATGGCCTGTTGGGAGTACTTGAGGACAGGGTTGAGAACCACTGATGCAGGGGACCCTCCTCTATGAGGCCAACAACCTGTACCTTTGAGGGTTTTTTCACAAGATGTTGGCATGGGTCTGTAAATTTGTGCCAACTTGTGAGGTCAGGTACTGATGTTGGATGAGAACACCTGGCTCACAATCGGCGTTCTGATTATTCCTATAGGTGTTCAGTAGTGTTGAAGTCAGACTACAGGCAACTTGAGTTCCTTCACACCAAACTCCTCCACCCATGTCTTTATGGAGCTGCATTTGTGCACAAGGGCCCAGTCATGACGAAACAGAAAGGGGCCTTCCCCAAATTATTGCCAAAAGGTTAGAAGGGCACAACTGTCTAAAATGTATCAACCAGGGCTCCTCCAGAAGTTGTTCCTTGAGTCAGTAGTGTATTTAAGTTTTGTGCTGCCCTAGGCCTGACGAAACTCGCGCACCCCCTAATTTAAATATGACACACCTACCTGTCAATGCCACACCCCTTTCTGGTGGGGACACTAGTTCTGAGGGCCTGGGGGGGGGGGCAATGGATTCCCTTATATTGCATAGATTTCGTGTCACTTCCTGTTTGGCTATGGGGCAGGAAGTGAAGGGAAATCTCTGCAATGGGACAGGGATGGTAAAAAAATAAACTGACAGGGGCTATAACCCTCCCTTACTCTATCCAAAATGAAGAAAAAAAAAAAAAGTGTTGCCTATAGTTCTACTTAAAGCACAAATTTCTGATAATTTTATGGAGAGGACTAAGAAGATATAACCATGCCAATGGTGCAGCAGAAAACATATAGCACAGTGAGGAAGGTTTGTGGTCTAGGATGATAAGACAGTCAAAATTAGAAGCAGCTTTATGGGGCGCTAGACTAATTTGCCTCGAAGCCCAGTCCACCCCATAAGACTGGCGCTAAACTAACAATTTAGCGCAAGTCGGCGGGGACTCTTTCTGTGCTGCCCCCCTGCAAAGTGTTGGCCTAGGCCAGGATACAGCGTTGCCTTGAGTAATGAGCAATTTCTGCCTCTCACATAAGTTCCCACTGACACCATTGATCTTTTTAGCTATCTGTAAGGAGGATTCATCCCAATGACCACAAATATAAGGATAGTTCTTCCTGCTGACCCTCACACCAACGTATCACGAGTTGTAGATAGATATAGTAATTTTTAGCAAGGGTTCCCTGAGACTGGATAGTTATCTCAAGAGTTCCTCTGTGTTGAAAAGGTTGGGCTATACTGTAGTGTATTTCTAGTTATTACCGCAACATTTCCCTTACATCATTTTTAACCGCTTGCGGACCAACGCCGCAGTTATACTGTGGCAGGTTGGCTCCGCTGGGCTAACCGTTGTAGCTGTACGGTGGTCGCTTTAAGTGGGATAGCAGGCGCCCGCTGCATCGGCGGAAAGGGATGAGCCGAATACCCCCGTTCGGTTGGCACCAGAACCTGCAAACAGACAAAATGTTCGCGTGAACTTTAGAACCCTATTAAATACAATGGACTTGAACGTTCGAAATCAAAAGTGCTAATTATAAAGGCTAATATGCAAGTTATTGTCCTAAAAAGTGTTTGGGGACCCAGGTCCTGCCCCAGGGGACATGTATCAATGCAAAAAGAAGTTTTAAAAAACTGCCGTTTTTTCAGGAGCAGCGATTTTAAAAATACTTAAAATGAAAAAATAAAAGTGGAATTTTCCTTTAAATTTCGTACCTAGGGTGTGTGTATAGTATGCATGTAAAGTCGCACTTGTTTCCCGTGCTTAGAACTGTCCCTGCACAAAGTGTCATTTCTGAAGGAAAAAAAGTAATTTAAAAAACTCACTCGCGGCTATAATTAATTGTCGGCTCCCGGCAATACATAGAAAAGTCATTGATAAAAAAAAAATAAAAAAAAAATAAAAATGCGTGCGGTTCCCCCAAATATCCATACCAGGCCCTTCAGGTGTGGTATGGATTTTAAGGGGAACTCCACCCCAAATTAAAAAATAAATAAAAATGGCGTGTTGCCCGTTGGTTGTGGGGGTCTGCTGGCAGGGGGCTTATCGGAATCTGGAAGACCCCTTTAACAAAAGGGGACCCCCAGACCCCCCCCCCCCTACGTGAATTGTTACCCCTACCATTTCACGAAGAAAGTGTAAGAAAAAAAAAAAAATGTAAAGAAACACACACACCGACACCTTGAAAAAGTCCTTTATTAACAAAAAAAAAAACAAAAAAACATTCCTGCAATGAAATCCAGTGTCCCGCGACGATCCGATGTCCAGCGCTGTCCGTCATTGGCTGAGCCTGAGCGGACCTGATGGGGAACTTCCTCCGCAGTGTATTAAATGAATACACCCGCCCCTTCTAAAGTTCCCCATTAGGTCCGCTCAGCCAATGACGTAGGTGTAAGGCTGAGGACCGGATGCAGAACGTGAGAAAGGGCGGGTCTATTCATTTATTATACTGGAGGAAGTTCCCCATCAGGTCCGCCCCCTCGTATGTCAGACCCCGCCTACGTCATTGGATGAGCGGACCTGATAAAGGACTTTTCCAAGGTGTCGGTGTGTGTTTCTTTACCTTTTTCTTTACACTTTCTTCGTGAAATGGTAGGGGTACAATGTACCCCCTTACCAATTCACATAGGGGGGGGCCGGGATCTGGGGGTCCCCTTTGTTAAAGGGGTCTTCCAGATTCCGATAAGCCCCCTGCCCGCAGACCCCCACAACCACCAGGCAAGGGTTGTGGGGATGAGGCCCTTGTCCCCATCAACATGGGGACATCCTGCCCATGTTGAGGGCATGTGGCCTGGTATGGTTCAGGAGGGGGGGGCGCTCTCACCCCCCCTCTTTTCCTGCGGCCTGCCAGGTTGCGTGCTCGGATAAAGGGTCTGGTATGGATTTTGGGGGGGAACTCCACGCCATTTTTTTTTAAATTTGGGGTGGAGTTCCCCTTAAAATCCATACCAGACCTGAAGGGCCTAGTAATTGAATTTAGGGGGAAACCCACGCTTTTTTTTTTTTTATCAATGACTTTTCTATCTATTGCCGGGAGCCGACAATTCATTAATAGCCGCGAGTGAGTTTTAAATGACTTTTTTTCCTTCAGAAATGACACTTTGTGCAGGGACAGTACTAAGCACGGGAAAAAAGCGCGACTTTACAGGCATACTATACACACACATCCCAGGTACGAAATTTAAAGGAATATTTCACTTTTATTGTTTCACTTTAAGCATTATTAAAATCTCTGCTCCCGAAAAAACGGTAGTTTTTAAAACTTTTTTTTTGCATTGATACATGTCCCCTGGGGCAGGACCCGGGTCCCCAAACACTTTTTATGACAATAACTTGCATATAAGCCTTTAAAATTAGCACTTTAGATTTCTCCCATAGACTTTTCGAATTTGCCGCGAACACCCCAACAGGAGTTCGACTCGAACTCGAAGCTCATCCCCATCGGTGGGGGTGCCGATGCTCGTGATCGGCGGTCGCGATAACCGTTGCCCTCGAGTGATCTCCGGGCACGAGAGGCAGAACAGGGACGTATGTGTCTGTGTAAACACACACATCCCAGTTCTGTTCAGTGAGGAAATGCAGATCGTGAGTTCCTATTAGCGAGGAACCACGATCTGCAATTTCCTGTAGGTCAGACCAATCCCCCTTCAGTTAGAACACACATTAGGGAACACAATTAACCCCTTTGTCTGCCAGTGACATTTTTACAGTAATCCGTGCATTTTTAAAGCAAAAAAAAATAAAACCGCAGATCGCCATTACTAGTAAAAAAAATAAAAATAAAAAGCTATAATTCTATCCCCTATTTTGTAGACGCTATAACTTTTGGGCAAAATATACGCTTATTGCGATTTTTATTACCAATTGTAGAAGAATACATACATATCGGCCTAAACTGAGAAAAATTTTTTTTTTTTTTTTTTTAAAGCAAACGGGGATATTTACTATGGCAAAGTACAAAATAGTGTGTTCTTTCAAAATTTACAGTTTCTGTTTATAGCGCAAAAAAAAAAAGACCGCAAAGATGATCAAACACCACCAAAAGAAAGCTCCATTTGTGGGAAAAAAAGGACGTCACTTTTGTTCGGGTACAGCGTCGCACGACTGCGCAATTGTCAGTTGAAGCGACGCAGTGCCGTTTTGCAAAAAATGGCCTGGTCATTGGGCAGGCAATTCTTCCGGGGATGAAGTGGTTAAACTCCCCCATACACCATTCATAACCTCCATGTTTTTGACCTCTCTGAGCTAACAGAGTTGTAATCAGTTAACCACTAAAGCACAACCACTGTGTAGCACTACTACACAGGAAGCACAGCATATTTACATAAAGGACCGATAGATTAGAAACCAACTACGCTCATCAATAAGTATACTGAGGAGTTCTTCTCACTCCCTCATAGCACTCTGAACTGACCTTAAACAAGGGCTTGACAAATTTGCTTGGAATCTAGGAGCCAGCTAAAAAAGTTAGGAGCCAGGAACGCGCCCGTCCCGCCGAGCTCGCGTGCAGAAGCGAACGCATATGTGAGTAGCGCCCGCATATGAAAGCGGTGTTCAAACCACACATGTGAGGTATCGCCGCGATTATTACAGCGAGAGCAATAATTCTAGCCCTAGACCTCCTCCAACTCAAAACATGCAACCTGTAGAATTTTTTTTAAACGTCGCCTATGGAGATTTTAAAGGGTAAAAGTTTGTCGCCATTCAACGAGCGGACGCAAGTTTGAAGCGTGACATGTTGGATATAAATTTAGTCGGCGTAACATTATCTTTCACAATATAAAAAAAAAAAATTGGGCTAACTTTACTGTTGTCTTATTTAATAAAAAAAAGGTGTATTTTTTTCCCCAAAAAAGTGCACTTATAAGACCGCTGCGCAAATACGGTGTGACAAAGTATTGCAACGACTGCCATTTTATTCTCTAGGGTGTTAGAACCCCCAAACATTATATATATATTTTTTATTCTAAGTAAAAGGGAAGGAGATGGGCGGGCAGTGAAAAAAGGCAGGGGAAGCTCCATTAGCATTGCTGGTTGTCTTGTCTTACCAATGGCCACCTCAAGAGGGCGCCAGATTCAAAAGGAAGCATAGGACTGCAGAAGGCCACAAAGCGGCGGCCCAATGCGCTAGCAATGGGGGGGGGGGGGGGGGGGGGTGGGAGGGGGCGCTAGGTCGCCAATTCTAATCGCAAATGCGACCTGGCGTCCATGGTTTGTCGAGGCCTGGCTTAAAGTGATACTAAAGTCTTTTTATTTGGTTTAAAAATAACAAACATGTTATAATTACCTACACTGTGTATTGGATTTGCACAAAAGTAGCCCTCTTCTCGGGACCCTCGCCGGGGCTCCAGGCCCCTCCCCTGCTGCCCCCATAGCAAGCAGCTTGCTTTGGGGGCAGCCGAGCAGCCGCTGTGTGTGTCCACTCAGACATGGAGCCGCGGCTCTCTGCCAATCAGGAGGGAGAGTCCCTAGACTTTGTGACTCCCGTGCAACACTGCTGGCTTGAGAGGGAACTTATTATAGGGGGCTGCTGCACACAGAAAGCCTTAAGAATGCATTAAGATGACAAAAAAAAAAAAAAAAGTCTGCCTTTAGAACCACTTTAAAGGATAAGTTCACCTTTTGAAAAATAAATAAATGCACAATTTTTGCAGGTAAAAAAATGTGCATTTATTATTTTGAGATGGTGAATGGAGTTCTATGTGCCAGTGAACTACATATTTCTAATGAATCCTGAGAACAAAGCAGAATCCTAAAGTTGATGTAATAAAGGTTACTACATTTGAACTTTAATATCTAAAATAATGGGATAATGTACAGAACAGTTAGAAGCAGTCAGGTTTCATGCGACTGGTGCCACCTTGGAAACATAGAAGGGAAATGGCAGAAAAGAAACATCAAATCTGCCCCTAAATTTTCCCTTTACTTCTTGCTCCAGTGACAACAGTAAACACAGTGGGAGTTCTCCTCACTTTTTGCCCCGAGGACGTAGAAGAGGGACTTTTCTTAAGCAAGCTGGAGATAAAACGTTCCCCTTGATCCTCAGAGAAAAAAATAAATAAATGTTTTTCCATCTAATCAGAACCTTCACTAGTTTATTAAAAGGAGTTACAGGCTTGTTTTTTTTTGCAAGCATCCCAAACAGAGAACATACCGTGGATTATCAGACAAGCGGAGATAACAGCGGACAACGTGCTTCAGTAGTCTGGCAGACGGCTCTTTCGAAAGCTGAAGAACCATTTTACCCTGGAAAAGAAGTTAAAGTACATTAATATTTTGCCATTTTTAAAGAACACTGCAAATACTTAAAATTTTATCTTAGAAGATAGAACACACTATGCTGCAGTCTGAGGCACAAAGAAAAAAAAGGCAGAGCTGCTCTGGCAACCGCCGAGTTTTTCTCTCAGTGACAAAAGAACAGCCAGTAGGTAGGCTCAGGTTGGCGCCACACACTTTAAAGTGATTGTAATGGCCATTTTTTTGGAAGGCTATAATAAAAAAAGTATGTTATACCTACACCTCCTCTTCTGAAGTCCCCCACCAGTGCGGTCTGCACCTCTCCTCCTCTGAGTGACTCTCTCAGCAAGCGCAATGCTTTGGGGCCACCCATGCCATTGCGCTCCTGATCTAGGCTGTGTGCATCCATAGACACTAGGAGGGCCAAAATTAAAATCGCTGCATCGCGATTCGGGTGTCCCCGATACGGCATCGATGCATACGACCGGGAAAATCGATTACCGGGATGATGCCCGCAGCTGCAGGCATCATTCCGGTACCGTTTTTAGAGCGGGCGGTCGGCTTTCCAGTGATGACAACCAATGCGGCTAAAAGCTGCTCGGTTGTTATCCCGAAAGGAGCGGGAGGGGACATCCACCCCCCCCCTCCCACCGCTCTGACCGGGCCTCCCGTCCCACCGGGAGACCCGATCCCCGAGCCGCTACTTCCGGTGGCTAGAGACAGACTGGACCGAAGCATCAGCTTCATTCCAGTCTGTATGTAAACACGGAAGCGACGCCACAACGTATTCAGAATCACAGTTTTTGGTGATCTGAATACTCCGAAGTGCAAAGGAGGGATTTGGGGTCTTTTAGACCTCCGATCCCTCCATAAAGAGTACCTGTCACCACCTATTACTGTCACAAGGGATGTTTACATTCCTCGTCACAGCAATAAAAGTGATCAAACATTTATTTTTATTTTTTTCAAACACAATGTAAAAAAATAAAATAAAAATAGAATTTTAATCAATTTATTTTTTAAAGTGCCCCTGTCTCCCCGAGCTCGCGCAGCAAAGAAAACGCATACTCAAATCGCGCCCGCATATGTAAACGGTGTTCAAATCACACATGTGAGGTATCGCCGCGATTGTCAGAGCGAGATAAATAATTCTAGCAGTAGACCACCTCTAACTCTAACCTGGTAACCGTTATTTTATTTTTATTTTTAAAGAGGAGGTTCGCCCAAAAAAAAAAAAAAAAAAAACATATTTAAAGTCAGCAGCTACAAATACTGCAGCTGCTGACTTTTAATAAATCGGACACTTACCTGTCCCAGGGTCCAGCGAGGCGGGAGAACGAAGCCCTGCTCGTCTCCCCCCCCCCCCCCCCTCTTCGTCGGCATTGTCACTGTGGGCGCCTGGCTGTGGCTTCACAGCCGGGCACGCACTGCACATGCGCGAGCCGCGCTGCGCACCGTGACGTGTCCCAGATGATTGCAGAGAGGGAGGGGGCTGAGGTGAGCTTACTTCCGCCGCTGAGGCGGTCTAGGGAGGAAGTGGGAGCTGCAACCCTCTAAAAAGAGGGTTTCCGCTCCCCCCCCCCCCCCCAAAAAATGACATGCCAAATGTGGCATGTCAGGGGGTCACCTTCCCTTAAAGGTGGAAGTTCCATTTTTGGGTGGAACTCAACTTTAAAGCGTCGCCTATGGAGATGTTTAAATACCGTTGTTTGTCGCCATTCCACGAGTGTGCGCAAAAAGACACTCACCTGTCCCACAAACCAGCAACGTGACCACCCTAACCCTCCATTCTCTCCCCTGCCTGTCCACGGCGCTGGCAATACTACTGTGGGCATCCGGCTGTGACAGCTTGCAGCTTCACAGCCAGGTGCGCATGTCTCAATGCGCTGTCCTGCATAGCCGGGCAATCTTCTGGGATGTGTCCCAGAAGATTGCAGGGAGGAAGGGCCGCCTAGTCGGCCCAAGCGGAAGTGGGAGCTCGTCAGTAATCGTGATGCATCGTGGAATTGAATCGAATTGTGAGAACAGTGAAGATGCGCACCCCTAATAGACACACAGTGACACCAATCCCTGCCCCCTCTTATTCCTCACAGCCTAGGGCTCCAGCTGCTGCCTGTGTCTCCTGTGAGACAAGGAAGAGGGAAGAGCAGTGCTGCAGCCAGGACAGGCATGGATCTTCAGAGAAGTCAGATAAGTGTTTAGGGAAAAAATAAATAAATAGAAGGAGCTACTACTCATCAGTCTAAAACCGATAAGGTAAACATGTAACCAGTCCCTGACTCCAGCCTCCACAAACTGCTTATAAACATTGTGGACAAGCAGAGTCAAATACGGTCAGCAGTCCGGTAATTAAACAGCATAGGGAATCTTAAGGCCTCATGCCCACTGGCGTTTTTACAGCTGCGTTTTTTGCAGCTTAAAAACGCCTGTCCATGTTATTGTAAATATTTTTTTTTTTTAAAAAAACAAAAAAAAAACGTCGGAGCTAAAAACGCGACCGCGCGTTAGTGCGCGTTTTTTGCGCGTTAGTGCGCGTTTTTTGACGCTCGCGTTTTTTTCTGCCTAATTCTGACGCTGAGGAACGCACTGGTCCTGGGTTTTTTTTACAGCTTACAAACGCCTATGCTCTTTACAGCTCAAAAACGCCTATGCTCTTTACAGCTCAAAAACGCCTAGGTGTGCATGAAGCTATAGACTAACATGGACAGGCGTTTTTAAGCTGTAAAAAACGCTCAAAAACGCGGCTGAAAAAACGCCCGTGGGCATGAGGCCTAATTATCCAGGGTTAAAAGTTCCAGCATTTATGAAAACACTGACACGTTTAAGCCCCTGGGGGCCTTAGGACAAGTGTATAAAGAGGGAGGGAAAAGGATTAATGGGGAGTTTTTTTTACCCCAATGCAGAGAATGCATTAAGGTAAAAAACACTTCGATTTTAGAACTACTTTAACCGCTTACGGATCAGCCGCCGCAGTTATACTGCAGCAGGTTGGCTCCGCTGCGCCAACCGTCTTAGCTGTACATTGGTCGCTTTAAGCGGGCTAGCAGGCACACGCCCGCTGCATTGCGGGGGTGCTGATGCTCGTGACCGGCGGGCACGAGAGGCAGAACAGGGAGGTGTGTGTACACACACACACACACACACACACACACACACACACACCCCTCTGTTCTGTGAGCTGAGGAAAGACAGATCGCGAGTTCCCAATAACTAGGAACCACAATCTGTAATTTCCTCTAGGTCAGTCCCATCCCCCTACAGTTAGCAACACACTAGGGAACACCCTAGTGTTAACCCCTTCCCTGCCAGTGACATTTTTATAGCACTGATCGCTGTATAAATGCCAATGGTCCCAAAAATGTGTCATCCATAATGTCGCAGTCAAGATAAAAATCGCTGATCGCCGCCATTACTAGTAAAAAATAAAATAAATAAAATAAAAATAAAATAAATCTATCCCCTATTTGGTTTGTGCAAAAGTTATTGCGTCTACAAATCAATATACGCTTATTGCGATTTTTATTACCAAAAATATGTAAAAGAATACATATCTGTCTAAACTGAGGAAAAATGTATTTATTTATTTTAAATTGGGATATATATTATAGCAAAAAGTACAAAATATTGTATTTTTTTCCAAATTGTCGTTCTTTTTTTGTTTAGAGCGGAAAAAAAAAAAAAAGGAGATGATCAAATACCACCAAAAAAAAGGACGTCAATTTTGTTTGGGTACAGCATCGCACGACCGCGCAATTGTCAGTTAAAGCGACGCAGTGGCGAATCGCAAAAAATGGCCCGGTCATTGAGCAGCCAATTTTTCCGGGGCTGAAGTGGTTAAATTAAAAGGAATACTTCCAGTCTCTACCTATCTGCTTACACTACAGCACTGTCCCTGACCACCTCTTGTTCCAGCTGCTCTCTTCGGGGCAGAATGACACACGTTATTCTGCCAATATCCTATATACCCAGCCTGTCATTTGTAGGTCATCAGGCAGGCTGGATTTGCTGCACTCCAAGACCAAGTGCCAGTAGGCAGGCAAATGGTGGAGTTCTGCTTTAACACATTGCTTATATGTGGTTTGCTGTGTCATTAGGAGGGCACCCCAACATACATATACCGTACAGAAGATGGTAACACACCACAAAGCACAGGCACTGCGGTGCCAAATGATTGTGCACCAACTGCTAGTTCAAATTCAATGGGCCGCATTAGTACATCACTCCGCAATACATACAAAGTGGAAAGCATTTAAATATGAATATAAAAAAAAAAAAAAAAAAAAAGAGTGCACTGTCTCTTTAAATGATATATTAAAGTGATTGTAAAAGTCTTGTTTTTTTATTTATTTCCCCCCCTTCTATTAAAATAACAAACATATACTTGCTTCCTCTGTGTAATGGTTTTGCACAAGGCAACCCAGATCCTCCTCTTCTCGGGTCTCTGGCTGGAGCTCCTGGCCCCTCCCTCCTGTTGAGTGCCCTTACAGCAAGCAGCTTGCTATCGGGGCACCAAGCCACTCAAAGACACAGCCGTACCTATGCCCCGCCCCCTTTCTCCTCATTGGTCGAGTTTGATTGAAAGCAGCGAGAGCCAATAGCAACACTGCTGTGTCTCAGCCAATCAGGAGGGAGAGTCTCAGGCGACTGAGGCATTCGTGGACATCGCTGGATGGAGATGGGGCTCAGGTAATTATTAGGGGGGCTGCTGCAAACATAAGGATTTTTATTTTAATGCATTAAGATAAAAAAAAAAAAAAAAAAGAAGTATATAATTTTATTTTTTCTCCTCCGCTCTTTGAAGGTTGCTATATGGAATAGAATCTCTCTTTTTTTGCATTTGTGTTGTTTTTAAACAATTTTCTGAACAGGAGATTTTATTGGGTTTGTAGTTGCAACAGCTGAGTTTGATTTTAACGAGATGCACTTGTGCTGTCATGTGATTTATGTGTTATAAGGCCCCTTTCACACTGGGGCGTTTTTCCTGCCTGTAGCCTTCAATGTGAAAGCCCGAAGGCTTTCACACTGAAGCGGTGCGCTAGCAGGACCGCTCCAAAAGACCTGCTAGCCGCTTCTTTAGAGCGGTAAAGGAGCGGTGTGTTCACCGCTCCTTTACCGCGGGTGCCCATTGAAATCAATGGGACACCGCGGTAATACCGCATCCAAACCGCGTCAATAGCCGCGGTTTGCGGGCGGTATTAACCCTTTTTCGGCCGCTAGCGGGGGTTAAATTCACCCCCTAACGACCGCATACCGCGGTAAGAACGACGGTATAGCAGCGCTGCAAATCGCGCTGCTATACCGCCACCGCTCCTGCCCGCCCCAGTGTGAAAGGGGCCTTACAGCGGTAAAGGAGCGGTGTGTTCACCGCTCCTTTACCGCGGCTACCCATTGAAATCAATGGGACACCGCGGTAATACCGCCCGCAAACCGCAATTTCTGTTGCAGTGGCAGGGCGTGCACCCCACCTCACAGAAGCAACATTGGAGTGTTTCCAATTGTATTATTATTATACAGGATTTATATAGCGCCAACAGTTTGCGCAGCGCAAACTGTTGGTGCAAATTGTATCACCTGTGAGCAGCGGTCTCTCTTTCTCCAGGACCGCAATGGTTAAACACTACCAGTTATGGGTAGATATGCCCATTTATCCTCACAGAACCCCCCAAAATATTGTGAGGAGTGCAGTACCATAAAAAGAACGCTATTCATTAAAAGTATTATACTCAAGCGACAATGTTAAAAACATGCATTCAACAATCCAGCATTCCACAGGGATTCATTTCTTTTTTTGGACTTTTTCACGAGTTTAAGAGATTTATGGGACCATTTACTTTTCACTTATATTGTTTGTTATTGTTTCAGTGATTTAAAAATATTAATTAATTATTAATTTGGGGTTTTGTTTAATAATGAAATATGTAAAGCACTTTATGAGATAGCAAAAATAAAGAGAACTGTGTTGCGCTATTTATATTCTTAATTTGGGGCCTAGTAAGTGCGGCTGTCTCTATTTGATAGAGACTGTATTGTGGGAAGGTTTAGATACACCTAAGCGTCGTACACTATTGATTAATTAATGGTTAACCGCTACCAGTTATGCGTAGATATTATGCTGTTTATCCTCACAGTATGCCCCAAAATATTGTGAGTCATACATATTTCATTAACAAATGCCATAATGAATATTTAAATCACTGAAACAATAACAAACAATATAAGTGAAAAATAAATAGTCCCATAAGAGCCCATTCACACAGGGACGACCTTGGATCCGACGTCAAGTCGCGCTGTATGAGAAAATCAATGTAAGTGAATGAGAACCGTCTTAATGTACACTACTGCAGTCACTCCGACTTCAGAAAAGGTTCCTGTACTACTTCAATCCGACTTCTAGGCAACTTGTAGGCAACTTGTAGGCAACTTGTACCCATTGATTTCAATGGAAGTCGCCTCAGAAGTCGGAACCCCTGTCTTAAGAGCCCATTCACACTGGGGCAACACGACTTCCAGCACGATTTTATGAGGCAACTCAGCGCGACCTGGAGCTATTTACAAGGCAACTCCAAGTTGCCTGCAGGACAGGAGACATTCCAGTGGCCAATCAAACAAGAATCAGCTCTGTGGGAGGGAGGGGGAGGGAGAGCTTTGCCTGATAAATGTATGTTATCTTCCTGGAGAGTCGCTCCTATTAAGACAGTGAGAGGCGACTCCCATTGAAATGAATGGTTACAGGTCGCCTAGGAGTCGGATTGAAGTAGTACAGGGACCTTTTTTGAAGTCGGAGCGACTGCAGTAGTGTGCATAAGGACGGCTCCATTAACTTACATTGATTTCTTCAGCCAGCGCGACCTGAGGCGACTAGGGGCGACCTGGGGCGATTTGGAGTCGGATCCAAAGACGCCCCTGTGTGAATGGGCTCTTACTGAAGCAACAATAAAAGGAAGAGAACATGCATTTCTCAGGCAAATCCCTCCCTCCCTCCCACAGAGCTGATTATTGTTTGATCAGCCACTGGAAAGCCTCCTGTCCTGGAGGCAACTTGAAGTTGCCTTGTAAGTTGCCTCATGTCGCGCTGTGATTCATACTCAAGTCGTGTCCAAGTTGTCTCCCAAACTCGCGCTGGAAGTCGTGTTGCCCCTGTGTAAATGGGGTCTAAATCTCTTAAACTCGTGAAAAAGTCCACAAAAAGGAAATTAATGCCAATGTAATGCTGGATTGTTGCATGCATGTTTTTAACATTGTCCTGTGAGTACAATACTTTGGGGGCATACTGCGAGGATAAATGGGCATATTATCTAGCCATAACTGGTAGCGGTTAACCACTGCGGTCCTGGAAATGGAGCAGCTGGCGACCTCTTTCTGGGGGGGGGGGGTCTAAAAGTAATTTATTAAAAAAGTGTTATACTCACAGCACAATGTTAAGAACATTCATGCAACAATCCTGCATGCCGTCTGACTTGCGTGCATGCGTGATGACGTCAGCCCCAAAGGCCCTGTTCCTACACATTTAGTTCCCGTAAACATCCTTGGGGAGGGGATGAGCGTTTGTGTAGTGCAGCGTCTTTTGTTTGAGGTTAAAGGAGTTGTAAACCCTTGCTGTTTTTCCATCTTCATGCATTCTATGCATTAAGGTGAAAAACCTTCTTTAGTGCAGCTGCACCCAAGAGCCCTCCTTATACTTGCCTGAGCCCCGTATGTCCCGTGACAGGAACGAGCACACCAGCTCCGGCCGGTGTCTCGTGTCCTGATTGGATAGATCGATAGCAGCACAGCCATTGGCTCCCGCTGCGGTCAATCAAATCCAATGACGTGGGTGCCAGAGCCGAGACCTGCTGTCTGTCAACAGACGCAGCAGCAGGACACGAGAGCGCGCCCGCACGGGTATCCCGTCAGAGAGCACTTCTCTGGCGGGGCACTCAAGTAGAGGAGGAGCCAGGAGCGCCACGGAGGGACCCCAGAAGTCGAGGATCGGGGGCACGCTGTGCAAAACCAACTGCACAGAGGAGGTAAGTATGAAGTGTTTTTTTTTTTTTTTAAAACTCAACCTTTACAATCACATTAACTCCTTTTGAGTTCTTGTTATTTATTTTTGGCACTGAGTGCAAAGTTATTTTGTACTTCGTTTATTAACCCTTTATATAATATGTTCACACCTAGGGCATAGAAGCAGCTGGAAAGAACATAGGAAGAAAACATTACCAAAATCATAGCAACATGGGAGAAGCGCTCGTAGGTCTGACAAATGTAGGCCAAGCCAGTGTCATCAAGCAGAATCTTCTGAAGGATAAAAGTGGCTACCTTAAAAGTAAAAAAGATATTATTAAAATTGTGACTTGCAGATGGAAGAGAAGTCATAGCTCTAAAAAAAAAATATGAAGGCAGCTGCACAGACAGATGGATTTGTAATCAGGAGGTAATAGATAGGAGACAGGAAGAAGCCATAGGCAATAAACATGGAGGGTAAAAAGTCTAAGTGCTGGAAAGTAACAATCTCTCTCAAGAAAGTCAATGGGGAGGAAAGAAAAATCTTACAGTTTTAGAGAGTTCACTTCCAGATTCCATAATACGCAGACAAAGTGGAATAATTTCTGTGGTCAGCAGGAAATTGATGACCTCTTGCTCGTCCGTTTTCACCAGAGCTCCTGTTACCAACAGTAACGAGACGGTTATTAAACTTGGACATGATGCATAGAACATTGGAATACAAAACAAATTAAAACTAGATTTAAATCTTCCTATCCCAGGAGTACTGAAATATTCTAAAACTGCAAGAAAATAAAAACTGAAGTGAATCTTCCATCTCAGCGGCAAGGTCTGCTTTTTCATATTGTTGTTGTTGCCGCCGCCGCCCCCCCCCCCCCCCTAAAACGCTGCATAAAAAGACCCAGCGGGGCAAAGAACAGTTTGATAATATAATTATCTTTCCCCCAAATTCCTGCTGCAGAACCAAGATGAAGGGTGACCTAGAGGGTGGATGATCAGATATATACATTATATTGCCAAAAGTATTGGGACTGAACTTTAATGGCATCCCAGTCTTAGTCCGTAGGGTTCAATATTGAGTTGGCCCACACTTTGCAGCTTCAACTCTTCTGGAAAGGCCGTCCACAAGGTTTAGGGGTGTGTCTATGGGGATGTTTGACCATTCTTCCAGAAGCACATTTGTGAGGTCAGGCACTGATGTTGGATGAGAAAGCCTGGCTCGCAGTCTCCGCTCTAATTCATCCCAAAGGTGTTCTATTGGGTTGAGGTCAGGACTCTGTGCAAGCCAGTCAAGTTTCTCCACCCCAAACTCACTCATCCATGTCTTTATGGACCTTGCTTTGTGCACTGGTGCGCAGTCATGTTGGAACAGGAAGGGGCCGTCCCCAAACTGTTGCCACAAAGTTGGGAGCATGAAATTGTCCAAAATGTCTTGGTATGCTAAAAACTTAAGAATTCCCTTCACTGGAACTAGGGGGCCAAGCCCAACCCCTGAAAAACACCCCCACATCATAATCCCTCCTCCACCAAATTATTTGGACCAGTGCACAAAGCAAGGTCCATAAAGACATGGATGAGCGAGTTTGGGGTGGAGGAACTTGACTGGCCTGCACAGAGTCCTGACCTCAACCCAATAGAACACCTTTGGGATAAATTAGAGCGGAGACTGCGAGCAAGGCCTTCTCGTCCAACATC
This sequence comes from Rana muscosa, assembly GCA_029206835.1. Lineage (NCBI taxonomy): Eukaryota > Metazoa > Chordata > Amphibia > Anura > Ranidae > Rana > Rana muscosa. Next base: position 466,287,093 of record CM055127.1, read on the forward strand.
AGGTGCCTGACCTTACAAATGCCAGAAGAGTTGAAGCTGTTATAGCTGCAAAGGGTGAGCCAACTAAAATATTGAACCCTACGGACTAAAGACTGGTATGCCATTAACCACCTCAACACTGCATGCCGTCATATGACGTCCTGAACTTTAGGGGGAGATATCTGAATGATGCCTGCAGCTACAGCCAATGGGGGACCGGATAAGAGAAGGATTTGGGCTGCTCTGTGCGAAACCATTACACAGAGCAGGCAAGTATAACATGTTTGTTATAAATTAAAATGAAAAATTAAAAAAATAAATAAAAACCCACATTATTATTTCATATATAAAAGGATAAAAAAAAAAAAAAAAAAAAAAAAAAGCTCTGAAGCACATAACAGTATTTAGCCTATTCCCTTCCAGATCTGTTGATTTTGCCGATTGAGAAAAAAAAAAAAATAGGCTTCAGATACCGATGAACTTACCGATTACTCCGAGGCTGGTCAGCCGCAGGTATTCGAAAGGCCGGGTTTTGCTGACGGTGTGCAAGAAAGGGTATAAGAACAATGGAATATGTGCTGCAAGAAAGGCAGATCTGGGAAAGAAACAAAAAAACGTTTTTTTTTCCAAAAGGGCATAGAGTTATAGCAAAACTAGAACTTTAAATGTTAAAAAAAAAACGAGAAGGCAGCACCTGTTAAGTCTCTTCTGCAAGACAAACTTACCTGCCACCTCACAGCTCATTTCCTGCCCACTCTGGTTGAGCCGACATGCCCAATTACCATGAGCATATATGGGATAGGTCACCCCCCACCCCCCCCCCCCGGTGGCCATTCAAGAGCCTGAAAACCTGGCACACAGGTTAAGCCTAAGGAGAAGATGACAGTGGCTGTCGAGTGATGTACCTGTCACATTTGTAGAAGGTGGAAGTGAGCATTTTGTGGAGTTTAGTTCTGCTTTAGTGGTTGGGGGGGGGGGGGAATATATCACCGTGGTTGAGCTGCGTTTTTACTGTCCCCCGACCGCTCCCCTTTAGCTGCAGAGGCAGCGGCCAGGGTTGTACACAAGCCACGACCTCAATGCTTTATGGCTGCAGCAGGAATTCTACCCCCTGTTACTTTTGATGGGCATAATTCCAGCCAAGTGTGACCCAATAAAATGTATGAGCAGCTCTTCAAGAGCCCTGAAACTGCATGGAAATAATGTCAGATCACTCTTCAGAAAGCACACAACTGATTTTTAGTCTCTGAAGGCCTAACCTTGCTGCCAAATCTTCAGCATCCAACATTTTCATAAGTGCTGGATGCATGATTCCATCCAATTTACAAAATGTCACCATACTGTACTAAACAGGGAAAAAATAATGTTTTACTTTTTAAATTAATCAACAGTCTACTTGAAACCTTCACAGTTATGTACAAAACACAACCTGTTCCATTAAGATAAGCCTCGACAGAAAAGCATATTACATCCTCAAAAATCCACAGCAAAAACAAAATTCCTAGATCAATAGAACACTGGGGGAGATTTCCTAAAACTGCAGCTCTGCATTGTAGCCAATCAGCTTCTAACTTTATCCTGTTTAAGCTTTGACTAACCTGGAAGCCGATTGGTTTCTATGCAGAGTTGCACCAGATTTTGCACTCTCCAGTTTAATAAACACAATGTACTTTTGAAAATGCTTATAACCTTTTGCACCGATTTGTTATTTTAAAGCTTTCCATTCATTTCTGTGTTTATTAAAATCAGCAGCTACAAAAAAAAAACTGCAGCGGGAGCCAATGGCTGCACTGCTGTCAATCTATCCAATGAAGAGCCGAGAACCCGTGGAGAGAGCGACGCGGGATCGTGCCCACGGAAATTCCGGGCTCAGGTAAGTAAAACAGGGGGGGCCGGACACTGCAAGGTGTTTTTTCACCTTAATGCATTAAGGTGAAAAAACACGAAGGTTTACAACCCCTTTAATGTACACTTCAGTACTTTTGTCTTTGGTGGGGGGTGGAAATTGGCTCATACTGTGTATCCGTGTATTACTGTTATGTAAAGGGGACGGCATTTCACTGGTCATGGGGGCAGCGGGTCCGTTACCGGTAAAGCACTGCTAGCGTGCGCTTTTAACCCTCAAGGGGTTAAAAGCGCCCATCACCGCACCAAAGATGCTGCTTGCAGGACTTTTTTTTTCCGTCCCGCAAGCGCACCACCCCAGTGTGAAAGCACTCGGGCTTTCACACTGGGGGAGGCATGAGAGGCAGTTTTCAGGCGCTTTATTAGGTGCTATAGCGCCTGAAAACTGCCTCAGTGTGAAAGTAGCCTAAATACATGACGAGGCTATTTTGTTTCATACATATTTGTTTTTGTTTTTAGGTTTAATTTTAATAACTGCTGCACTGCAGTTATTTTAAACTGCTGTTTTGCAATGTTAATCTTTCAATAAGAAAAAAAGAAGGATAAAATAAATCAGCATGACAGATTGTGTAACCATGTGGATAGTAAAACAAGAAATTTCCCTGCCAACAAAACACACACACACACCAGAGTAAGATCCTTTCACACGGGCAGACCAATTAGGCAACGCTTATCAGTTTTTTAGGTGGACCTGATCGGAGCGTCCACTGCCCTCTATGGAGCAGCGGATTCCGACATCCGATCCTATCCGCTAAAAACGGACAGATGGGGGGGTCCGCTCCCCATCCGCCTGGCAGATCGTTTCCATTGGACCGCCCATAGAGGAAGGCGGGCTGTGTCTGCGAACAGATTGCCCGCTAAGCAGGCGTATCCACTGGTGAAGTCCGCCCATCTGAAAAGGGGCCCAAGATAACACAGCATATATCTAAACACAGGCGCCCAATTCCTTACCTGGTTTCCGGGTGTGATGCCACACATTGTAGCAAGGCCAGTGCATTACACACGCGGTTGGACTGATGTGCTGTCAGGGTAGGTGGGTTTATTGATGGGTAGATATTTACAATTTCCTGCACAAAACACCAGAAAATATTTAGTGAATTTATCATCATATTCACAGGCATCAAAAATATAAAAAGGTCTCACATTTCAGAAATAAGGATAATAAGGATTTTTAAAAGGATAAGTTCACGTTAAAAATAAAATATTAAATGCACATCCTCCTCTTCTGGGCTTGCCCGCCAGTGTTCCCGGCTCCTCCTCTTTTGCGAGTGCCCCTATAGAAAGCCACTTCCTATGGGAAAACTCATGCGGGTTCGATCCTGAGCTGGGCTGCCTGCATCTAGAGACACAGACAGCGCAGCGTGGCTCAGCCCCTCATCACAGGATTTGACTGACAGCAGCAAGTACTTGATTTTAGCAGTTACAATATTTGTTCTTCTTTAACCACTTCAGCCCTGGAAGATTTACCCCCCTTAAGACGAGTCCATTTTTGCAATGCGGCACTGCGTTGCTTTAACTGACAACTGCGCTGTCATGTGACGCTGTACCCAAATTTATGTCTTTTTTTTCCCCCCACAAATAGAACATTCTTTTGGTGGCATTTGATAACCTCTACAGTTTTAATTTAATCTATAAACAAAAAAAGAGCAACAATTTTGAAAAAAAATAAATATATATTTATATATATATATATATATATATATATATATATATATATATATATATATATATTTTTTTTTTTTTTTACGTTCTGCTATAAAATATATCCCATACATTTTTTTTTTAAATCTAATTTCTTCATCAATTTAGGCCAATATGTATTCTGCTACATATTTTGGTAAAAAAATCTCAATGAGTGTATATTGACTGGTTTGTGCAAAAGTTATTGCGTCTACAAACTATGGCATAGATTTATGGATTTTTTTTTTTCTACTAGTAATGGCGGCAATCAGCTACTTATAGCGGGACTGCGATATTGCAGCAGACAAATCAGACCCTGACATTTTTTGGGAACCAGTGACACGAACAGTGATCACTGCTAAAAATATGCACTATGTATTAACACTAGTACACTAGCTGAAAAGGGGTTAACATCAGGGGCGGACAAAGGGTTAAATGTGTGCCTAGCTGGTGTTTTACTGTAGTGGAGGAGGTTCTTGTACTAGTGGAAGGCATAGATTTGTGTCTCTGCTTTGCAGGAACACAGGATCCATGCCTTGCTTACTGACAGGCAGATCGCTGTTCTGTTTGTGTTCTGAACGATCAGCGGGTGACGGCAGACATCGGGTCCACGGGACCCGCTGTTTAGAATAACGGCAGGATCGTGCCGCCGGCAGCACGCACTCGCACCCGATGTACACATGATCCTGCGCAGCATGGCCGCCCTGTAGCAGTCAAAGTGCCATTGGGCAACTGGTTAAGCTGTATGGGGGATCAACTGCGCAGACATGGCCTTGAACTCAGTAATTGTTGATCCAAAATTCCCTTCCCCTTGAAAGCCATATTGCCAGGCCTAAATGTAAAATAGGTTACAGGATTCTCCTGGGATTATCAGCAATATTGTGAGTTTTGCTTCTGTATTGTGCTTTTTTCATTGGACTTTGTATTATGCTATATCAGTGAATTTTTTTGTAAACATCACCAGTGATTTAGTGTGTCCTGTGCTAATGGCTGCTCTGTCCTCAGATACAAACCCCTATGTGATAGCATAGGGCAGGTGACAGGTACTCTTTATGGAGACATTGAGGGTCTAAAAGGCCCCAATGTCTCCCCTGCCGCCCACAGCAAATAACTGAGCAGTGGTGATCTTCCAGTGCTATGGGGGTTAATATCAGAGACTGAACCTTTGACAGGCACTCAGCAGACGTGCCGAATATGCCCACCCTTGTGCTCTATTCATAGCACTCATACTATAGATTCCCACAATGCAAAGCGTTAGGAGGAGGGGGACCTTTCATTCTACTTGCAGAACACTTTGCATTGTGGCAACCTTTATAGTACAGTTGCTGTGGAAAGCACGGAGCAGAATGGCCAGGCATGGTTGCCAATTTTGACAAATGCCTATCATTGGTGCAGCAACTATTAACAACCCCGGTAGCACCGGAAGATCATCATTGTGGGGGTGTCCAGGGTAGAGGACTGAGGATTTTAACTTTAAGCAGCAACCACCAGCACATATGACTCAGTTAACTGCATCCCGGGGGTTGTAAAAAAAACAAAAAACACACACTAAACTTCAGCTTTAAGTTTAGGATCCTTTGACTTGCTAAGCATTGTATAAAATGATAAGTTCACCTTTTGGAAAATAAAATAATGCACAAATTTTTGCAGGAAAAAAAAAAAAAAGAAGTATTTTTTATTTTCCCCTTCAAGCTCCTGCAAAGCACTGTACTCGTGATCAGTGGATTAGGGGTGCAATGTCAGGATCCTGCAGACAAGCCCTGCAACTGTCAGCCCATATCTCCAATAAAGGCTGACTGTTTACAAGCTGCAGGGCTTGTAAATGAACTACGAGAGCGCTTATCAGTGCCCTCACAGTCCATTGAAAACTGCAAGCCACAATGGCAGATGATCCTTGTATTGGTTTATAGCCATTTTAAGTTTTGAAAAGCTGAACGATCATGTAGATATTCATAACAGACTTGGGGAGACAGGGAAGTAATACTTTTTAACCCAAATGGCTGCATTAGCAGGTACAGCTGAAAGATTTACCCATCATGGAGTAGGCAAAGTTGCAAATAAAGCCTGCAAAGACTGGTTCAAAATGGAATGATTACAGGTAGTGCCGAAAGTGGTTGTAATACTAAAAATAAAAAAAAGGGAGGAGAAGATACTGTTCCTTTAGCGCATGTTGAACCGTATAGTGCTTGTATTGGTTGTCATTGGTTCCTTTATATGCTTTAAAAAACCTGGTTGATCCTGCCTGTTCCTGTCCCCCTATCTAAACCGACCACAGTAATCACGTCTGCTGATCCACGATACCGTGGTCAGTTTACGTGCCTCCGTCATCCCGCTGCTCTCTCTCAGCTTAGTCTGTGTGTTAGCCATCTCCTCCCCGTCCCTCCCCTCTCGCCCGCTACAGCTGCATTATTACTAGAGCAAAAACCTCCAATCCGCTCTCTTACATTAAAGTGTTTGTTAGCCAAAAAATAAAAAATTTAAATCCTGTTCCGTTAAAGCAGGTTATACAGCACAGTGTTTGTATTGTATAATTTAGCCCCCTGTATCACCCGACATACCTGGCTGATCCTGCCTGGTTTTGCCCCCCTCCCCCTGTAAACTGACCATAGTACATCATGGCTGCTGAGCCCCGACACTGTAGTCAGTTTACATGCCTCTGTCATCCGCTATCTCTCCCCCTCCTCCCTCCCTGTCAGCTGTATCAGTGTCCGTCCCTTCCCTCCTGCTGCACAAATTGTTTTCTTCCTATAATCCAATGTGTTATATTAAAAGTATGTGCCCCAGTGTATGTTATTTATAAAAAGAAATACTGTTTCATATCTAATTTCAGAGTGCCGCTCTTCCCTCACGTGACCGCCCGCAGATTTTCTCCTCTCCGCACGGCTGATGTCAGCTGGGTATTCTCAGCCCCGTTCGCTGTAGCTGTCGGATTAGGGAAGACAGTGGCGGGCGGTCACATGAGCGCCGAGAGACGCTCTGAAATTAGTTTTGAAGCAGCATTTTTATTATTATAAATAATATGCACTGGGGAAAATACTTCAATAAAACATTGGACTATAGGAAGAAACGTGGCTTTACAACCACTTTAAGATTTAAAGAGGAACTGCAGTCTGCTCACATAATTTGTAATATAAACATCTTTGAGTATATATATATATATATATATATATATATATATATATATATATATATATATACACACATACATACACACACACACACATATATAGTGTGATTCTGCTCTTGCCAAATATGCTGCAGAAATCTCCCTCCGCCAAGTCTGGCTGCAGCCATTTTAACTGTGGGCAGCTGAAGCCTGTTCACTTCCTGAATTTACACAGACACACCTCCAGCTCTCATTGGCCCTCGTATGACTCATCTCCCCTCCCTTCCTGGCAAACTCTCAGGAGAGTGAGAGAGAGAGCTGTGCATGATCTCATAATCCTAGGCTAATGACCAGACAAGAAAGAGGAAGTGGGCTGTAAAGGGTATTTACTAGCAGAAAAAATAAAATGTTTTGCTATCCAAGGTTAAAACAAGGGCAGAATATTTAATAGATGGAAAGCTGAAAAAATTACTAAAGGTTCCACTTTAAAGTGCAGGATCTGTAGTTTTAAAAAACGATTCCACAAAATACCCTATTTACAGCAAACGTGACCTCCCGCCGCTCTCCTCCTGGCTGACATCAGCGGGGAGACACAGCCCCTCCCACTGAAGTGCTTAGATCGAGGAGGGAGAGCGCCGTCAAGTCACGTGAGTGCCCAAGGGTGGCTGTAAAATAAGGTATTTTCTTTTCTAAAAACGACAGATACTGTACGTGACATCTCCATGTAAGAGGGGATTTACATGTTGCATCACGAGTGACTGTACAATCACTTTAAAGACAAACCCCAGAAGAATGATAAAAGGACCAGCTGAACTACACCAGCAAATCTAAATGATCTGTATTACTACAAAATGTAGTGGATGAGTAATATGAAAGATGGGACAGTTAGTGTAGTCATTAGAATGGGGTCAGTATTATACACATAAAAACTGATTATAATAAATAGGTGAATGTCCAGTTCACCTAAAAGAAACAAACCTGTAACAGTGCCGCAATAGTACCAAATGAGTGCCACAGCATGGGAGCGAGGTCAGGGACAGATTCCCGCTTCTTGCTGAGCTCCAACAGAGCATTCTCCCGAGATTCAGGGCTTGATAATTCATTGATCCACTGATAAATCTTCTCTCTGTCAACAGGGGCAAGTGCTGCTGGCCCAGGCTGTATATGGAAATAAAAACAGATGAGACCTCTGAGTGCTAAAGAATAAAAATGTATAATATATATATATATATATATATATATATATATATTTTTTTTTTAATAATAATAATAATAATAATAAATATGGAAAACAAAATAGCTATAATTGATATACAAGGATTAAAACTAAGGAGTACCATAGCAGTTGCTTTAGCTAGAAAAAAAAATGAAGCATGAAGACAAACCTAGATATTTGCTGGACAAGCTTACAGTGGGGGAAATAATTATTTGATCCCCTGTAGATTTTGTAAGATTGCCCACTTACAAGGAAATGAAGGGTCTATCATTTTTATCATAGGTGTATTTTAAATGATAGGGACAGAATATCAACCAAACATCCAGAAAAAACACACGATACAAATGTTATAAATTGAGTTGTAGTTCAGTGAGTAAAATAAGTATTTGATCCCCAACCAACCAACCAACAATAATTCCGGCTCCCACAGACTGGCTACAGTATGTGGTACACAGATTAGTCCTGTCAATGTAAGAAGGTGCTCTTCATGACAACTCGTTATGTGTATAAAAGACACCTGAATCTCTTTCTTCCAGTCAAACCTCCCCATCATGGGGGAGACCAAAGAGCTGTCAAAAGGACATCCGGGACAAGATTGTAGACCTGCATAAGGCTGAAATGGGCTACAAGACCATCAGCAAGAAGATTGGGGATAAGGAGACAACTGTTGGAGTGATTATTCGCAAATAGAAGAAATACAAAATAACCATCAATCGTCCTCGGTCTGGAGCTCCATGAAAGATTTCCCCTCATGGGGAGAGGATGGTCATGAGAAAAGTGAGGGATCCGCCCATAACTACACGGGAGGAGCTTGTGAATGATCTCAAGGCAGTTGGGACCACAGTCACCAAACAAACCATTGGTAACACAATACACCGCCATGGATTGAAATCCTGCAGCGCTCACAAGGTCCCCCTCAAGAAATGTACAGGCCGTCTGAAGTTTGCCAATGAACATCTGAATGATCCAGAGAAGGATTCGGAGAAAGTGCGTTGGTCAGATGAGACCAAAATGTAGCTCTTTGGCATTAACTCAACTCTCTGTGTTTGGAGGAAGAAAATTGCCGACTATGACCATCCCACACATCAACTGACCACAGTCCTTCTCTGAATCTTTCAGATGTTCATTGGCATACTTCAGACAGGCCTGTACATGTGCCCTTTTGAGCAGGGGGACCTTGCGGGCGCTGCAGGATTTCAATCAATGGCGGCGTATTGCGTTACCAATGGGTTGTTCGGTGACTGTGGTCTCAACCACCTTGAGATCATTCACAAGCTCCTCCCATGTAGTTCTGGGCTGATCCCTCACTATTCTCCTGATCATCCTCACCCCATGAGGGGAAATTTTGCATGGTGTTCTTACAGTTAAGCACGGAGGTGGAAACTTTATGCTTTGGGGCCTTTTCTCTGCTAAAAGCACAGGCTGACTTTGCCACATTGAGGGGCCAAGTATTGTAAAATCTTGGATGAGAACCTTCTTCCCTCAGCCAGAACACTGAAGATGGGTCATGGATGGGTCTTCCAGCATGACAATGACCCAAAACATACAACCAAGGCAACAAAGGAGCGACTCAAGAAGTAGCACATTAAGGTCATGGAGTGGCCAAGTCAGTCTCCAGACCTTAATTCTATAGAAAATATATGGAGGGAGCTGAAACTTCAAGTTGCCAAGCGACAGTAAAGAAACCTTAAAGGATTTAGAGAAGATCTGTGAAGAAGAGTGGACCAAAATCCCTCCTGAGATGTGTGCAAACCTGATAATCAACTACAAGAAACGTCTTTCCTCTGTGCTTGCCAACAAGGGGTTCTCCACCAAGTCATGTTTTGCCTGGGGGGGGGGGGGGGGGATCAAATACTTATTTTACTTACGGAACTGAAACTTAAATTTATAACATTTGTATTGTGTGGTTTTTTTGGTTGATATTCTGTCTCTATCATTTAAAATACACCTATAATAAAAAAAATTATAGACCCTTCATTTCTTTGTAAGTGGGCAAACATACAAAATCTGCAGGGGATCAAATAAATATTTCCCCCACTGTATATGGATAGATGGGTCTGTTAGTGTCACTGGCCTATGTGCAAATCAGGAGGGTCTGTATCACTGCCCTCTCCTGGAAAAAGTGAAGGGGATGACTGTATGCCACTGGTTTAACCATCAATAAATTAGGATGATGTATCACCAATCTATTCTTACTTTACAGTCAAATGCATTTCATCTGTTGTTGTACCAGTATATAGGAGGAAACTACAAGAGCCAGCATGTCTCCTGAAAAGGGATTCCTTGTCCCTCCTTCCTTGTGGGATCTCCATTCCCAGTTACACTGCCTTAGGTAGGTCTCCTTGACTTTGAGGGGTCCCTATATATGCATTAAGGGGTCTATTTAAATGTCTTCAGGAAGAACCCTCCTTGTCTCACTGTTTTCAGGAGTCTCTTTATATGGCCTCAGGTAGGGTCTCCTTGACCCCCTTCCTCAGGGGTCTGTATAGTTCCTCAGTAGAGCTTCATCCAGTTACTCTGGCTTCTTTATAACTCCTTAGAGGGCCTCCAGTCCCTGCCACCTCAGTGGACTCTGTATATCATGTGCAGTGGGTCTCCTGTTCTTTACGGCTATGGGGTCTTGATAATGTCCTCAGGGGGTCTCCTTGTTCTCCCTTCTAAGGGGTCTCTCTCTCTCTATGCATATTTTTTTTCCCCCTCTCTCAAGGATCCTTGTTCCACCTTGTAGTTCCCTCAGCAGAGTTCTTATGGTGGTCTCTATGTATCTCCTAGGGATTGTACCAGGATCTCCTCAGAGGTGTCCCTGTCCTCTTTTCTGGGGTCCCCTCAGAATTTCCTGAAAGATCTCTAGAATGATTCTGAGCCCCTCCCCAATCTCAGATTCCCCTTCTCAGTGGGGGTCTTCACCCTCCGCTCACTGGTCTTCCCCATCTCCTCCTCAGGGGCGTCCTTGTCCTCCCCTCATGGATCTCCCTATCTTCTCCTAAGAGGGTGTCCTTGTCCTCTCCTTAATGGTTTTCCCATCTTCTCCTCTTCTTGTCCTTGCCCTCCACAATGGTCTCCCCATCTTCTCCTCAGGGGGTGTCCTCCCCTCACTGGTCTTCCCATCTTCTCAGGGGTCTCCCCATATTCTCCACAGGGGATGTCCTTGTCCTCTCCTCACAGCTTATCCCATCTTTTCCCTCAGGGTGTGTCCTCATCCTCCCCATCTTCTCAACAAGGGGGTGTCCTTGTCCTCTCCCCATCTTCTCCTCAGGGGGTGTCCTTGTCCTCCCCTCACTGGTATCCTCTCTCCCCATCTTATCCTCAGGATTTGTCCTTGTCCTCCCCTCACGGGTCTCCCCATGTTCTCCTTTAGGGAGAGTCCTTGTCCTCTCCTCACAGCTTATGCCATCTTCTCCCCAGGAGGTGTCCTTGTCCTCTTCTTAGGGGTCTCATTCCCTCATGGATCTCCCCATCATCTCCTCAGGGGTTGTCCTTGTCCTCTCCCCATCTTCTCCTAAGGAAGGGTCCTTGTCCTCTCCTCACTGGTCTCCCTATCTTCTCAGGGGGTGTCCTCGACCTCCCCTCATGGGTCTCCCCATATTCTCCACAGGGGATGTCCTTGTCCTCTCCTCACAGCTTAACCCTATCTTCTCCCCAGGAGGTGTACTTGTCCTCTTCTTAGGGGTCTCCTTCCCTCATGGATCTCCCCATCTTCTCCTCAGGGGTTGTCCTTCCCTCATGGATCTCCCCATCTTCTCCTCAGGGGGTGTCCTGGTCCTCCCCATCTTCTCCTCAGGGGGTGTCCTGGTCCTCCCCATCTTCTCCTCAGGGGGTGTCCTGGTCCTCCCCATCTTCTCCTCAGGGGGTGCCCTTCTCCTCATTGTCAGCTCATCGTCTCCTCAGAGGGTGTCCCCATGTTCTCCTCTGGGGATATCTTCATCCTCTTCTCAGGGTCCCCCCCCCCAATCTTCTCAGGAAGAGGAGGAGGGAGGGTTTCTTGTCCCCCTTCAGATTCTTGACCCCCCCCCCCTTCGACATAATTCCCCGACACCATGATTATTATTATTTGTACCCGCGGAACAATTCTCAGCTCCTATCACTTCCCTTCACTGACAATCCTGCCTGTTGCGTCACATAAAGTTTTGGATGGAGTGGAGAGGGATTAGAACCCCTGTCAGTTTTTATTGCGGTCTGTGTCCCCGTTAGGGAGATCCACCCTCTCTATTTCTCCTGTTAACCATTATCACCAAGAGTGGATCCTAATATTGTAGAACTGAGGTGAAACATTTGAATGGGGGACACCGGTGGGATATTCCTCACTTCCCGTTTTGGCAATGCGACAGGAAGTGAGGAAAAATCTCCTCAATGGGACACACCTGGCAACAAATAAAGCACCGCTCACAGGGGGTTCTAACCCTCGCTCGCTCTATCCGAAATGAAAGCCGCTTTTCCCTCAGTTCTATTGTAACATCTCAGGGACTGAATCGTTATATGACCTCTCCATGTTCTCAGAGCCCTCCATGACCCCCGGTGTCCTCCAGAAGGGGCCCCTGGCTCTATGCTTCCTCCCAGGCCTCACTCACCGCCGCCGTGGCCAGGCTGTGCATGTTCGGAGCCTCCCCCCGGGGCTCTCTCCTGTCCGGGTCCGCTCTTCCTCCGCCTCCCCCTCTCCAACAACAACCGGCGCGCCCCACCGGACCCCCCTTCCGGTGACGTCGCGGCCTCACGTGACCGGCGCCGGTGGAGGCCGCTCACACGTTCCTCAAATCCGGGGACCCGCCCTACAGCGCCACCGGAGACTTCCCACACCCCGAAAGACCAAACGGGGTACGGAAATAAACGGGAAAAAACAGAGCAGGGACCCGGGCCGACGTCATCGATATGCGCGGCGCGGGATAGTAGACGCAGGTGACGTCACTCCGCGCCTGACTGGGACGTTTGCTTCTGCGCTGAGAGGATTGGGAGATTCCCGCCAAATCGTGTGCTGTGTGTGACAGGCGGAGGAGCTGGGCCCCGGGGCCCCTACTAGGTGCGTAAGAGGGGCCACAGGGGTAAGGGGCCCAACGCATGCTGTATGTCTGAGGACTGAGGGGACCTACAGGTGCGCCATGTCCCCTGACACCCCTATAGAGGGATCTCCGAGAGCCTGACACCCCCCCCCATAGAGGGATCTCCGAGAGCCTGACACCCCCCCATAGAGGGATCTCCGAGAGCCTGACACCCCCCCTTATAGAGGGAACTCGGAGAGCCTGACACCCCCCCCTTATAGAGGGAACTCGGAGAGCCTGACACCCCCCCCCCTTATAGAGGGAACTCGGAGAGCCTGACACCCCCCCCCCTTATAGAGGGAACTCGGAGAGCCTGACACCCCCCCCCTTATAGAGGGAACTCCGAGAGCCTGACACCCCCCCCCCCTTATAGAGGGAACTCCGAGAGCCTGACACCCCCCCCCCTATAGAGGGAACTCCGAGAGCCTGACACCCCCCCCCTATAGAGGGAACTCCGAGAGCCTGACACCCCCCCCCATAGAGGGATCTCCGAGAGCCTGACACCCCCCCCATAGAGGGATCTCCGAGAGCCTGACACCCCCCCCCCATAGAGGGATCTCCGAGAGCCTGACACCCCCCCCATAGAGGGATCTCCGAGAGCCCTGACACCCCCCCATAGAGGGATCTCCGAGAGCCTGACACCCCCCCATAGAGGGATCTCCGAGAGCCTGACACCCCCCCCATAGAGGGATCTCCGAGAGCCTGACACCCCCCCCATAGAGGGATCTCCGAGAGCCTGACACCCCCCCTTATAGAGGGAACTCGGAGAGCCTGACACCCCCCCTTATAGAGGGAACTCGGAGAGCCTGACACCCCCCCCCCTTATAGAGGGAACTCGGAGAGCCTGACAACCCCCCCCCTTATAGAGGGAACTCGGAGAGCCTGACACCCCCCCCCCTTATAGAGGGAACTCGGAGAGCCTGACACCCCCCCCCTTATAGAGGGAACTCGGAGAGCCTGACACCCCCCCCCTTATAGAGGGAACTCGGAGAGCCTGACACCCCCCCCCTTATAGAGGGAACTCGGAGAGCCTGACACCCCCCCCCTTATAGAGGGAACTCCGAGAGCCTGACACCCCCCCCCCCCTTATAGAGGGAACTCCGAGAGCCTGACACCCCCCCCCTATAGAGGGAACTCCGAGAGCCTGACACCCCCCCCCCCCCTATAGAGGGAACTCCGAGAGCCTGACACCCCCCCCCCCCTATAGAGGGAACTCCGAGAGCCTGACACCCCCCCTATAGAGGGAACTCCGAGAGCCTGACACCCCCCCTATAGAGGGAACTCCGAGAGCCTGACACCCCCCCTATAGAGGGAACTCCGAGAGCCTGACACCCCCCCTATAGAGGGAACTCCGAGAGCCTGACACCCCCCCTATAGAGGGAACTCCGAGAGCCTGACACCCCCCCTATAGAGGGAACTCCGAGAGCCTGACACCCCCCCCTATAGAGGGAACTCCGAGAGCCTGACACCCCCCTATAGAGGGAACTCCGAGAGCCTGACACCCCCCCTATAGAGGGAACTCCGAGAGGCCTGACACCCCCCCCTATAGAGGGAACTCCGAGAGCCTGACACCCCCCCTATAGAGGGAACTCCCGAGAGCCTGACACCCCCCCTATAGAGGGAACTCCGAGAGCCTGACACCCCCCCTATAGAGGGAACTCCGAGAGCCTGACACCCCCCCTATAGAGGGAACTCCGAGAGCCTGACACCCCCCCTATAGAGGGAACTCCGAGAGCCTGACACCCCCCCCTATAGAGGGAACTCCGAGAGCCTGACACCCCCCCTATAGAGGGAACTCCGAGAGCCTGACACCCCCCCTATAGAGGGAACTCCGAGAGCCTGACACCCCCCCTATAGAGGGAACTCCGAGAGCCTGACACCCCCCCTATAGAGGGAACTACGAGAGCCTGACACCCCCCCTATAGAGGGAACTCCGAGAGCCTGACACCCCCCCTATAGAGGGAACTCCGAGAGCCTGACACCCCCCCTATAGAGGGAACTCCGAGAGCCTGACACCCCCCCTATAGAGGGAACTCCGAGAGCCTGACACCCCCCCCTATAGAGGGAACTCCGAGAGCCTGACACCCCCCCTATAGAGGGAACTCCGAGAGCCTGACACCCCCCCCTATAGAGGGAACTCCGAGAGCCTGACACCCCCCCCTATAGAGGGAACTCCGAGAGCCTGACACCCCCCCCCCTATAGAGGGAACTCCGAGAGCCTGACACCCCCCCCCCTATAGAGGGAACTCCGAGAGCCTGACACCCCCCCCCCTATAGAGGGAACTCCGAGAGCCTGACACCCCCCCCCTATAGAGGGAACTCCGAGAGCCTGACACCCCCAACCTCTATAGAGGGAACTCCGAGAGCCTGACCCCCCCCCCTCTATAGAGGGAACTCCGAGAGCCTGGCACCCCCCCCCCCCTATAGAGGGAACTCGGAGAGCCTGGCACCCCCCCCTTATAGAGGGAACTCGGAGAGCCTGACACCCCCCCCCCCCTTATAGAGGGAACTCGGAGAGCCTGACACCCCCCCCCCCCCCCCTTATAGAGGGAACTCGGAGAGCCTGACACCCCCCCTATAGAGGGAACTCCGAGAGCCTGACACACCCCCCCTTATAGAGGGAACTCCGAGAGCCTGACACCCCCCCCCTATAGAGGGAACTCCGAGAGCCTGACACCCACCCCCTATAGAGGGAACTCCCGAGAGCCTGACACCCCCCCCTATAGAGGGAACTCCGAGAGCCTGACACCCCCCCTATAGAGGGAACTCCGAGAGCCTGACACCCCCCCCTATAGAGGGAACTCCGAGAGCCTGACACCCCCCCCCTATAGAGGGAACTCCGAGAGCCTGACACCCCCCCCCCTATAGAGGGAACTCCGAGAGCCTGACACCCCCCCCCCCTATAGAGGGAACTCCGAGAGCCTGACACCCCCCCCCTATAGAGGGAACTCCGAGAGCCTGACACCCCCCCCCTATAGAGGGAACTCCGAGAGCCTGACACCCCCCCCCTATAGAGGGAACTCCGAGAGCCTGACACCCCCAACCTCTATAGAGGGAACTCCGAGAGCCTGACCCCCCCCCTCTATAGAGGGAACTCCGAGAGCCTGGCACCCCCCCCCCCCTATAGAGGGAACTCTGAGAGCCTGACACCCCCCCCTTATAGAGGGAACTCCGAGAGCCTGACACCCCCCCTATAGAGGGAACTCCGAGAGCCTGACACCCCCCCTATAGAGGGAACTCCGAGAGCCTGACACCCCCCCTATAGAGGGAACTCCGAGAGCCTGACACACCCCCCTATAGAGGGAACTCCGAGAGCCTGACACCCCCCTATAGAGGGAACTCCGAGAGCCTGACACCCCCCCCTATAGAGGGAACTCCGAGAGCCTGACACCCCCCCTATAGAGGGAACTCCGAGAGCCTGACACCCCCCCTATAGAGGGAACTCCGAGAGCCTGACACCCCCCCCTATAGAGGGAACTCCCGAGAGCCTGACACCCCCCCTATAGAGGGAACTCCGAGAGCCTGACACCCCCCCCCTATAGAGGGAACTCCGAGAGCCTGACACCCCCCCCCTATAGAGGGAACTCCGAGAGCCTGACACCCCCCCCCCTATAGAGGGAACTCCGAGAGCCTGACACCCCCCCCCCCTTATAGAGGGGAACTCCGAGAGCCTGACACCCCCCCCCCCTATAGAGGGAACTCCGAGAGCCTGACACCCCCCCCCTATAGAGGGAACTCCGAGAGCCTGACACCCCCAACCTCTATAGAGGGAACTCCGAGAGCCTGACCCCCCCCTCTATAGAGGGAACTCCGAGAGCCTGGCACCCCCCCCCCCCCTATAGAGGGAACTCGGAGAGCCTGGCACCCCCCCCCCTTATAGAGGGAACTCCGAGAGCCTGACCCCCCCCCTATAGAGGGAACTCCGAGAGCCTGACCCCCCCCCTATAGAGGGATCTCCGAGAGCCTGACCCCCCCCCTATAGAGGGATCTCCGAGAGCCTGACACCCCCCCCCTATAGAGGGAACTCCGAGAGCCTGACGACCCCCCCCCCCCCCCCCTATAGAGGGAACTCCGAGAGCCTGACACCCCCCCCCCCCCTATAGAGGGAACTCCGAGAGCCTGACACCCCCCCCCTATAGAGGGAACTCCGAGAGCCCTGACACCCACCCCCCCTATAGAGGGAACTCCGAGAGCCTGACACCCCCCCCCCCATAGAGGGAACTCCGAAAGCCTGACACCCCCCCCATAGAGGGAACTCCGAGAGCCTGACACCCACCCCCCCTATAGAGGGAACCCCGAGAGCCTGACACCCCCCCCCACATAGAGGGAACCCAAGAGCCTGACACCCCCCTTCTATAGAGGGAACTCCGAGAGCCCGACACCCCCCCCTATAGAGGGAACTCCGAGAGCCTGACACCCCCCCCCCCCCCATAGAGGGAACTCCGAGAGCCCGACACCCCCCCCCCCCATAGAGGGAACTCCGAGAGCCCGACACCCCCCCCCCCCCCCCCATAGAGGGAACTCCGAGAGCCCGACACCCCCCCCCCCCCCCCATAGAGGGAACTCCGAGAGCCCGACCACCCCCCCCCCCCCCCCCATAGAGGGAACTCCGAGAGCCCGACACCCCCCCCCCCCCATAGAGGGAACTCCGAGAGCCCGACACCCCCCCCCCCCCCCATAGAGGGAACTCCGAGAGCCCGACACCCCCCCCCCCATAGAGGGAACTCCGAGAGCCCGACACCCCCCCCCCCCCCATAGAGGGAACTCCGAGAGCCCGACACCCCCCCCCCATAGAGGGAACTCCGAGAGCCCGACACCCCCCCCCCCCATAGAGGGAACTCCGAGAGGCCGACACCCCCCCCCCCTATAGAGGGAACTCCGAAAGCCCGACACCCCCCCCTATAGAAAGAACTCCGAGAGCCTGACACCCCCCTCTATAGAGGGAACTCCGAGAGCCTGTTATTAGTCCGCCATCTCTCCTTTGGGCTCCAATGCAGTCAATCGGACCCAGCCGCTCGGGAATACTTTTACATGAAAGAGAATCGCGGGCTGTAAAATACTGACCTCGGGATCATAGTTCTATCCTGAACCGTGATCCCCGTATAACCAAATCCCTACAAGGATATAGATATCTAACACACACATAGGGAAGTGTGTAAAGGCAGGTGTCCCAATACTTTTGGTAATATAATGTGTATATACACATACATTTGTGTTTTGCTTTAAGCTGATACACATTTGGCCTTATTTTTACTGTATCCTTTCATCCTTCAGATTGCCCGTTGTTTGAGATCTCTACCAATTTACCGAAATGGCTTCCCTTAGCCTGAGGGGCTCAATTCGGATCCACTGCCTGAATATGGGGACATCGAAGTGGAAGGAAGGCAGCTGTGAAGTTGTGGAAAAAGATAACAAATACAGCCTCGTTGTGAATTTCAATGCTGGCGGTGTACCTGCAAAATTTCAGGTGAGCCACTTGTTTGCCAGTTTTAGAAATTCATAGCTGAGTGACGTAAATGGGAAAGTACCGTATATACTCGAGTATAAGCCGAGTTTTTCAGCTCATTTTTTTTTTTTTGTGCCGAAAATGCCCCCCTCGGCTTATACTCGAGTCACCTTAGTGCCTGATCTCCCGAAATTTGGGCACCCAGTGCCGACCGTAGGTCCCCTGAACCCAAATCTTGGCACACTTGTATCCCCACTCTTGCTCTACAAGTGTGCTAGGATTGTTGTCTGGAGGACCTACGGCCGGGGAGCACCGATTTTTTTCAAAGCCGGGTACCCCTTCCATAGACTCCCATGTTAAACGGTCATTTCTCCAGTGACTTTGGGGACCCGGTACCAGCCGGTTATAGGTCCCCTGGACCCAAACCTTGGCACACGTGTAGCCCCACTCGTCCTCTACAAGTGTGCAATGTTTGTTGTCTGGGGAACCTACAGCCGGGGAGCACCGATTTTTCAAAGCCAGGCACTCCTTCCATAGACTCCCATGTTAAACTTCAGTCTAGTCATGGGCACAGTGAGGCATGCACATGGACACAGTGAGGCATGCAGATGGACACCCTAGGCTTATACTTGAGAAAATAAGTTTTCCCATTTTTTTTTTTTGTGGTAAAATTAGGTGCCTCGGCTTATACTCTATATACGGTAATTGTAATAACATTAAACTGCTGGAATAACTGGTGCAGCGATTAGGGTTGGGGAAAAAAATCGATTTAAATCTTGAATCGAGTTGAGAGGTCAAATCGATTAAAAATTTCAGCAAATCGATTTTTTTTTTATTTCACCAGAACCGGCGCTGACCTCGTGCCAGTCCTGAGGAGCTGCGGGCAGGAGTTTTTAGGCGAGGCCGGACGCCGCGGCCTTGCCTAAAAACTCCTGCCCGCAGTGTCCATCAAAAAAAAAAAACCTTGAATCGGGGGGGGGGGGGGGGTTTATCGCAGATTTTTTTGGGGAGAAAATCTCCCAGCTCTAGCAGCGATTACATGATTTATCATTCTTTTATGAAAGTGAAGTGACCTTTTAAAGTGGTTGTAATCCCTTCCATATAATACCCAGCCAAGTGACTGACCTCAGGTGATACAGAGAGATGTAACAAATCCTCCTACATAAGTTTTATACCTGTTTACCTAAATAAAAAGATGTTTTCGCGCTAAATATCAACACACATCCTCTATCTGTAACAGGGTGAAATTACCACCAGGTGCAAATAAATAAATCAAATCCAAGCAAATATATATATAAATCCACTTAAGTGAAAATTGAATGCATACGTGTTCAAGAAAGTGCAAAACAATATACAAAGTGCTTGTGCAGAAATTATTCACATTAGTGCAACATTGCTGAAGTGATACTAGGTAAAATTAATAATAGTGTCCCAGAGAAATTGCCATAAACTGTTGATATGGCAATAAAATGAAAAAGTCAAACTTAAAAGTGTAACAAATAGTCTTTCAAAGTGCCTTTGATGGAAGTAAAGTGAACTAGTGCTGGTGCAGATCCCCTGCTATAGTGATGATCACTAATGACTCCAAACAATAGTCTCACAGAACTCTCACCTCCATATACATGTAATTAGGCATAATCAATACTGTCTCCCTCCTCTGCACTGGCCCATCCACTGTGTGTTTCTATAGTCTCCTCCACGTCTTCACCAATTATGTTGATGTTAATGATCCTAGAGAGGGGGGGGGGGGGGAGTTGGCGCAACTCCAGTGGGGATGTCAGATCGGGAATAAAAGGAGAGAAAGAGCTCCAATAGTGTAGTATTTTAGAATAAGGGAGTTTATTAATAATGGTAATGCTCGTACATAGGGTAAAGATTAAAAAGCATGTCAATAATAACCAAAGCGGCACGATACGCCGCCTTACTGTTGCTCCGGTACTTCCGGTCTGCGGTGCCTCGTGAATTCCCTACGGCGTTACGTACCTCGTGACTTCATCAGGGGAGCCTGATTGGCTGTCGAGGCTTTGTTTTTAGGCCCTCATGCCCACGGATGTTTTTACAGCCGCGTTTTTGAGCGTTTTTTACAGCTTAAAAACGCCTGTCCATGTTAGTCTATAGCTTCATGCCCACCTAGACGTTTTTGAGCTGCAAATAGCATAGACGTTTTTAAGCTGTAAAAAAAAACCAGGACCAGTGCGTTCCTCAGCGTCAGAATTAGGCAGAAAAAACCGCGAGCATCAAAAAACGCGCACTAACGCGCGGTGGCGTTTTTAGCTCCGACGTTTTTTTTTTTTTTCAAAAAAATAAAAATAAATATTTACAATAACATGGACAGGCGTTTTTAAGCTGCAAAAAACGCAGCTGTAAAAACGCCAGTGGGCATGAGGCCTTATTTGTGTACACCGGAAATAGTTATTCGGCCATTTTCTTGTAGCCTAGTATGTATACATGGGCGCCGCCATGTTTGCTTATGTTCTAGAATGGCGAAATTTATCCATAGAGGTGCGCCCAGCTATCCTACTATGTTAATAGTTATTTACTTTCTGAATAAAGTCTAAACCAAGATTTGTAAGATCTTAGTCTGCCATAAGATATATGATTACTGTGCACTATATGGCCAAACATTTATCTAATGCAGAAATTTTAGGTGATATAGCAATTGTTTAAGTTAGATAACAATTGTTTTTTATATAGATTCATGTCATTTTTATTAAGAGTGATTTAGAGATGGGTGTCTGTTCCCCTAAGACGTGACTCTATTTGATTATCCCGTGATCCATATTAACATGCAGCCAGATAACTGCAGTTTTTTTTGATTTGGTACATTCTCCATAGACATTCCTCTTATGGCAGACTAAGATCTTACAAATCTTGGTTTAGACTTTATTGAGAAAGTAAATAACTATTAACATAGTAGGATAGCTGGGCGCACCTCTATGGATAATTTCGCCATTCTATAACATAAGCAAACATGGCGGCGCCCATGTATACATACTAGGCTACAAGAAAATGGGCCGAATAACTATTTCCGGTGTACACAAATAAAAACAAAGCCTCGACAGCCAATCGGGCTCCCCTGATGAAGTCACGAGGTACGTGACGTAACGCCGTAGGGAATTTGCGAGGCACCGCAGACCGGAAATACCGGAGCAACAGTAAGGCGGCGTATCGTGCCGCTTTGGTTATTATTGACATGCTTTTTAATCTTTACCCTATGTACGAGCATTACCATTATTAAAAAACTCCCTTATTCTAAAATACTACACTATTGGAGCTCTTTCTCTCCTTTTATTCCCGATCTGACATCCCCACTGGAGTTGCGCCAACCCCCCTCCCCCCTCTAGAATCATTAACATCAACATAATTGGTGGAGGAGACTATAGAAACACACAGTGGATGGGCCAGTGCAGAGGAGGGAGACAGTATTGATTATGCCTAATTACATGTATATGGAGGTGAGAGTTCTGTGAGACTATTGTTTGGAGTCATTAGTGATCATCACTATAGCAGGGGATCTGCACCAGCACTAGTTCACTTTACTTCCATCAAAGGCACTTTGAAACACTATTTGTTACACTTTTAAGTTTGACTTTTTCATTTTATTGCCATATCAACAGTTTATGGCAATTTCTCTGGGACACTATTATTAATTTTACCTAGTATCACTTCAGCAATGTTGCACTAATGTGAATAATTTCTGCACAAGCACTTTGTATATTGTTTTGCACTTTCTTGAACACGTATGCATTCAATTTTCACTTAAGTGGATATATATATATATTATAGTTTTATTTATTTGCACCTGGTGGTAATTTCACCCTGTTACACCAGATAGAGGATGTGTGTTGGTATTTAGCGCGAAAACATCTTTTTATTTACTTTTTATTACGGTGTAAGGTGAACACATTAAGTTTTTGCAGCCATTTGCACTTAAAGCACTTTGATTCACATTTCTCCTACTCAATAGTAGCGCGAAAGATCCACCTTTTTATTTAATACCTGTTTACCTGCCGTCTTCACTTCTCTACATCATTTCAATGCTGAATTTATAACACTTGTCTGAGCTATCAGAAAAAAGGAGGCAGAGATCTGAAATTACAAACTGCAGAGATCAGTGAGGAGGGCTGATTGGAAGGAAGGGACTAGGGAATCGACCGATATGGGTTTTTTTTGTGCCGATGCTATGCCGATATTTCGGCCACCTCTCAGGCCAAAATTGTGCCCCGATATTCTGTACATTAAAAAAAGGTGATTTTTTTTTTTTTTTTTTTTTTTTTTTATCACTATAATTGCTGTCACAAGGAATGTAAACATCCCTTGTGACAGTAATAGGCAGTGGCAGGTACTCTTTATGGAGGGATCGGGGGGTCTATAACATGACTAAGCCTATATCTGACATTTGGTGTTTACAAGTTAAAATCCATATTTTTTGCTAGAAAATTACTTAGAACCCCCAAATGTGTGTGTGTGTGTATATATATATATATATATATATATATATATATATATATATATATATATATTTAAGCAGAGAATAAAATGGCGATTTTTGCAATATTTTATGTCACACAGTATTTGTGCAGCGGTGTTTTAAATGCAACTTTTTTTGAAAATTTAACATTCATTAATTACATTTTTTGTATAATGTGAAAGATGTTACACCGAGTAAATAGATACTAAACATGTCGTGCTTTATAATTGCATGCAGTCGTGGAATGGTGACAAACTACGGTACCTAAAAATCTCCATAGGCGACGCTTTAAATTTTTTTTACGGTTACCAGGTTAGTTACAGAGGAGGTCTACGGCTAGAATTATTGCTCTCTCTGACGATCGCGGCGAACGTGTGATTTGAACACCGTTTACATATGCAGGCGCGACTTCCGTATGCGTTGTCTTTGCTGCGCGAGCTCGCGGGGACAGGGGCGCTATAAACATTTTTTTTATTATTTATTTTTAGAATCTAAAATTGTTTTTAAAAAAAAATAATTTTTTTTTTGATCACTTTTATTGCTGTCCCAAGGAATGTAAACTTCCCTTGTGACAGTAATAAGTGGTGACAGGTACTCTTTATGGAGGGATCGGAGGTCTAAAAGACCCCCAATCCCTCCTTCGCACTTCAAAGTATTCAGATCGCCGAAAACGGCGATTCTGAATACTTCTTTAAATCCAGCGCCATTGGCAGCCGAGTAACCCGGACGTGACGTCATGATGTCGCTTCCGTGGTTACATTGAAGAGACTGAATCAAAGCCGTTCGCGGCTTCTATTCAGTCTCTCTAGGTGCCGGAGGTGGCGCATCGTGGATCGGGTCTCCAGGTGGGACGGGAGGCCCGGAAAGAGCGGCGGGAGGGGGGGGGGGAGGTCCCCTCCCACTCCCCAGGGATAACAGGCGAGCGGCTTTTAGCCGCATCGGTTGTTATCCCTGGAAAGCCAATCGCCGGCTCTAAAAAATGATACTGGGATGATGCCTGCAGCTGCGGGCATCCTTCCGGTATAACCCCCGAAAGCTGAGTACGCATATCTGCGTACGCTCGGCGGAAAAGGGTTAATACTTGAAAGTATTCAAAACGTCAAGATCGGCATTTTAGAATACTTTTTGTTAGACTTAAAGGGGTTATAAAGGTTTGTGTTTTTCACCTTAATGCATCCTATGTAATAAGGTGAAAAAACACCTGGCAATCACATGCCCGTTCACCTGCTCTGCGCATCCCGGGGGTCCTCTTCTCCACGGAGTCTTGGCGATGATTGGATAGATTGATAGCAGCGCAGCCATTGGCTTCCGCTGCTGTCAATCAAATCCAATGACGCGCCTGCCGGGGGGCGGGGCCGAGTCATGCACTCGGCGGCTATGGACGCTGAGTGTATGACACAGGAGCGTGCCCGCAAGGTAACCCCCCTCGGAAGAGAGCTTCCCAGAGGGGGTTATCTATTGCAGGGAGGAGCCGTCGTGGGACCTCAGAACAGGAGGATCGGGGCCACTCTGTGCAAAATGAACTGCACAGTGGAGGTAAGTATGACATGTTTGTTATTAAAAAAAAAAACCTTTACAACCACTTTAATGACCAGGTCATTTTTTGTGATACGGCACTGCGTCGCTTTGACTGACGGTCGTGCAAAGTTGTACCCAAATAAAATTGATGTCATTTTTATTTTTTTATCGGGACTGTGACATTGCAGCGGACAGATTGGACACTTTTGACACATTTTTGAGACCATTGACGTTCATACAGCGATCCGTGCTATAAAAATGCACTGATTACTGTGTAAATGACACTGGTAGGGAAGGGGTTAACACTAGGGGGCGATCAAGGGGTTAAATGTGTTCCCTCAGTGTGTGTTCTAACTGTGGGGGGAGGAGACCGGTTGTTGTTCTTATATACTAGGAACAACAGATCAGTCTCCTCGCCCCTGACAGAATGTGCATTTGTGTGTTTACACACACAAATCCCTGTTCTAGCTCTGTCAGCACAAATCCCTGTTCTCGCTCTGTCAGGAGCGATTGCGGGTGTCCGGCGGACATCGCGGTCGCCAGGCACGTGTATCGGCTCCTTAGACAGGCGGGCAGGTCGGCAAGTGGATAATGACTAGGCCATGTTTTGCGATACAGCACAGTGTTGCTTAAACTGACAATTGCGCAGTCATGCAACGCTGTACCCAAACATAATTTGTGTAATTTTTTTCCCACAAATAGAGATTTCTTTTGGTGGTATTTGATCACCTCTGCGGTTTTTATCTTTTGCATTGTAAACAAAAAAAAGACAGAAAATTTTGGGAAAAAAAAACTATTTGTTAATTTCTGCTATAAAAAATACCCAATAAAATGTAAAAAAAAGAAATAAATTTCTTCATCAATTTAGACCAATATGTATTTTATTAAAAAAATCCCAATAGGCGTATATTGATTGGTTCGCAAAAAAGTTATCGTGTCTACAAGCTATGGGATAGATTTATAGCATTTTTGAATTTTTATTTTACTAGTAATGGCGGCGATCAGCGATTTTTAGTGAGACTGTGACATTGCGGCGGCCAAATAGGATACTGACGCTTTTCACGCTTTTTTTGGGGAACCAGTGACATTATTACAGTGATCAGTGATAAAAATATGCACTGTCACTGTACTAATGACACTAGCTGGGAAGGGGTTAACACAAGGGGGTGATCAAAGGGTTAAGTGTGTCCCTAGGGGGTGCTTTCTTACTGTGGGGGGGGGGGTGGACCTGCTGTATGAACAGAGATCCGGGTCTCTGCTTACCAGGAACACAAGATCTCTCTGTTCATACCTGACAGGACGGCGATCTGCCTTGTTCACCTCGGCAGACTGCCATCCTGGCTCTTTGGAGAGCAACCATGGGGGACATTGCGTCTGCCCCGGACCTGCTGATTGCCCCCCCCCCCGATGCAAATCGACACGCGCCCTCGATGGCTATTGCATGAAATGACGTACAGGTACGCCAATAGGGCCGACCCGTATATGTACTGCGGCCGGTCGGCAAGTGGTTAAGGCTGTAAAGTCGGCACAGTGGAATTATTTCATGACTTTTCAGAGCTAGTCCATTTATTTTAATGCAGTAAAAAAAATAACCAATTTTGTTCCAATTTTACATTTGTAGCTCCATCAGAACATTAAAAATGTTGTTTTGCGGCCGGCTGGAGTGAAACAAAGCAGGTTATTGGTTACGTTGAAGGATACAAGTTCTCTGACCATTGATAAGGTTCCAAGCAAAGATGCAGAGGAGCTGAAACACTTTCTGGAGACCATTAGTCATGAAAAGGCTCAAACAGGTAAGGGAGACCCTTGTTAGGGGGATGGGCATTAAAGCTTTTATACCCTTTTTTATATGTAATTATTGTACCTGTAAAGTTATGCTTACACTTTACCCCGTTCATTACCAAGTCATGGCACTGAAATCGTTAGAGAAAGCCATAAGTTTGCTCCAAAATTATACATCTTGCCTGTGACTTTAATGTAGAAGTGATCCAGACAGATTACTAGAAAGCTGCTTGATATTTTATACAGTAAAACACTTTGTATTCATAAATGTTATATTATTTTCCCAGTAAAACCAGTTCAAGGATCTGGAAGTTTTGGCTGCATTCTGGGAAACAGAAGCGCCCAGCGAGACGGCAGCAGACCTTTTACTAACCTCCAAAGTCAGGTATGCCTACGCTTTATATCTGAGATATTGATTTCTGTTTTAGTGTGGATGAATACAGGTCTGTCACCATTTGTGTGTAGTCATTTTTTAGGCATGGTGTCCTTACTGTTAAAGTATATGTGAACGCACTGCAGCAAGTGAACATTGTACTACAAAAAACATTGTTTCGTTTTCAGAAGTCTTTTTTGGTGCCCGTTGCCTTTTCTTTTTGGGGCGGCCGTGTGTGACACCCCCACTTCCCCTTTTTTTTTGGGTGGGTCTGTGACCACCCCCCCCCCCCCCCAACCCCACTGAGGCTGCAAATGCTGTAACATGTTCTATGTTCCTAAGGTGAACTTAAAGTGGAGGTCTGCCGAAAAAATAAATATTAAAAGCCAGCAGCTACAAATACTGCAGCTGCTGACTTTTAATATATGGACACTTACCTGTCCTGCGCACAATGGAAAAGGTAACTGTTAGCGGTAACTGGCGCTTCCTTTTTCTCTACCCTTTTTTGCCTGTCCCGCGCGCCTGCGATGTCGGCAGCCGATCTGTGGACCGGCTCTCGGCTGCTATCGCCGCCATCCTCGGTAAGGGAATCGGGAAGTGAAGCCGCGTGGCTTCACTTCCTGGTTCCCTACTGCGCATATGTGAGTCGCGCTGTGCATCCTCACTGGTCCCTGCTGTCTTCTGGGAACCTGTGTGTCTCCCAGAAGACAGCGGGGGAGGACAGAGTAGGCGCAGGAAGTGGCGTAGGTCACAGCGATTACTGAGGTGATCTATGCCAGGAAGTGGGAGCAAATACCTGTATTACACGGGTATCAGCTCCCTCCTCCCCCCTAAAAGGTGGCAATTGTGACACTGGAGGGGGGGGGGGGGGGATTCCAAAAAGTGGAAGTTCCATTTTTGGATGGAACTCCGCTTTAAAGTTTTACACTTTCTAAGACCCCTTTCACACTGAGCCGCCCATAGCGTCGGCGGTAAAACGCTGCTATTTTTACCATTAATGCTATGGGCGGATTTGCGATGCATTTTGGGCGCTAGCGGGGCGGTTTTACCCCCCCCCCCCCCCCAGTGGCTGAGAGAGGGTTAAAACGGCCCACAATGCGCTGCTGAAGCAGCGCATTGCGGGCGGTGTAGCCGCGCTGTCCCATCGATTTCAATGGGCAGGAGCGGTGGATGAACGGTAAACACACCGCTCTTTCACTGCTCCAAAGATGCGGCTAGCAGGACTTTTTTTTTTACCGTCCTGCTAGCGCAACGCTTCAGTGTGAAAGCCCTCGGGCTTTCACACTGGAATGAATGGTGCAGCAGTTTAAGGGCGGATTGCAGGCGCTATTTTTAATGCTAGAGCGCCTGCAATATGCTCCAGTGTGAAAGGGGTCTTGGTGTTAAGTAAGTTAAAGGTTTTGCTCATTGTAGAGAAAATGACTAGTTTTTTTTTTTTTTTTCTCCTTGCAAGACTCCTACCAAAAGAGTGAGCTTTGACACCAAGGAAGAAACACCAGTAAAAAAGCAAATTACTAATAACGGACGAGTGCCTGGAAAACCCTCGTTGAATGTTATGACACCAAATCGAGGTGGAAGTGGGCCTGTAACATCTACTCCACATAGGACCGGCTTAACTGAAACCAAGTATGAAAACATACATAACCAACATCACAGACAAAACCTTAGCTGTAAATAAGTGCCCTATCCCTGCAATTTTATTTCCAGTCTATTAGCAAACATGAGCAAAGGGGGGGGGGGGGGGGCTTTAATAGAAATCTGTACCCTTATTTTTTAAAGTTTACCACTTTGATGAGCGCTCTAAGTAGTCCATTGAGCTTCCTGTCATTCAGTAGCTGCTTGCCCGTGCAAGGTATGGGCAGACAGCTACACTTAGTCTGCACAAGCCTGAGATTACACCCTTGATCTGCTAATTGTGGGTGCAATGCTTTACAGGCGCCTAAAAAATAAATAGTAATTTTAGCAAAACTCCATGCAAACTGCTAAATACACAAGTGAGATGAGTACAGTACAAGGGATCGGTTTTACAATACAAATTATTCACATTTTTGTTTAGCCACTTTTATGATTCACACACACCCTGCTGTACAGCAAAGCAAAGTGACTTTTACTATTTTCTGATTCAGTTTTACTGATTGCTTTGTCACTTTCCTTCTTGCTGGACAGGAGGGGCTGCTTATTTGAGTCGTAGCAACAAAGAGGGGGGGGGGACACTAGGGGCTGTAAAGCTGAACCAGAAAATGTAATTTACCTGGCTGTGCAGTATGAGTTATGGGATACTATGGTCTGGCTCAACTAAATGTTGGAATCCTTTTGGCAGGTTTAACAGTTGATATAGATCTGTCATCTGTATATTTACCTGTGTTCAGGGAGGTTTGCATTAAAGTAGAACTTAGGGATTTATTTTATTTTAAGTACCCTTGCGGTGGGGCCCCTGAACACTCCAAGAGATAATTGCTTTTAGGGGTAGATATTGGCCTTATACCTCGCTCTGGCATGTGGGCAGGCCCTCATCTTCACATACAAAGCAGGGCTCCTGGTCCTGCATTGTTTTTGATGATGTTTGAGCACAAGCACTGTAGAGAAAAGGGACCAGTCTCACGTTGTGGATGCCTGCCAGATGGAGGAATAAGGTCAGTAATGCCACTTTATTTTTCTACTCCAAGACTTGATGAGTATGCGTTGGGGGGGGGGGGGGCGATTTAGCAGCTTTTGGAGGAAGCAGATAATACCTGAATCCTGTACCCAGAGAAGCTGAAACCTTTCAGACTCCCTTTAAAGGAGAAGTCCAGCCTAAGCTCATTTGGCTGGGCTTCTCCTATGGGTCACAGGAGTGCAATTCGTTTTGCACTCCTGTGACCCGTTTTCAGCAGAGAGCGGTCTAAAGATTGCTCTCTGCGAACGTTGCAGAAATCAGTCCAGGCACTGCGTCATCAATGGGAGTCTGGATCCGCCAGATGCCTGGACTGATGCCCGTCTCATCCTCTCAGCGAGCCGATGAGAGCCTGAGACGGCCGCTCCCTGCCACTCCACAGCTCAGCACTCTAGTGAGCCTGGAGGAGCAGAGTGGAGAGCTGCTGATTGACAGTCGGCAGCTCTCTGCTCAGGGATCTGAACTGAGCCATCGGCGATGTTCAGTTGCTCGGTTCTCAGTGTAGAGGTGCCGGGGGACAGATGCTGCATCCACCTAGGTAAGTATAATGGAGAAAAAAACGCCAAACCCATACTTCTCTTCATTTAAAGCCATTTTCCTGGAACTATTTGGGATGTCTAGGGAGTCCGTATATGGGAGAATTTGTGCTCCTGCTTCAAGGAAAATTACACATCATGGCCTAACGGAAGCCTCACAGCGCAGACCCTGCAAGGTATCTTCTTGTACCTTCTAATTCATGGGTTCTCAACCTGTGGCCCTCCAGCTGTTCTGGAACAAGTCCCATCATGCCTCTGTCTTTGGGAGTCAGGCTTATAACTGTCAGCCTTGCAATCCCTTACAGAACTTGTAGTTCTGCAACAGCTGGAGGGTCACAGGTTGAGCACACATGTAAAATTGGTCCCAAGTATCTTGTACTCTTTGAATCTGGGTTTATTTTTTGATTGGGCCTTCATTATATTTATTGTACATATAGTTTGACTACAAGTTGTAGTCCTCTTTCTAGCTCAGTCCAGTGAGCTCCCCTCCTGTCTAATGCTTACATGTAGGGTAATCGGATAATGAGACTTAGGAAGAGTTCAACTAAAACTGGTGCATCTGTAAGCAATCAGCTTCTAACCTCAGATTGTTCAATTAAGCTTTGACAATAAAACCTAGAAGCCGATTGGTTACTATGCACCGCTCCACCAGATTCTGTGTGCACCAGTTTTAGTAAATCTTCCCCACAGGGTAGTTTTGCTAATGGTCAGGGTGAGTCAAGTTTAAAGGGGTTGCAAACCCTTAAGGTTTTTCACCTTAATGCATTCTATGAAAAACCACCTGTGATAAAGCTGCCCCCCTTTTACTTACCTGAACCCGGTCTTTCCAGCGAAGGGGACAAACACCTCAGCCAGTGTCTCGGGTCCCGATTGGATAGATTGATAGCAGCGCAGCCATTGGCTCCTGCTGCTGTCAATCAAATCTAATGACGCGAGGGGCAGGGCGAGTCCTGATGTCTGTGTCAATAGACGCAGTCAGGGCACGGGAGCCCGCCCCACACGAGTCACCTGAGGGAGAGTGGCTCTCCAATGGGGTACTCGAGAAGAGGAGGAACCAGGAGTGCCGCCGAGGGACCCCAAAAGAGGAGGATTGGCGCCACCTCTGTGGAGGTAAGTATGACACCTAGGTTTTAGGATGTGGCTCATCCCCAGGTGCTCATAGGATGTTTCAGACCAGTTTGAAGGTGCAAACTAGACTAGTTTAATCTTGCTGCATATCAGTGTTTAATTTTGGCAGCAAATTTCGATTTAGTTTTAGTCTTGGGACTAAAATGGCATTTTAGTTTTAGTCCCATTTTAGTCGTCTTCTGCAATTGTTTTAGTCGTATTTAGTCGACTAAATCTCCAGTACATTTTAGTCGTCTAAAATCTAATGGGTGTAATTAAATTGTAATGCATTAGTTAACATTTCTCTACAATTTCCAAACTCATTATATACTGCTGGAATGATGAATCTAATATCTTATTATGTATGGTATTGAGATATGAACATGCACTACAGACCAGTGTTCATTTTGAAGTCAAATTTCAATTTAGTTTTAGTCTTAGTCTTTTGACTAAAATGCCATTTTAGTTTTAGTGGTGTTTTAGTCATCTCAATTGTTTTCGTCATATTTTAGTCGACTAAAATAGTATTCATTTAGTCGACTAAAATGTTTTAGTCGACAAAATTAACACTGCTGCATATAGGTGACTTGGGGTAAACCCGAGTCAACTTGAACTGTGTGTTTCACTCGCAGGAGTGAAAAAAGGAAGAGAATGCAGTCTCCATGCTCTGACATAGAAGATTATCCTAAAGAAAATGATTCAACTACGTATGTAGAGTCACAAGTCAACCGGTTGGGTCTAGGGGTTGCTTGGAGTTGTGCCTTTTTTTTTTTTTTTTATTTGCTTCTCTTCCAGGCTCTAGCTGTTCATAGCTTTTATTTTTAATTTTATTTTTTCCTCATCTATTTTGCTGAAAAATTTCAACTCCATTTGTCAAGCTCAACCATTGATGGTGTGATTTACATTTTATCATTGTCACATTACCTCCTTTTTGGATCAGTTGTTTCATGCATTGTTGTTCTATTTTTGTTAATTTGGGTTAAGGTGTCTGATGAAAGGTGGGGTAATTGTGGGCTTGTTTTAAAAAGAAGGGCAAACTGAGGAGCTGCCCATACCGGTTAAGCCCACATTGCTTAATTTTTGCTGGGAAATCCTCACATTTTAGATTCAAATTATTATAGTGATATTGTGACCTATTCAAGAGTCCTATTTAAAAATGCACACTTTCTAAATGGTATGGGCAACACTTTTTTATTTTTTTTGTTCTTTAAAATTAACCTTTTTTTTTTTTTTTTTTTTTTTTCTTGTGCATACAAACGCAGTTTTCCTTCCTAGTTAACTAACACTTTTGTGTTTTACACCTTTCAGTCCATGCTACATTTAACTGAAGCCTTATCTTTTGGTGTGACTTGATAACTGGACTGGAAATTGTATTCTATCGTCACCATGTTTTGTTTTTGTTTTTTAGCATTGTTTTTTTTAGACCACCTGTTAAATGGGTTCAATTTGGTATTGGGTTCACTGGAGTGCAGAAAAGTTTAGTCTGGCTATGGGTTTTGCACATTTTTTGTTTTTTAGAAGAGACACATTGGACTTCGTGGGTGAGAGAGAGACTGTCGTCCATGGCAACCATGTTTATTTTTTCGAGAAAAAGGGAAAGGTCTGGTGTCCCCAGTGATTTATTGTTTTTAGTGTTTATTTTTTCAGTATAGATTAAAGGGGTTGTAAACCCTTGCTGTTTTTCACCTCCATGCATTATATGCACGGAGGTGAAAAACCTCTTGCAGTGCACCATTCCCCCAGAGCCCACTTTTTACTTACCTGAGTCTGATCGTTCCTGTGCCGGGGACGAGCACACCCGCTCCAGCTGGTGTCTCGGGTCCTGATCGGATAGTTTGATAGCAGCGCAGCCATTGGCTCCAGCTGCTGTCGGTCAAACCCAATGCCGGGGGTGGAGCCGAGTCCTGCTGTCTGTGTGGTGGAACTACACTGCATCTAAGCACCAAAAAACACTATTTAATTCTTAATATTCAAAACAAACTTGTGGGTGTGCTTAGCTGAGAGAACCCGTCCCACCCTCCTGACGACATGACATTTGCCTAGGCATGGAAACCAGGAAGTAATTGAAGAAATATACCAAATAAAGTTTAAAACAAGTAAATACGACATGCTTTCCTATCTATCAACTAATGCTTACAACATGTTGACAGAGTGTGAAGTTCTGCTTTCAAGGAGGAGGGGGAAAAAAAACAATCCATTCTTGTCTTTATGCTGCATCACCTGCATGATGCTGCAGCTGTCCCATGTTGACTCTTAAGGGTCCGTTCAAACCATAAATCGCACGTGAATGTGCTGTACGTTCCTGTGTGATTCAGATGCCATCCCGGTGCAGTGCAATTTCAGCCCATTCATTTGAAAGGGGTAAAATGGCACCGGACCACACAAGTAGTGCATGCACTACTTTATAAAACACACAGCAACTGTCTTGCATGGTACTACTGTACCATGTGATCTGGTGCAGGCAAACGCACTGAGTTTGAGGTGTCGATAAGTTAACTGACAACCACTGCAGATCTCAAGTGCTAAGCATTTTGAACATGGTGCAGGAAATGCACATGGGTCGAAGGTTTTCTGCACCACATTCTGGTGTGAACTGGCCTAAAGATAGGTAGCTGAGTGATCACATGACCATGGATCCCTCAGCGGTCTGCTCCGATCAGAGAGTGGTGACTGTCCGCCACCACTCTCCGCTCTACCCCAATGCTCACTGGAGGGCGGGGCTGGGGCGGAGGTAGGCACGGATGTCTCCAGCTCTGTTGTGCACTGTCAATCATGTAGCTGGGTGGATCTTGACAGTATTGTCGGTATCCTTCCTATACCTGACGCTGCTATTTCACATCAGGCAATAGCGGGCAGTAGGACGACAAAAATAAGTGTACTCCTGTTACCCGTAAGAAAATTGCAGTGAAAATACTTTGACACTACTTATCTTTTCTAAACTTATGCGTGTGACGTCATCGCCGCTCCGGGGCCAATCGCAGCACCGGAGCGGCGATACACGGAAGGGACATCGAGGCAAGATGGCGGCGGAGGTGTCCGAGCACCGCTGCGGGGGCTTCGATCTAAGGTAAGTAATTCATAATGAGCTAGTATGCTAGTCATACTAGCTCATTATGCCTTTTGTCTTGCAGGTATTTTTTTTTTTTTTTTTTTTTTAATATTTTGGGGTTTACAACCACTTTAACTCCCATATATATTACATTTTGGAAGAGTCCAAAAAAAAAGGTGGGCAGGTCCCTGAGCCTGAATTTGGATATCTGTCTACCCATTCCTCTGATGCTGAATTACCAGAGTGTCAAGTGGGAGATTTTAGTTTTAGTGATGTGTGGAACTGAACTCAGTCGGATTTACAGCCTGAGTCTGCCACCAGTACAAGCCTTTTAAAAGGATAGAGGATTGCGGGCACACATGACGAACATATTGCAGAAGACTTGTGCTTCCTTTATGTTCACATAATAAAATGTGTATAGCTGTAATGCCTTTGTGAATTTACTTAAGGCTGCATTCACACCTTAGCGTTTTCAGCTCGTAGAACGCAAAAAAAAAATGCCTGTAAAACGCCCAACAAGCAAACTCCCATTCATTTCAATGGCACCTGTTCACATCTGAGCGTTTTGTCACCTGAAGCAAAACGCCTTAAGTTTATTTTTGGGCAGATTACAGGTGTTTTTCTGCTTTTTACCTGCGTGACCCTTTGACCTGTACAAAATTGCAGCAAAAACGTGCGAATTCATGCCTGAAAACGAAACGCTCAGGTGTGAATGCAGCCTAACAGCTGACCTGGAATTCTTTCAAACGCATAAAAGGAAAAATAGTGATTGGTTGCCATGGGCAGTGGTCAGCACAGGTGTCTTTGGTTTGGCCCCTTCTTCAACTACTATATCATTGGTAATAAGTTGTATTGCTTAGCTGGCTAAACTTTGTTACATACCATTATCTCCATTCATGTTTTAATAAGAATGCATTTTCAGGCTTGTGTGACTTGCATGCACGGGATTTATATGGCACGCTGTTCACTTTCAATGGATTTGTTTGCACGGTTATTCTCTGGGCTCCCATAATTTTGGCAAGCTTGCTTTGTTGTGATTAAACATCGCTTTATTGGCATTACAAGTGTATGATCTTACTTCATTTTGAACTTTACGCTTCTTGATCTGTGATTCTTCTCAGCACCAATACGGCCTTAACTGATCCAGGACGCAAGTTCCTAAATAGCAGCCGCGAGAAGCAGCTAAATCTGAAGCAGGCGGAGGAAAATCGGGCAGGTACAATATACTACTATATACATGCCTTTTTGTTTCACTTGCACATTGGAAGGAAATCTTACATCTGGCTTGTAATGTATGTGCCTCTTATAGCTATGTACTGATGGACATGTTTTATCCTCTGTCGCCACCTCCTGGCCCTTTTTTAAGAGGTTCTAAATGCCAGGAGGTGGGCCTTCTGATCATGTGAATGCTGTGATAAGCAGTCACAACTGGCACATGATCGGAAAGCTCTCTTTCGGAAGTATACATCTGAGATTTCTGCTAGTCGCGGCTCTTCGCACAGGAAAATGTTTACATAGGGACGCATATCTGCGGCCCTTTGGCGTTAAATCCCACCTGCCAAGAGGCTACTTATATGCCTAGCTTCGGTGGGAAGTGGTTAATATTTGCTTATATCACTGGTTCCCTGCTGCGCTTTCCAATTGGCATGGCAAGGAGGGTGGCTGAACTTCCGGGAGACCGGGCTTCGGCCCGTCTCCTGGAAGTGGGGAAGGGGACCTGTCCTAAACAGTAATTTTCTGTAAATGCAATATGGCGACCTGGAGTTGTCCTGTACACAGAATGTGTACTCAACACTCCCCAGAAATATAATTTCCTGCTTGTGTGATTTGGCTCACCAATTTCCCTAGAATTCTGCCTAAGATACAAGTCCGATTTCCAGGTATCCCCTGCAACAAAAAATTTCATTTTTGGTGAGATTTTTCAATAGGAACAGGTCTAAAGGGATGCAGGCCCAGCAGATTTCCTCATTGGTGCCCTGCAGCTACCAGAGCTGACTGATGATTATAAATCCACTCCCATTAGACCCACTCAGTACAGAGGCACAGGCAAACATGCATGGATTTCTTCAGAATAACAAAAGGTTAGGATCTGCAACAAAGGTTGTTATAATCCTTGCAATGTACATAGATCACCCAGGAGGGAATGATTTTTTTTTTTTTTTTTTTTTATCAGCCTCGCTGAGAGGCTGGGCCAGTTCCAGTCCAGGCATGTAGGCAGATCCCGACCATATGGTCGCGACCTTTCCTGACCCTGGACCAGCTCTGTAATGTCAGCCGACAGCAGGCCTTAGCCTAAGGCCCCTTTCACACTGGGGCGAAAGGTGCGTCGGTGGGAAAGCGCCACTATTTTTAGCGACGCTTTACCGTCGGATTTGTGGTGCTATTCGGCCGCTAGCGGGGGGGTTTTACCCCCCCGCTAGCGGCCGAGAAAGGGTTAAAAATCACCGCAAATCGCCTCTACGGAGGCGCTTTGCTGGCGGTATAGCCGCGTTGTCCCATTGATTTCAATGGGCAGGAGCGGTGGAGGAGCGGTATACACACCGCTCCAAAGATGCTGCTAGCAGGATTTTTTTTACTTTCCTGCTAGCGCATCGCTCCAGTCTGAAAGCCCTCGGGCACTCTTTCAGGTCGGTTTGCAGGCGCTATTTTTAGCACAATAGCGCCTGCAAAACGACCCAGTGTGAAAGGGGTCTAAGCTTAAAATGGGTCACAGGACTGCAGAACAAATTGCACTCCTGTGATCCACAGAAGTACAGCCAAATGAGCTTTGGCTGTACTTCTCCTTTAAGCTTATCTTATCAGAAGTTCTTTCTCTAACCATGAAAGGCAATTGGGAAACTTCAGTAAGTATATAATAAGCTCCTGCATACAAATACAGTAGCTGCTGACTTTTAATATACCTGCTCAGGGATCCAGCGCTGTCAGCACCCCGAGTCGATTCTTAAGTCGGCTTTGGGTGCAGGCACTAGCATTGTAAGTAAGGGAAACCGGCTTCACAACTGGTTTCCTGCTGCACTTGGTGAATGGTCCCGCACTCTTCTGGGACCTGTGTGTGTCCCAGAAGGCTGTGGGGGGGTGGGAACATGCTGGTAGATTGCCACGGTGATCTTGGCCAGAAGTGGGAGGGGGGTACCTGTCAAAACCCCAACAAGCGGAGCTTCCACTTTCTTTTTCGTACATCACGGGACACAGAGCGACTTAGTCATTACTAATGGGTTATATAGATTACCTTCAGGTGTTGGCACTGGCCAATTCCAAACCGGAAGTACCCTCCCCTATATAAGCCCCTCCCATCCGGGAGCACCTCAGTTTTTTGCCAGTGTCTAAGGTGTTGGCCAAAGAGTAACATGTGTTTTCACTGGGCTTGCGTACAGGTTCTTTTGGGCCTTAGTAAGCTGTTCCGGATCCCACCAAAAAAGCTTCATAGCTAAACGGTCGGTACCCGGGCCTTGCAGCAGAAGAGCAAGGTTTTGCCTGTAATGCTTCTCTTAGGAGGGCTGGACCCTGGGATCCAGAGCTCTGGTCATACCCACGACCAAGATGTTGTCTGTGCAGGGTGCTATACAGGTCCAGGGGAGTGGAATCCTTGGGAACCCGGTCCCTGAAGGTTTAATTACAATGCCTGCCGTGATAGGTGAAGTTTGAACTTCTGTGGACCAAACAAAGTCCTGCGGCGGGGATCAGGTAAGTGGGGGCCCCCAGGAACTTGGTTCTATTGGGGGACCCCCAAGCCTAATTTGTCTTTCTGTCTGTTACCTAACGGTATTCCCGCTAAATATCTGTGTTTGCCTGTAACTACTGAAAATGTAAAATTTTAATAGTAGTCAAGAAAAAAAAAAGGGGGACCGCGGTACCTGTGTTAAACCACTAGAGGCCGCTGTAGTCCATTTTTCTTGTCATGTGGATCTTTGGTTTTCTCAAGTCAAAAGATCCAGGCAGCTGGTAAGTTTCTCTGTGGGAATCCACTTCCTCTGCCCTGTTGCTGCGCTCATCCACCGCACAGGCCCTCCGGCAAAAAGGGCCCTGGCTCCTAGTCCCCTGTTTGATTTCGAAAAGGGCGCCAATGGCGCGGGCGCGTGCACGCGCCTCCTATGAAAAAAAGGGGCGGGTGGATGACGCTCGATGCGCGCCGCGCGCTTCTGCGCATGTGCGGGCGTCCCAGCATGGTTAAAAGACACAGTACAAGTGTCAGCTGGATGCAAACAGAGCTAGCAACAAACAGTGGCACACAGAGGCGGTTGATGCAGGCATCCCCATAGAAAGGCACTTTAGTGGACACCAGCTGGTATATAGCAGCAACTTTGTTAGACTATTACCAGCAAAAATTGGTGTATGACGACGGGAATACCTCAGCTTTGTGCTTAAAGGATATGTCGTCCAGACGCTCCGGAAATAGGTCTTCCAGGAAGCCAAAGGGGTCTCCATCGGGCTCTGAGGATATTGGGCATGCTTGTACTGCACCAATCTCCCCTGAGAATTCAGAGGTCAGTAGCCGTAGAAACCCCGCAGGAATGCCTGGTGCTGCGGCTGTCCCCAGTCCACCTGCTCCTGTATATATAACAGAGGAGGTTTTATCCTCAACTCTGGGAGGATTGGAAGAGAGATTAACAGCATTGATCGCTGCTTCCCTGTCACAGGAAAAGCGCGTCCGATCTC
Organism: Rana muscosa; assembly: GCA_029206835.1. NCBI lineage: Eukaryota > Metazoa > Chordata > Amphibia > Anura > Ranidae > Rana > Rana muscosa. The sequence goes on from CM055127.1 coordinate 466,325,603, forward strand.
CGTCTCCTCCTTCAGAGTGCCTGTTAGTGGAGGAACAGCCCCACACAGAGATCGACCTACCTGAAGGGGATCAGGATGAGGTTGATTCAGTTATGGAGGAATCAACAGTGGAAGAACCTTTCTCAGCATCTCAGGCTGAAAGATTATGGGTTCAGTCTCTGACTAATATGGTCCGATCAGCATTTAAAATGCCTCTGGCGGAACCACCATCCACTACGGTTTCCTCGCTGGGGTCGCTAAAAGCTCCCCAGGCTGTCTGTTCCTTCCCAATCCACCCTTTATTAGAAGGGCTGATAAAATATTTGCTCCCCCCAAGAGATTTCCGGTGATCTATCCCATGGAGGATAAGTTCATTAAAAAATGGAGGGTCCCTACAGTGGACGCAGCCATCTCTTCTGTTAACAAATCACTGACATGTCCAGTAGATAATGTTCCAATGTTCAAAGACCCAATAGATAAAAAATTGGAGTCTTTACTAAAATCTGCTTTCTCTACAGCAAGCATGGTGACACAACCTGCGGTAGCAGCGATTGGAGTCTGCCAAGCAGTGAAAGATCAGTTGAAACAGGTCTTAAGGGACTTACCAGATCAGCAGGCTCTTGCCCTAGCTGACCTGCCTAGAGCCTTGTGTTTTGCGGTGGACGCCATAAAGGATACAATCCAACAGGCCTCCCGCTTTACGCTGTCTATAGTACATATGCGTAGGCTTCTGTGGCTCAAAAACTGGTCTGCTGAAGCTCCCTGTAAAAAACTGCTGGTTAGCTTCCCATTTCATGGAGAACGCTTATTTGGAGAAGATCTGGACAAATATATCCAGAAAATTTCTGCCGGTAAAAATTCACTCTTACCGGTTAAGAACAAGGGTAGAAGTCCTTCTTTTAAGAGGCCTACTTCTCCAGTCCCGGGCACATCGGCTGTGAAGTAGTTCCGACGGCCTCCGCGGTCAAATTCAGGGGGCAGAAATCAGGGACAATCACAGGGTAACAAGAAGCCCTGGATCAAGAGAGGTACAAAACCTCCCCCCAAGGCATGAAGCGTTGCCCCCACTCAATCAGGTGGGGGGAAGACTTCAGTTGTTCACAGAGACCTGGCGGGACACCATCAGAGACAGATGGGTGCTCTCCGCAGTAAGTCTGGGATACAAGCTGGAGTTAAAAGGCACTCCTCCTGCCCAATTTATGAGGTCAAACGTGCCAAGAGATCCCCAAAAGAGAGGATCCCTCCTTCTGGCACTAGAACAACTATTGCTCCAAGGTGTAATCATGAAGGTTCCCCTGGAAGAAAGCGGATTCGGGTCTTACTCGAACCTTTTCACAGTCCCCAAACCAAATGAGGACGTGAGGCCCATATTAAATCTAAAAGGGCTAAACAAGTTCCTAAATATCAGGACTTTTCGGATGGAGTCGATCCGATCGGTGGCCACCGCCCTACAAGGGCAGGAATGGTTAGCCTCGATCGACATAAAGGATGCTTATCTGCATATTCCCATCTTTCCGGCCCACCAGAAATTTCTACGCTTTGCAGTAGAAGGGCGCCATTTTCAGTTCAGAGCCTTACCTTTCGGTCTGGCCACAGCACCACGAGTGTTCACAAAAATTCTGGCCCCATTATTGGCCAATCTAAGAACACAGGGTGTAACGATAATGGCATATCTAGACGACCTGCTACTAATAGACCACTCAGTGGAAAAGCTGGAAGTAGCTATTCACAAGACAATCAAGTATCTGGAATATCACGGTTGGATTATCAACCGAGACAAGTCAGCTCTAAGACCAGTCAAAAGTCTGGAATACTTAGGGCTAAGGCTGGATTCAAATCAGAGAAAGATTTTCTTACCTCCAGAGAAGGTGTCGTCTTTAAAAGATTTGACCCACTTAGTGGGTACAAAAAGAAAACCATCCATACGCCTCTGCATGAGGCTGCTGGGAAAAATGGTGGCTTCATTCGAAGCGGTACCCTACGGTCAATTCCATTCAAGGAATTTGCAAAGGGCCATACTGTCAGCCTGGAACAAAAAAGTTCAGGCTTTAGACTTACCAATGTCCCTGTCCCCTTCCGTTCGCAAGAGCCTCCATTGGTGGTTGGTGCCCCAGAATCTGGAAAAAGGAAAACCCTTCAGTCCGGTTTCTTGGAAGGTAGTCACTACAGATGCCAGCCTCATAGGCTGGGGGGCAGTACTGGAGCAATGGTCTCTCCAGGGCAAGTGGTCAGAAGCAGAAAAGGCCCTGCCCATCAATCTCTTAGAGATACGAGCAGCCCGGTATGCCCTAGTAGCATGGACATCCAAACTCCAAGGGTCCCCTGTCAGAATTCAATCAGACAATGCCACAGCAGTGGCATATATCAATCACCAGGGTGGCACCAGGAGTCGTGCAGCCCAGAGGGAAGCAAATTGCATCCTGGAGTGGGCAGAAAAATATGTCCCAGCCATATCCGCGGTTTTCATCCCAGGAGTGGAAAATTGGAGAGCGGACTTAAGTCGCCAACAATTATGCCCGGGGGAATGGTCTCTTCACCCCGAGGTTTTCCAGGCAATATGCCAGCGGTGGGGAACAACGGATGTAGATCTGCTAGCATCCAGATTCAACGCAAAGGTGGACAGGTTTGTGTCTCGCACAAGGGATCCTCTAGCTTGCGGCTCGGATGCCCTAGTGTTCCCTTGGGATCAGTTCAAGCTGATATATGCATTCCCACCGCCACAATTGTTACCGCGATTACTCCGCAGAATCAGGGTAGAAAAGAAACCAGTGATTCTGGTGGCCCCGAAGGGCATGGTACGCGGAGATTGTAAAAATGTCAGTGAGGAGTCCTTGGACCCTCCCACATCGTCCGGACCTGCTGTCGCAGGGACCGATATACCACCCTTCCTTACCAGCCCTAGGTTTGACGGCCTGGCTATTGAAGCCCACATTCTGAAAAAGAGAGGGCTCTCTAATTCTGTGGTATCTACCATGATCAATGCCAGGAAGCCGGTATCCAGGCAGATCTATTATAGGATCTGGAAAGCGTACATTACGTGGTGTGAGGCCCAAGAAATGGCATCCACGTAAGTACGTGATAGGGAGGATTTTGGACTTCCTACAGTGGGCTGTAGATAGGAAGCTGGCCTTGAGTACTATCAAGGGTCAGATTTCGGCCTTGTCAATATTTTTTCAAAGGCCCTTGGCTTCGCATTCACTAGTCAAAGCTTTCATACAAGGAGTGATGCGTATTAGCCCTCCGGTTAGTATTCCCATATGTCCTTGGGACTTAAACCTGGTTCTGTCAGTTCTACAGAAACAACCGTTTGAACCATTGCAACACATTTCCTTGGTTCTTCTCACCAGGAAATTGATTTTCTTAGTAGCCGTTTGTTCGGCTAAAAGAGTATCGGAATTAGCCGCCTTGTCCTGTAAGGAGCCATATCTGGTTGTCCATAAGGACAGAGTAGTATTACGTCCTCATCCAGCCTTTCTTCCCAAGGTGGTATCGAGGTTTCATTTGAACCAAGATGTGGTTCTTCCTTCTTTTTTCCCCAAACCTAGCTCGGTAGAGGAAAAGTTATTACATTCTTTGGATGTAGTAAGAGCAGTTAAAGCTTATCTAAAAGCCACTGCTCAGATTCGCAGAACGGATACTTTGTTTATTCTGCCGGAAGGCCCTAAAAAGGGTCAGGCAGCATCAAAATCCACTTTAGCCAAGTGGATTCGACAGGTCATAATACAAGCCTATGGCTTGAGAAAGAGACCGCCTCCGTTCAAAGTTAGGGCGCACTCCACAAGAGCAGTTGGAACTTCATGGGCAGTGCATCACCAGGCCTCCCTGGCTCAAGTATGTAAGGCCGCAACATGGTCTTCGGTACACACGTTTACTAGATTCTACCAGGTAGACGTTAGAAGTCAGGAGGATGTCGCCTTTGGGCGCAGTGTGTTGCAGGCCGCAAAAGATCCTCATGCCTGATGGCGCCCAGCTTATGTATCCCTCCCCTCATTTGGCATTGCTTTGGGACGTCCCATTAGTAATGACTAAGTCGCTCTGTGTCCCGTGATGTAAGAAAAAGGGATTTTTATAACAGCTTACCTGTAAAATCCTTTTCTTGGAGTACATCACGGGACACAGAGCTCCCACCCCTCTTTTTGGGACACTTATTGCTTGGCTACAAAACTGATGTGCTCCCGGATGGGAGGGGCTTATATAGGGGAGGGTACTTCCGGTTTGGAATTGGCCAGTGCCAACACCTGAAGGTAATCTATATAACCCATTAGTAATGACTAAGTCGCTCTGTGTCCCGTGATGTACTCCAAGAAAAGGATTTTACAGGTAAGCTGTTATAAAAATCCCTTTTTTGTGTGAAACTCCACTTTAAGCATTAACCAGTTTTGTTGCCCGTGAAGGTAACAGAAATTTGTTACAATTTTTCTTAGAACTGGGGCTCAAAATGTCAGACGGATGTCTTGAATGGAGAGTTTATATGGTAGAACTGCCTTTCATAAACAGTTGTGTTTGATGGTTGTCCTCTTAGTACTTGGGTGTATGTCAAATTAAGAAGTAGAATTCTAATGTATTCTATATTGCCTCTTTCAGGATTAATGCCACTGCAGTCTTCATCATTTTACAGCAGGTCGATTTCAAAGGATTATTCCCCAGTAAACACCTATTCAGACAGGTATGATCTTTCTCGATCACTTTAAAAAAATTGAACATTTTTACATCCCCCTCACCACCCCTCCTCTCAAGCCCCCCACCACCACCACCACCACCACCCCTCCCGCTCCTTTAGGCTAACAGTCGAGTGGCTTTTGGCCGCATCGCCTGTTATCACTAAAGAGCCAACCGCCCACTCCATAAAAAAAAAATGGAACCGGGGTGATGCTTATAAACCCCTTCAAGCCATGAATGCAAATTTTCTGTACGGTCGGCGTGAAGGCGTTAATGATTGGTTTGGAGAATGCTGGTTTAGGAGAGGGGAACATTCCTAGATTGTAAGCTCTAACGAGCAGGGCCCTCTGATTCCTCCTGTATTGAGTTGTATTGTAGCTGTACTGTCTGCCCTCATGTTGTAAAGCACTGCACAAACTGGCGCTATATAAATGCTGTATAATAATTACATTCATACAGCCTCATTCAGGAGCATTTAAAAAAAAAAAAAAAATTTGTATTGCTATTTACAAGCAACAGCTGTTTTTGTGCCTAAATTGAAACAAAGCGGATAGTGAGAAGATTTGGGCAACAAATACAGTTCTTTGTTTTAGAGACTGGATATTAAAGCGGAGTTCCACCCAAAAATGGAACTTGTGGTTTAAGAGAAGGTGACCCCCTGACATGCCACATTTGGCATATCATTTTTTTGGGGGGGGAGGGAGTGGAAACGCTCTTTTTAGAGGGTTTCAGCTCCCACTTTCTCCTGGGGCAGCACTGGAAGGAAGTTCACCGCCTCCCACACGCCAATCATCTGGGACACATCACAGGTCCAAGATGATTGCCTGGCCAGTCACTGTGCACGGCTCGCGCAAGCCACAGCCGGGCGCCCGCAGTAGTGGTGCCGGGGGAGAGGAGTGGGGCTTCATACGCCGGCATCGCTGGGACAGGTAAGTGTCCGATTATTAAGTCAGCAGCTGCAGTATTTGTAGCTGCTGACTTTTTTATTTATTTTTTTAAGTAGGAACTCTGCTTTTAAGGATGTCTTCCAGGGGTTTTCTTCTGTTATAAGAAGGATTTAGCAGCAGTGTCTCCTTCCCTCTCTTACAGGTCATCTGGATCTACCCAGCCTTCTGCTAAGAGAAGCTTGGTCCTCCCTTCTCAGCCCAGCCCCCTGTCTGTGAAGAAACTGCGACCCAATCAGGACTACACAGGATGGAACAAATCACGGGTTCTCTCCAATCACCCCCAACCTCAACAGCTACAAGGGTATGTACAGTTCTCCCTGCCATCAATGTACTGGCTTGCAGCAGACATCTGCGGATCTGTTGATAGGAACACTTGGAAGTGGACCCGACACGGATGTTGCAGGTTTATACAGACACTGTCACTTTACCCACTGAGAGGAAACTGCAAATTGCTCCCGATGGCTTTGTCCTCCCCAAGAAAGGTTGAATACTCACTGATCCATGCTCCCTTGCCACCTCCCCACTGCAAGTCCACCCTGTGTAAGATCCAATGTTGGAATTTGTTCCTGGAGGTTCCCAACCCTGAAATATCTGTTGTGAAATTGTCAGGGCAAATAACATTGACTTAATGCTAAGTTTCTCAAACAATAGCAGCCAATCAGATTGCGGTTTAGTGAAGTGAAAACAGTGTATCATGGATTAGTTGCTATGGGATAATGAACTTTTCAGTATAACAATTTATTTTGTGCTATTGAAGTGTTACTAAACCCACAGTGGTAAAACCAGTCTCTATATGCAGTAAAGCATGCTTGTTGTACTAGCTATGGGACCTAAGGGGTTAAACCTGCGCATTGTGTAACATGGCTGTTTGATCCTGTCTTCGCTGATCCTCCTTTTCTTCCACAGTCCCCAATCCATTTGCTGATAGTACAGAGCCCTGGAGGCACTCTGCACTGTCCAGACAGAGGGTCTGGGGTCATGCAGTCAGAGGAGACTGAAAACTCCTACAAACTTTAACCAGAAACTGTTAGAAGTCACAAGACTTTTATATACGGCTAATAAGAAAAGGTATTTAGCAGTTTATATTTACTAAAATTTCCATGTTCTGTGGGAGACGAGATATAATGAATGCAGGCTCCTGGGTTTAGTAACACTTTAAGTCTTCTTAGGTTTATGCTGCGATTAGTCTGTTTATAACTGGCACTAAATGGGGTAGTTACGCCCTAGCCGTCAGCACAGTCTGCAGAAATAACCAGTTATAATATTTTTGTTATTTCTCCACAGTTTTTCCAACCTGGGGAACACTTGCTACATGAATGCAATCCTGCAGTCCCTTTTTTCTCTGCAGCCATTTGCTACTGATCTGCTCAAACAAGGTATTCCATACAAAAGGATCCCGATGAATGCTTTACTCAGGTATGACTCTGCTTTCCAGAAGTGCGTTTTTGAAGAATTATACTTGCTAAAAGCCCCACATGTAATTTACACTATAGCACTCTTAACCAGCTTACATATGGCCAGTTACCATAAAGTTTGCGAATTGTGTTGCAGACGCTTTGCCTTTCTGCTGGCCAAAAAGGACGTCTGCAGTGCTGAAATGAAGAAAGATTTATTGAAAAAAGTTAAGAGCGCCATCTCTGCCACAGCCGAGCGATTTTCGGGCTACATGCAGAATGTAAGTAACCCGGGTTTATACAGTATATGTGATTTGGAATATGGAGTTATTTGACAATAAAGCAAACCTTTCCTATCGAGGACCTCTGCTCATTAGCTGATAAATTTAACCATTTGCTGACCAGGCCTTTTCTGGAACCTTTTTGTTTAAAAGTTTAAATTAGTATTTTTTGCAAGGAAATTACTTAGAACCCACAAACATAAATAAATTAATTTAAATATATATATATATATATATATATATATATATATTTAGCAGAGACCATAGAGATCGTTGCAATATTTTAAGTCACACAGTATTTGTGCAGCAGTCTTCAAACGCAATTTTTATTTTTTGTAAAGAATGCACTTTAATTAATTTTAATGCGAAAAAACGCCATAGATAACCAATTTTTTTTTTTTTTTTTTTTTTTTTTATATATATCACTTTTAGAAATAAGGATGACGGGTCTGCTTTACATTTAAAAGCAAAAAAAAAGGTAAATTGGATATTTAGTCTTTTTGATCTCTGGGTCAAGAGGACCTGTCATCCTTATTTCTATTACAAGGGATGTTTGCATTCCTTGTAATAGGAATAAAAGTGAGCAAACAAAATTTACTATGGCTCAGGAACCAGAAGTTACGTCATGATGTTGCTTTGGTCCTCCAAGGGCATAGAGGCGAGTGGTGGCCTTCTTGGCCTCACTCTTCACCATACCCAACTACCGCCAGACTCTGATTGCTCCTGGGCTTAACCAATCGGTCAGGTAAACCTGGGGGGGGGTGCCACCGCTTTTAGAAGTGATCCCCACTTTTACCCGAAAGACAATTGTCTATAGCAGGGGTCTCAAACTGGTGGCCCTCCAGCTGTTGGGAAACTACAAGTCCCATGAGGCATTGCAAGGCTGACAGTTACAAGCATGACTCCCACAGGCAGAGGAATGATGGGACTTGTAGTTTTGCAACAGCTGGAGGGCCGCCAGTTTGAGACCCCTGGTCTATAGTAACAAGGAAATACTGGGGTTATGGCAATAACAATGAGGAAGAACCCCTGATGGGTCACTATTGCTTAGTTTACCCAATAGAGATATTTCCCTTAATTTCCTGTCAAGAGAATGAAGAAGTTTGTAGCGTAAATTGCAGTAAAGAGACAGTTGCTGTGGTCAAGTGACCCTACTTGGCACACTGGCATTCGTCCCTTTTTTTTGTTTTGCCATGCCAGTGCTCATTGTATCTGTTATCATTTATTTGTGATTTATAGGCACTGCCTATAGTAGGTAAGGATGTTAAAGTGTAACTTTACCCTAAACAACTTGATAAAAACATCTTAAGCAAGAAACCATACATTCCACAATAATTATGCTACCAAAATTTGCATGTGCTGTAGCTTGCCTCCAGCATTGCTTCTTCTTGCTGGAGGCTACCATTTTGCTGAAGCCCGGAGTCCTGAGCAGCATTAAATCTGTAGGCTGCCAGCAGATCAGCCTCTACAAATTGGGCACAGTGCCTAAAAAGGAAAAGCAACTGAGCATGTGCAGAGCAGAGTGAGACAGCGTATTACTGGATTCTAAACAGTATAGGCAATTATAATGCTTTACATAGCTATACCTGCAAAAGGGCCCAGCTTGAAGTGATCTAGCAGGGTTTATTTTCTGACTGAAGTTTCACTTTAAGAAATTTGACTCCTGCCACATAGGCTATTCTCTCCTGCAGCCACTGGGGATGCCTTTTATCACATATACCAAGAGGCAGCAGTTTTATTCAGCAGGGGAAACTGCAAGAACTCATTCTAGCAATATGGCAACATATAAACTACATGCCCCAGTGATAGATCTCATGCTGCATCATCAGGATGCTTGTTACGGCTCCCAATGACATGCAGGAAATGGCAGCACAGGATTAGTTGGGCTTGCAAGTATGTTTATTCAGCATAAAACAGCAATAATGGTATAAGGGGAATTGAAAACCATTTTAGCTAAGGAGTGAATTCTTTAATGCACGTGATTTTTTAATGCAAATAATTTAAGTACCTGAATTTGAATATCGGCCTCTTGCAGTCCCTGTACAGCAGGGCTCAGAGAGGAATGAATAAGCAGCACAAGGACCAGTCAGTTGTGCTGCAAATCTAATGTTGGAACAAGGAAAATGCTGATATGAGAGAGCAGATTAACAAATGAGCTCATCTGTCTGCTGCTCCTCCCTTTATTGTACCTGCCAGATCCGTTTGGCAAGTAAAGCAGCTCCCATATATGTATTGCATCTGCATATTTTGGTGTTTGATCAGAGTTGCGCTTTAACACTGAGTTGCATTGTTCTAGGATGCCCATGAATTTTTGGGCCAGTGCCTTGATCAGCTGAAGGAAGACATGGGAAAGCTGAACAAAACCTGGAAGTCAGAATTGTCCTCCGATGATGCTTCTGGAGTCAAAGCCATAGATGACATCACTGCAACCCGTGTCTACACCTGTCCGGTCATTAACAATTTTGAATTTGAGGCTCAGCATTCCATCATCTGTAAAATGTATGCACATATATTCGCATGCTTATTGCTTTTTTTTATTTCAAACCTTTAAACTATATATTTTTTTTTATATTTAACCAACGTACATTATAATATTGTGGTTTCTAACCTTTTAATCAATTTGTACTCTGCCTTATTATCTGGGACGCAAGATCTCAGGAGCCATACAGACTGTGCAATTACAAGCAGTGGTTTCTGTTGGCGGTTGAAGTTCTGCTTCAATTGTCCATTAACTTTTATTCCCTAGTTCATTGTTTGTTTTTTGTAATATCACTTTCAGTAATTCCTGATTTTGAGGAAGCCCTTGCAAATTTACTTTGTTTTTTGAATTTATACTGGTTGGTGGATTCTTACAGCCAGACGTTGGTGAATCTCAAACATCTTAGTCTGAAGCTCTGCTGAGTAGGAAAAACTTTCTCCAATAGGCATACACTAGTTTCCTCATGTACTTATAATTAAATAGTATTAACTGAAACATGGCTTTTATAACTGAACATTGATAAATATTTGGTATAAGCTGATTGAATTTAGTCCCCGTTCACACCGGTGCGGCTTTGAAATCGCCATACAGTAAAACGATTTCAAAGCTGCACATCAGTGCGATTTGCACTGCCGATTTCATTGTGGCTTGCCACTTTTAAAAGAAGTATATGCAAGTCACAATGAAATCGATAAAAAGTAGTGCAGGAACCTTTTTCATAATCGCTGCGACATGAACTGTTCCATTGTGTGCGACTTGTCTTGCAATTTGGTGCTGTCAAATCGCATGATAAGTCGCACACGGTGTGAACGAAGGCTTCTACTACTTTGTTACCTGTATGCTTTATTGCAGTTTTTCTAAATCGGGGTTCTTTCAGAGGTTGTTAGGGTTCCTTGAGCAGTGAGCAATGGTGGACTGATCTACCTACGCTGATCACCAACACAAGGGGTGCAATTTCCCACTAACCACCAATGTAATGTTTGTTCTGCACGCCTGTGACCCGTTTTCAGCTGACAGCAGGCTGAAGTCTCAGAGCCAGTTGATGCTCTGGAAAGATTGCGACCATCTGGTCCAGATCCACCCAGAAGCCTGGAGCGGCACCCGGCTCAGCCTCTCGGCGAGCCGCTGAGAGCTTGAGTCAGCCGCCTGCTACAGCCCAGTGCTCCAGTGAGCACGGGGGAGCAGAGTAGATAGCGGTGACTGACAGTCACCAGCTCTCTGCTAACGAAGCTCTGAGAACCGAACAATCCGCGATCTTTGATCACTCAGTTCTCAGTCTTATAGCCGGCAGGGGACAGATGCAGCATCCACCTAGGTGAGTATGATTTAAAAAAAAAAAAATCTTGTTTAGGGTCTCATACTCTAGTTATGCCATATTACTTATTAATTTATTTAAAGCTTTCTTCAACTTGGTTCCCCAAGACCTTGTAATTTATTTCAAGGGTTCCTCAGACAAGTCATGCTCAACCAGCGTTTCTCTAGAGTTTGCATAGGGGGTTCCTTGAACAGTTGCTTATTGAGCTCCCATTTGAGGGTGTCTGCATAGTTCCTGGGCCAACGCAACTTGGCAACATTGATCTTTAATGGTCTCTAAGGGTGTTTTTTTGCACTGGTTACCAATGTAAGGGGCATTTTTACCACTGACCCTCAAAGACTTGATTTTTTTTTTAAAGAGTCTTAATCGGTCTGAATTTTTTTTTTTTTTCCAATGGTTCTCAGAAGTTAAAGGTTGAGAGGCTATTCTAGAGAATGATTTTTCTGACTTGGATCTTTGCTCCATCCTTTTCCACTGATAAAAAGAAGCTATATTATTGCCTCTATTCGCTGCTAATGGTCTGATATTTAAGTGATGGGTCTTGGCCTACAGCGTTTGGACTTTACATCTTGGATGGGAGGCCCCACAACAATTATTTTAAAGGTTTTAGAAAGTACTTTGAAGAGCCTTCTGGTGTCTGCTCTCCAGCCATATTCATTTGTACATTAATAGACAATGTGGCCGGTCTGCTTTAAACTGTATAGTGCTTTCCACTGTCTTAAAGTGGAAGTAAACCCCCCTATCCTTTTCAGCCAAGGAAGCTGCCATCTTGGCCTCTGTTTAAAGGGGTTGTGAAAAACATCTGAGGATTAGCGCCGACCCCCCCCCCCCCCCCCCCCCCCCGTTTACTTAACCTGACCCCTCAAGTCCCGCGCCGTGAACGCGCAGGCTTCTGGCCAGCTTCTTGGCTCACTTATTGGTTGATTGAAAGCAGCGCAACCATTGGCTCGCGCTGCTGTCAATCACATCCAATGACGCTGCGCGCCAGGCCGAGTGATACAGTGAGCGGCTACAGCCGCCGACAGTATCACGGGAGCGCGCCCGCAAGAACCCACCACCATGCGAGCTCGCATGAAATTGGTGAATGCGGGGAGGAGCCGAGACAGCCGCCGAGGGACCCCAGAAGACCATGTTCGGGGCCACTTTGTGCAAAACGAGCTGCACAGTGGAGGTAAGTATAACATATTTGTTATTTAAAAAAAATATTTTTTTTAGTGTTCCTTTTAATCTACAACTGCCATGATGCTGCACATGTGATCAGTTATGACACCAGCCATTGGATGGTTTGACAGTCTGGTTGAGAGCATAACCAATGGGAGGGTTACATTCCCGGCAACTGTTATTTGAAACGGATGATGGATGGGTTTACTTCTGCTTTAAGAGTTTTTCTCAGGAGTCACTACTGGCTATTGCCTAATCTAAATGGTAATTAAAGTGGTTGTAAACCTTCCTGTTTTTCACCTTTTTAAAGCGGAAGTAAACCCATCGATTTAAGTTTCAAAAAGCATGCATGCAGGGAATGCCAACTGTCACATTGGTTGTGCTCTCAACCAAACTGTCAAACCATCCAATGGCTGGTGTCATATCTGATCACATGTGCAGCATCATGGCAGTTGAAGATTAAACAAAGGCCAAGGTGGCAGCTTCCTTGTCTGAAAATGATAGGAGGGTTTACTTCCACTTTAATGCATCCTATGCATTAAGGTGAAAAAACATCAGATAATTACTTACCTGAGCCCTCAAAAGTCCTGCATCATTTATTGATAGCAGCGCAGCCATTGGCTCCCGCTGCTGTCAATCAAATCCAATGACCGGGGGGGGGTGCCGAGTCCGGCATTCGTGTCTATGGATGCAAATGCTGGACTCAGGAGCATGCCCGCAAGGTAACCCCTTTGAGAAAGCGCTTCCCAGAGGGGGTTATCTGATACGGGGAGGAGCCGAGACAGCCGCAGAGGGACCCCAGAAGACCAGGTTCAGGGCCACTGTGCAAAACGAGCTGCACAGCGGAGACAAGTATGACATGTTTGTTATTTAAAAATAACGTTTGTTTTTTTTGTTTGTTTTTTTTTACTTTTACAATCACTTTAATTCTCAATATTTAGTGCAGTAACTCGTAGCAACCAAGCAGAATCCATCTTCTGCTGGTTTTAACGGAGCGATTTGTTTGTTTCACTACAAAAAAAACTAAAATAAAAATACGTTTGGATTAATGTGTTTTGAATTGATTGCTTTTAATGCAGGTGTGGTGAAACGGTGATAAAACGGGAGCAGTTCAATGATCTCTCCATTGATCTACCACGTCGAAAAAAGCTATTACCTTCAAGGTCCATACAGGATTCCCTAGATCTCTTTTTTAGGGTATGTTTACAGAAATCTATTTACATTCATCCAATTGAATTTTTGGGTTTATATCTGCTAAATAAATCCAGTGGTATCAAATCTAAAGCACCCCCTGCTGCTTCAGAGTTTGAACTCTCTAATCAGCAGGTAAGCTTAGCTGCTTGAAGAGCTCTAACTCTTACTCGGCAGTGGGCGTGTCTGACCTCTGCAGAAAGACCACTGCTTCCACAAAGGGCAAATGTCCTTTTCTGCAGCATGCTGACCTAGCATACCTTTTGTTTATATCTCCTTAAATAGTATTTCGTTTTTGAATTGAAATTTGGCTTTAATGTGATCCTGATTTCCAATCGGTTGTGAGATGTGAAGGCTTGCCTGAATTATGCTCGCCTAGATTGTCTTTTCCCAGTAGTTAAAGTGATCAAACATTTTGACTGTATATCACAGAAGCAGCTCTAGAATCGCCACTATTCTGCCTGCATTTCCAAATCGCGGTAAAACACGTGACGTGCGTTGGGTGCCATAATTCTTAATAGTACCACAAACACCGTGCAGTTTTTGCCACTTGACGGAATCGCACCTTTAGAAATCCTGCGAAGCTCATCCGCCAAAAAGGAGCAGGAACACATAGGACAGCGCATTGAAGTGAATAGGCTGCCCTATTCCCAACACGTGGAAGCGCGTGTAAATCGTTTTTAAAAGTTGCAAGCGGGAACTCTCATTCCTGCTGTGCAACATGTTGCACATGTTTGCTCTCTTGTATGATTTTTGTGAAAATGAAAATCTTTTGATATTTTACAGATGGAAGATCTTGAATATTCTTGTGAAAAGTGCAATGGAAAGTCTGCAACTGTAATACACAAATTCAGCAGGTTGCCCAGGTAAGTGTATTGTCACTTTTATATATTTTTTTACAGGTTGGTGAGGAAAAAGTCTAATTTAACAGATTTGCAAATCTCTTCAGTCCTTCTTTTTATGATTTGTGCACTTGTAGAGAACACTGAGAGGTTCTGCTTTCTTGAGACCTTTCTCTACAAAGCAATATTGTATTTGAGCTATACAGCTTGGTCTAGGACCCATCCCAGCTTGTGATTGGACAGTGAAGGAGCAGAAGCGGCAATCGTTGAGATTGCCAGTTTGCGGTCTTCTCCAGCCAGGAATCTTCCAGTAGTCAGAATAATGTTTTTGCAGTGGTGAAGGAGAAAACAATACAGCCTTGCCTCCTTTTTTAGAGATTTCCCAAGCCTGAGTATCTTGTGTTGTGGCATCCCACTTTTTGCTGACTGGCTGTGAACTGGAACCAGGCTGCACAGCGAGAGGCACATGGGAACAAAGGGCTGCCAAGAGCGCTTTACCATCCATTCCTGGCTGTAGTAGGGGCAGTGTAGTGTGCGATTCAGTCCATCACACGGCTTTTTTTTTCTTTCTCCTTTTTTTTTTTTTTTTCCTTTTTAGCCAACTATATTTGAAATGTACAAAACGTACACTTCATTCATGCCAATGTACATGACTTATATTTTGTTTGTGTGACTACTGTGTTGTTGAATCACTATCAGCCTTTTGTACTCATTAAGGATGCTAGAAATTAGATGTCCACATCACATTTTTTTGCTTCCTTTCAACTGTTTCAATTTGACAAATGTAGCATATGAAGTTTTATTAAGCAGACCAGTTATTTAAGTCACTGGTGCCCACATAAACCATCAGATGTAAGTGGGTCTTACTTTTAATAGTATTGAATTCTGCCTTGATGCTATGCTTATTTCTGCAGGGTTCTCATTCTTCATCTGAAGCGTTACAGTTTCAATGTGACCCTCGCACTAAATAATAAAGTTGGCCAGCAAGTAATCATACCTCGATATCTCACCCTGTCATCACATTGTACAGACTGCACGCGGCCGCCACTGTCTCTGATCTGCAATGCACAGCCTGTAATGTAAGGATTCTCCTGTGTAATATATGCATTCACAATACTGCCTTTTTCTTATGAATTTAAAACGCAATTGAATTTTCTCAAAGAATGCTATAAAAACATTGTGCTGCAAAAGGGTATGTGTAAAAAGTCACTAGATCTTCTGTAACCCAGATCGTATAATCCTTTTCAAGTTTCTCTGCAACTCAATGGGCAATGTGTTGGCAGAGCTCATCCTCTGATTGTGATGTGTCCTGCACACTTCACTGAATAACCCTGTCCTTTGCCCGGATTGTTAAATAATTTGATCTAAATAGTAATAACCCCTTCTTAAAAAAAAAAAAAAGATTTACACAAAAAAAATCGTTCTGAGTTTCCCCACACTTCTGTAGTCTTGCCAGTAGTGTAATTCAATCAATCACCGTTCTGGAGCAGTCCCACAAGACTGCAGGAGTGTCACGTGGGCCAGTTGAGAAGATGGCAAAGAATAATTTAAGTTGGCTACAAATCAATGGTTATTTAACTAAGCAAACATTACTTTATAAAGGTTTTTTTTAAAGACTTATTGATATTTAGATTTGTTTCCAACAACAAGTCATGACACTTTTTAAGAACAAACAGTAAAAGCACTTCTGCAACTGATTAACCCCTACACCCCGGCCGTACGCAAATGTGTCCCCACTGGACTGGGCTTTTTTCCGTGGGGCCGCATATTTGCGTATCACTTTGTGATGGGAGTGCGCTGCTCGGCACGCTCCCAGCACAGAGACCGGCATCTCACCAAGAGCCCGGGCCCTGTTCTAATGATCGGGACCAAGAACGACTGATTCTGGGTCACCTGATCGCTGTGATGGCCTCTGATTGGCTATCACAGTGATCAGTCCCTGTAAAGCCCGTCCCCATTATGAATGGACGAGAGAGATACAGTCACTCATTTTCTGTCCTTGCAGAGACGGGGGAAAAAAAATGTGTAAAGAAAAAAAATAATACCTAGACCAAGGCTTGAGCTAGGTCAGTGCCAGAGTTGGTGTTTGGGTCAGTATTTGGACAGCATTTTTTTTTTAATTAGTGTTGGTGTGTTTTAGGCAGGGTTAAAAAAAAAAAAAAAAAAAGCAAAATGCACACTATCGTTTCTGGGCTGTACTACGGGTACAAACAGCTAACATATATATATATATATATATATATATATATATATATATATATATATATATGGCATTGCGGCAGTCGTCGGGAGCAGGAGAATTTATTTTGGGTTGTTGTTTGGTATGTTATTTTATTATGGTAGTAGAAATATAGTTACCTTATACACTCGAGTATAAGCCAAGTTTTTCAGCACATATATTCTGCTGAAAATGCCCCCCTCAGCTTATACTAGAGTCTGTGTCCATCTTCAACTTTGTGCGCCTGATCCCGGCCAGTCGTACTTGGCACGCATGTAGCCCCACTCTTCCTCTACAAGTGTGCAAAGTTTTTTTGTCTGGGGGACCTACGGCCGGGGAGCACAGATTTTTCAAAGCCGGACACCCCTTCCATAGACTCCCATGTTAAACGTCAGTCTAGTCACACAGCGCCGGAGATTGGGTAGGGAGATTGGGCACAGTGAGGCATGCAGATGGACACCCTAGGCTTATACTCGAGTCAATATGTTTTCCCAGTTTTTTGTGGTAAAATTAGGTGCGTCGGCTTATACTTTTTTTTTTTTTTTTTTTACTATTTTGGGACAGTTTTCCTTTTGAGAATACCAAAGAATCCAGAGAATATTTATTACCATTTACCACCAAATGAAAGCCCAATTTGTCCTAAAAAAAAAAGTGGTATAATCCACCTGGATGCACAAAGGTTGTGATATGTACGGTTTTACTAACACGTCAAAATTGGGCTTAGGCAAGTAGATTTGTTTTACCCTTAGGGGTTAATGGCGTTAAACATGTTTACAACAACCTCATTTTGGGCTTTTGCAGTCATTGTGATGATTACAATAATCTGTTTAAATAAATCTTTATATTGTAATTTTGATTTTAAGGTGTTATGCTGACTGTCGTGTAACTTTTAACCTATTCAGGAGTTTCCGTCCATTAAAAGCCTCACAGATGGTAAATTCCTGCACTGCTAATAATTCACGGTATGTGATTCAAATTTCTCTTGTACAATCTGGATTAGTGATTAGGATTGTTTAGAAAGCACTAATTTATCTTTATAAGCTATTGGAAATATATTGGCGGTACTTCTGATGAGTTGAAACATCCCAGAGGAGCTTGATAAATACGGGGGTTAAAAGGGTACATAATACAATAACCTTCTATACCAAAGTTTGCAAATATGTTTTAAGTGATTCACTAGAGAAAATAGTAAAAGAAAACAATGATGGTTTAGGACATTGTGTAAGTTTGTTTTTTTAATTGAATTTCTTTCACTAATTATGTAAATTCTTATATTTCAAACAAACATTAAATACAAGGGGCATCATGACAATAGTCCTGCAGACCATAGGGTTTTTTTTTTGTCATCACAGCTGATCTTGTTTGCTTTTAGGGCCAGTTCACACCACATGCAGCCCAGTACGTTTTTTTTTTTTTTTTTTCAGCATCAAAAACGCATAAAAAGTAGCTTATATGGTTTCCAGTGGCATAGTTCACACGATAAGTAGAACATACTGCATTTTTCCTGGACTGTGCTGGAAAGTGGTAAAACGCACCTGGATGTATTAAAAATGCACAGGACCCCAGTAAAATTAAATATTAAAAAAAGGCATCTGCCCTTAGTGGCAATCGTAGGGGGGACCAGGGGTGGGGGACAGGAGCGTCGGACTCTGGTATATCACTATCAGAAGGTGTGGAATATCGCATCAGACAGGCTGCACATAGTATCCCCACACCAATATTCCCCTCTCTGGCACAACACAGCCCTGCCAGAATTCAGCCTTATTCAGGATAGTGGGGTGTGGAGCTCTAGGGGAGTGTTTTATCTGTCTCGCATTACTCGCAACGGGAGACTGAAATCTTTCAATGACCTTAAAACTGAATTCGCTCTTCCAGGCCGTATGCACTACAGATATCTCCAACTCCGCCACGCGTACCGAACCCAGTTCCCTTAAGCTGCTCTTTCCTTGGCCGACAACCCCTTAATGGCTGCTATTAAATACCCCGACCCCAAAAAACTGATATCCCATTTTTACGTTATATTGACACTCCCACAGGCAACTGTAACGGCATATGCACTGAAATCCAGGTGGGAGGAGGAGGTGGGCACACTGGGGGATGATGAATGGAGTGATGCACTCGACATGTGTAAACTGGCATCTCCCAAACTGTCAGACCGTCTCACACAAATATATATCACACACAGGGCATACCTCAATCCACTTAGAGTCTCTAGGTATAAGAGCGACCTCTCTTCTACTTGTGCATTGTGCGGTCAAGCTACGGGCACTTTTTTTTTCATTTACTGTGGCAATGTCCTCCAGGCCTTTTGGAGGCAGGTGGTGGGGTTCTCGTATGATACCATGGGCTCCCCCATAACGCTTCAGCCAAAACCTTGCCTCCTGGGTATTTTCCCAGACCCAGATTTCAACAAGTTTAGTAAAATTTTCTTGCATGAAACGCTCTTTCTGGCACAGAAGGTCATAGCCAGAGTCTGGATGAGGCCCAATCTACCGGAATTTTCACATTGGATGGCTGAGGTTAATAAGGTGTTGCCATTTTATGAAACTCATTTACTCTCATAGAGGGTGCCCTTCCAAATACGATAAGGTTTGGGACAGATGGCTTAGGGCCCCCACAACATGCACTTGATCAAGGAGGACCGCAATACAGTCCTTGCGCCTCTGACGCCCTAGTGGGCAGTATATACTGTGGGGAAGAGTGTTCGTCATAACATAATTTGTATACCTTTTCTCTTTTTGATATGACTGACTATAAATGGTACCAATGCCTATGTTTCGTTCTATTGTTAACATTCAGGGGGATGTAGTTGTATACCCCTATTGAGCGATGCTGTTAAGTCCGATGTTTGCCATGATCGGCTGCTGTATGTCTTTTTTTTTTTTTCTTTTGCTCAATAAAAGCTTTTTGATAAAAAAAAGGCATCTGGAATGCATCCGGAAACGCATTAAAAACGTGCATGCAGAAACGACTCAAATTGATCCGGAGTGCATTTTTGTGGCGTGAACCAGCCCTCAGACTGCTGCTCTGTAATTGAATCTCCTAATAGATTTGTATGAATAGAGCAAGCACATAGGGGTAGGAGAGGGGCAATTACTCACTTCTGTTACTCTTTTGAGTTCTGTAAACAGACTATTTCACAAAGCAGTTCAAGTGGTTGTAAACCCTTACAATATACCCAGTGAAGGAACTATCCTCAGGTGATACACAGAGATTAAACCAATCCTCCTACACAAGTTGTACCTGTCAATCTGTAGTCTTCTCTACATCCCTTCAAAGTGCTGAATTCCTAAGCTTGTCTGAGACTTTAAAAAAAGTGAGCTGATTGGAGGGAAGAGGCACACCCACTTTTACCCAGCACACAGGAACAGAGCTGATGCTGTCAATCAGCTGGAGGTTCCTCACCTGTCACCATTTATTTTTTCTCTTGGTGTCAGGAAAACTTGTCAGAAGTGACTCGTGCTGATGGCAGAGTAAGGAGGTAGCAGACAGAAATGACATTTGGGGCTCTGGATCGGGTAATATTGAGGGCTATGCTTTGTTCATATTTCCTGTCTGAGGTTTACAACGAATTTAAGGTTTGCCTCTACACATGTGTAATTACAATTTTCATAATTTAAAATGTATCTGACGTAAAAATGATTTAATTTTCAAAATGTCATTTTGGTCCTGAATGTGAAGAATATATGCTGTATGCAAAAAACGCCAAATTTTTCCTTTTTAAAGTATAAAATTCTCCATTTAGAAAACAACCCTTTAAATCTGCAAGCTACACACCTATTTGTCTGGACTCTGAAAGCGAGGACGAGCATTTGAAGAGATGTGCGACCAACGCCCAAAGACTGAGCACCAGTTTGCAGGGGAAAGAGGGCCAAACTGAAGACCAGGTGACCCATCTGGATTGTCTTTGTTGTTTCCATGTAGCCCGAAGTTAGCCTAGGGCAGTGATGGGTGAACCTTGGCACCCCAGATATTTTGGAACTACATTTCACATGATGCTAAACTACACTGTAGAGTGCATGAGCATCATGGGAAATGTAGTTCCAAAACATCTGGAGTGCCAAGGTTCCCCATCATTGGAATAGTGTAGATTCATTGGGCAACTCTGTGGCACTCTGGTTTGCCTGATTGTTGTAGTAATATGGTGTGAGACACAGGACTAGTATATGTCTCTAAATTTTATATTAGATTTTTGTGGTCCTTTTGATAACTCCTGGGAGATCAAGGGATAGCAGTTTGAGCCAGCCAGGAATCGTTGTCCAACATGGTGGTGTTAGTCTAGCACTGTGAAGAAAAGATGTTCATTGTTAGGGGTTCACATACACTTTTAAGTCTAGTGTTTAAATTGCATTGAAAATGTAATCGTACCTGCATGAAGTGGTGTTGAACTTTGTTCTTAATAAAAAAAATGTTGCTCTTGTTTCCTTCTCTAAAAGAAACCAAAAGTAGAAGGCACTGAAGCGAGCTTCGATGACATGAATGATGACGATTTGATAGCCGCCGTTCTGGAAATTAGTAAAAAAGACAGGCCTGTGGATCAAGAGGATGACAAACTTGCTAGCAGCCCAGACACTGGATTCGGTGGTGATGACGACCTGCAGGAAAGTGCGGCCACTATGGAGGTGCTGGAAGAGCAGAAATCGAATGTGGTAAAAGATTCAGGTGTGTGGGCAGAACGCTCTGCACTGCTGTGACTTTAACTATATTGGGCAGCATAAAAATGTCAGCAAACTCTTAGGCTGTGTTCACACTTTTGCGAATTGGATGTGGGTTTCCCTGTGCATCCAACTTGTATGTCAGAAGACTGTGACTGGCTCTTTATGGAGAATTCTCCAAGGTGAATTGCACAGGAGTCCTGTGCGTCTTCTGGCCCGTTTTTAGGTCTGATTTCAGCCAATAATTCAGACCTGAAATGGTAAACCGGGGCACTGCGCCAGGAACGGGTAAGTGAAATCCCCCCCCCCCCCCTTATTTTTTCTTGTGGGGTGCCCCATTTATGTAGCAATCGCAATCTAGCTAAGGCTGGACACCTGTGTAGCGGTGACCGCAGTGGGGAGTTTAGGCTAGCTGCTGGTGTTTGAGTACCTTTTTTTCCCTGTTGTCTTTTGCTGTTTTTCCTTATGGAAAATCCGCGCACAGAGGTGTGCCATTGCGCAGCTTGGTTCGCTATCGCGCATGTGCGTTTGCCAGAGTTCATGATCGTTCGTAGCTATTGGCAGCCATGGCACATGCGGCTTGCCACACAGTACGTTGTGTACACACTGAGCTGTGCATGTGCCTTAGCTCTAAGATGGCACACGAGGATTTGTTCATGTGCGTACACAGCCGCGCGTTTCCACCGTGCACGCGCAGTGTGTCCTGGTGCACAGCCAACTTATTTAAACAGTATATGGCTGACATGTGCTTCCAGGGAACAGCTGTGGGACACAGAGTAGGGCAGGCTCTGTATAGTTGCATAGTAGGTGAGGTTGAAAAGAGACACAAGTCCATGAAGTCCAACCTATGTGTGTGATTATATGTCAGTATTACATTGTATATCCCTGTATGTTGTGGTCGTTCAGGTGCTTATCTCATAGTTTTTTGAAACTATCGATGCTTCCCACTAAGACCACCGCCTGTGGAAGGGAATTCCACATCCTTGCCGCTCTTACAGTAACGAACCCTCTACGCAGTTTAAGGTTAAACCTCTTTTCTTCAAATTGGCCACGTGTCTTATTAAACTCCCTTCTACGGAAAAGTTTTATCCCTATTGTAGGGTCACCAGTGTACGGTATTTGTAAATTTAAATCCTAATCCCTCTCAAGCATCTCTTCTCCAGAGAGAATAAGTTCAGTGCTCACAATCTTTCCTCATAACTAATATCCTCCAGACCCTTTATTAGCTTTGTTGCCCTTCTTTGTACTCTCTCCATTTCCAGTACATCCTTTCTGAGGACTGGTGCCCAGAACTGAACAGCATACTCTAGGTGCGGCCGGACCAGAGTCTTGTAGAGCGGGAGAATTATCGTTTTATCTCTGGAGTTAATCCCCTTTTTAATACATGCCAATATTCTGCTTGCTTTGTTAGCAGCAGCTTGGCATTGCATGCCATTGCTGAGCCTATCATCTACTAGGACCCTATCACTCACTTTAAAGCAAAACGTGAGTCACCAGGGGTTGGTTGGCAGGCTAAGGTGCTTAGCAGGATTGTTGCATAGGGGATAGGGGCTTGGTGGTGAGCCCTATTGAAGGGTCTCCCTTCTAGGGTATGTAAATATTAAACCCAGATACTCCCTTTTTGTGGATTGCAATGTCTTCAAATAAGAGGAGCAGGACTAACCCTACAGGGAAAGGCACACCTATGTCGTCGGTAGCTCCTGAGGAGCAATCTGAGCCGCTGTGCCTAACTGGTATTGTGCCTACAGTCAACGCTGCCGCTTCACCCTTTATCACCAGGTAGGAACTGTCCTCAGCCCTAGCCAGATTGCTGGCATGATTGTCTCCATCCCGCAGGTTGGCAAGAAGCATGACAGATCCCCCTCCCCTGAGCCTCCTTTATTGGAGCAGGAATGGGTTGAGGAAGGGAAGAGCTAGATGCTAGGGACTCTGGCGGTGGCCTGGCAGATGAGTCGCAGACTTGTGTGACTTAGGAACTGGTCAGCCAAGCTTCCGTGTAAGAAGTCATTGTCAGAGTTCCCCTTTCATGAGGAACAATTGATTATCTGGACAAATGCATCCAAAAGACTTTTGGAGGAAAGAGTTCTTTTTTTCCTGTAAAGAGAAGGACCAGGCATTCCTTGTTTAAAACCTCTGGGACTTCCTCAGGTATTTCAGTGCCAAGGCAGTTCCGCCACCAACAGAGCGTTAGAGCCAGGGGCAAGCCCCAGGGCCAGAAAAAACCCTGGGTCCAGAACTCTTCTAGACCCGGCACCAAGCCCTCCTTTTGAGAGGACGCCCGCACTCTATCAGGTGGGTGAAGGGCTGCTCCAATTTGCAGACATTTCGAGAAGAGTGGTGCAGGACAAGTGGGTCACCTCAACAGTGGCCTGCAGTTGCAAGCTGGAATTAGAGGTTTCTAAGATCCAACGTTCCTGCGGATCCTTCAAAAAGAAGCTTATTGTTTCAACAAGCACTAGAGCAGTTAGTGCATCAGGGCGTGATCATACAGGTTCCGGGGTCCGAAAGAGGCACATGGTTTTATTCAAACCTGTTCACAGTTCTAAAGTCAAATGGGGACATAAGGCCAATCTTGGACCTAAGATCCCTGAACCAACATCTGTTAATCCAATCCTTCAGGACGGTGTCAGTCTGCTAGGTGGTAGCCTCGCTCCAGATGGGAGGCTTCTTGGTCTCCATCGATATCAGACACGTATTTACACGTACCTATCTTTCAGCCTCATCAGAGGTTCCTGTAATTTACAGTAGAGGAACGTCATTTCCAGTTTGTGGCACTGCCCTTCGGGCTTGCCACAGCACCTTGTGTGTTTTTACAAAGATCCTAGCACCTCTACCGGGTCTTGTAAACCTAAAGTGTCACTAAAGCCGGCCATAGACTGTTCGAAGTTCAGCATGGACCGGCCAAGATTCGAACCATGTATGGGGCAGACTGTACCCAAGTTGATCAATTTGCATGCGAATTATCACTAGCAGCTGTCAGAGCCGCTAGCAGCAATCACTGTTATCGTGGCGTGGATGGCTTGGTGGTTGCAGGAAAGAAATTTGCACCATCTATGACCGGCCTGAGCAACACTAGGCAGCACAGGCGCAGAATGACCTTGGCTTTCTGTCATTCTAATTGAATGATTTTGTTTTATGTTTACATTGATCTTACCAATATGGGCAGCCGCCTCTACGGATCTCAACTCCATACAGACATACGCATATCCGTTTGCACTATGGTCCCCTTTTTTTTTTTTTTCTCTTCTTTCAGATCTGCCAGCGGGATCTCCCTATATTTCAGTATTATGTCCCTGTGCATGAGCCCTTGGCTATTATTTTTAGATACTCATTCAGGCTGATTTACTAAAGGGTTTACTTCAATCATTCAGTCCTGTGAAAAGGGGTTAACAACCCTTGTGTTTTTTCACCTTAATACACCCTATGCATTAAGGTTAAAAAACTTCTGACACTGACCAGCCCCCCTGTTTTACTCACCTGAGCCCCTTCATTCCCACGGCAGAGATGTGCTCTACTTCTGCCCGTTGTCTCGGCTCTTGATTGGATAGATTTACAGCAGCGGGAGCCAATGATGCCGAGTCCAGCAGTCTGTGTCTATGGACGCAACAGCCGGACTCGGGAGCGCGCCCCTGCGCGTTAACCCCTGGGAGAGCGCTTCCCCTAGGGGAGTTACCAATGCGGGGAGGAGCTGATAGTGCTGCCGGGGATCCCCAGAAAAGGAGTATCGGGGCCACTCTGTGCAAAACGAACTGCACAGTAGAGGTAAGTATGACATGTTTGTTATTTTAAAAAAAGAGTGTTTACAACCACTTTAAACCCATTTACTTGCTTCATATGCATGAAGAAAATACTTGCAAAATTTATTGTGTAAACATTATCAAATCCTTCAGTAAATCAGCTAAATATTACTGCAAATTTGAGCATTTTTATATGCGCGGTTGTTGATGGTGTTTGCACTAGCTTTTGTGTGTCCTCCAGCTGACAGACGCAAATGCTCTCTCCATTCTAAGGAGATTTAACAGGCATGTATTCCTTGTTTCAGGTGTGACCCAGTACACTGAGATGGTCAAAGACTTTGATGAGAATAAAGAGAACAAGACTCCAGAGGGCACTCAGAACGAGGTGGAGTGGATGCAGTATGAGCTGGAGAGAGAGCGAGAGGAGCAGGAACTCCAGCAGGCATTGGCACAGTCTCTTCAAGAGCAGGTGAGGGGTGCAATTCCAATTCCTTTGTGTACTGGTATTACTATAGACCTGATCTTTTATTCATTGAGTGGATGTCAGTCTGGAGGAGCGTGTGTTCTTGGCAAGCTGCATTTGCATGTAGACTGAGTCAGGTAACACACACCCATATGATACTGAGGCACTGTGGTTAAAATAATCGACGCCCAATAGATTAAAGGGCTCGGGGTGCTAAAGAGCTACATAATGTTGGACGTCGTCCTGCCTAGAGATGGGGGTGGGCTGTATTAGACAGGCTCCAGCTTCTAATGCACACTCAGTGTGCATTGAATCTCAGTGTGAAGTGATATCAGAGTAAAAAATTTCAGTATAGTGGAGGAGCCTATACAACTGTGAAAGGTAAGCCTGGCGTTCATAAAGGGGGGGTCAGTGCTAAAGAAGAAATGGGCAGCTTGTAATGGGTAAATATACGGTACCCAAACAAAGAAAATAATGCAGCGCCTCCAAATCTACAATATTACAAACTTAAGGCATGTGCTTATAATACAGCATTCATAATGTGCCAAAAGCATCCACAATATTTGAAAATGATAAAAATAAATCGGTGTCAAAGTCCAATGCAAGAGTCCAAAATATGTGCTAAATATCACTGCAAAGAAAATCTTACACCAGCTATTGAAAATGCTCTCCACCACGTGTAAGCAACAGAACTGAAATGATACTGACATTAAAGTGATTGTAAAGGCTTGTTTGTTATTTTTTTTTAAAATAACAAACATATCATACTTACCTCCACTGTGCAGCTCGTTTTGCACAGAGTGGCCCCGAACATCCTCTTCTGGGGGCTCCCGTGGCTCCTCCCCACATCAGATGACCCCTTAGGAGAAGCACTCTCCGGGGGGAAAGGGGGGTGGGTGTTACCTTGTGGGCGGCCTCCCGAGTCCAGCATTTGCGTCCATAGGCACGAATGCCGGACTCGGCCCCGGCAGCCGCATCGTTGGATTTAATTAACAGCAGAGGGAGCCAATGGCTGCGCTGCTATCAATCTATCCAATTAAGATCCTGGACCCTGTGAAGAGGGACAGCGCGTCCCCGCCAAGGAAAATACGGGGCTCGGGTAAGTAAAATGGGGGGGCTGGGGGGTTGGTCACTGCCAGGTGTTTTTTTTACCTTAATGCATAGAATGCATTAAGGTGAAAAAACCCAAGGGTTTACAACCCCTTTTTAAGGCTGGGTTCACACTATTGTGAATTGGATGTGGATTCCCCCCACATCCAATTCGCATGTCAGGAGACTGACCGGCTCTCAATGGAGCCAGTTCACACATCTCCGGGGGGGATGCAGAGCAAATTGCACAGGAGTCCTGTGCGTCTTCTAGTCTGTTTCAGGTCCGAGTTCAGCCCGAAATCGGACCTGAAAAGATGTACAGGATGCACCGGACCCCTGCTATGAGCCGCACAACAGTGTGAACCCAGCCTTAAAGCTGCCAGAGGAAAGCGGCAACATGCGCGTTTATGTCAACAGAATCTCTCACACGTGGTCAACCAGCTCCATTCTCACAATGGGAACACCTCGCTTCTCCCCCCTGGGGGACAGTCAGGGTGTAGCTCCTGCCCTAATGTGTTTTATGCGAATGAAGCTGTCTTGATAGCACATGCTTTAAGTTTGAGATAGTCGATATTTGAAGGCGTTGCATTATTTTCTTTGCAAGTCTGGAGTTCAGCTTGAACTTAAATGCCCTCACTTTTTGCATATATTCACCTTCCCCGTAACTATGTTCTGCCACCTCAAACAAAGAGAAATATAGAAATACCTGGTACTTTTGGGTATGGGGGGGGGGGCATGTGACTCTTTCCTCTTTTTTAAAAACAAGGCAGCACCAGATGTCTGAGCAGGCAAGCGTTAGACGCCAGAGCCTTTTAAATTGCGTGTGGACATGACAGCAAGAGTCCTTGGTAAACTCTGACCAGAGCAACGTGGTTTATTTACATTGGGTTTCTGCTACTTGCTCCTAAAGTTTTACCGACTTTCCCCTAAACGAAATGTTTGTTACTTTTGAAGGAGGCTCGAGAGCTAAAGGAGGATGATGATTTAAAGCGAGCTACAGAGCTGAGTTTACAAGGTGACATGACATTTTTACGTTTGTTTTTTTATGTGTCATCTTGGAAAGTGATAATTAGGTGCTCATTATAACGGCGATAACTTGTAGCTTTGTTATTGGTTACAGAGTTTAATAGCTCAATGATAGATGGGATGATATCGGATGAGGATTCTGGGAATGAGGACATTTTCGAGATGGAGTACACAGAAGAAGAAACCGAGGAACTTAAAAGAAACGCAGAGGTAACCTTGCTTTGCAGCACTATGCTTATTCCATACCTTAAAAAAATGAGCGGTGCATGATTTCAACGTTTTAGGCAGGCATTATAAGAATGATGAGTTGGGTTTTTCATGTTCAATGTTTAATCATATTGTGCTTTCCACCCTCAGACAGGAGAGCTTCCCCATTCATATCGCCTTGTCAGTGTCGTTAGCCACATTGGTAGTTCCTCCTCTTCTGGTAAGAATCCCATCCATTATTTTTGCTTCCAAGACATGTATAGTATTATTTGTAGCATTTCTTTTAAGTGTCAGTAAACCCCCATATTTTTTAATTGTTCTTGGCTGTACAGGTGAAACTCGAAAAATTAAAATATCGTGCAAAAGTTAATTTATTTCAATAATGCAACTTG
Organism: Rana muscosa; assembly: GCA_029206835.1. Taxonomy (NCBI): domain Eukaryota; kingdom Metazoa; phylum Chordata; class Amphibia; order Anura; family Ranidae; genus Rana; species Rana muscosa. Next base: position 466,353,638 of record CM055127.1, read on the forward strand.
AAAGGTGAAACTAATATGAGATAGACTCATTACATGCAAAGCAAGATAGTTCAAGCCGTGATTTGTCATAATTGTGATGATTATGGCTTACAGCTCATGAAAACCCCAAATCCACAATCTCAGAAAATTAGAATATTGTGAAAAGGTGCAATATTCTAGGCTCAAAGTGTCCCACTATAATCAGCTAATTAAGCCATAACGCCTGCAAAGGGTTCCTGAGCCTTTAAATGGTCTCTCAGTCTGGTTCAGTTGGAATCACAATCACGGGAAAGACTGTTGTGCAGAAAACCATCATTGACAACCTCCATAAGGAGGGAAAGCCTCAAAAGGTAATTGCAAAAGAAGTTGGCTGTTCCCAAAGTGCTGTATCAAAGCACATTAATAGAAAGTTATGTGGAAGGGAAAAGTGTGGAAGAAAAAGGTGCACAAGCAGCTATTGCTGCAACGGATCAGTCGTGATCCGAACGGGTCACCGTGTTCGGATCGGATCACCACGCGATCCGCGGAGCGATCCTCGGCCTTAGGAAAGGCTTCGGCCTAGCTCCGGAGCTGCGGCCATCTTGGTACACCCGGCAGCTGCCTTGTGCGCGCTGAGCGCCGCTGACGTCATCACCTCTCACCCTCGCTGCTGGGATCTGAACTGGCCGGTGGAAGATGCCTATTACAGAGATTGTGGGTAAGTGGGGGAGATGCCTGACTCGGGGGGGGGGGGGGGTGTGACTGTGGATATTACAGTGGGGGGGGGTGACTGTTGATATTACAGTGGGGGGGGGTGACTGTTGATATTACAGTGGGGGGGTGACTGTTGATATTACAGTGGGGGGGTGACTGTTGATATTACAGTGGGGGGGGGGGTGACTGTTGATATTACAGTGGGGGGGGGTGACTGTTGATATTACAGTGGGGGGGGGGGTGACTGTTGATATTACAGTGGGGGGGGTGACTGTTGATATTACAGTGGGGGGGGGGTGACTGTTGATATTACAGTGGGGGGGGGGGGTGACTGTTGATATTACAGTGGGGGGGGGTGACTGTTGATATTACTGGGGGAGGGGGGTGACTGTGGATATTACAGTGGGGGAGGGGGGTGACTGTGGATATTACAGTGGGGGAGGGGGGTGACTGTGGATATTACAGTGGGGGAGGGGGGGTGACTGTGGATATTACAGTGGGGGAGGGGGGTGACTGTGGATATTACAGTGGGGGAGGGGGGTGACTGTGGATATTACAGTGGGGGAGGGGGGTGACTGTGGATATTACAGTGGGGGAGGGGGGTGACTGTGGATATTACAGTGGGGGAGGGGGGTGACTGTGGATATTACAGTGGGGGAGGGGGGTGACTGTGGATATTACAGTGGGGGAGGGGGGTGACTGTGGATATTAGTGCGGGAGGGGGGTGACTGTGGATATTACAGTGCGGGAGGGTTGTGACTGTGGATATTACAGTGGGGGAGATGACGTGAATATTACAGTGAGTGGGAGAGATTGTGGATATTACAGTGGGGATATGACGTGGATATTACAGTGGGGAGATGACGGATATTAGTATTTTTTTTGCCGATCTGAAAATGATCCGATCCGAGGATCGATCCGATCCGTGAGTTTTTTGATCCGTTGCACCCCTACAAGCAGCAAAGATGATCGCAGCCTGGAGAGGATTGTCAGGAAAAGGCCATTCAAAAGTGTTGGGGACTTTCACAAGGAGTGGACTGAGGCTGGAATCAGTGCATCAAGAGCCACCACACACAGACAGATCCTGGACATGGTCATCAAATGTCGTATTAATCTTGTCAAGCCACTCCTGAACAACAAACGTCAGAAGCGTCTTACCTGGGCTAAAGAAAAACAGACCTGGTCTGTTGCTCAGTGGTCCAAAGTCCTCTTTTCTGATGCAACCAAATTTTGCATCTCATTTGGAAACCAAGGAGCCAGAGTATTGAGGAAGAATGGAGAGGCACACACTGCAAGATGCTTGAAGTCCAGTGTGAAGTTTCCACAGTCTGTGATTTGGGGAGCCATGTCATCTGCTGGTGTTTGGTCCACTGTGCTTCATTAAGTCCAGGGTCAACGCAGCCGTTTACCAGGAGATTTTGGAGCACTTAATGTTTCCTTCCGCAGGCGAGCTCTATGGGGATGCTTACTTCATTTTCCAGCAGGACTTGGCACCTGCTCACACTGCCAAAAGCACCAAAACCTGGTTCAATGACCGTGGGATTACTGTGTTTGATTGGCCAGCAAACTCGCCTGTGCTAAAACCCATAGAGAATCTATGGGGTATTGCCAAGAGAAAGATGAGACATGAGACAGAACAATGCAGAAGAGCTGAAGGCCGCTATTGAAGCATCTTGGTCTTCCATAACACCTCAGCAGTGCCACAGGCTGATCGCTTCCATGCCACATTAAGGCAGTAATTGCTGCAAAAGGGGCCCAAACCAAGTACTGAGTACATATGCATGCTTCTACTTTTCAGAGATCCAATATTGTTCTATGTACAATCCTTGTTTTATGGATTGCATGTAATATTCAAATTTTCTGAGATTGTGTATTTGGGGGTTTTCATGAGCTGTAAGCCATAATCATCACAATAATGACAAATCACGGCTTGAACCATCTTGCTTTGCATGTAATGAGTCTCTTTAATATATTAGTTTCACCTTTTAAGTTGCATTAGTGAAATGAACTTTTGCACGATATTCAAATTTTTCGAGTTTCACCTGTATAATTACTCTTTCTTTGTGCTCTAGGGACGCACTGATGCCTGTTTTTTTTTTTTTAAAGTGAGTACTTGTACTTAAGTACTCGCCAATTACTGATGCAGTGCTGTATGATTTGAGCCCATACAAAATTAATGGTCTCAAATCCCACTGCAAAGCATCGCATGTGATTTGATCAGGAATGCAGTGCGATTCATGTCCAAATTGCATGCAGTTTTTCCGCACTGCTCCTGTGTGAACCCAGGCTGAAATTACTTATGACAAGCCTGAGTTCACACAGGAGCGGTGCAGGAAACGGCATGTGATTTGGACAAATATCGTACCGCATTCCTGTTCAAATCACATGCAATTCCTTGCAGTGTGATTTGAGCCCATTCATTTTGTATGGGCTCAAATTGTACCGCAAAGGTATTGGAACATTTGCACGAGTACAAGTACTTGTGCAAATGCTTAGTATCGGCACCAGTATCAGTGCTCAGTGTTTCAATACTATATTTTTATTGATACAATTCTATATTCACTGCGTATGCTCCAGTTTTCCCTTGGGAGGAAATCGTGCTTTGCTGTGAGCTCCAGGATCATACGAAAGAAAGACATACCCGGAATGCCTTGGAAAGTGCAGTTTTCTTGCCAATGGCAACTGGGTGTTGCAGTCATTAGCTGTGCAATCTGTTCCAGAAGCAGGTCTGATTGAGTGTAATTGAGAAACTTAACATATTGCACCCTGTGGCCAGCAAGGAGGAGCATGCATGTCTAAAAGGATGCCGAGGCTGTTCTTCCATATTGGGCTTGGGCTCAGAGTTTTGTCACATGCTGAAATGACACTCTGCCTAAATTTTAGACAGTGAGGAGGTCCAATCGATTACATTATGTGACCCTAAGATAAGAGGCAACATAAAGGGTATTTGAGCTTGGTGAAATACTGCAATTTGGTAATGGGTTTTTAAAATCCTTTAATTACTGAGGTTTATTTTCCATAGGTCACTATATCAGCGATGTGTGCGATGTGAAAAAACAGACCTGGTTTACATATAATGATTTGGCTGTATCAAGGACACAGGAGAACACCGTTCAGAGTGATCGAGACAAAAGCGGCTATATATTCTTTTATATGCACAAGTAAGTGTTATTCCTGCCAGTTTTGCCACAGAGTTTTTATTAACATAACCTAACATGTTGCATATATTTAAAGTGCAATTATAAGAAAAATCTAAATTGACACCTGATGCAGACTGCAACTACCAGCATTAAAAAAGTTCACCATGTTCCACCTGTTTTTCTATGTTTATATAGGGTTTAGTTTTTTTCTATGTTCCTGCAGCTGTGTAAATGTCACTGGCAGGGAAGGGGGGTTATCACTAGGGGGCGATCAAGGGGTAATTGTGTTCCCTTCTGTGTTCTAACTGTAGGGGGGATGGGTTACCTATGACATGACGGAGATCATTGCTCCTGATGACAGGGAGCAGTAGATCCCTGTCATGTCACTAGGCAGAACAGGAAAGTGCCTTGTTTACACCGTTCTGCCTCTCCTCGTCGCGGACATCAAGTCCGTGGGACCGCGCGCCTGCTAGCCCGGGATTACGAAGGAACATACGGGTACGCTCTTTTGCGCAACCACGCCTTTCTGCTGACGTACGACGGCGTGTTGCGGTCGGGAAGCGGTTAACTACCAGAGCTCAACAGCGTCGTGGTAGTTCTTTGAGAACTACAAGCCGTCAGCCGCAAAGGCTTCTGGACCCTGTAGTTTTCCCACATGGCCGTGTTCTTTGCAGATTCTGACAGAGCATGGGGGGAGACAACCAACCCCTCCCCCCCTGTGCTGCCTGTGACATTGGGGAGTCGGAGAGGGGCGGGGGCTGGTGGATTTATAACATGGTATATGTTCCACTCTGAATATAGGTTTAATATGTTATAAAAGGTGAACTTATCCTTGATTTGAACAAGCTGACGTTAGAAGCTGATTGGCTACCATGCACAGCTGTAGCAGATTCTGAGTGCACCAGTGTTAGTAAATCTCCCCCTTTTGTCTGAATACTGTATATATTGTCACCATCATATCCAGCAAACCCATTAATATAAGGGTTTATGCAAGCAACTGATTTGCAGATGCAAGCAACTGATTTGCAGATGCAAATAGCCCACGTTCACACTGGGGCTGCGGGAGTGAAGCCTGCGAGTTCAGCTGAACTCGCACGATTCGATTTCAGCCACGATTTCAGACATCTGAAACAGATGTCAATGTAAATCGCGGCTGAAATCGCAAAAAGCAGTGCAGAAACTACTTTTTGTAATCGGTGCGGCGTCGCACCGATCAGGACGGTGCCATTGCCCGCAATTTTTGGCAAATTTTGGCGATTTGACATGCGATTTTTACATGTCAAATCGCACTGGTGTGAACCAGGGCAAAGGGGGATTTTATCCCATTAGATACATTTTGTATGTTCGTTTATTCAGACTCTTTTTTTTTTTTTTTTTTTTTTTTCCCCCATCAGAGACATTTTTGATGAACTTGTTGAAGAGGAAAAAAAGTCGCAGGTTACGACTGCTGAAGCAAACAGGTCATCCAGAGCTCTGTGACTCCCATGAATTTACAGGACTGTACACTTGCACTGGACTGCGATCTCGAACGCGCACTTGGCCCAAAGACTGAAAAAAAAGCACAGTTCTTCGTTCTGGTGACACGTTTATGCTTTTGCTGAGTGCCACCTCAAGACCTTGGGACACCAGGAGACATCTGCGAACTGCCTCTGATCTAACCAGAAGTGGTTTGCCTAGCCCTGACCCCCCCCCCCCCCCCCCCCCCCTTCATTCAGCAATAAGATTTGGATGTCCCAATGGCTTAAGCCATCAGTAAGGAACCTCATGACACTAGACTGCTGCAGTCAGCGGAGGCTGCCCAGTTTGGTGACAGAAACCTGTTGGTTTTGGCATTCCCTGAGGATTTGCTAGCCCTGGCGTGAAGGAAGTCTTCATTTCATTTTTGGAGAGAAATCTATCTTTTTGGTATTTATAGTGAGAACTGTTAACAGCAAAACCACATATGAATGATTTTTTTTCTTCTGATTGTTCATAGCAATAAGATGAAACTAGGAATTAAAGAAATAAAGTGTAAGCTGCTCTTTTTGGGCCTATTGGATTAAAACCCAAGTCCAGGCAAAAACCTCTTCTTCTTTTTTTTTTTTTTTGGACAGAGTGGGGAAGGGATAGAACCCATGTAAGGTTTTAACTGTGGTCTGTGACCCCCTCCCCTATTGTCAAGAATTTCCTCTTCCTGACCAGACAAGAAATGGAGGAAATTCTCCACGAGCAGAAACAGACTTCAACATCCTACTTTTGTTTTCAGTAAAATGGGAATGGTGTATAAACATCTGTATGTATTAGTCCTGGTGACAGGGATAGGCGGGGTGAAATCTAGGATTGAACCAATGCTAAGCATTTTCACTAGTACTCATACATATGCTCCGATACCTGAAACCGGTACTTTTTGTGGCGTGATTTGAGCCCATACAAAATGAGCTCAGATTGCACTGCAAAAAAATTGCGTGTAATTTGAAGAGGAATGCGGTGCGATTCCTTTCCGAAATCGCATGCGGTTCCCCACACCGCTCCTGTTTTAGGAGTGACTTCAGCCTGGGTTCACACAGGAGCGGTGCAAGAAACTGCATGCAATTCAGACAGGAATTACTCCGCATTCCTGTTTGAGCCCATTCATTTTGTATGGGCTCAAAATCGCCCTGCAAAAATATCGGTTTCAGGTATCGGAACATTTTGCGCGAGTACTCGTGATCATGCTTGGTATCGTCACCGATGCTGCTGCAACCCTAGATTTCACCTTGAACACAGGACAGGAATTGAGGGGATCGGTTGTCACCAGGACTGCCACCTACAGACAGTAAAACCTGACGGGTTCTACACCTTTTTCTGAAAAAAAAAGGTATCTGCAAGTACTTGACCGAAATTATCGGTACCCATACTGGCCAGAAAAAAAAAAACGAAAAAAATCAAAACGGTATCGGTGCAACCCTAGTGAAATCTTCCCAGCAGGGGGTTGTGGACAGCAGTAGAAACTGTGAATATATTTATTCTTCCCAAGTCTATCCAAAGGTAAAAAAAAAAAAAAATTTTGCTTGGAGTTGAGTTTTAATGTGTCTTCGTAGGAACGGTGTGTGCTGCCTCATTGCCGCCAGTCAGATTCAGCCTCCTAGTTCTCAATGGATTTCTTATTTTTGGGGCAGTGAGGCAGAATGGGGACGGTTCCTGCTGAAAACATAATCAGGGCCTTACTTTATTTTTTTTGTAATTGCCTGTGTGGACGGGTAACATGCCTGGTTTATGTTCTGTGAGTTCATTCTTTCAGTGAGTTCTGTTGTACGGTGAATACAGAGAGAGCACAGCATATGGCAGCTGGAATCTAAGAAGGTTTATAGAAGCAAGCCTTAAACTTTGAATGCAGCAGAGCTAGTAAGATACGTTTTGGTGTGTTTGTTTTTTTTATTTATTTTTTATAACTTTGCTAACAAATATTTTCTTAGCGAATATGGCCTTGCTCCTCCCTAGCTCAGTCATTTGGCGACCAGTGATGATTGTTTAAGTTGCTGCATAAAGGTTAAAGTATAAGTAAAGGCAAAAAATTTTTTTCGTTTTCAATAGAGTGGAAAGGGGTTAGAACCCCTATGAGTTTAAGGTCTGTGCCTCCATTAAGGAGATTCACACTCTCTTTATTTGTTCTGTTTACAATTATTGAAAGTAAAAGAAAAACCCAAATTTTGGAAAGTAATAGGGAAATCTTCCAATGGGGACACTAGTTCTGGTGATCTGGGGGTTCCCAAGGAATTTAATTTGCAGGGATTGCCTCTCACTTCCTGTTTGACTAGGGTACAGGAAGTGAAGGGAAATCTCTGCAATGGAACACAGGTGGTGGGAGGGGGGGGGGGGGGAGGAATTAGATGAGTTATAACCCTTCCTTTATCCAAAGTGAAAAAAAAAAGTTTTGCCCATCGATTTACTTTAAACTCATTAAAAAAACTTTCATTTTTGTATTGGATAGAGTGGAGAGGGATTATAACACCTATTTTACACTAAGGGAGTTTTAGCTCTAGAAATGGTGCCTATGAAGTGCCTGAAAACTAACTGCCTCTCATTCATTGCAATGTGTGCTTTCACACCCAGGCGGTGCGCTTGTGCGACGTTGGAAAAAGTCCTGCAAGCAGCCTCTTTGGGGCGGTGTATACTCCGCTCCCAAAAGGCCCCTGCCCATTGCAATGAATGAAAAGCTTCACAACACAGGAGTTTTTAACCCCTTATTTTGGGGTTAAGTGTCCCGCTAGCGTCCGAAAAGCACTGCTTAAACAGCGGTAAAGTGCCGTAAAAGCGAGCTTCGCTCTACCACGAACGCACTGGCGGCCCCAGTGTGAAAGGGCTCTTAGGTTTTTATTGCATTTTGTGCCCCCATTAGGGAAATTTGCCCTCTATTGTTTTATTCTTGAAAGTAAAAAAAAAATCCCAAATTTTGGGTTGTCCCTTAAAAAAAAAGGGGGGGGGGGGAACTAGTGGGGGCAGGGATTTTCTGTTTTGGCTATGGGACAGGAAGTGAAGGGAAATCTCTGAAATGGAACACAGATGGCAAAAAAATTACAGGTGTTATAACCCACCCTGACTTTATCCAAAATGGAACAAAATAAGTTTTGCCTTTAGTTCTACTTTGTAGTTTTTTAGTCCTGCTATAGCTGAAATCCTGCCCGAATTTAACAAAATATAGACACTGGCTGAATATTCAATTCTACAAACTCCTGTAGTGGCAGCTAAACGACAGCCAGACGTGATTGACAATCAATCTTGGGTCACAAAGGTGACTTTTTTTAACCCTTTATATCTATATTTGTACGTCTTCATATCTCTGGCCATTACTCGTCCTTTCAGTTCTTTAGAAATTGTACTCTCCATTTCTTATTGTTTTTACAGGTTTTGTTGGTTCTTTGATGATCGTTCAGGCGTTTCTCCAGCAGGGATAAATTCAGTATGCTACTTTAGCATTGTTCGTTGTCCAGCAGGCTGAGAATTTTTCTTTTTTTTTTCTTTTGGCTTGTTCATGTAGCAGCTTCAATCTTCCGCAATGCAATTTGTTAAAAACGTGGGTTCTGTTCTTTGGGTTTAATTTTGAATGAGATGTATTTTGAATTTTGATGTACATATTATATCCTATTTAACTGTTTTAGGCTTTGTTTTTATGTTGTCTTTCTTTCTTGTTGTTTTTTGTTCTGTAAGCAACAGAATTATAAAACGGTTCAATAATGCACTGCATCTGCTGTTTTGTTTGCTGGGATTCAGATGTAGTATATTTTGTTAAAAATGCGAAGAAATTACACTTGAAGCGAAGACTTCGTCTAACCCTTTCACACTGAGCCGCCCATAGCGTCGGCGGTAAAACGCCGCCATTTTTACCGCCGACGCAATGGGTGGATTTGCGGCGCATTTCGGCCGCTAGCGGGGCGCTTTTAACCCCCCCGCTAGCGGCCGAGAAAGGGTTAAAACCGCCCGTAAAATAGCCGCGCTGCACTATTTATTTCAATGGGCAGGAGCGGTGGAGGAGCAGTAAACACACAGCTCCAAAGATGCGGCTGGCAGGACTTTTTTTACCGTCCTGCTAGCGCAACGCTCCAGTGTGAAAGCCCCCTGGCTTTCACACTGGAGACAATGGAGCAGCTGTTTGAGGGCGGATCACAAAACGCACAAATTTTCTGATTTTCAAAAGAAAATTCTTTCGAAATTCGACCATGTATGGCCTGCATTAGGCTTCATTCCCACCTGTGCGATTTTTTTTTTTTTTTTTTTTTTTTCGTTCTCAAGCTTTTTTGGAGCGGCACCATTCATTTGAATGGGCTTCCCTTCGCTCCAAAAACACTAAAAAAGGTTTGGCGACATTTGCAGCAAAATCGCACCTTGTTTGAGGGGCCATTAAGAAATAATATCGCGAACGCTTTCTGCGCATTTGCCGCTATTCTAGAATCGCGGCGATCCTGCCTTTGATCCAGAATGCCTACGTGTGAATGGAGCCTTAGAATTGTCTAAGCGCTCATTTTCTCAGTTGTCGTCCACACTTGTACCACTCCAAAGTTGCGCTGACTTTGGAGTGGAACTGTGATGCAACTTTGTATGGTTGCTACTTGGATACGACTGGCTTTGACCAGTTATAATGGACAACTGTTACACAACTGTTGCATTGTGTAACATTCAAATGTGACTTTCATGCAACTTCTGAGGGTTAACATTGAAGTCTTTGGCCCTCAAGTTGATGAAAGTAGTGGATGAACTACTTTGAAGTTGCTGCAATTTAAAGTCGCACATATCTGAATGGTTATCATTGGAAAACATGGGGAATGACTTGTCATGTGACTTTAATGTCCAAAGTTGCATGACAAGTTTCACAAGTGTGAATGGAACCTAACCTTTGTGAAAGCTGGGCATTATGGAAACAGGATAGAAAGAAGACGGACTCATTTGATCTTTGGTACTGGAGAAGGATTTTACGTGTGCCGTGGACAGCCCGTGGAACAAATGGATCGATTTTGGAAGAGATCAAACTGGCTATGTCACTAGAAGCCCAACTAATGAAGTTACGACTCTTATTTTGGTCACACTGTCAGGAGAGAGAGATCACTGCAGAAGTAAAAAATGTTTGGGAAGATCAAAGTAACCTGGCGAAGAGGGAGACTGACTACTAGGCTGTTGGACACATTGGAGGTTGATTTACTAAAACCGGAGAGTGCAAAATCTGGTGCAGCTCCTCAAAGGAACCAGGAGTAGCCAGGAATCTTGCTTTTCTCTGCTCCTATAGTCTAGTTCAGCCTTTATCAACCGGGGTGCCGAGGTTGTCAGGGGTGCCGAGGCATCCTGGTTGAGAAAGGCATGCACATCACAACAGAGCTCCCGCTCCTCCGCAGAACTGTGCTTTGGCACAGTGGGAGCTCAATGGAGACAGGAAAGTGAAGAGCAGTAGAAGGGGGAGGTGGCTTCCTGAATCTGGCCTACCCTTACAGTGCAGTACCCAGCAGGTACAGTACTGTAGATTTTAAGAAGGCTTGTGTGTGCACACACATACACTTTTTCAATTAAACATTCACAGTGCTGAAGGAAAAAGTAAGTGAACCAGTGGAGTTGATAGCTGTGTTGAACCTTCTTTGGCAGCAGTGACTTAAAGCAAGCACAATGTTCAGGAGCAATTTATGACCATTCCTGTCTACAGAACTGCTTCAGCTGAGACTCTTTTGTAGGATTGGTATAAATGGCTCTCTTGAGGTCATTTCCACAGCATCTCAATAGGGAGAAGATCTGGGCCCCTACCAAAGGCATTTTTTTTTTTTTCAGAAGCCTGTCTGTGGTGGACTTGGTTTGATCCTTAGGGTCATTGTCCTGCTGCATCACCCAACTTCTAAGCTTTAGCTGGCAGACAGCCACCCTGACATTATCTTGTAGGATGTTTTAGTAAACTTGGAAATTCATTTTCCCCTCCAGGCCCTGAGGCAGCGAAGCAAGCACAAATCATGATGTTCCCTCTACCATACTCCAACATTTGGGATGATGTTTTGATGTTGGTAAGCTGTGCCAAACACAGTGCTGAGTATTCTCCCCAAATAATTCAACTTTTGTTTCATTAGTCCACAAAATATTTTCCCAGTAGCTTTGCAGTTTGCCAAGGTGCTCCTTTTTTAACTTGTACCTACAGAGAAGCCTATAATCAGGTTTACCTGTAGGTACAGTGAATATCCCCTAAACTTGTGGTGTTTAGGAGATATTCACACTGCATGCAGCCAGTGACATCACCTGCGCATGGGCTCTGAAGGTCCAGCATACAATGCTGGAACTTTTAGAGCTCTTTGCTTGAGCCAAGGACTCCTGCATGCATGCAGAAGAGTGACGTCATTGCGGCCACTCATACAGCCGGAGCCTGCTCATCTGGAGGGAAGACTGGGGGGGGAGATGGAAGCCCTGTCAGCGGTGACATCCTCATTGAGGATTCTGTGTTGTGCCTTGGGGGTCTTCCTGGCTGGGCACCCATTTCTAGGAAGAGTAACCACTGTACTATAGACAATTGTCTGTCTACTAAAGGATGCCTAGACACTTTAAGCCCAGGTTCACACTAGCGCGATCTTAGACAAGGCATGTAATTCGCACCCCCACTGCAGGTGCCGATCGCATGTGATGTCTGTGAGATGCGAGTTCAGCCATACAGTTGGTATGGCTGAACTTGCATTAAATTCGCAGGAAAAAAAGTGCAGGGACTTTTCCTCCATGACCTTTGCAAGGCTCTTGGCCTTATCTTGCAAAAAATCTATTTTTGGTCTTGCATAAGGACAAGGTGGTGTCTTTCACCTCAACCACGACATTGTTGGCGCATCCCTCTGTCCAGCTCAGGTTCATCGACCTCTAAGAGTCTCTAAGCCACTGTTTTTTTGTTTGTTTTTTTAAGAAAGATTTATGAATTTTCATCCTGGATGGGCCTAAAGACGTGATGGCGAACCTTGGCACCCCAGATGTTTTGGAACTACATTTCCCATGATGCTCATGCACTCTGCAGTGTAGTTGAGCATAATGGGAAATGTAGTTCCAAAACATCTGGGGTGCCAAGATTCACCATCAAAGGCCTAAAGGATTCTTGTTTCACCATCTCTGGGTGACTCATGCCCTGTACACACGATCGGATTTTCCGCCAGCAAAAGTCAGATGTGAGCTTTTCGTCGGAAATTCCAACCGTGTGTATGCTCCATCGGACTTTTGCTGTCGGAATTTCCGCCAGCAAAAGCTTGAGAGCAGGTTCTCAATTTTTCTGATGGGGAAAAATTACGATCGGAAATTCCAGCGCGCAAAATTCCTACGCATGCTCGGAAACAATTCGACGCATGCTCAGAAGCATTGAACTTAATTTTCTCGGCTCGTCGTAGTGTTGTACGTCACCGCGTTCCTGACAGTCGAAAGTTCAGAGAACTTTTGTGTGACCGTGTGTATGCAAGACAAGCTTGAGCGGAATTCCGTCGGAAAAACCGATCTTGTGTACGCGGCATTAGACCATCATTCAAGCTTATGGTTTCAAGGATCGAGTTACACCACCTTTTCTTTCAAGGTGCATTCTACTACATCAGTGAGCAATTCTTGGGCTTTTTGGCATCCGTCAAATGTTTCCCAGATTTGAAAGGCTGTCTGCTGGTCTTCTGTGTTCTCCAAGTTCTACCAGGTAGAAGTTTAGACCTCATCTGGTGCCAGTTTTAGGTGCAAGGTCCTTCAGGTGGCTCTTTGACCTGCAGGCAGTCTCTCCAGTTTTTTCTTTTTTTTTGTTTCTTGGGTCTGTTAGCAATTGTTTGCAGTGTTTCCCACCCCTTTGGTGGACTACTTTTTGAATGTACGGAAGGTTAAAGACTTCCTCAATTGATGAGAAAGAAAGTAGGATTTTTGTACTCTCCATAAAATCTTTTCCTTGGTTACATAGTCGGGTTGAAAAATAACACAAGTCTATCCAGTTCAACCATAAAAATAAATAAAATAATATACAATCCCATATACCCAATTATATGCCCACAGTTGATCCAGAGGAAGGTGAAAACCCCCAGCAGAGCATGATCCAATTTGTTACAGCGGGAAAAAATTCCTTCCTGATCCCCCCGAGAGGCAATCGTATTTCCCCTGGATCAACTTTACCTATACATTTCAGTACCCGGTTATATTATGTGCATTTAGTAAAGAATCCAGGCCTTTCTTAAAGCAATCTACTTAGCTAACCATAACCACCTCTGCAGGGAGTCTATTCCACATTCTCACAGCTCTTACTGTAAAGAAACCTTTCTGTATTTGGAGATGAAATCGCTTCCTCTAGACGTAAAGAGTTCCTTGGTGTGCATTGAGGCACAATGGTCTCACCACTCTGTTTATGATCATGCTCTCACTACGGCTTTACTACAAAATTGGTAAACTCTGGTAGTAGCAAATGGTTACTCTGTGCTGCCCGACAGGTGTTTTTTTTTTGTTTTGTTTGTATCCTACTGTCCAAATCGTCTGTAGGTGGCAGTAAAACTGCTTCAGGTTAAAGGGGTTGTAAAGGTGTATGTATTATTTATTAATATATATCTATCTATATTATTTTTAAATAACAAACATGTTATACTTGCCTTCACTGTGCAGTTCATTTTGCACAGAGTGGCCCCGATCCTGGTCTTCTGGGGTCCCTCAGCGGCTGTCTCGGCTCCTCCCCGCAAGAGCTAGCCACCTTATTGGGAAGCGCTCTCCCAAGGGGGGTTAGCTTGCGGTCACGCTCCCGTGATACAGCCGACGGCTATAGCCACCGACTGTATCATTCGGCCCCGCCGTGTCATTGATTTGATTGACAGCAGCGGGAGCCAATGGCTGCACTGCTATCAATCTCCAATGACGAGCCGCCTCAAGCTGGGGGTAACCATTGCGGGAACGAGCCCACAGAGTTTCGTGGCTTAGTTAAGTAAAACGGGGGGGGCAGGGGGCCCGAGATTGCAAGGTGTTTTTTCACCTTAATGCATACATAGGATGCATTAAGGTGAAAAAACACAAAGCTTTACAACCCCTTTTAAAGACTCCCTGGGGTTGATTTACTAAAACTGGTTAGTGCCAAATCTGGTACAGCTGTGCATGGTATCCAGTCGTCTTCTAACATCAGCCAGTTCAATAAAATAAAAATAAAAAATGGAAGCTGATTGGTTTCTATGCAGAGCTGCACCATATTTTGCACTCACCCTGTGTTCTTCAATATATTTCAAAGAAATAGAGATGAAGGTTTTACAGTGAGTACAAATAGTTCCCCCTACAGAAACAATGTGAAAAATAAATAAATTGGGACATGATCTAAAAAGGGTAGAGGAAGGTTTGGGGGGTGAACTTTAGGATTATTTGGGCATAGGCTCAAATCATACAGAAGACCCATTTTGTTATCAGAGTTTGCGCATGGGCCAAGTACACTTTTTTTTTTTTTTTAGAACAATTCAATTTTTATTTATCTTTATGTAAAAACACTGCATGTTTATCTGTGCACATTCTAATAAGCCTGGCTCTGGAGGACTTGATTCTGTAGACTGATTGTTCCTGCTGTTGTTGGGTAGAAGATGGAGCAAATATGATACAAAAAAAAAAAAAAAAAGTAAAACGCTGTGGTTTGATCAAAAGAGTCCATTAGCTTTCTTGAGATTTTGCTTTTTCCATTCAGGTAAAGCATTGAATTCAAACATTGAGACTCCTAATATTCTTTCGAAATCCTCGTTGGCGAGATAGTCCTGAAAAAGAGAACTCAAGTTTAAGAACCTTTTCTTTACCAATCGAGTCTCTGACTTAAAATCATTATAGAGCCAGTAATGTCAGAATCTGTAATATATATATATATATATATATATATATATATGTTCCTGGTCATTGGAGTACCCTGATGATGTCATATATGATGAAACCATAGGGATAAGCTAGGACAAATGTTGTACAACACATACGTGATCTACTCGTAGCCATCTTGGAATTGGGCGTTTGGAGTTCTCTTTGTATGCTGTACTGTTTTAACTGGAACATTGTAAGTGCAATACATATTAATACATTTATTATTGAGTTAAACGGGACTTCACTATGGGATGTGCTCTTTGTTTTTATGTTGTAGGAGACCCATTGAGGCCGGGTTCACACTATTTCGAATTGGATGCAGAATCCCTGCTATTACAGGGCAATAGGAAACACAGATTATATTATGTTGCATCCCCAAGGGCAGCATAAAAAGTGTCAAAGGGCTGCAGGTTGGGCACCCGGGGGATAGATTCTGTCAGGTTTTTTTTTTTATTTGCGGTCTGTGTCCCAGCTAGGGAGAATCACACTTTATTTTAGTTCTGGTGATCATTGTCACTGGTAGTGAAAGGGATGACATTTTTTGAGTTGTTACCAGAGGAGGCAAATCTTCCTATGGGGACATTTGTTCCAGTAATAAAGAAGAAGTCCAGCCTGAGCTCGTTTGGCTGGGCTTCTATGGGTCACAGGGGTGCAATTCGTTTTGCACTACTGTGACCCGTTTACAGCAGATATTGGTCTGAAGTCCGCTCTCTGCTGATGTCACGGGAATCGGTCAAGGCACTGAGTCATCCCGACAATGGAAGTCGGGATGCGCCAGGTGCCTGGACCTGATGCCTGTCTCAGTGAGAGCCGAGCCATCGGCGACGCTCTGTTGCTTCTCAGTGCAGAGGGGGACAGATGCAGCATTGTACCGATGCTACATTCACCTAGGTAAGTATGATTATGAGGGGAAAAAAAAATCCCATACTTTTCTTTAACCACTTGCCGTCCAGTGCACGATGATGTATGTCGGCACAATGGCTCGGCTGGCCATATGGGCGTACAGGTACGTCCCCTTTTAAGACGCGGCATTGTGGGCGTGCCCCGCGCTCTGTGAGTGTGACCGCGGACTCTGTCTGTGGGAAGTTCCGCGATCGTCTCACGGAGAGGAAGAATGGGGAAATGCTGATGTAAACAAGCATTTCCCCGTTCTGCCTAGTGACAGGACACTGATCACAGCTCCCTGTGATCGGGAGCGCTGATCGGTGTCGTGTCACACGTAGCCCATCTCTCCTACAGTTAGAACACATCCCTAGGACACACTTAACCCCTTCAGGGCCCCCTACTGGTTAACTCCTTCACTGTAGGTGTCCTTTACACAGTAATCAATGCATTTTTATAACACTGATCGCTGTATAAATGTGAATGGTCCCAAAATAGTGCCAAGTGTCCGCCGTAATGTTGCAGTCACAATAAAAATCGCTGATCGCCGCCATTACTAGTAAAAAAAAAAAATGATAGAAATGCCATTAAACTATCCCCTATTTTGTAGACGCTATAACTTTTGCGCAAACCAATCAATATACGCTTATTGCAATTTATTTTTTACCAAAAATATGTAGAAGAATACGTATCGGCCTAAACTGAGGAAAAAATATTTTTTTATATACTTTTTGTGGATATTTATTATAGCAATAAGTAAAAAAATTTTTATTTTTTTTCAAAATTCTTACGCTCTTTTTGTTTATAGCGCAAAAAATAAAAACCGCAGAGGTGATCAAATACCACCAAAATAAAGCTCTATTTGTGGGAGAAAAAGGATGTCAATTTTGTTTGGGAGCCATGTCGCACGACCGCGTAATTGTCCGTTAAAGCGACGCAGTGCAGAATTGCATAAAGTGCTCTGGTCTTTGGGCAGCCAAATGGTCCGGGGCTGAAGTGGTTAACTAAGAGGGGATTTCATGTACTTTGGGGAGATTTTCTCTTATTTCATGCTCTATTTACAGGATGAGATTTGAAGGAAAATATCTTGAAAGGAACACAGCAGGAAAAAAACCTGATAGATTTTAACCCTTGCCTAGTTCATTGTGGGAAAAAAAAAAAAAACCTGTAGCTACATTAGGTCAGAAAAGCAGAATCTGCATTCTTGTTCCAGGTCATTGACACAAACAATTAAAACTGAGCTCCCCGTTTGGAATTCCAGCTCTAAACTACCCCCCCCCCCCCCCCCCCTTAACTAACCTGTGTGAGAAAGATGTATATACTTCCCTTCTTTCTTTTTTTTTTTCTTCCAGGCTGCTCTGGTTCACTCCCTTGACCTGGCTCCCCCGTGTCGGATGGGCCATTGGAAGACTATGGGTGACGTTACCACTCTAGGCTTTCATAGCCGTTATCGCAGTGCTCTGACATAGGGATCACATGACCAGAACAGAGTGGACTGAGAAGATGTAAGCATATATATCTTTCCCCAGTCATCTTTTAGGAAAGCCTATGAGATATGAAGCCCCTTCCCCAGGACAGGAAACACATTGTCAGATTAGGATTTAGGTTAGATTCACATCTGTGTGAGTGATTACTGCTGTGGGAACACACCTGTTCCTGCAACCACCTGCACAGAAAAATGCAGGAGTGGTGTGCCGGTGCCATTAATGCTGGTGCACAGGAGATTGCAGCCCACATGGGAACCGTTAGTGTGGGTACAATTTCTGAAATGCTGCAGGGACCTTTTTTTCCTGCAATTCAGGAGGCATTCAAATGAATGGGTTGCCGTGCCTGCACAAAACGCGGCCCACAGAGCCGCACAGATGTGAACCTCGCCCTAAAAGGCGGTCATCCAGGGGCACACTTTAGTTTTGAGTGTTTTCTTCCATCCAGTAAAGATGCAGTGCCTTGGAACCTAATCTGGAGAGGAGGACCATGTCCTGGTGAAAGTCCAAGAAGAAGACTAGGAACCAGGTTCAGGAGGGAACCCCTTTCCTTTCTAGAGGCCACAGTATTCCTCCTTAGTGCTGGTGGGAGATGATAATTTTAAGTTAAATTAAACCTGGAGTTAGGCTTTAAAGCCACTGGATTAGCATGACCCCCAGGCAATCAGGATTTACAGAAAAGATCATCACTGATGGCCTCTACTTTTCATAAGACAGGTTTACTTTAGTACCATTCACTGAAGAAAATATCCAGTCTATACATCAGGGGTCTCCAAACTTTTTTTTTTTTAAAAAGGCCCAGTTTACTGTACTTCAGGATTTGGGGGGGCTGGACTTTGGTCAGTGTGAGCAGAAAATGTCCTTTCATTACTGGGAGTTAAACACTGCCCCATCATTGGTTTTAACAGGAGGAATAGTGCCCTTTTGTTTTTAGCAGGAGGAACAGTGCTCCATGGTTGGTATCGATGGGAGGAATAGTGCCCCATCAACAGTGTCGATTGGGGGAAGAGTGCACCATTAATGGTGTCAGTGGCAAGAATAGTGCCTCATTATTGGTGTCAGTTGGATGAATAGTGTGCCAAGGGCCACAGTTTGGAGACCACTGCTATACATTATCCTTTCATTACCTCTTTCCTGGTGGGGTCCACTCCAGGTGGCAGCTCGTCTGGATTCTTATTTACCAGGGCATCAGCTGGGTATGTGGTGAGAACGAGAGAGCCCAAGTTTGTCTGGGCAGTGAACGAATCCAGTATGGTGCTAGAAAAATCCTGAAATTAAAACAAAAACAAGCGTTACTAATTTTGCCAGCCCCAACTGAATTCTATATCATTCCTTCTAATATAGTCATAAGGGATGAGGCGCCGTCCCATTCTCCTGTTGCATAGAAACAAATTTGCTTAAAGCAGATCTCCAAAATGAAAGTACAACTTATCCCCTCCTTCCCGCACCTCTAACATAGTTACATAGCTTGAAAAAAAGACACAAGTCCATCAAAAAAAATTAGCATTTTGTTTTTTTTATGACAGGAACCCACTCACACTTCCTCAATACTTGCCGAGGCGAGAATTAGGTGAACTTGGACCACTCTTCCCTGGGACACGTCACCCATCCCAGGAGGCTTCAGGACCAGCCTCACGCATGCACAGTGTGAGACTTCCTGAAATTTCACAGCTGGCTCCCATATCCACAATTCCAGCACCAGAAAGACAAAGCCCAGTGAATAATCGACTCCAGGGAAGACCGTACTGGACTCCTTGTGCTGGAAAGCGTTTGTCCCTTAAAAGTCAGCAGCTACAGTATTTAAACTGTACCACTGTAGCAAGAACCTGCCTCATCTCCTGGCTGAAGGACATCCAGCATTATCTAATTCTTTAATCCCCAGCCTTTCTTTCCCATGGCCCATCATTTTTTCAGTCATGGATTTCAGTTCTTTCAATCATGGATTTCAGTTCTTTCAATCATGGAGGCTCAGCATTACATGTAGGTGTAAACCTAGGGAAGTCTGCATGCAAATACAGCCTGCCTAGGAACGCCCATACCTCCAGACTGGCACCCACCCATCAAGGCATTCTCATATTTGCATAAATCCTCCCAAGAGCCAGCCACCTGCTTGCATCAGGGCCGAGGACTCCTGATGCCTAGTACACACGTACGGGATTCCCGGCGGTAAAAAGTCTGCCGGGAATCCCGAGGGAAAAACCAAGAACCTGCTCGGTACGTTTTTCCCCCTACACACGAGAGGTTTTCCCAACAGGAAAACTGCAATGGAGCTTTTGGCCGGGAATCCCGGTCATGTGTATGCTCCATCTCAGTGTTTCCCATAGGAAAACTGATGGGTTAAAAACTGCCGGGAATCCCGGCGGGGAAAAAAGAAAACGTGTGTTCTCATTTTTTTTTTTTCACGCAGTTATCCTGTCGGGAAAACTGCGATGGAGCATACACACGGCCGGTTTTCCTGGCCAAAAGCTCTCATGGCAGTTTTCCCAACGGGATGACCGGTCATGTGTACGAGGCATGGGAGGAGTACAGCCGGCTCCTCCCATCAGCCATGATCTGCCAGTGTTCCGTCAGTTTAGGCAACCTATCAAAACTTGTAACGGAAGTGGCGTCATCTTGGTGCACCCCGCACTCAGCCGCAGAAAGCCTACACTGAAGTCACCAAGCAGACATCTATTTACACCCACCGAAATCTTGCATTTCACACTTATTTTTTTAGCACTAAATAGAGCTTATATCGCGAAATACGGCATCTGGAAGCCTGTGACACTGTTTTGATGTTGAATTTTAAAAGAAGCGGTCTTCTGTCACATTAGCAAAGGTGTGAGGTCAGCAGACTTCCTCCTGCTTTTAAAATTCGACATCAGAACAATGTGACAGACTGGAATGCAAGTGTGGAATGCAAGATTTCGGTGGGTGTAAAAAGATGTCCGCTTGGCAACTTCAGACTGTAGGGTTAGTGTGTGCGAGTGCGGGGTGTAGCAAGCTGACGGGTTGCCTTATCTGACGGAACACCAGTGAATTTATTACTTAGTCTAAAATTATTTATTAAAGTTTTATTTTTAAAAAAAAAAGCACGTTGATGCGGAAAAGGAGGAACCAGGGAAATATACGCATAATCAGTTTGAAGAGGATCATGGTGTGAAAGCACCTGACGTTTTTTTTTTTTTTTTTTTTTAACTCTCGGGAACTCTATTTTTGAGGTCTCCGCATAACAACGTGGCCGTGTTGGAGGTTTTCACCAGTCCTGCTGTTTTTCCTCCCCCCCCCCCCCCCCTGTATTATGGGTTTGGAGGTATGCACTGTGTGCCTATTATGAGAGATTCTTACCATTTCTTTATGATGGAAGATGCAACAGGATGAGACTGAACACCTACAACTGTCTGGTCGGCAGTAAACGAGTTGCTCATTTTGGCAGGGAGATCTCTCTTTTAATATATCAAAGTCATGGACTTGTGTCTTTTTTCAACCCTACCAACTATGTAGCTATGTAATATAAGAAGTCCAAGCCTGACTTAAAGCGGAGGTCCACCCGAATGTTATTTTTTTTTTTTATATAAATGCCAGCAGCTACAAATACTGCAGCTTCTGACTTTTAATAAATGGACCCTTACCTGTCCAGCGCGCCCACGATGTCGGCAGCCGACGCCGAGCAATCGCTCGTCTCTCGGCTGCCCCCGCCACCATCCTCGGTGAGGGAATCAGGAAGTGAAGCGTTGTGGCTTCACTGCCCGGTTCCGTACTGCGCATGCGTGTGCCGCGCCCTCACTGGTCCCCGCTGTCTCCTGGGACCAGTGTGTTTCCCAGAAGACAGCGGGGGGGGGGGGGTCGGGAAGTGGAGTGACTCCCGTAGGAGTCTATGCCTGGAAGTGGGTGCAAATACCTGTCTTATACAGGTATCTGCACCCCCCCCCCTCCCCTGAAAGGTGCCAAATGTGACACCGGAGGGGGGCTTCCGAAAAGCGGAGGTTCACTTTTTTTTGTGTGGACCTCCGCTTTAAACCGAAAACGAATCGATTTTGAAAATTGCTTGATTCCTCCATCAACACAGTCATAGAGCCATTGTGTTCTTGGGGCGGGGGAAGCGCAAAAATCGCATGTAAAAACCGACAGGCCGGTTGTACCCAACTTGATTGATCGATCAACTTGGGTAAATTTAGCCTGCCCATGCACGGTTCGAATTTCGGCCGGTCCCTGCTGAACTGGCCTAAGTTTAGAACCATCTATGACCCGCTTTGGCCCACATGGCTCCTTTTACAACTAACAATCACTTTTGAGAGAACTTTGCTTTTCTGCTAAAGGTCCAAAACTTTACTAAGCATCCATTAAGATCGGCATAAGTAAATATTTTCTCAGTCTGTATTTTATCTTTTGCATTGACTCTCCAGTCTTGTACTTACTGAGGAGACCCCGTCAACTGTGTCTGTGTTACCAAGTTCGGCTTTCAGTTGTTCATAAGATTTTGTGTTCTGTAAGCGGTAAAAAGAAGATTGTCAGACTTTTTACAGCCGTAAGCAAGCTGAATGAATGTGCTCACATATTTAAAAAAAAAAAAGACAACAGTCGGTCAGTTACATATTCAATTTTATTATTTGCTTCTCCACACCTTCTAGCTGCTGCTTGGAGAGACACGGCCACAACCCCCTTCCCCTCAGTGAAACCCATTCACCCCATTGTTGCAGCAGTCCACCCTGGGTCAGATCAATGCCCCACTCCTGTGTCAGTGTGTGGTGACTGGCTGCCTCGTGTCCAGAAGCTCCAGAAGAAGAGCTTCAAGAGAGCATGGGGAAGGTGCACATACCTTGCTTGGTGGGTCTGGGCTATTAGGAGGCATTGTCCCTTCCCCTGAATAGGCAAAGTGACAGTACCTCTCATAAGCAGTGATGTTCAATATTTCATATAGGGGACATCAAGTGTGGCCCCTGACATCACCAAAAGGTTGCATATAATATTTTATGAGTTTTTATTTTTTGGAGACAGCAGACATGCCTGAGGAGACATTCATTGACCAGAAACATGAGACTGCTAGATATCCATACAGACACAATTAGGTGCCACTCAGGTAGAGAGATAAAGTTCAACTAGAATACTGGGACTGAGAAACATGGAGCTTGTCTTATGTTTAAAAAAAAACACGCAATGTACAGAGTGCAGAGTTTATGGGTGTGCTGTGTACAGAGTGCAGGGTTGAGGAGTGCACTACATATCAAGTGCAGGGCCTAGGGGTGTGCAGGGTTCATCTCTCTTTCACAATCTGTCCACATCTCACTTCCACCCCTCCTCGGCTCTGATCTCTGCACCACTCTCCCCCGCCTCTGCACGTATCTCCTGCCACCGTCCTCATCTCCACCCCACACCCACCCTTCCCATCTCCTGGCAGTGTAGGCAGCTTTGCCTCTCTCACTCATGGGTGATCACAGTGCAGCTTACCACCTGATGCCCCATCCCACACTGCACCTGCATTTCCCTTGTTCCTACCGTGAGTGCAGGGGCATTCAGGAATTCCGTGAGAGCCGCAGGGAGCAAAGCTGTCATTTTAAAAACACACAAGGCTTCTGTGTTTAAAAGTGACAGTGGGGAGCTAGAGGTGGCAGAACAAAGTTCCACCACGTTCCAGAAAAAAAAAGCCCTGGGTGCCAGGGCCACATGAAATGGGCTGGCGGGCCGGATTCCTCCCACAGCCCTGTCTCTAGAAGGCTAACCCTAAGTAGACCTATAATGTACAATGCCTTATAGGTTTACTTTAAATGACAGGCTCTCTAGCTTAAATTTGTATCCTGTAGTTAGCATACTGAAACAAAAAAAAAAATGATAGTCCGTTTTAATAAGAACTCTCAGCCCAGAGGCTAAACAGAACATTGATGACATTCTGAGGGGTCCCTCTTGGATATTAGACTTGGCACCCTGAGGCTTGGTAGGTATGGCTCTGTAGGTGTGATTTACGTACCTCCCACTTGAATGGATCCCAGGCATGGAACCAGCCAGTGAAAGTGGGGGGTTCAAACCCTTGCTTCACGATGACGATGGGGGTGCTGAGGTCACGCCCTCCAGGGTGAGTCTTCAGGTATTCCTGAGCCGTTACGGCAACTTGTGCCTTTTCTGCATCATTTGCACCTCTTCCGATCCACAAGAAGACCTGATGGCACAGTTATCACAAGCAGATGTTATACCCACTTGCCAAACACAGTGTCTAAAAATGACTGTTGGATATGATGGCACACAAATTCCTTTCACTTTAAAGGATAGCTCTACTATTAAAACATATTAATACATCCTTTTGTTTTGTGCTTTGACAGCTGTCATCACAGGTCCAGAATACTGTAAGTATTGCATTGTTTACATCCACTTGTCAGCATCTGCACTGTACCTGCAGACAAGGAGCAGAGTTGTTTGATTCAATGCAAGGAACCATATGTGATTTTTATTCTTGCACATGTGTAATCTATGGAGATCACAAGAAATACCCAAAGAGCAAAAGAATGGAGTTTTAAGGTGCAGAAAAATTGATCAACATCAAATTACTGAAAAATATAATTTATTTATTTATTACACAGATAATAAAAAAATACTGTTTCAGTGCCGTGCCACCCCCCAAGAGAAGGACCCGCCACTGGTACTTGGTGTAATCCTAGACTCTGTCCTCCCCAAATCAATCATTTTTAAAAGCTTGAAAAAGTCACCTCTGTAAGATCTTTAAAATGTACCCCTTTTTAACTAATAAACCCACCGAACTCCTCATTCACTCCCTTGTTATCTCTCGCCTTGACTATTGCAACTCCCCTCTCTCATAGGCCTACCTCTCCATAGGCTCCTCCCCTCTTTGGTCTATCATGAATGCTGCTGCCAGACTCATCTTCCTTACCAACCGCTCAGTGTCTGCTACCCCTCTCCACCAATCTCTACATTGGCTTCCGATCACCCAGAAAATGTAATTCAAAATATTAACCACAACATACAAAGCCATTTACAATTCTGCCTTGAGCTACATCACCAATCTTGTCTACAAATATCACCCAAACCGTCCTCTTCGATCCTCTCAAGACCTCCTGCTCTCTAGCTCCCTTGTCTCCTCCTCCCATGCTCATCTACAGGACTTCTCCAGAGCCTCTCCCACCCTCTGGAACTCTCTACTCCAATCTGTACAGCTATCTCATACTCTGGCTGCCTTTAGGTGATCCCTGGAAACTCATCTCTTCAGGGAAGCCTATCATGCCTCCAAGTAATTTTTTTTTTATTACTTCCATCAGCTCATCTCCCACGGTTATAACCTTTTTTACCACTTGCCCCACCCCTTTAGATTGTAAGCTCTTATGAGCAGCACCCTCTTAACCCTCTTGTATTATTGTATTGTAACTGTACTGTCTCCCTTTTATATTGAAAAGTGTTGCGTAAACTGTTGGCCCTATATAAATCCTGTATAATAATAATAATAATAATAATAAAATAATTGGTAGCCAAGGAGTTATTAAAATCGCCTACAGCAGCACATAGAAGCCATAGGTTCCCACCCCTCTCACCTGATCCCAGGCATCCAATAAGAAGACATCATCATCATTCAAATCATCTTGGTTAAAATCTGTAATTTCATCTGCAATAAAGTTTCCTGACTTGTTGGAGCATTCAAAGAGGCGAGGCTGAATGTCGAGGGTTTCTTCCTGCATTCTTCAAGGAGACAGAGAGTCAGAAAATGCTGCAGCTTCTCACAAATCATCATCATTTGTTCCTTTGGTTATATATTCATTTATTGTCCTGCGTTCATTCAGAATTCGCAAGAACATGAAAATGGACCTCCTGCACTAACTGATGATGAAGCTCCTTATATGTGTAGTGATACGCCTTAGAGGGCTGCTGGATTAAACTTGGGTCCTGCCGTTACCCCACATTTCACCGTCTCAAAACTGAAGCCTCGTACACACGGTTGGACTTTTCCATGGATTTTTGTCCGAACGGAGTTGGCCGGGCATACCCATAGCATACACACCACAGGAATTTTCTGCAAACTTTCCCAAAACTTTTTCCAACATCACATGGTTTTTCTGCTTTTTACCGCCACCCTTTGGTCAACTTCTGCTATTGTTGGTTGATTTTAACATTATTTGATTGTCCATCGGACAAAAGTCCGATGGTTTTCTGTACACACGGTCGGACTTTGCTCCATCAGACTTTTATTGGCCAAAAGTTTGTCTGTTTGCAGACCGAACTTTTGTCCGATGAAAACCAAAAAAGTTTGTCCGATGGAGCGTACACACGGTCAGATTTTTTCTCAAACTTGCTCAAAATGAAGTTTGTTGGCAAAAAGTCAGACCGTGTGTACGGGGCTTAAGTGTCTATGTTAGGTAGTTTTGAATAGATGTGATTGCCAGTCACTTCAGTCTTTTTCTCAATTTCTTTATTAAACAACTTCAGTAGTAGAGGGTTAGGGGAAGTTTAGATACCCTAATGCAGATCACTGATGAGGTTCTTGAATCCAGAGGACAAACAGCTTTCTGTCTCTGGATCGACCTAGCAGCCGGTATGAAGCACGGACAAAGTCTCTGCCACAGACTTAGCGATTGATAAGTGAAAACTCCTGGATAATTCTCTGCCACAGGATTGTGTAACCAGCAGTCATTTAGTTTTAGGTCAGCTGCACAGTACCAGAACCTTTAAGCCATCCGGCAGTACTGTGAGGTAGGTTAACTTGGGTGCATCCTCCAAACGAGTTACCAGGCCCTTCCTGAGAAACCAGCCATCAGCTCGGTTCTCTCCAGCAAAGGTCCTCCCCTGGAATATTCTCCGCTTGAGTGGCTTCTTCCCCCAGGACAGACAGCACAGGATCACCTTCAGTTAAATAGACCCCAGACACACTTCTGGGCCTACTGGTAGCAGCACAGCCTCGAGCCAGCAGGGCCCGAGGTAGAAAAGTCACAGCCTTAGGCCAGGAGGGCCACAAGGCAGAGAGCCAACAGGCCCCTGGGTAGAAGAGAGACCCAGGGTAGAAGAAGAGACTGAAAACATGGTGTCTGTCCCTTAAATATCCTCTCCCAGAATGCATAGCAGTAAGAACACTCCCACTGGGCTGTTTCTGGGAAAGAACAATCAATGCACTTGGATTGCTGTATTTCTCACACTCGCCTGTGGTGACAGTGACACCTACTGGCAACAGTGAGAAATGCACACAACACAGCCAAACTGGAACAGAAGCAAATTAACTTTACACAATCACTCTGAGCTATTTACAGCTCAGAAATCACTAAATTTACAGATAGCCCCTATTCAATAGGAACAGGGCGCTACATACAGTATTTCTGTCCACCTAGAATTGCATATGGTGGCAGGATCTTTTTAATGTCAACTGGAGAAACTTTGCTCTCAATACTTTTTGTTGGAGATACTTGAATCATCAAAATCTGTTTGTCTAGAATAGAGGTCTCCAAACTTTCCAAACAAAGGGCCAGTTTACTGCCCTTCAGGCTATAGGGGCGGCAGGCTGTGCCCAGTGGGAGTAGAAAATGCCTCGATGTCAGTGGTAGTAAACAATGTCCATCATAGATTTTAGTGGAAGGAATAATGTCTCATTGTTGGTATGAGTGGAAGGAATAGTGCCCCATCATTGATGTCAGTGGGAGGAATGGTGCCCCATCATTGGTGTCAGTGGGAGGAATGGTGCCCCATCATTGGTGTCAGTGGGAGGACTAGTGCTCCATCATTGATGTCAGTGGAATAGTGCCCCATCATTGGTGTCAGTGGGAGGAATGGTGCCCCATCATTGGTGTCAGTGGGAGGAATGGTGCCCCATCATTGGTGTCAGTGGGAGGAATAGTGCCCCATTATTGGTGTCAGTTGGAAGAAAAGTGACCCAAGGGCCGGATAAAGGCAACAGTTTGGAGACCACTGGTCTAGAATATAGTTTATGGTTACCAGCTGTTTGTGCCTCATACACTAGCCAGGGGGGTCAGATATTTACCTTTTGTTGTTAGCATACTGACATTTGCCTCCCAGAGCCAACCAGAACTCAGATGGTTCCTGGCCTTCAGCCAAGACCAGCTTCTCACCCCTGGAGATCAGGTCAGCTACACTCTTAGCCATGGCTCTCTCATCACCGCTGCAGCCCTGCAAGAGATAAAACATCAATTCAAATTTAGTGCCTTCAGTCTCTGAGCGATTGTCAGAAAGGCCATCAAGCACAGTTGTAAATCAGTTCATAAATCAGGTTTTGGGTTACCTTTATTTTTTTGTTTTTAAATTGTTTATATATACAGCCCTCAAAAAATCCACTCGCCTGCTCGCATTTTGCGAGTGGATTTTAAAGGCTGGCGAGGAAGGGCTGCCTGGGAGCCGGGGGGGCGAGCACCGCCGGCAGCCTGTGTGGAATGGGAGTCCTTCTCCCCATGATCGCGGAGGGGAAGAGAGAGAGAGAGCCGCCCGGATGTTTAGAGCGCAGCGCGGGGAACAGTCACAGCGATAAGATTCCTTTTTTAATTGCTGTGTTCCCCGCCGCTCGCTGTCAGATACAGCCCCGCCTCCCGGTCCTGGGACTTTGATAGACAGATCACCAGTCCAATCCTGGTGACGGGTGATCTGTCAATCAAAGTTCCCCGGCCAGGGTGGCGGGGCTGAATATGACGTTGAGTGGCGGGAACACGGCAATTAAAATGAAAACTGTTATCCTGGGTTCCCCGCGCTGCGGTCTGATCACCTGGGCGGCTCTCCTGTTCCTCTCCTCCCCTGCACAGGTAGGCTGCATAGTGAACAAAGGCTGAATGATGGACACAAGGCTGCATTTTGTGGACACGGGCGGCATTTTGTGGACACGGGCGGCATTTGGTGGACACGGGCGGCATTTGGTGGACACGGGCGGCATTTGGTGGACACGGGCAGCATGGTGGGCACTGGGCACGCTGGATGGTGGGCACTGGGCACAAGGCTGCATTTGGTGAACACGGGCTGCATGGTGGACACGGGCTGCATTTGGTGGGCACTGGGCACAAGGCTGCATTTGGTGGACACGGGCGGCATTTGGTGGACAGAGGCAGCATGGTGGGCACTGGGCACAAGGCTGCATTTGGTGAACACGGGCTGCATTTGGTGGACACGGGTGGCATTTGGTGGACACAGGCGGCATGGTGGGAACTGGGCACAGGCTGCATGGTGGGCACTGGGCACAAGGCTGCATTGGTGGGCACAGGCAGCCTGCATTGGTGGGCACAGGCAGCCTGCATTGGTGGGCACGGATACAGTTGTTGTTAATATTTATTTTTATAACTTAATTCTGCATAAAACATTTAAGTGTCATTTCATGAGATAATTTATGAGGGCGTGTTTAGGGGCAGAATTAGGGGCAGGGTGGGCTGGGTGGGGCAACTGGTGGCGAGTAACCCTTGAGGCCTGGCTAGCAGCTCAGGATTTGAAATTTTGAACCCTGATTTTATATATATATATATATATATATATATATATATATATATATTGGAATCACAGCGCTTCATGGGAACAGTCACAGTACTGTTTTCAGACTCTCTCTAATTGAGGTCACATCTAACCACATTACATATCTTGTAGCCTGGTCTTCACCCTTGGAGCTAACTGATATGAGTGACCCTACGGTACCAGGAACAGGAGGATCCAGCCAGCACAGCTTTCCAGATTGTTTTCCTTACCTTTCCACACCAGATATAACAGGCTCCCTTTGTCTTCAGCACAAACACATCATTAGAGTTGAGGGACGAGGCCCGCACTGGTACTTCAAAAGCCTTGGTGTTGTACTCATTGGTTCCATATACATGAAACAGCCTGATCTCAGGGGGGATCTCATCACTGTCTGCACGGGAGGTACCACCCTGGGTGAGGAAAATATATTTTTTCATCCTGTATTTAATAAAAGCAAAACTCCAAGCACATGGCTAAATTCACAAATACTTGTATGTTTAAAATTAAACTTTAGGCAAAATTGAGAATGATATACTGTATGTTGCAGTCTGTCTCTGCGTTAGCACAATGATTCTTGTTTTTCTATCCCCTGAAACATAAATTTAGGGGTGTATTTATTTAAAAAAAAAAAAATGTGCATAGCTGTATGTCCACCGAAACTGCTTGCAAATTTGTAATGTGCAAAAATCTAATGTTCTCGGGCTATATTCTCTGCAGATCAAATGTGTGAATGCGGAAAAATTCCACATTATGACCACTAGATGGAGCTGAGGAGCATCCTTCTTTCCTATGATAGTCAGCGCCATCTAGTAGGCATAACACGCATTCTCGATCGGTGGAGAACGTTCAATTTTGCCCCATTCGCACAGAATAAATTTACATTACAGTTTTGCTGGATGAAGGTGTACAGAATTATTTATCTTATTTTGGCTAAATTAGCAAATGTTTTTTTTTCCAACTGCGAATTTAGCTGTTTGCTGCATCAGAAGTCCGAAGACTGTTTTACTTCATTTCCCAGCATGCCTCTTACCTCGTACACCACCATCTTCCCTTTAAATATAGCCATAAGGTGCGGGGGTTCTTTGCCCATAGTTACGCGCACTTGAACAGGCTCCCCTCCATATTGCTGGTCCAGGATCACAGACTGGTAGGCTGAGGAGGCAATTTCATCTTGGCTGGCATGGCGACCCTGTGAAAGGTACGTATATACATGGCGGGTAAGTGTGCTCCCAATGTGGCAAACAGGATAAATGGAAATACTATATTAGATTTTTTTTTTTTACTTTTTCTAACTAACATTCTGAATGCCTTTGTCAGCTTAAGGTGTACTTAAAGCCTAAAAAAAATATTTTCAGTATGCATGCCACCATGTCTGTATATCATTTTCTTAAAGGGACACTGTCATCAGAGATTAAAGCGGTAGTAAACTTCCAAAAAAACCAGGTCTTTTTTTCTGTGGGAACACGGGGGAACGCAGTTCCGGAACCTTCAGCACCGAATGTATGCAATGGCAAGGGGTGCCGGGGTATGATGGAGGGTCTATTGATGCTGGCTGCTGGGGTATCTATTGTTGCTGGAGGGGATCTATTTTTGTGTGGTAATCTATTGTTGCTTTTGGAGGATCTTTTGTTACTGGGGGGTCAATTGTTGCTGGAAGGGATTTACTGTTTAAGGAGGGGTCTACTGTTGCTGGTTGCTGGAGAGTCTATTGATGCTGGCTGCTGGGAAATCTGTTGTTGCTACTGGGGGTTTATTTTTGCTGGGGGGGGGGGCTTTATCGCTGCTGTCTGTGGGGTATCTTTTTTATTGCTTTTCTTGTTAATATTACCAAATTCCCTACAAATTACTTAGCACTACAAAATGATAATTGGCTCTCTATTCTCTAAAAGGGGCCGTACTGGGAGTTGGGTAGTGGGTGGAACCAAGGGTTGGTACTCAGAGTTGGGCTGGGGCAGAACCAAGGGTCGGTGCTCAGAGTTGGGTAGGGGCAGAACCAAGGGTCGGTGCTCAGAGGTGGGTAGGGGCGGAACCAAGGGTCGTTGCTCAGAGGTGGGTAGGGGCGGAACCAAGGGTCGGTGCTCAGAGGTGGGTAGGGGCGGAACCAAGGGTCATAGCTCAGAGGTGGGTAGGGGCAGAACCAAGGGTCGGTGCTCAGAGGTGAGTAGGGGCAGAACCAAGGGTCGGTGCTCAGAGGTGAGTAGGGGCAGAACCAAGGGTCGGTGCTCAGAGGTGGGTAGGGGCAGAACCAAGGGTCGTTGCTCAGAGGTGAGTAGGGGCGGAACCAAGGGTCAGTGCTCAGAGGTGAGTAGGGGCGGAACCAAGGGTCAGTGCTCAGAGGTGAGTAGGGGCGGAACCAAGGGTCGTTGCTCAGAGGTGGGTAGGGGCGGAACCAAGGGTCGTTGCTCAGAGGTGGGTAGGGGCGGAACCAAGGGTCGGTGGTCAGAGGTGAGTAGGGGCGGAACCAAGGGTCGGTGGTCAGAGGTGAGTAGGGGCGGAACCAAGGGTCATTGCTCAGAGGTGGGCAGGGGCGGAACCAAGGGTCAGTGCTCGGAGGTGGGTAGGGGGCAGAAACATGAAGAGACTTAGAAGGGGGGAGTTCCTGCAACTATTCTTTAAGAAAAAAAACACTGAGGAAAACCACCAAAAAAAATGCCTCCTGCAAGGTAATAACATAATGTGCTAGTATGCATAGCACATTATAAAAGATTTAACTTGAAACGGATCCCTCCAGCAGTGCGCTGACACGCTGAAAGGGCTTCCATCTTTACCCGGTCTTCCTTTCCGGGTTCGCTGGTTCTGCCCCGCTTGAATGGCCCGAGCTGCGATGACGTCACGGCTGGGGCACAGAGCTCTGAAGGAACACTATTGAGAACTACAAGCCGTCTGCCTTGGTGACACACAGTGTTTGTAGTTCATTTATTCACAGATTGCTGTGAATGAATGACGTGGCTGTCAAGACGTTTTTTTTAAAGCAGTGGGTGCGGGGAAAAGAACTCCTGCCCACTGTCTCAGGGATGGGAAAGGGGTTGAGAGGGGTGGGGTTTGAGGTGGGGGGGGGGGCTGCTGAACATGTTACAGGTTCCTTCAGATAAAACGGCTGTGGTAATTACTAAGGCAGTGAAACTGATCAAATCATATGTGCAAAATATTGGAAACCTGAAAACATGACCTGTTGGAGTGCCTTGAGGCTGGAGTTGAGAAACACTGCCTAATGCAACAATTCAGGCTAAAGCTAGGGGAGGTCTTTTTAGAATTGACTGCTGAATAACTTGCACAGGAGAGGGGTTCGACGATCAGAATGCTCTAAAGAAGGGGTCTCCAAATTTTCTAAATAGGGGGCCAGTTTACTGTCCCTCCGAGTTGAGAAACACTGCATTAAAGCGGAGCTCCGCCGGAAAAAAAAATATTAAAAGCCAGCAGCTACAGCTACAGCAGCTGCTGGCTTTTAATATTTGGACACTTACCTGTCCTAGAGTCCAGCGACGTCCGCAGCAGAAGACGAGCGATCGCTCGTCACTCTGCTGCTCCCTCCGCCATCCTCGCTGAGGGAACCAGGAAGTGAAGCCCTGCGGCTTCATGCCCGGTTCCCTACGGCGCATGCGCGAGTCGCGCTGCGCCGTTCTGATTGGTGCTCCTGTGTTCTGGGAGCCGAGTGTCTCCCAGAACACTACGGGAAGTCTGGGGGAAGTGACGTCACTCCCGCAGATTCCCAGAGAGAGGACTCCCGGATGTGGGTGAAAATACCTGTCTTAGACAGGTATCTTCACCCCCCTCCCCCCTGAAAGGTGTCAGTTGTGACACCGGAGGGGGGGGGAGGGTTCCAAATAGCAATTTAGGGTGGAGCTCCACTTTAAGGTACAAAACCATAAACCTTTAGAACCACTTTAAGGTTGAAGCGGAGATCCGCTGTTTTTTTTAAAAGTCAGCAGCTACAAATACTGGAGCTGCTGGCTTTTAAAATAAGGACACTTACCTGTCCAGCGCGCCCGCGATGTCGGCACCCGAAGCTGATCTATCGCTTGGCTCTCGGGTGCTGCCGCCGCCATCTTCGGTAAGGGAATCAGGAAGTGAAGCCTTGCGGCTTCAATACAGCGGGGGGGGGGGGGGCGCTGGACGTGGAGTAGATACCTGCAGATAATGCGGCTATCTATGCCTGGAAGTGGGTGCAAATACCTGTCTTAGACAGGTACCTGCTCCCCCTCCCCCCTGAAAGGTGCCAAATGTGACACCGGAGGGGGGGAGGATTTCGGACAGCGGAAGTTCCATTTTTGTGTGGACCTCCGCTTTAAGGCCTGCCATACACAGTTCAAATCTTGGCTGGTTCAGTAGGAACCAGCCAAGATTCGCATCGTTATTGGGCAGGCTGAAGTTTACCAAGTTAAACCAGCCTGCCTGATTCTCTCACAATTATGGCTAGCAATAATCACTGTCTTCTCCTGGCGGGGGGACGGCTTCCCCCGTCGGGAGAAGACAAAGGCTCGGCAGGAGGGATTCCCCTGTCAGCACTATCTGTGTTGATGGGGGAATCGTATGAATTTCTTTCCTGCAACCACCGTGTACGGCCGGCCCAATGCCGCGTACGCACCGTCGGAAATTCCGCCAGCAAAAGTCTGATGTAAGCTTTTGGTCAGAAATTCCGACCGTGTGTAGGCTCCATCGGACTTTTGCTGTCAGAATTTCCGCCAGCAAAAGATTGAGATCTGGTTCTCAAATTGTCAGACGGAAAAAATTCTGATCGGAAATTGCGATCGTCTGTAGCAATTCCGACGCGCAAATTTCTGACGCATGCTCGGAAACAATTCAACGCATGCTCGGAAGCATTGAACTTCATTTTCTCGGCTCGTCGTAGTGTTGTACGTCACTGTGTTCTTGACGGTCGAAAGTTCAGAGAACTTGTGTGACCGTGTTTATGCAAGCCAAGCTCGAGCGGAATTCCGTCGGAAAAACCATCCAAGGTTTTTCCGACGGAATTTCTGCTCGTGTGTACGCGGCATCAGAGTTAATTCCCTGCACTTCTGCCCCTTCCTATCCACAGCTCTGGTCCCTAGTAGTGTACAGTGTTAACAGCTCTCCTTTTGTTTGTCTTTGATGTAATGTTAGACATACTTTACGTTGGGGTCAATTACACCAGTTGACATTGCCAGGTGTCCCAGAGAGAGGTCACGGGGGAGCCCTACCAACATTTTGCTATGGGGCCCAATGAAATGTTGTTAAAAATCATTCTATGAGTTAATGTAGAAATCTTTTGGATTAGAGTCATTATCTAAGTAATTTGTCTCAGCCAGGAACTGTAGGTCCTCCCTTGGCTCACCTGCCAGATGTAGAGGATGTAGTGGTACTTGGTATTGACGAGATACTTGTACAGAATGAGGTAACAGTCTCCACCATAGAAATGTCCCAACCATTGTTTCTCTACTGGTACCAGTTCCAAATTCTCAATTCTCCAGACCTGTGGGGTCAGAACACAGAATGTCAGCGCAAGGCCAAAGCAAAGACCTCTGCAACCATAGGAGCAAGATATGAGTATCGCAAACACAACGTCGTCAAATGTGGTTGTTGTTCATCGGTCTGGTTGTAGCTGTCAAATTTCCAGTATAAGATGGAAAGTGAAAACAACCATCCGATTGGTTACGTTGCACAACTCACTTGATGTGCATTTGCAGATATTGGGACGCCTGCCTTTACACTCACATGAACTTTAATGGCTTCCCAGTCTTAGACAGTAGGGTTCAATATTGGGTTGGCCCGCCCTTTGCAGCTATAACAGCTTCAACTCTTCTGGGAAGGCTGTCCACAAGGTTTAGGAGTGTGTCTATGGGGATGTTTGACCATTCTTCCAGAAGCCCATTTGTGAGGTCAGGCACTGATTTTGGACGCGAAGGCCTGGCTTGTAGTCTCTGCTCTAATTTATCCCAAAGTGTTCTATCGGGTTGCAGGCAGGACTCTGTGCAGGCCAGTCAAGTTCCACCACCCCAAACTCGCTCATCCAGGTCTTTATGGACCTTGCTTTGTGCACTGGTGGGCAGTCATGTTGGAACAGGAAGGGGCCGTCCCCAAACTGTTCACACAAAGTTGGGAGCATGAAATTGTCCAAAATGTCTTGGTATGCTGATGCCTTAAGAGTTCCCTTCACTGGAACTAAGGGGGCCAAGCCCAACCCCTGAAAAACAACCTGACCCAATAATCCCCCCTCCACCAAAGGATTTGGACCAGTGCACAAAGCAAGGTCCATAAAGACATGGATGAGTGAGTTTGGGGTGGAGGAACTTGACTGGCCTGCACAGAGTCCTGACCTGAACCCGATAGAACACCTTTGGGATGAATAAGAGCAGAGACTGCGAGCCAGGCCTTCTCGTCCAACATCAGTGCCTGACCTTACAAATGCGCTTCTGGAAGAATGGTCAAGAATGGTCAAACATTCCCATAGACACCCTCCTAAACCTTGTGGACAGCCTTCCCAGAAGAGTTGAAGCTGTTATAGCTGCAAATGGGTGGGCCAATTGAATATTGAACCCTACGGACTAAAGCCTCATACACACGATCAGATTTTCCGACGGGAATTGTGTGTTGACAGCCTGTTGGCCGAAACTCCGACCATTTGTACTCTCCATCAGACAATGTTGGATGGCAGGCTTTAAAATTTTCAGTGGACAACGGTCTGTTGTCGGATTTTCTGATTGTGTGTACACAAGTCCATCAGACAAAAGTCCAAAGTACAAACACGCATGCTCGGAAGCAATGTTCACCAAACACAACATTAGCAGAAGGTGCCCAAAGGGTGGCGCTAAAGAGCTGAAAAACCACGTAGTACGTCAGTACGTT
Source organism: Rana muscosa (assembly GCA_029206835.1). NCBI lineage: Eukaryota > Metazoa > Chordata > Amphibia > Anura > Ranidae > Rana > Rana muscosa. The sequence continues at coordinate 466,389,327 of CM055127.1, forward strand.
AGTGTTTGTTGGCTGACAATTGTGTGCCGTTTGTATGCAAGACAAAATCCAGGCACACGCCCTTCGGACAAAAGTCTGACGCTTTGTCTGCAGAAAATCCGATCGTGTGTACGAGGGTTAAGACTGGGATGCCATTATAGTTCATATGTGTGTACAAGCAGATGTCCCAATACTTTTGACAATACGGTGTATGTGAAAATATATTCTCACCTCCGCCTCTCCTGATCCGTCATCGACCATTTTGTTATGCGCTGCTACCTCTGGTTTGGCGTGCATGAGTGTGGCGTCAAACTTCACTTGCTCCACTTTGGCTAAACAAATATAAAGTTTAATATGGGGGGGTTATCAGTAGAATAACACCAATGCTAGGTTGTTGTCTTTAATACTGTATGCGGACACAGAGCAATGCAAATAGAAGAAATACTAAAGAACACAGTTTGCTATCGCAGGCACCACATCCTCATTCAGGACAGAGCAAAGGAAAAAATATAGGGACTGCCTGGACTGCGGATGTGAAGTGCCGTTTGGCTCGTTGACTGGCTTTGTCTTTTATAGCTGCCCACTTTATCAGTCGAGCTTTCCCCTGGCGTGTTTTCTTAGTTGGCTCTATTTTTTTGGTCCACATTCATATTCCATTTTCTGTTTGGATCTTTTGGATTCATTGGATGATTAAAAAAGGCCATCTAAAGAGAAGTCTCCATCGTTCCACCACCACTTTTTTTGTTTTCTTCCTCTTGTTCATGGTATTTTCCCCATTAGATTCATCGCTATCCATACGTGGCTCATAGGTGTTTCTATAGGGTCTCCTGATGAAGCAGTCAAGTTGCGAAACACGTCGAGACCACGGCACCGCTTCCTCCACTGCTGACCCTGTTTGTAACACTTTAATATCTATAGTGCCTTGATATATATTTATTTGATACCAAAAGGGACTAGTGCCATATCAGGGAATTCATTTTGTTTGTTTGTACATCATGTTTTATAACCTTTTATTGATAGGTAGGACGTAATAAAATATTGTGCTTTTAACACCTTCCCGCCTGTCCTATAGTAAAATGATGGCCAGGCAGGAGCACTGTTGTTCTGGGAGGACGTCATATGATGTCCTCCCAGAATGCGCCTCGCGGCGACGCAATCTGTCCACCGGATGACTGATCACTGCACCGGCCCGCTCCCAGTGCCCTGTGATCACTGTGACCAATCACCTTGTGTTGCTAGCTGTGGTTGGTCACAGTGATCACATGGTACAGACAGGGCCAATCACAGCCCATCTGTACCATGTGATTAGCTTTAACCAATCACAGCCCATCTGTACCATGTGATTAGCTTTAACCAATTACAGCTAATAAAAATAAAAGACACAGAATAAACCAGTTTAATTCAGTAAAAATGGTTGCTTATACCAATAAAATTCATTGGTATTTGCAATCATAATGTGTAAAAAAAAAATAATAATCTTGATCACTTCCCTAGAGTAGTATCTGAGCAACGTCACAATGACACTTCACAGGGTGGAAGTAAACATTTTTTTTTTTAAAGCAAAAGATCAAATAATTTTTATTTTTTTTTTATCTTTTGCTTTTAAAGGTAAAGGAGAGATTTGGAGTCTTTTTGACCACAGATCTCTACATAAAGAGGACCTGTCATTATTATTATTATTATTATTATTTAGGTACTTATATAGCGCCGTCAATTTACACAGCGCTTTACATATACATTGTACATTCACATCAATGTTTAAATTCCTTGTAATAGGAATAAAAGTGACAAAAAAAATATTAAAGGGACAGTGTAAAAATAAAATAAATAGGAAAAACATTTTTAAAGTGCCCCCATCCCTCCGTGCTCGTGCGCAGAAGCAAACGCATATGTAAACAGTGTCCACACCACACGTGAAGTATCACCGCAGAAGTTAAAGCAAGAGCAATAATTCTAGCGCTAGACCTCCTCTGTAACTCTAAACAGGTAACCTGTAAAACTTTTTAAAGCGTCCCCTATGGAAATTTTGAGTACCGTAGTTTTTGTCGCCATTCCGCAAATGTGCGCAATTTTAAAGCGTGACAGGTTGGGTATCTATTTCCTCGGCGTAACATCATCTTTCATATTTTACAAAAAAAAAAAAAAGGGGTTATATATTGTGTTTTTTTTTTATTTTTTTTCTTTTTCTTTATTCATTAAAGTGTGATTAAAAAACCACTGCGCAAATACTGTGTGACATAAAAAAATTGCAACAATTTTATTCCCTAGGGTCTCTGCTAAAAAATATATAAATATATATATATATATATGTATATATATATATATATATATAATATGTTTGGGGGTTATAAGTAATTTTCTACCAAAAAATACTGAAAGGTCTAAACAAAAAGTGCCAGAAAAGGCCTGGTCTTCAAGTAGATAAAATTCATATTATCAAATTTAATTATTGCTTGGAGTTAAATAGCCGAAACTAAAAAGTTGCGCTTGTTAAGGTGCCAGTTCTACGAAACAAAACAGCCAGCAATGCCTGCGAAAATCCCATCATGATCTGCTCTCAACTTTTAGACTAGGGTTGCCACTTTTTCTTAAAGCCAAACCCGAAAATTTTAGTGGCGCATATTATTATTTTTTATTTTTTTTTAGCATAGGCTATAGGGTTGTACTAGACCTGGGACACCTGGGACACTTTTGGGCACTCCAAAGAGAATAGTAATGCGGTACACATATAGTGCCCCCTCACCCTCCTGTCAAGCCCTGTTCTGAGCCACATTCCTGTTTGAATAATGTGTTTGGGTTTCAGATGGACTGAAACCCAGACACATGATTCAAAACCCGGACTGTCCTAGTGAGTCCCGGAACAGGTGGCAACCCCTAGCTTAGACCAGCCAATGCCTCCCCATATAGACATGCGTTAAGTTTGCATAAAATTGATGTTCTACTTACCTATTTTACCAAGAGTATGTGTCTTCCCCACACCAACAGTCTCGTTTTTTGTAGGCCACTTTTGGAAGAGCTGCTTGAACACAGCAGACTCAGAACCGTCGTTTTCTAACGCCACGTTGGTGGAATTGGGGTAGTTCTTTGCTTTGATATAATTCTGTGAAGAAAAGAAATATTGCCTTCTCTGTTGGTTTTGGTGTTTTAGAAGGAAAATAGACATATCTATGGATGCCAGCCAACAAGAGATTCCAGAATAAATAGCAACTGGACCTCGACCAATCCCATCTGCCAAGCTAGGTGTCTTACTTCCTACTCCACAGCATAAATATGGAAGTCCAGGGGACCCATCCAGTCATGTTTATGCCTAAAGCTAGACCAAAAGACACCTTCAAACAGTATTATTTAACATACTCAACTAACCATGGTAGTAGCTGCCCTATAAAGTCTTCACCGACATAATCAGTTGGTGTTTTACACACTATATTACCAAAAGTATTGGGACACCTGCCTTTACACACACATGAACTTTAATGGCATCGCAGTCTTAGTCCGTAGGGTTCAAGTTGGCGCACCCTTTGCAGCTATAACAGCTTCAAGTCTTTTGGGAAGGCTGTCCACAAGGTTTAGGAGTGTGTCTATGGGAATGTTTGACCATTCTTCCAGAAGCGCATTTGTGAGGTCAGGCACTGATGTGGGCGAGAAGGCCTGGCTCACAGTCTCCGCTCGAATTGATCCGAAAACAGCAACTGATTATGACGGTGAAGACTTTATAGGGCAGCTACTACCATGGTTGGTTGAGTATGTTAAATATTACTGTTTGAAGATGTCTTTTGGTCTAGCTTTAGGCATAAACATGACTGGATGGGTCCCCTGGACTTCCATATTTATGCTGTGGAGTAGGCATACCAAGGACCATATAGAGTTGCTACCTTAGCTGGCTACAATGCACCTCTATGGAGCTACAGATCGGTGATGTGCCATGATCATCAGCGGGTACATTGGATAAGCCGCAAAACCATTGCAACATGAACCATTCATCGATGGAAACCTGTGCTTGGCATTAGTAGCACAGAAATCACTACCACACTATTGTTCTTGTGCCAGTGCCCTTAGAACAGCCTTTCTCAACCATTTTACCAAAAAGGAACCCTTAAAATAATTTTTGGGTCTCAGACAGTGGCGGCTGGTGCTTAACATTTTTGGGGGGCGCAAACAAACTGAAAAAATAAATAAAAATCATTTGCAGCCACTGTGCCCGTCAAAAACAGCTACTGTGCCCATCAAATGCAGTTACTGTGCCCATCAAACGCAGCTACTGTGCCCATCAAACGCAGCCACTGTACCATCAATTGCCCCCACTGTGCCATCAAATGCAGCCACTGTGCCCATCAAACGCAGCCACTGTACCCATAAATTGCTGCCACTGTGCCATCAAACGCAGCTACTGTACCCATCAATCGCTGACACTGTGCCCATCAATTGCTGACACTGTGCCCATCAATTGCTGCCAGTGTGCCCATCAATTGGCGCCAGTGTGCCCATAAATTGCTGCCAGTGTGCTAATCAATTGCCGCTACTGTGCCCATCAATTGCTGACACTGTGCCCATCAATTGCTGCCAGTGTGCCCATCAATTGGCGCCAGTGTGCCCATAAATTGCTGCCAGTGTGCTAATCAATTGCCGCTACTGTGCCCATCAATTGCTGCCAGTGTGCTCATCAATTGCTGACACTGTGCCCATCAATTGCTGCCAGTGTGCCCATTAATTGCTGCTACTGTGCCCATAAACTGCCACTACTGTGCCCATCAACTGCTGCCAGTTGGCCCATCAACTGCCGCTACTGTGCCCAATCTGGTGCCTCCAAAAAATATCCCGCCGCTGTAATTTTAGGTGCCCGGTGCCCAAAAAGGGGTTGGGCACATGAATAGGGGGTGGCAGTGGTGACCATAGATAGATTCATGCAATGCATGAATCTATCTATGGTGATAGACAGGTGGCAGGGGAGAGGGGGCGGCGCCCATGCGCCCTTTATGGACGCACCACCACCTAAAAAATATATCATCTACAGACAAAGTACATATATAAATATTCTCTGTTATTTCTAGTTATAATAATGAATAAAGGGCTGGAGAAGCCCCCTTAGGCTAGTGGCCAGTAGGAGGACTCCCTTAGACTTGTGGTCAGTGGGAGAAGGACACCTTTACACTGGTATTTGGTGGTAGAGATAGTGGCATAACTTTGTAGGTATCATTAGGCGGGATATCAATCAGCCACAGCTCTTTGCTCATGAAACCCCTGGTAGACAAATATGGACGAATTTTTCTATACAACCGAATTTCCAAATTACAATAGTAATAGTAGAGTCTGAAATAACATAACGAAATTTAGGACGAAATTTGAATCGAACATGAATCAAATTCAAACGTTTTCAAATTCGATTTGAATAGTTTTCGAACTTGAGTTTCCGAATATAAAAAAAAAAAAAAAAAACATAGAAAAGAATAGAATTGAATATAAAATAAAAATAGAAAAAATAGAATATAAAATAAAGCAATAGAATAGAAATCAAGATCAAACCTAAGGCCCTCATAAAGGTGAGTTTGGTAGATGATGAAGGACATTCTCATGGTTGCTCTACTCACCATGGCACGTGGCATGGCTTGCGATCTCTCCTCTTTTGAAGCGTTCTTTCCTTTCCACACAAAGACCTTTATTCCTCCTTGATCCAAGATATAACAGTCCTGCCCAAGACAAGATAGGAGTCATTAGCTTACACTGCAAACCAATTTTTAGCTTGACAATGAAGATATTTCAAGTTAAGTCCAAACGTTTTTTTATTAACCACTTGATCTCCGGAAGATTCACCCCCCCCCCCCCTTCCTGACCAGGCTATTTTTTGGCGATCCGGAACTGCGTTACTTTAACTGACAATTGCGCGGTCATGTGACGCTGCACCCAAATAAAATGTATGTTCTTTATTTTCCCACAAATAGAGTTTTCTTTTGGTGGTATTTGATTACCTCTGCGGTTTTAATTTTTTGTGCTATAAACAAAAAAAAAGTAAATTTTGAAAGAAAAACAATATTTTTTACTTTATGCTATAAAACATATTCAAAAAATATATATTTTTTAAATCTAATTTGTTCAGCAATTTAAGCCAATATGTATTTGGCTAATCCCAATAAGCGTATATTGATTGGTTTGCGCAAAAGTTATAGCGTCTACAAACTATGGGATAGATTTTTGGAATTTATGGGATTTATGGATTTTTTTTTTTAATAATAATGGCGGCAATCAGCGACTTATAGCATGACTGACATTGTGGCGCACAAATCGGACACTAAAGTCCTGTACACACGATCGGATTTCCTATGGATTTTAAACCGATGGATTTTTCCATCGGAAATCCGATGAAGCTGACTTCCATCAGTCTTGCCTACACACCATCAGTCAAAAAACCGATCGTCCCAAACGCTGTGACGTAAAACGAGAAAAATTAAGTTCTACGCTTCTGAGCATGCGTCGACTTGATTCTGAGCATGCGTGGGTTTTTTATCCGATGAAGTTCCCCACAGACGATAGTAATTTGCTATCGTTTTTTTTTCCATCGGATAAATTTAAAACATGTTCTATTTTTTAGCACCGATGGAAAAAAGACCGATGGGGCCCACACACGATCGGTTTGTCTGATGAAAAAAGTCCATCGGACTGTTTTCATCAGTAAAACCGATCGTGTGTACAGGGCTTAACTGACATTTTTTGGGGACCAGTGACACCAATACAGTGATCAGTGCTAAAATAATTGCACTGTCACTGTACTTATGACACTAGCAGGTAAGGGGCAATCAAAGGGTTAAATGTGTCCCTAGGGAGTGCTTTCTAACTGTGGGGGGGAGGTGCTTTGACTAAAGGAAAACAGAATTCCGTGTTTCTGCCAAGCAGAAACACAAAATCTCCATCTTCCCCTCTGGCAGAACGGCGGTCTGCCTTGTTTACATAGGCAGACCGCCGTTCTGCCTCTCCTCAGAATGTTCGGAGGGTCATTGGTGGACATTGCCTCCGCTAGACCCGCTGATTGTCTCCCGCTGTGTCCAATCACAGCGGGAGCGGGTCGCCGGCGGCACGTGCGCACGCCCCAGACCCTGTGCACGTAATTACGTACAGGTACGTGATTTCACGCAGCAGGGCCGCCCTGGCGCAGTATATCTGCGTGGGGTGGTTCTTAAGCGCTTAAACGTTATATAATAGGTAATTTTACAAGGTTTACAATCACTTTAAGCTCAACTCCAGACACATATTTAAAAAATACTTTTTAATGCAGGTATGTATTTATTAAAGAGTATTTTTTTCTTTTATATGAAGTTAATGTAAAGTAGGGTACTCAAAGCGGATAGGGCAGGAGCACAGGCGGAGGGACCCCAGAAAAGGAGGATCGGGGCTGCTCTGTGCAAAACCATTGCACAAAAAAAAGGCAAGTATAACTTGTTTATTATTTTAGAAAAAAAAAAGAAAAATCTTTAATATAACTTTAGGATCCATGTGATTTAAGCTTTAGGGATTTTAATTGGTCAGGAGACGGGGGTCTACTTGTAGCATGGAGGATGTCTGCTATCATGTATGTGTGCTCTTCAGGACAGCTGGACTTACTTCATGACCCAACAAGTCTTTAGTCAAAGGCTGAGTAGCCACTTCCTGGACCATCAGGTTCCCATTCTGATCGGATACCCTGTGTACAAAAGAAAATCAGGCAATTTAGTAAATACAAACTTAAAATTTACAATTCTGTGGAGTCATAATGAGTACAGAAAAATGTTCTGCCTTGTACAATAATGCTGGAAAACAAGGGGTTCAGATCTGATTCCCGTCTTCCAGGGCTTTCTCGGCACAGTGAAAGGCTCATCCTTCTAAATGTAGCACCCTCTAGTGTGCTGCTAGAAGTGTACAAAGGTTTTTCTGTAGTGTAGGTAAATTGTAAGCCTTGGCTGCCAGCCAGGTCTGTGTTTAATCTGGGTCAGCTTGAGTGATCAGGGGAGGCTGGATGACTCATCGGGCAGCATCTCTGGTGCCTCCCCCTACTTGCTGGAACCTTGGAGAAGCTTCCAGAAGTATGGGGAAAGGGTTAGGAGGAGCTGCCTGGAGTATTAAGGAGGGCCCCAGCCAATCCCCAGCAAAATGGCCCTTTTAAATACTCAGGGTCAGGCCAGCAGGGGCAGTGTGGAGTTTGGGTGGAAGCTGGGGATGGAGTGCTGAGGAGGATGTCGCAGGGCCTTGAGGGTAGCCCCCCTAGTCTGGGGGGGAGGGGGCTGACCTTCGGGCCTGGGTGCTGGAGGGATCCTCTGAAAACACAAGGAGGAGTCCTGTCCAAAGGCACAGGAGAAAGAGTGAGGACAGCAGGAGCCAGCTAGCTGGGAGATCTCCAGGGAGAAGACAGCCAGGTGGCTGGTGAGTGTGGCAGTCCGGGAGGACTGTGGAGAAAGTGTCTGTCTGGAGGACTGTGGGAAGTAGTCAGGTGGACTACTGAAAGGGGCAGCTGCAGCCAGGCGGGCTGGCAGTGCCTGAAGAGGTGGTGCTGGGATCAGTGACCACAGGAATGTAGCTGGACTTTGGACATTTCTCTACACAACCAAAGGGGCCTGCGGCCCCTGCCTGTAGAAGGGGTTTCCCCTTGATCTGGCTGAGTGGCCTGGTCAGATCCTGTCTCAGTGAGCCTGTGGAAAATTTGGTGTGCCTGGCTGTGCAGGGTGGGGGATCCCTCCTGTAACTGTCCGCCTGTCACTTTAAATCTTTCAGCACTGGCAGGTGGAACCTTTGTTGCCTTACTTTTCTTCCCCTGGGGAATCTTTTAATCACGACACTTCCTCCTTCTTCTTGTTTGAGAGAAAAAAAGGCCCTCATGTTTCAGCATTCACTCAGAGGCACGGCTAGCCAGCAGAAGTTTTCTAAAGTTAAAGTTTGCACCCCCTTGGCAAGCGGAGCAAGGTAATGCATTAAAGCGGAGGTGTAGCTTGTTTTTTTTTTTTTAAGTTAGCAGCTACTAACAGTGTAGCTGCTGACTTTTAATAAGGACACTTACCTGTCCTACTCGCCCACGATGCCGGTCCCGCCACGGCGATCGATCACTGCTGCGAGGCTCCCGGCTCCTCCATCCTGACTAAGGGAAACAGGCACGGCGTTTTGTGAATGGGCGGCTTGCCTCCTGGGATACACACAGTTCCCAGAAGGCAGCGCGCCCCATTCACAAGAAGAGGAAGCGGAAGGAGACCCACCGCGGGCGAGAAGAGGAACATTAGAGGCAGATTAGGGGACTTCCGCATAGCAACAGGCATTTCGAGTGAGTGTAATTTTTATTTTATTTTTTAGGATTTTTAATGTATGAACCTCCACTTTAAAGGTGCACTGTCATTGTCAGTATATATGTTTTAGGTATAAATTGTGTCCATGCTGTTAGTTAAAAGATATGCTGTAGACAATCCACATATTTTGAACATATAATCATGTTTCTTTAGATGTTTAATGTTAATTTAGATACATGTGTGCAGATAATGGAACACCACTTTGTAACTCCACATTTGTAATTCTGTTGTAACCCCCTTTTGGTGATCACTGTAAACGAATGTATTGTATGTCATTTTACAGTTTTCATGGTGCAATCGGTACTTGATGCTTATGCTGTAAGGAGTTAAAAGATTAACCTCTGTGGTGTTCAACCTTAATGCACATGTTTGAGGCAAAATAAATAAAAGTACTGCACCCGTCAGAAGCTCTCCTCTCGTTATTTACTCAAAGCCAATGGGGCCGCTACACCTCCTATGTAGGGTTGCCACCTTTTCTTCAAGGCAAGCCCAAACACTTTAGCGGCCTGGTACACCTTTGGGTACCCCAAGGAGAGTAGTAATGCAGTGCGCATAGTGTGCCGCAGCAAAATGTGGGTGTGGCCAAATTGCTCTTGCTGACATCAGCTCCCTGCCCCCCAGTGATGCCGAACCTGCCCCCAGACAGCCTCCCACAGCTCCCTGATGGCAACAGATTTGTGTGCGACTATCTTGGTTACTTGGGGAGCCACAGTCTGGTCTGAATAATGTGTCCGGGTTTCACTCCGCTGGAAAACCAGGACGCATGATTCAAAACCCGGACTGTCTGTGGGATGCGCTACATAAACAAGTGAAAATCTCTGTGTGCCTTTTTGTTTTTTAAATTTAAGATCCTCGAAATGCAAAGACTGCAGCATAACAAGAGCCATGGGAAAAATTCCAAGCAAACCTTTGCTTGTGGGGAAAAATTACAGTATTATGTGGAACAATGTAGTGTAGCACTATCCCCGTAGGAGCTGCTGGTTTGTTTTTGGGTTTTGCACGTTACCTCTTTAGCTTCGTTGTCAGGATGAGAAAGTCTGTATTAAATGCACTGAGTGTCCACACAAGATGTAAAACCTTTAACTGTTGGTTTTATTTTTGCTGCAGTAACTCGTATAGAAAATAGAAGGTATGAGAAGATAGGGGAAGGTTCAGGTACCCGCTGCAGAACACACAAAATGTCTAAAGTCATCCACCACTCTCACTGTTGAGTGGGTATTGCTCACCCGGATAGACCCCTCTCACCTGGCCTAGCACCCGGGATGATGCACGAACCAGTATCAGGACAGTCTCTGCCACAGACCGTTTAAGTACAAATGTGGATAGCCAGGAATCCTCTGCCACAGGATTTCAGTCCCGAACTTCCAGCCGTGCAGTTAAAGAAACTTTAAGCCGATCCGGCAAACTGATTGGCTTTTAAAGTAGAGGATTCCCTCTTGATAAGGTCACCAGGCCTATCCCGAGACATTAGCACTTTGCTGGACTCCTCCAGCGCAGGTCCTCCCCCGGTTTCCTTCATTAAGCAGCTTCCTCCCTCTTGGTGGACAGCTTGGGATCCCCTTTAGGATTGTAGGCCCCAGCCATACTAGCCAGGCCTACCATATAGCGATGCCCCGAGGCCAGAATCACATACACATACCTCGCGCCAGGAGGGCAGCGAGGCGAGGACGAACGACCCCGTCACAATTGCGTCTGCCCATTAAGTATCCCTCCCCAGCATGCACAGCGGGGCACCACTCCCACTGTACCACTGCCGAGAAGGGACACCCAATACACCATGGTCTACCTGTATACCAACATGGGCCTGAGGTGGTATCGCCACCTTCAGGCAACAAGGGAAAACGCTACCAGGCATCACCATAGCCAGAACAGAGGCAATTTAGATATAATCATATAAGTCTGATCCGAACTATGGGCTCAGACACCCCCTAAATTTACAATAGCGCCCCGATCATCGAGGGAGGGGCGCTACAGTAGCTTAAAAAAAAAACTTTTTTTTAATCATACCTACCTAGGCAGATGCAGCACCAGTCCCAGCTGCATCTGTCCCCCGCTGGCTCTAAGACTGAGAACCGAGCGATTAAGCACTGCTGGTTGCTCGGTTCTCAGAGCTCCCTGAGCAGAGAGCTGGTGACTGTCCCACTGACCCCCCACGCTCCCTGGAGTGCTGGGCCGTGGAGGGGGCGGGAGCAGCCGGCTCAGCGGCTCACTGAGAGGCTGAGCCGGGTGCCAGTCCAGGCATGTGGGCGGATCCCAAACATATGGTCTGGACTGGCTCTGTGACGTCAGCAGACAGCAGACTTCAGCCGGCTGTCTGCTGAGAGCGGGTCACAGGAGTACAGAATGAACTGCACTCCTGTGATCCACCTCGTTTGGCTGTACTTCTCCTTTAAAGTGTTACTAAACCCAGGAGCCTGCAGTCACTATATCTGGTCTCCCACAGTACACAGAACATGGAAATGCAATTATTTTAGTAAACATAAACTGCTAAATACCTTTTCTCATCAGCAGTCTTGTGACTTCTATCAGTATCTGGTTAAAGCTTGCAGGGGGGGGGGTTTCATTCTCCTCTGATTGTCCTATGAGGCTGCAGGACCCCTGACCCTCTGTCTGGACAGTGCTGATTGGCCCTGTGCTGATCACATGCACTCTCCCAAAAACTCTCTAGCAGTACACACCGAACTGAGCATGTGCAGAGTGACTCCAAGGCTCTGCATTTGCTTCAGTGTCAGTTGAATATTACTGCTTTGGAAATGAGAGTGTCAACTGCACTGTGTTTTGGCACAGCCACGGGAGCATGAAACAGGGAATCCAAGTAGGGGCATAATTGTGAGACCACCACATAACACGAATTGCCTGAAAAATGACCTCAGCAAAATATTTTAGCTGCAGATTTTAAAATAAAAGCAGCTTTTTAGATTACATTAGGTGTACGTTTACACGGGACGACTTGTTAATGCGATTTGACAGGTCAAATCGCATGACAATTCGCACCCAATTGTCGGCAATGGAACTGTTCAAATTGGTGCAATGTCAACCTTGCGGTGCTGCACCGCTTTGAAAAAGTACCTCCTGCACTACTTTTGGCGATTTCAGTTGTGACTTGCATAGACATCTGTGTATGAAGTTGACCAGATGTCAGTTAAGTCGCACCTGAAGTCGCACTGACGTGTCTTTGAAATCGTGCAAAAAGTAAAGTCACACGATTTTAAAGCCACACTCAGTGTGAACCAGTGATACATGTAAAAGCATATATGAGACTCATGTGGAAGTGACCCAAGAAGGGGTCCATATGACCCTGTTACCACTTCAGTTTTTGGGAAAGGGGGACTGACTTCCTCAGGGGATATCTGAATGGGAAAAACAGATTGCGCCAGAAGACCTGGCAAAACCAGATTGCACCAGAAGACCTGGCCACTCTTAGACATGTGTAAGTGACCCAAGAAGGGGTCCATATGACCCTGTTACCACTTCAGTTGATGGGGAAGGGGGACTTAATTCTTCAGGGGATATCTGAATGGGAAAACCAGATTGCGCCAGAAGATCTGGCAAAACCAGATTGCACCAGAAGACCTGGCCACTCTTAGACGTGTGGAAGTGACCCAAGAAGGGGTCCATATTACGACTTCAGTTGATGGGGAAGGGGGGACCTAATTCTTCAGGGGATATCTGAATGGGAAAACCAGATTGCACAAGAAGACCATCAGCAGAGCAATTTTATAACAGCTATTTCTCCTAATTTAGTGCTTGGAAGCCATCCTTTTGTTTTTCTGAATTTTCCTGTGCCCACTTACTGATATAACTTGAGAGCGGATTTGGCGACAGAGTCCACCACATCATCGGGTATGGGAGGTTTAATCGTCTTTTTCTGTCCTAATATTTGTTCGTTTTCCAGGACTTGCATCAGCTTAGGTGTTGCTTCTTCGTCCTCTCCTTCAACCACAAAAACTTGAGTACGTCCACCACGCTCCCGGTCACGGATGTCTTTTGCCAGGTTCATCCCCTGAAATAAATTAAACTTTTTTTTATAATCTATATAAAGTACAAGATTTTAAAATGGTTGTAACCTTTACATATATGTAAGTAAGTAACAGTGAATGTTGTATATGTGAAGATTTTTCTTTGCTTCCTTTTTTTCAACCCTCTGGGACATTTTGTACTGCAACCTGAATTATGGCCACATCATGCATTAGGAGAACCCATTGAGATTGCTACTTTTGTCACCAGTGACTACACAATGGAGATCTGCACCTTCCGTGAAGTCCTCTTTTGCGCCTTGGCGGTCACAGACAATACTCCCACAGTTCCCGGTGCAGACGTCCCCTAGCGGTCCGTTGTCCATAACACTACGTTTTGCATTTAGACCTGAGTTTTACCCATATTGCATCTTCTCCTGAGAAAGTGGAGCACACTGCACGAAACGTGTCGAGCTTGTAGGATGCAATTTCTATATTACAATCATGTACCTGATCCCATATATGAATTTTGCCAATCGTGTACCAACTGTACATTGTTTTATTGATATCTGTCTATAACCAGCTCTTGACCCATATTAATATGTTTTTTAATGTGTTATGATCCAACTGAATCATTGACGAAAATATTTCACCGGTGGCGGCCCGTCCGTTAGGGGTGCAGGGGCACTGCCCCCCTAATCCATGCGTCTGGCTCCTAATCTACATGCATGGTGCTTGGACACATGGATTCCAAGGTCAAAACCAGGTACCCGTTCCCCCCTCCCTATCAAAAAGTACCAAATCTGGCAGTGGAGGGGGGTGCAAACAAGCAGAACTTCGCCTTTTGTGTAAAGTTCCACTATAAGTAACTTTTAGTGTATCCTTCTTGCATATATCATACTTGCTAATTCGCTGGGAAGGGTAGATAGCCTGTGCATGTGCGCTGGAGCCGCGATACCAGAAAGACACGCAGAGGCAACATGTCAGCTACCTCGGCGTGGACCAGGTGAGTTACCGATGCCTCGTTCTAAGGTAAGTATTTCATAATGAGCTAGTATGCGGTGCATACTAGCTCATTATGCCTTTTGCCTTACAAGGTTATAAAAAAAAAAAAAAAAAGAAGTTCAGCAAGTATACAACCGCTTTAACATTTTCTATTAGCTTAAATAAAAAAAACAGGCAGTATGTGAAGTAAAGACCACTCGTACCCTCAGTCTCTCCATTCTGTTGCTGTCAGGTCCATTCCATTGGATGATCAACTTTCCCAGGTCCACCAAGAACACGTCTCCGGTATTGAAGCTGTTCCAGTCAAAAGGCACCTATGAATACAAAGTCATCTTGTCAGTGGCAAAGTTTTGCTCTTTAAATTATTATTTAAAACCAATATTATAATATTTAACTGGTAGCACCCTCTTAGCATAGGATGCTAGGCAAATTTAGTTTTTGGCTCCTTCTGTAGTCAAGGGAGCAGTGATTGTTTGTTTTGGTTTGTTCAGGGTTCCACAGGCTGAGAACATAGGGAGGGAGATTCAGATGATCAGCCTAAATATTTATCATGGCCTGGCCAATCCCTGGAGAGGAGTATTCAGAAGGTGGCTGGGGAGGTGATAAATAGTCTGATGCCCTGAAGAGATTGTGACTTCTCTCCAAGATCAAAGGCCGCTACCCTGAGGCAGTTTATGGACTGAGTTGCTGTTCTTTCAGGTCTCAGCATTGTCAGGGCTGAGGGCCTAAAGTGATCTTCTGAGGAATTGGCCATAAGACTTCACCATAAAAATCGGGTCTGGAGAAGGATTGTCTCCCTCACTGGACAGTGTATAGAGGAAGCTGGAAGATGTGCAGCTGTCCTGAGTACTTGTGAGTAATGACTCTAAACTGATTCCTGATGACTGTGTGTGCTTCTGGGATATAAGTGCCAGAGGTAGCTTGGCATGAGACAGCTCTCATGGGGTCTCAGAATACTGGCCATTCCCCTGCCCTGGAGTGTGAGCCTAGAGAAGAGTGTCCCATGCCCTACCCTGTTTAAAGTTCTTCAAGCAATACATTTCAAAAAGACATCCCCTAGACCGATTTATTGTTTTCTGTACCTTCATACAGATGTGCATATTCTTTCAGCAGTGTCTATCTGTATTTCACGGCAATTAAAGTATTTGTAAAGTCATATGACCCCCCAGGCTCTGTAGACTGAGTATGGAGACTCAAAAATACACTCAATAGCTTGAGCCAAAGTCCCAGGTCCCAGGAGGACTTTCGCTGTAAGTAGACCTTGGAAGGGTCTTACATTATAACTGAAGGCAAAACTTTTTTTTTATTAGTTGTAGATAAAGGGATTAGAACACCTGTCAGGTTTTTATTGCTCTCTGTGTCCCCTCTAGGGAGATTCACCTTTTGTATTTGTCCTGGTGACCATTATTGAAAGGGAAAGAAAATCCCAAATTTTGAGTGATCACCAGAACAGGGGAAATCTTCCGATGGGATACTAGTTCTGGTGACTCTGGCGTCTAACCAGGGATTTCCCTCACTTCCTGTTTTGGCTATGGTACAGGAAGTGAAGGGAAACAGATGGCAAAAAAACAAAACTGACAGGGGTTATAACTCTTCCTTACCCTATACAAAATAAATATAAGTTTTGCCTTTTGTTTCACTTTTAAGAAAGAAAGCATCTACAGTCTGGTCTGTTTAGTTGTGCCACAGATTGGCTGGCTCTGCCTGAACATCATCCTTTTGTCAGCACTCACATGATCCACTCTGTGGCTGTATTTGGGTACTGGCTGTTGGGCAGAGGCTGTAGAAGCATATAGAGGAGTATAACATAACTAGTCTTAGCAGGTTAGGTGGTGGGCAGTGGGATTGTTGTAAAATAGAGCACCTGACCATGAAACCTATACAAGATTGTATTCCATTCCAAAACCATGGGTATTAATATATAGTTGCCCTTCTTTGTGTCTATAAAAGCCTCCACTCTTCTGGGAAGGCTTCCCACAAGATTTTGGAGCGTGTCTGGGGGGAATGTGTGCCCCTTTCAGCCAAAATAACATTTGTAAGGTCAGGTACTGATGTTAATTGAGAAGATCTGACTCAATATACCGTATTTATCGGCATTTAACACGCACAGGCGTATAAAACGCACCTTCATTTTAAGAGGGAAGTTTCAGGAAAAAAACTTACATTTTAAATAAAGAACTTTGAAGCAAAATAAGGATCAGTGCTCATCAATGCAGCCTGATCAATGCCCATCAATGCAGCCTGATCAATGCCCATCTGCAGCCTCAAAATTGCCCATCAATGCCCATCCGCAGCCTCACAGTTGCCCATCAATGCCCATCTGTAGCCTCCCCATTGCCATGAATGCAGCCTAATCAATGTCCATCTCAGGGAGGGGGGCGGGATGAGCGCCGTCAGATTACATACAGCGAGAATTACCTGTTTACTCTGCGGCCTCTTTAATACAAAGACCCGTCTCCTGGACCGGCTTCTATGACAGACAGAACATTGGTCCAATGCCGGCCCAGGAGACAGGACGTTCTATTACAGAGGCCGATAAGTAAACAGGAGATTCTCGCTGTATGTAATCTGATGGCGCTCGTTCCGCCCCCTTCCCCGTTCTCTCCAAGGCAGCCCAAATTGCAGTATCGGCGTATAACAGGCACATACTATTTGCAACTGATTTGCGAGGGTGAAAAAGTGAGTGTTATACGCCAATAAATACAGTAATTAATCCCAAAGAAGGGGCGAGGTCATGGCTCTCTACAGGCCATTGAAATTCCTCCACACCAAACTCATCGAACCATGTCTTTATGGAAATTTTGGATAAGACCTGGCTCATTCACATTCATCCCAAAGGTGTTCAGTAGGGTTGAGGTCAGGGCTCTGTGCGGGACACTCAAGTTCCTCCACATCAAACCATGTCTTTATGGAGATTTTGGATGAGAAGACCTAGCTCATTCCAATTCATCAAAAAGGTGTTCAGTAGGGTTGAGGTCAGGGCTCTGTACCGGACACTCGAGTTCCTCCACACCAAACTCATCAAACCATGTTTTTAGGAGCTGGCTTTGTACATGGGGGGGGGGGGGGCACAGTCATGCTGGAACAGAAAAGGGCCTTCCCCAAAATGTTACCACAAGCCTGGAAGAGCACAATTGTCTTAAAAATCTTTGTGTTCTGTAGTATTAATAGTTCACTTTACTGGAAACACCTGAACTCAGTCATGGAGGGGGTACACATACGTTTGACCAGATAATGTATATTTAATACCTAGGAGCCTAAGGCCTCTTTTACACTGAGGCGCTTGAAAAACTGCCAGTAAAACACTGAGCGCTTTTGAAGCGCTTTCAATTCATTTCAATGGAGAGGGGCGTTTTTTCAGCGCACTGCCCCAGTGTGAAAGCATTCATTGATTTTAATGGAAATACGTTTTCGTAAGCTTTTCAGGCGCTTTTTTTTTGCGCGAAAGCGCCTCAGTGTGAAAGTGGTCTTACACAAAGAGACAAAGCCTTTTCTAATCCTTTAGGCCCCTTTCACACTGAGGCTCTTTGCAGGCGCTATTGCGCTAAAAATAGTGCCTGCAATTCGCCCCAAAAAAGCCGCTTAATTGTATCCAATGTGAAAGCCCGAGGGCTTTCACACTGGAGCGTTGCGCTTGCAGGAGGGTCAAAAAACTCCTGCAAGCTGCATCTTTGAGGCGCAATAGGAGCGGTAAAAATACCGCTCCTATAGCGCCCCTGCCCATTGAAAACAATGGGGTAGCGCCTCCAAACCGCTGCAAAGAGGCGTTATTGCGGGCGTTTTTAACCCACATTTATGGCCGCTAGCGGGGGTTAAAATCCCCCCGCTAGCGCCCGAAAATCGCGGCAAAAAAAACGGTATAGCGGCGCTAAAAATAGCGCCGCTATACCGCCAGCGCCTCAGTGTGAAAGTAGCCTTAGTTTGCTAAAAAAGGGTGAATTTATTGGCCTTTTAATATTTTATATTGTGTTCCTAATTAAAATAGGGAATTCCAAGTACCACAAACTAGCTGCATTTGTCTATGCTGATATATTATTATCAAGATTCACAGTCTTCTGGTGCAGCCTAAGAAGACTTACCTCTCCAGCTAAGACATTCTTCTTCCCCTTGACGTGCAGGAGACGTTTAACGTTGTAGGAGTTTGTCTCTACCTGCTTCATTCCTGATGCTACCCCTCCATTTTTATATCTAATGGAGAAGAGAGAGGAAATTCACATGTTAAAGTTTATGCATACTATTGGTTGGAATATATCTCCACACCTGAATTCAGATCACACCGGAATTCGGACAGCCATGGATTCCATTCCTGATCCTTACCTTACACCATTTATTACAATTATCCTCGACTCCAGTAGTCTGATACACAGGCCCTTTTCTTGATTGTCTCCATTTCTCATCCTGTCCCCCTCCTCCAGTTCCTATTTCTCATCTACTCCTCCCCCTCCCCGTTCCCCCCCCCCCCCCCCCCCCCGTTTTTTTCCACTGGGAACACCTGTTTCACTAACATTTACCTAAAAAGCAAAATTTCCATCAATTTTAGATTTCCTCTCACTTCCTGTTGCATCTCTAAAGCCTTGTACACACGATCAGATTTCTATCGGACAAATCCGTGGATTTTTTGTCCGAAGGGCGTTGGCCGTGAACTTGTTCTGCATACAGACGGCAGAACTTTTTCAGCCAACATACACCAAACTACGTGGTTTTTCTGCTCTTTAGCGCCACTCTTTGGGCAACTTCTGCTAATGTTGTCTTATGGTTAGCATTGGTTCTGAGCATGCGTGTTTGTACTTTGGATTTTAGTCCGACGGACTTGTGTACACACGATCGGATAATCCGACGGAACACATTTGTTGTCGAACAATTTGAGAGCATGGCAATCCAACATTTGTTGTCGGAAATTCCGACAACAATTGTCCGATGGAGCGTACAGACGGTCGGATTATCCGACAAAACACATCCATCACACAATTGTTGTCGGAATATCTGATCGTGTGTACGGCCCTTAAGACTACCGTATATACTCGAGTATAAGCCGAGGCACCTAATTTTACCATAAAAAACTGGGAAAACCTATTGACTCGAGTATAAGCCTAGTGTCCATCTGCATACCTCACTGTGCCTCACTGTATCCATGTGCATGCCTCACTGTGCCCATGCCTCACTGTGCCCATGCCTAGACTGACGTTTAACATGGGAGTTTATGGAAGGGGTGTCCGGCTTTGAAAAATCGGTGCTCCCTGGCCACACTTATAGAGGAAAAATAGGGCTACATGTGTGCCAAGTTTCGGGTCCAGGGGACCTACAACCGGCCAGTACCGGGTCCCCAAATCACCGGAGAAATGACCGTTTAACATGGGAGTCTATGGAAGGGGTGCCCGGCTTTGAAAAATCGGTGCTCCCCAGCTGTAGGTCTCCTGGACATCAAACTTTGCACACTTGTAGAGGAAGAGTGGGGCTACATGGGTGCCAAGTTTGAGGCCCAGAGGACCTACTGCCGGCCGGTACCGGGTCCCCAAAGTCTGGGAGATCAGGCGCAAAAAGGTGACTCGAGTATAAGCCGAGGGGGGCATTTTCAGCACAAAAAAAAGTGCTGAAAAACTCAGCTTATACTCGAGTATATACGGTAAATTGAAGGTAAATCGGACACGGGCCCTTTTGTTGACTGACTCTGTTTCTCATCCTGTCCTCCATCCCCTCCTCCAGTTCTTTCAAATCTCCACCCCCCTCTTTTTTTCCCAATGGGGACACCTGACACTTCAGACCAGAATTTCCCCCAATTTTAAGAAGACTTCCCCTTACCTCCTGTTTGGTCTCTAATGCCCTGTACACACGATCAGATTTCCGATGGAATAAAATACGATGGAATTTTTTGTCGGAATTCCGATTAAGCTGATTTCCATCAGTCTTGCATACACACCATCAGACAAAATTCCGACCGTCCAAAACGCGGTGACATAAAACACTCCGACGAGCCGAGAAAAATTAAGTTCAATGCTTCTGAGCATGCGTCGACTTGATTCTGAGCATGCGTGGGTTTTTTCTCCGTTGTAGTTCCCCACAGACGATCGGAATTTCCTATCGTTTTTTTTTCCATCAGAAAAATTTAAAACATGTTCTATTTTTTTACACCAATGGAAAAAAGTCCGATGGGGTCCACACACGATCGTTTTTTCCGATGAAAAAGTCCATCAGACTTTTTTCATCGGAAAAAACGATCGTGTGTACAGGGCATTAGAGATCTAACCAATGGGACACCAATGGCAAAAAATAAACCTGAGAAGGATTTTAGCAATGCCATACTCTATCCAAAAAAAAAAAGATTGGTCATATGTGAACTTTATTATATTATTGAATGCTATAGAAAATTATAAACAATGCATTTACAGCTCACTGGATATATACAGTGTGTGTGTGTGTGTGTGTGTGTGTATATGTATGTATGTATGTGTGTATATATATATATATATATATATATATATGTGTATGTGTGTGTGTATATACACACACACACACACACACACACACACACACACACACACACACACACACACTATATTACCAAAAGTATTGGGACGCCTGCCTTTACACGCACATGACCGTTAATGGCATTCCAGTCTTAGTCCGTAGGGTCCAATATTGAGTTGGCCCGCCCTTTGCAGCTATAACAGCTTCAACTCTTCTGGGAAAGCTGTCCACAAGGTTAGGAGTGCGTCTATGGGAGTGTTTGATCGTTCTTCCAGAAGCACATTGGTGAGGTCAGGCACTGATGTTGGAGAGAAGGCCTGGCTCACAGTCTCCACTCTAATTCATCCCAAAGGTGTTCTGT
Source organism: Rana muscosa (assembly GCA_029206835.1). NCBI lineage: Eukaryota > Metazoa > Chordata > Amphibia > Anura > Ranidae > Rana > Rana muscosa. The sequence continues at coordinate 466,410,389 of CM055127.1, forward strand.
CGGGTTGAGGTCAGGACTCTGTGCAGGCCAGTCAAGTTCCTCCACCCCAAACCCGCTCATCCATGTCTTTATGGCCCTTGCTTTGTGCTCTGGTGAGCAGTCATGTTGGAACAGGGAGGGGCCGTCCCCAAACTGTTCCCACAAAGTAACATGAAATTGTCCAAAATGTCTTCGTATGCGGAAGCCTTAAGAGCTCCCTTCACTGGAACTAAGGGGCCAAGACCAACCCCACACCATAATCCCCCCTCCACCAAATGATTTGGACTAGTGCACAAAGCAAGGTCCATAAAGACACGTATGAGCGAGTTTGGGGTGGAGGGAATTTTTTTTTTTTTACAAACAGCTCGTATTGCGAAACAGCTCTTAAACCACGTTGCTCGCAATCCGAGGTTTTACTGTGTGTATATATATGTGTATATATGTATATATTGATAATAAATTCATATCACATATAATGAGACTTTTTTCCATTCCAGCGTTTCTAGTAGCAGGGAATGGACATGACTTAAAGGCAAACTGTAGTCTATTTACAGTTGGTTTTTAAATATATGATGTATAGTGTATATACAAGAATGTGTTGGTTCATCCCGATTTCATTCATCCTTTCTGCGTTTTTGTAAAAATGAGCGTTAATGCAAATGTGTTTTCTACTGTGATGGTGTAAACGGGCCCTAAAGCCCACCCATCCCAGGATAAGTACTCACACTATGCCCTGCTTGAAGTAGCCCTTGAATGTGTCGCTCTCAAATCTCTGAACCTCGCGGTGCTGCACGGCCACACCCCCCAGGTGATCATCCATCTGCACAGAGTAAATGGCGGCTGCTCCTTGCTCGTCTACGGAGGAGCTGTTCCCAATCCAGAAGTGGATGTCGTAGGTGAAGTTGTTGCTCACCTTGTGTGTCTGAAAGAGAAAGATTTTAATGCACAGAGATTCAAAAGGGCAACTTTGATAAATGGCCAGGGTATAGACTAAAGGTTATTGTCACCCAATGGTGATATTTAAAGTGTAAGTAAACCCTAACAGCTAATTTCTGCTATTTGCTACTTTTTTCTCTGTTAAATATATGTAGCGCCCCCCCCCCAATATTGGGGGCGCTATGTGGAAATTTAGGGGTAGTCTGAGCCGATAGTTGGGCTCAGACCAATCAAGGGTTTAATTTTGCTTCTGCTCTGGGTGTGATACTGCCTGGCAGTAGTGTTCTCCTTTGCCTGTAGGTGGCACTGTCACCGCCGACATAGGTTAAACTACGGGGGTATCACAGCACCTTGGGTGTCCTCTCTCGGCAGCCGTGCAGTGGGCGTGGTCTACCCACTGTGCATGCTGGGAGAGGGTACAAAAGGGGCAGACGCCATTTGTAGGGGGCGATTCCAGGGGGACCCCAAGCCGTTCAGGGGGAACCTCTGGTCCAGTGAGTGTGCCTCGTGGCCAGCATGGCACGAGGTGCGTGAGTGTGTTTAGGCCTTGGGCACCTTCAGCCAGAGGCCCTGTTGCTGCATCGTGAACCCAGCTCCGCTGACAGGGGCCTACGCTTCAGAGAAGGATCCCAGGCTGCCCGTTTGTAGGGGGCCCATCTTGAGGAAAGGCGTCCAGGGGAGGATCAGTCCCAGGAGATTAGCGATGGTACTGCTATCTCGGGGAAGAGGCCTAGAAACTCGCCTAAAGGGGGATTCATCGTCTCTGATATCCGTGCTCCATCCCGGTTGCTAGGACCGCTCTCATAAGGACTATCCAGGTGAGCAATAACCACTCAGGCTTGAGTGGCGACGAGTATAGATACTGGATTTTAAGTGTTGCGTGCCTGAACCTTCCCCTACTTCTTTCAACTTTTGCTCTCCCTCTTTAAGTTGACTCAAAGAGAAAAAGAATAAAGCCTTGCTGATTAGGTTTTACTCATGTGTAGACATTGGCCTTATTCCTGGAGATTTTTATTTGCCTAGACAACGGAGCTAAAGGATCCAATCCAGAGAGGTAATTGCTGCAGACCCAAAATAAAACCAGCCGGTCCCTTAAATGGGGGTAAGTGCTACATATACCATTGAAAGTATTTTGTTAAATCTGTTTGATAAGTACGAATGTATCGCCCTCTTCCATAGGTTGGTGTTAGAGGTGAGGTTTTGGGTGATAGCTGCCAGGCAGGTAAATTTAGGCAGGCCTATGCTGCATGCTAGGCCTGCTTGTTTTGATCTGGGGGCAGGGAGTGGTTAGTGTAGCAGTGGGTGTGACCACCTGTCTTTCAGTTTTTGGGCGCCTCCCCTGCTTCCAGGGAGAATTTTCTAGAAGAGGGGCAGGGCCAGGAATTGGAGTGACAGGGAGTTCATGTGAGGATCCCTGACCAATCGCCAATTGGAATTGGCAGGGGGCAGGCCTCCTACATAAACTCAGGTCCAGCCCACTGGAAGGGAGTTGTCGGCTGGGTGAAGTGAAGAATGGAGTGTTAAACTGCAGCAGAAGACCCATCCCCATCTGAGGGGGGGGGGGGTGCAGGCCTCGGCGGAGGAGCTTGGGAGCCTCTCCTTACACGGTCATGGAGGAGGTGTCCTGGAACAGAGGAGCTGGAGAAGCAGTCGGTACGCATGTCCGGGTAAATTCTTCATCAAGGACTCAGGGCAGGAGAAGTTCGGTGAGTGAAGCACGGTGGACATCTGGAGGAGGCATGCCAGGGGAGCTGGGTGCGGGGCCAGAGGAGAGACTGTGGGGTTTGGTGTCAAATCGCTGAGGCCTGAGGGCACAGGGTTTGCAAGAAGGACTGGCTGGGATCAGTAGTCCACCAACCATTCTTCAATAAATATGGCAAGTGTGATCCGTTCTATGGGCATTCCATACCCTTTCCCCCAACCAAGTTATATCCCCCAAATAAACAATAACAAAAGAAAAGCAAATGACTGTTCATTGTCTACTGGAGAGTGATGTTTTGAAGGTCTGGCAGCAGGGTGAGTATTGTGGATGATAGTAACTACTAGCAACCATCCGCTACATGAACAAAAGCCCATTGATCCCCCTGGAAATCCAATGAGCGCCTAACTTTTTGTAGTGAGCTGACACTAGTGCTGCACCAAAATCTCAAACAATGTTATCAGCCCTGCCTGTGTTTTCTCTTTGGACTACAGAACACCCCCATGTTATAAAGATGAAAAGAGGGGTGTGTGTTCTGTAGTCCTATTATACTTCCTGTCCCCAGGGCCGTTTGAAGGAATTTGGGGGCCCCAAGCAAAATGGACATGGAGGCCCCCCAACCGCACGCAAAGCCTACAGGAACCACAGCATAGCGATACCCCCCCCCCCTCCCTACCGTACCGCGCGGCAGGAGATTCAGTTTCCTGTTCCCGTCTGGACTGAAAGGAAGTGAGCACTCAGTGTGCACTTGCTGTCAGTCCAGCCGGGAACAGGAAACTGACAGGAGGAAGGAAGAGGAGCTCGGCCACGCTACGGGGAAGTGACGAGAGAGGCAGCAGTGGTGCAGCCGCCTGAGGCCCTCTATGGAGCGCTCAGGCGACTGCAGCATTTATAGGAAGTGCGGCAAGAGCCCTGCTTGGGGCCCCAGGCCAGCTCGGGGCCCTAAGCAATTGCTTGGTTTGCTTGCCTTGTCGCGACGGGCCTGCCTGTCCCAGACTGACAACACTGCTCCTCCATAGATACAGTACAGTGACCTTTGTCACCCTAGGATAGGAAATGTGGGACTATATGAATAAATAATAGAAAGAAGCTAAAAAAAGAAAAGTAATGAACTCATCACATCTAAGGACTAGTAAGCTGCAAAATCATATGTTATTGTTCTTGGGTGATTATTATCCACTGATGATGGAAACACGTGTGTGGCCAATAACTCTACAGGGAAAGGCCACCTCTTTTGGAAATCTCACAATTGGAGTCTTTTCCACATTAGACACTATTGTTTTCTCAGTGCATGCAGTATGTTGGACATCTAATTCTGAAACCATGGGCGTCATTATGGACTTGCTCTACTTTCCACAAGATTTTGGAGTGTATCTGTGGGAATTATTCCCATTAAGCCAGAAGAACATTTGCGAGGTCAGATACTGATGTTGGATGAGAAGACCTGGCTCGCAGTCATCATTTCAAAAATGTTCAGTAGGGTGGAGGTCAGGGCTCTGTACAAGGCACTCGAGTTCCTCCACCACAAACTCATCAAACCATGTCTTTATGGAGATGCTGGTTGAGATGACCTGGTTGATTCCCATTTATCCCAATGGTGTTTTCATTAGGGTTGAGGTCAGAGTTCTGTGAAGGCCACTTGATTTCCTACACACCAAACTCATATCTTTATGGAGTTGTCTTTGTACACGGGGGAGGGGGGGGGCAGTCATACTGGAACAGAAAAGGATCTTCTCCAAACTGTTACCACAAATTTGGAAGAGCACCATTGTCTAAAATGTCTTTGTTAGTTGTAGCATTAACAGCACCCTTCGTTTGGAGGGATGTCTTCATACTTTTGGACTTTTTTGCCTACCATTTACCAGCATTTTACCAAAAAAGACATCTGAATGAGATCCTTCAAACCCTCACTGCAACATGCCTGACGTGGTATACAAATGTACTTTAACATGATGTGTTGAAGAAAACTTATCATGAGGGAAACATAAAGGCTGGCAATCTTGACCTCTCTAACAATGCTAACGTGTTTTCCCAAAAATAGGACCTACCCGAAAAAAAAGACCTAGCACTATTTTCCAGGAGGGCTGCAATATAAGCCCTACCCCGAAAATAAGCCCTAGTTTAAAATGCTTGTAAAATCCTATAATCCACTCTATTACAGTAATATATAATGTAAAATGTGTGTGTTTCTGTAATATAATTGCTGGGAAGAGAGCTCCGGCGGGTCACAGAAGCGCAGAGCAGCGCTATAACAAAGGTATTTGCCACAATTATTTTACAGACACACACACATTGTACATTATATACTACTGTAATAGAGTGGACTATTTTTTACAAGCATTTTAACTCCGTTCACACTGGGGATTTCTGTTAGGCAGAGAGAGAGAGGGGGAGAGAAGACAGCATATTACATGGTAAGGCCTACCCCGAAAATAAGCCCTACTGTGTCTTTTGTTGCCAAAATTAATATAAGACCCGGGCTTATTTTCAGGGAAACACGGTAGTTGCCTGGCTGACAAGTTGAGTATTTAGCTGCAATATTTCCAGAATAATTAGGTCAGAACAAATATCAAGTTGGTGTAAAGCAATTACTTCTCATCTACTTGTTCAAGGCTATTTATTGGCTTATCAAATACTGAAGCTGTTGGAGCATTATGGCAGCCAAGCAACTAGCAGTTTCACACTGAGAGGTTGTTAAAATCATGCTTTGTATCTCTTTCAGAAGAGGATTCCTTACTCCTGAATTGCCAGCTGATTGGTGTCTTACTGGCTTTACTATATGCAGTCCCATTTAAAAGATTAAAGTATCAGTTGAGGTTGGGTTGTTGGTAGGGTTGCCACCTTTTATTCAAGTCAAACCCGAACACTTCAGCGTCACACAGCACTTTTTTTCCAGAGTTTGCGTAGTGTGACAGCAGGAAGGTAAAGTCACCTGGTTGCATCCAGGGGGGTAGATATATTTCGCCCAGATTCAGGCTTTACGCCGACTTATACAACTAGGTGGAGAGTTGTATAAGCCCAGCTGAGGCTAGTGGGCTCATGGATGACTCATACCTCTAGGGAGAGGGCTGGGCGTCGTGCAGGCAGGGAGTTGATGAGACCAGCTGAAGCCTGTCAGTTCGTTTAAGGCCTCTATAAAAACTCACAGATTCATTAGGTGTTAGCTCATGCCTGGAACCAGACCTGTGTGGACTGTCTAGGGAGAGTGAACCCCTGTGCGGTGAGACAAAGCCTGTGTGGCTATTTGCTTGGACATTTAAAACCAGGGACTTAGGGACTAGGACAGCACTAGGCTGATCCCAGTTGTTAGTTAGGAAACCTGTATGTTTAGTCAGAGGTCAAGTTGACCAGGATTTATTTTGTTTATGTTTCTTTTGCTTAGCTGTGTTTTGTCACTGTAAATAGAAAATAAACCGCACCTTTTTGATTCTGAAAACCACAACCTCCGTTTGCTGGGCCTGTTTTTGTGTGGGGAGCCCATCTCGGGGGTCACACACACCCGCTGCCGAGCTAACCCCCTCACAGTTGGTGGAGAATGCAGGCAGTTTTTTTTTAAGCCAGCATGGAGGAGATACTGAAGCAGCTGGCTCTAGCAAATGCCAATCAACAGCAGACAAATGCAGGTTTGCAAAAGAGCCTTGCAGCTCAACAACAGAACTTCGCAGCCCAGCAGCAAGCTCATCAACAGAGCCTTGCAGCCCAGCAGCAAGCTCATCAACAGAGCCTTGCAGCCCAGCAGCAGACAAACGCAACTTTGCAACAGAGTCTGGAGGCTCAGCAACAAGCCCAGCAGCAATCTGAGGCCCGCTTCATAGACCTGTTACAGAAGCAAGAGCAGAGACTACAACAACAGATGGAAGCAGCAATGCAGCAACGTCCGCAGGCCAGTGAGGAAAGCCGTCCCACTAATACCGCGTCCTTTGGGGTGAGTCGTTTATTGACAAAAATGACTGGAGAGGATGATCCAGAGGTATTTTTGACCACATTTGAAAGGACCGCTGAAAGAGAAAAGTGGCCTGAGGAGCAGTGGGCTGGACTGGTGGCTCCTCTGTTAACTGGTGAATCGCAGAAAGCTTACTATGACCTAGAGCCTAACCAAGCAAAAGACTATGCGATGCTAAAAGCTGAAATATTGGCAAGGCTGGGTGTCACCCAGGCTGTCCGGGCTCAGCGTGTGCATAACTGGACTTTCCAGCTTGGAAAACCCCCCAGGTCTCAAATGTATGATCTCATTCACCTGAGCAGAAAGTGGCTACAGCCAGAGACTTTGTCCGCACCAAAGATTGTGGAACGTGTTGTAATGGATCGGTTTTTGAGAGCTCTTCCTACTGCCATCCAAAAGTGGGTAAGCCATGGAGACCCAGAGACGGCCGATGGTCTTGTGGATCGTGTGGAGAAATACTTGGCTACAGAGAACCTGACGGCCTCTTCCAGAGACACTCGGACTTTCCACCCTAAGACCAGACCATCCCCAGGGGCGGATAAGAGGATTCCAAGGGGTGAGGGTGGAGAGAGTGAGAGGGTGGGAGCTCTACCCCAAGTTTGGCGAGAACAGCCTGGGAAATCAGCGGCTCAAGAGGCCGCAAGAAGGATCGTTTGCTACCGCTGCCGGCAAGCGGGACATATTGCAGCCAATTGCCCGGTTGTGGAGGAACCCATGCAGTGTGACTTTCTGACGGGCAGACGTCAGTCGCTGTGTGCGACAGTCGCATGCACTGCCATTCGAGGAACTGAGAAACATTTATGCAAAATGTGTGTTAATGGTAGAAATGTTGTGGTATTGCTGGATTCAGGTAGCCTTGTGACCATGATAAAGGCTGAGTTAGTTAAAACAGAGGTCTCTGGGAATAGCAAGGTAGCTGTTATTTGTGTGCATGGGGACACCCGAGAGTATCCAGTGACTACAGTGTGTTTCGAGACCCCCAAAGGTACCCTCTCTCATCCAGTGGGCTTAGTATCTCAGTTACCGCATGACGCCATTGTGGGAAGGGATTTTCCGAAGTTCTGGGAACTGTGGGATGATCCTGAGCCCCCCACTGGTGCCCCTATGTACCAGGAATGTGATAGCCAGAACTCCCCTGAGAGTGGTGAGGACTCTCCGGAATTTTCCTTATCAGTATTGGCAGGGGAGACTCAAGAAACTGGAGAGGAGCCCACCTCCTCAGACGAAAACCTACCGTCTGTGGAGTTTTCTGATCTTGAGGTTCACAGGGAAAACTTTGCCACAGAACAGTTGAAAGACCCCGCCCTAATAAAGGCACGGGAAAACGTAGTGAAAATAGATGGCGAGTTAGTGAACCCAGATAATACCTGCACTTACCCATACTTCAGCGTAGAGAAGGACCTACTGTATCGGGTGGCAAAAAGGGCAGAAGAAACCGTTGAGCAGCTTGTGGTGCCCAAACCTTACAGGAAGTTGGTGTTGGAGTTGGCCCATGGGCACATTCTTGGAGGTCATCTGGGGACAGAGAAAACCCGAGAGAGGGTATTACAGAGATTCTATTGGCCGGGGGTGATGAAGGACATAGAAAATTATTGTTCCTCCTGCCCTGTGTGTCAGAGGTCGGCCCCGATGCCACATTTCCGTAGCCCGCTGGTCCCTCTACCCATCATTGAGGTCCCGTTTGAGAGGATCGCCATGGATTTGGTAGGTCCTATAATCAAGTCCGCTAGGGGGCACCAGTACATATTAGTTATAATGGACTATGCCACCCGTTATCCAGAAGCGATCCCTCTCCGAAATACCTCGGCCAAAACCATAGCCAAAGAGCTATCTCTTGTGTTTAGCCGGGTGGGTATTTGTAAAGAACTGCTTACGGACCAAGGTACACCCTTTATGTCCCGGGTTATGAAGGAGCTGTGTAAATTGTTCAAAGTGACGCAATTACGTACATCTGTGTATCACCCCCAAACCGATGGGCTGGTTGAAAGGTTCAACAAAACCCTAAAACAAATGTTGAAGAAAGTGGTGGATAGAGATGGAAAGGATTGGGACTGTCTACTTCCTTATCTGATGTTTGCTATTAGGGAGGTGCCCCAATCCTCTACGGGATTCTCCCCCTTTGAGTTACTGTATGGGAGACACCCAAGAGGGCTGTTGGATATTGCCAAGGAAACTTGGGAAAGTGAGAGTTCTCCCCACAGGAGTGTGATTGAGCATGTCGCCCTGATGCAAGACCGAATTGCACAGGTAATGCCCATCGTGAAGGAACATTTGGCCCAAGCGCAGTTAGCACAGCAGAGAGTGTACAACCATGGAGCCAAGACCCGTACCTTTTCCCCGGGGGATAGGATACTGGTACTTGTCCCTACGGTTGAAAGTAAATTCCTTGCCAAATGGCAAGGCCCCTACGAGATAATGGAAAAAGTGAGCGAAGTGAATTACAAGGTCAGACAACCAGGAAGGCGAAAGCCCGAACAGATCTATCACGTTAATCTGTTGAAAGCCTGGAGGGATAGAGAGTCCCTAGTCGCAGACACTTGGTCACCAGCTCAAACTGGTTGCGTGATTCCGGAGGTTGGAATAGCAGCCACCTTGTCACAACCCCAACAACAGGAGGTTAAGGAGTTTGTGCTTCGCAACAAGGAGGTATTCTCTGAGCTGCCAGGACAAACATCTGGGGTAGAGCATGACATCATTACCCCGCCTGGTGAAAGGGTGAAGTTAAAACCCTATCGGATCCCAGAGGCCCGACGGGAGGCAATACGGGAGGAAGTACAGAAAATGCTGAACTTAGGGGTGATAGAGGAGTCCCAAAGTGATTGGTCTAGTCCCATTGTGTTGGTGCCTAAACCGGATGGGAGCTGGCGATTTTGTAACGATTTTCGACAGTTGAACAAAGTTACAAAATTTGACACCTACCCCATGCCACGTATAGATGAGTTGATCGACCGGCTGGGAACAGCCCGATACATGACGACTCTTGACCTCACAAAAGGGTATTGGCAAATCCCCCTGGCCAAGTCGGCCAAAGAGAAAACCGCATTTGTAACCCCAGACGGGGCGTTCCAATATAAAAGAATGCCGTTCGGGTTACAGAATGCGCCGGCCACATTCCAGCGGAAAATGGACCAGATGCTGAGGCCCCATCGGAAGTATGCTGCGGCTTACCTGGATGACATAATTGTCCATAGCACAGATTGGGCCTCACATCTGCCAAAAGTGCAAGCAGTCCTGGACTCTGTTCGGGAAGCGGGGTTTACGGCTAACCCCAAGAAGTGTACCATTGGGCAGGAGGAGGCCAAATATCTTGGGTACACCATTGGGAGGGGAGTAATAAAACCCCAACTCAACAAAGTCGAGGCCATCCAGAGTTGGCCACGTCCCAACAGCAAGAAACAGGTACGAGCCTTTCTGGGAATCGCTGGGTATTATCGGCGATTCATTCCCCACTTTGCTTCTAAGGCTGTGCCCCTAACCAACCTGACGAAGGGGAAAGGGTCGGTCATGATTAAATGGACCCCCGAGGCTGAGGCAGCATTCCAATTCTTGAAACAAGCCTTATGTAGCCAGCCAGTGTTGTACTCACCCGACTTCTCTAAAGACTTTGTCGTACAAAGTGATGCGTCAGATGTGGGGTTAGGAGCAGTATTGTCCCAGGTCTGGAACGGGGAAGAGCACCCAGTCATTTACCTCAGCAGGAAGTTGAAGTCCCATGAGGTAAATTACGCCACCGTTGAAAAGGAGTGTTTAGCGGTGAAGTGGGCTCTAGATTCCCTTCGGTACTACCTGCTAGGTAGGCACTTTGACATGGTTACGGATCACGCTCCGTTAAAGTGGATGGCTCAAAACAAGGAAACAAATAGAAGAGTGAATAGGTGGTTCCTGGCCCTCCAGGAATTCAACTTCACAGTAAAGCATCGCCCTGGCGTTCAAATGGGGAATGTGGATGCTTTGTCTCGAGTACATGAATGCCTGATTGCTGGTGTTCCAACCCCGAGGTTAAAACAAGAGGGGGGGGGGGGTATGTGACAGCAGGAAGGTAAAGTCACCTGGTTGCATCCAGGGGGGTAGATATATTTCGCCCAGATTCAGGCTTTACGCCGACTTATACAACTAGGTGGAGAGTTGTATAAGCCCAGCTGAGGCTAGTGGGCTCATGGATGACTCATACCTCTAGGGAGAGGGCTGGGAGTCGTGCAGGCAGGGAGTTGATGAGACCAGCTGAAGCTTGTCAGTTCGTTTAAGGCCTCTATAAAAACTCCCAGATTCATTAGGTGTTAGCTCATGCCTGGAACCAGACCTGTGTGGACTGTCTAGGGAGAGTGAACCCCTGTGCGGTGAGACAAAGCCTGTGTGGCTATTTGCTTGGACATTTAAAACCAGGGACTTAGGGACTAGGACAGCACTAGGCTGATCCCAGTTGTTAGTTAGGAAACCTGTATGTTTAGTCAGAGGTCAAGTTGACCAGGATTTATTTTGTTTATGTTTCTTTTGCTTAGCTGTGTTTTGTCACTGTAAATAGAAAATAAACCGCACCTTTTTGATTTTGAAAACCACAACCTCCGTTTGCTGGGCCTGTTTTTGTGTGGGGAGCCCATCTCGGGGGTCACACACACCCGCTGCCGAGCTAACCCCCTCACAGTTGATAAACTATGCATAGATGTTGCTATTAAAAAAAAATTCTAATCATATGAAGTTAATCACAAGAGTCCCCCTTTACATCATAGTCCACAGAGTTCCCCCTTTACATCAAAGTCCACGGAGTTCCCCCTTTACGTCAGAGTCCACAGAGTTCCCCCTTTACGTCAGAGTCCACAGAGTTCCCCCTTTACGTCAGAGTCCACAGAGTTCCCCCTTTACGTCAGAGTCCACAGAGTTCCCCCTTTACGTCAGAGTCCACAGAGTTCCCCCTTTACGTCAGAGTCCACAGAGTTCCCCCTTTACGTCAGAGTCCACAGAGTTCCCCCTTTACGTCAGAGTCCACAGAGTTCCCCCTTTACGTCAGAGTCCACAGAGTTCCCCCTTTACGTCAGAGTCCACAGAGTTCCCCCTTTACGTCAGAGTCCACAGAGTTCCCCCTTTACGTCAGAGTCCACAGAGTTCCCCCTTTACGTCAGAGTCCACAGAGTTCCCCCTTTACGTCAGAGTCCACAGAGTTCCCCCTTTACATCAGAGTCCACAGAGTTCCCCCTTTACATCAGAGTCCACAGAGTTCCCCCTTTACATCAGAGTCCACAGAGTTCCCCCTTTACATCAGAGTCCACAGAGTTCCCCCTTTACATCAGAGTTCCCCCTTTACGTCAGAGTCCACAGAGTTCCCCCTTTACGTCAGAGTCCACAGAGTTCCCCCTTTACGTCAGAGTCCACAGAGTTCCCCCTTTACGTCAGAGTCCACAGAGTTCCCCCTTTACGTCAGAGTCCACAGAGTTCCCCCTTTACGTCAGAGTCCACAGAGTTCCCCCTTTACATCAGAGTTTCCCATTTACATCAGAGTCCATGGAGTTCCCCCTTTACATCAGAGTCCACAGAGTTCCCCTTTTACATCTGAACTCGCAGAGTTCCCTTTCACTGTAAGGGGGGGGGCTCTGCAGACTCTGATGTAAGGGAGAACTCTGGGGACTCTAACATAAGGGATGCTCTGGTGTACAGAGAGGACTCTGATGTAAGGGGGAACACTGTGGCCTCTGGTTTAAAGGGGAGCTCTGATGTAATGAGTGCTCTGAGAACCCTGATTTACCTTGGTGTACTCACTTAGAGGCAGGAGAGAGAAGGGGGAGACTTAGTCCGGTCTGAATAATGTGTCCGGGTCTCAGACAGTCTGAAACCCGGACGCATGATTCCAAACCCGAACTGTCCGGGTGAATCCTAAACAGGTGGCAACCCTAGTTGTTGGGGCCCACTGAACATTAAGGTTCACCATCTATGTTACAATCTGACTTTATGATCTCATTTAGATCTACCAGAACTACAGTATGTAATATGATGACCTGCCTAAACTATCCAATCAGTTTGTATCTAATCAGGCAAGTCCTTCCATTGCATAATTGTTGGTAGACCTAAAGGAGTTACACTGGAAAATATGTAATGAGCTTACAGGGCACCATTCGATGTAAAACTGCCTCCAACATAAGTACTACCTATTAACTGAACAAGAATTATATGTATGGAACTTACCATCAGCAGGATATAACAGTCTCCTTCAAAGAAGTTCCCAAAGGTCTTCTCCGGGACTGGAACCATATCCATGTTCTGAAAGAGGAAAAGACAGAAATGCAGCTCATGGAACAAATGGAAACCCAATTACAGGAAATGATGCACCCATGTAAGTTCATTAGGTCAGTGGTCTCCAAACTGCGGCCTGTGGGCCAGATGCATCCCTATGCTTGCTTTTATTCAGCCCTTGGGGCACTATTCCTCCCACTAAGGCCCCTTTCACACTGGGGCGGTTTGCAGGCGCTATTTTGCTAAAAATAGCGCCTGCAAACCGAGCCTAAACAGCGGCTCCTGTCTCTCCAATGTGAAAGCCCAGAGGGCTTTTTCGGCGTAGGGGCGCCCCTTCAAATCCAGACCAGACCCAAGGGCCTGGTATGCCTCTGGAGGGGGAACCCATGCCGTTTTTTTATTTAAAATTTGGCCTGGAGTTCCCCCTCAAGAGCAGTACAGCACAAGTCGCATGCCAAAGTCGGATCATGCAAGACTGCGGTCCGACTTTGATCCGACTTCAATGATAGTCAATGGGCTGAAGTCGGATCAAAGTCGGACCAAAGTAGTACAGGGAGCATTTTCAAAGTCGGACCGACATGTGTCGGACCAGTTAAGACGGCTCCCATAGGGAAACATTGATTTTCACACGTCATGCGACATGAGCTCCTAATGTCGGAGCGTTTGTCGCCCCAGTGTGAACCAGGCCTTACTGCTGCTGTAATCACCATGTCAGATGTCAAATGTCGGATGGTTAGGACAAGGATCCTACTTTGATCCGACTTCAATGATATTCAATGGGCTGAAGTAGGACCAAAGTCGGACCAAAGTAGTACAGGGAGCATTTTCAAAGTCGGACTGACTTGTGTCGGACCAGTTAAGACGGCTCTCATAGGGAAACATTGATTTTCACACGTCATGCGACATGAGCTCCCAATGTCGGAGCGTTTGTCGCACCAGTGTGAACCCAGCCTAAATGTTTCCCTATGGGAGCCGTCTTAACTGGTCCGACACAAGTCAGTCCGACTTTGAAAATGCTCCCTGTACTACTTTGGTCCGACTTTGGTCCTACTTCAGCCCATTGAATATCATTGAAGTCGGATCAAAGTAGGATCCTTGTCCTAACCATCCGACATTTGACATCCGACATGGTGATTACAGCAGCAGTAAAAGGAATTTATCTCACACTGGGATTGTTTTGATTGGTCAAAGGACAAGTCAGACTATCACAACGTCGGATCAAAGTAGTATCCTGTTCATGAAAGTCGGATGGATGTCGGACCAATGCAGGATCAATGTAGGACTGATGTCGCAGAGCAAAGTAGGATGAAAGTTGTATGACTGTCGTGTCGTACCAGTGTGAACCCAGCCTGAGGACTGGAGTTGAGAAACACTGCACTAATGTATCATGAGTTATCGATTTCTAATTTTTAGCAGGGGTTCCCCAAGACCGGAGAACTATTTCAAGGATTCCTCTGTGTTGAAAAGTTTGAGAAAGGCTGCAATATTCCTTTCACTGACATCAACAATTGGGCACTATTCCTTCCACCGACACCAAAAATGGGGCATAATTCCTTCTAATGATACCACTGATGAAGCATTATTACACCCCCCTACTGACCACAGGTGCGTGTGTTTTTTTGTTTTTTTTTACTCCCACTGACCCTGGGGTATTTTCTATTCCCACTGATCCTAGTTTGGCCCTCTGTGGGTGAAGTCTGAAGGACAGTAAACTGGCCCTTTGTTAAGGCCCCTTTCACACGGGATGGATCCGTGAAGATCCGCCCCGTGATCCTCCGCTTGCTCAGCGGGGATCGCTCCGTTGATCCCCGCTGAGGCGGCGGATGACAGGGCGGTCCCTGCACATTGTGCAGGGACCGCCCTGTCAGATCTCCGCTCTCCCCTATGGGGGGATCGGATGAACACGGACTGTCTGTCCGTGTTCATCCGATCCGCTCTGCAGACGGATGGAAAAATAGGATTTTCCTCCGTCTGCAGAATCAGAGGATTGCGGGCACGGAGGAGATCGGGTGTCAGCGGATGTTCATAAGCCGACAACCGCGATCTCATAGGGACCAATGTATGTCCCTTCTTTATCCGTAAACGGATGGATGAAAAAGCGGACATACGGTCCGCATGTGTGAAAGGGGACTTAGAGAGTTTGGAGACCCCTGCATTACGTAATAATAAACAATAAATATGCTAAAAAAAAAACATTGCAATATACATTTACTTGCATGGAAAAAAAAAAACTTGTCCATTGCATTCATCCAAAAGTCTTCTCAAGAAGAGTTATCAAACGACTGACAGACTGAGAAGTACATTTTTATGATACCAAAATTTTGGATGTAACGTGTGTACCATATACATTTCAGCAACCTCTAAAATGCGTTTTTTTTTTTTTTTTTTCATGTATGGTGTATAAGGTAGGTGACACTTAGCCATCAACTGTCGCCTGCATTGGAGGAATGTGAGAGGTACTAAAATCTATTTATATTTTGTAGCATATCCATGATTTTATAATAATGTACTTGTTAAGTTTTAAAGGCATATATTTAAGTCATGTAATGCTATTGGAAAATAAACATGAATAACAGAACAGATAGCCTATCACTGCCTGGAGAAGCAGTAGGGTTCATTCCATAGTGAGAGAGTCACTGACCAGGTGTGGACTTGATTGGCAGGTAGGTGTTGCTCAGTCACTCTGTATGGTCAGGGCACGTCCCTCTCTAGGATAGTCAGGCTATGTAGGAGTGAGTGTACGTGTTCTGGCCGATCTCGCCATAAAGACAAGCAACGTGTCCAGGCCATTGCTTGAGGCCTCAGGCACATGGCCGTTTGTAGACCTAAATATATATTATATGTCAAGCATGAACCCCCAGCATTTTTTTTTTCACCTGGGGAGCCACTGGTGACACATACAAATGATTAACAAAGTGAGTGGCTGTACACACCTGTGCAAAGCTGAATGGGGATAAATTCACCCATCAGCGTCAACACAGGCATGCGCATGTGGGTGGGGTGTGTGCAGAGAACACTTATGCCGCGTACACACAATCTGAATTTCTGACAGCAAAACCGTGGACTTTTTTCCGACGGATTTTCGCTCAAACTTGTCTTGCCTACACACGGTCCCACAAATGTTGTCGGAAATTCTGATCGCCAAGAACGCGGAGACGTATAACACTACGACGAGCCCGAGAAAAATGAAGTTCAATGATTCCGAGCATGCGTCGAATTCAGTCCGAGCATGCGTAGGATTTTTGTGCATCGGAATTGGATACACACGGTCGGAATTTCCGACAAGTACTTTTGTTGTCGGAAAAATTGAGAACCAGCTCTCAATCATTTGTTGTTGGAAATTCCGACAGCAAATGTCCGATGGAGCCTACACGCGGTCGGAATATCTGACCAAAAGCTCACATCGAACATTTGTTGTCGGAAATTCCGATCGTGTGTACGCGGCATTAGGGGTTGATTTACTAAAGGCAAATAGACTGTAGTAAATGTGCTAAGCTTTACTTTGCCAAGAGTACCCAATCACATGCAAGGAAAATAAAAAAAACAGCATTTTTGCTTGCACATGATTGGATGATGGAAGTCAGCAGAGCTTCTGCTCATTTACTAAGTTCGGGAGCAATTGCTCTTGTAGAGTGCAACTGCACTTTGCAAAGAGCACAGCCTATACAGAAAATAGAAGTGCATTGAAATGGAAGTTTAGCAATACACAACAAGCCTGGAGGGGAGGCAACCTGACTGGGAGCTCTCACAGGATGTAGCAGCGATGAGTAGTAGCGGAAGGTCTTAGGTGTGCTGACTGCATCTGTCTCGAGGGGTGGAATGTGACCTGTCCAGTCCGTATCCAAGTGGGGAGGCTTCCAGGAAGGATGACATATTCCTACACTTTCCCTACTACTCTGGAACCTCTCCCTGACGCGAAGCACTGTCCCTGACAGATGGGTGACCTGTCCCTACTCTAGCCACATATCAAATGCATGCCAAACTAGGGAGCCAGAGTCTTAAATAGACTTTGCCTGACCTAAGATGGCTACCAAAGTCACATGGGGTGCCAGAATCCAATCAGATGCTGCCTATCTGTGACCAAGGAAACCATAGAGGAGCTAGGTTCCTCTCGACTTCCTCCTTCACCTGCATGGCTGCTGCGGATAAGCATCATCTGCAGTGGAGAAAATAGACTGCACCTGCCTACATGCATATGACATATTCCCTGAAGGAGACGCATGCGCGTGTTTATGCTGATGCACAAGAGCATCTACAGCTGGCCATAGAAATGAATGGCTGTGTGTGCCACCTATGACTCTCTGGGTGCGGAAGAAAACTAGACATGTTTTTAATTCTCCAAACAGTTGCATTCATAATTATATAGTTAGTCTGATTGAAAAAAGACACAAGTCCATCCAGTTCAACCATGTAGCCTGAGATTTGTGAAAGTCTGTGTAGAAGTAAGTGGAGGAACGTAGTAGTACAAATAGCCAGAAGGCTGATTTATTGCAGTCTGTGTGGAGATAGACTGTGGGTCTGAGCGGACCAAAGTAGCCAGGAGGGTCTCCATTCCTTTGGATTCTCTTCAATAAAAGTGGGCGGAAAAGCCCTTAAAACAGTTTGAGTCCTTGAAGCTCTGCCCATGGAGCTAAATCTGTACTATATACACTATACAGTGGAACCTCGGATTACGAGCATAATCCGTTCCAGGAGAATTCTCGTAATCCAAAGCACTCGCATATCAAAGTAAGTTTTCCCATTGAAGTCAATGGAAACTAAAAAAATTTGTTCTGCGTTGACTTCAATGGCATGCAATACCGCATGTGGCCAGAGGTGGGGGGGGGGGCGCCAGAGAGCCTCGGAAAAGCCGAGGACAGTTTGGCTGACCTCGGAAACACCCGGGAACGGAGTATTTCCGAGTATTTCCGAATGGCTCCGATCCGCTCTGCTCGGCTCCGGCGCCCCCGCACCTCTGGCCAAATGCAGTACTGCACACAAAATTAGCTTGAATTCTGCTCAATTTGTGAGACAACACTCGCAAACCGAGTCAGAATTTTTTTTTAAAAGTTGCTTGTTATTTAAAATGCTCCTTAAAGTGGAGTTCCACCCTGAAATTTTGTTTTACCAAAAAGCCCCCAAAAAATTGAAAAAAATGTATTGATAAAAAAAAAAAAATACTTACCAGAAATAGCGGTTGCTATGCGGAAGTCCCTAATCTGCCTCTTCATCCTCCGCGGCTAGTCTTCTTCCTCCGTCCTACTCGCGGTGTCTTCTGGTGAATGGGGCGCGCTGCTTTCTGGGAACTGTGTGTATCCCAGAGAGCAGCCGGCCCATTCACTGCCTGTTTCCCTTACTTAGGATGGCGGCGCCGGGAGATGCCAGGATCAAGGGGATCGGCCTCGGGGGGGGGGGGGAGGCTGACATCGCGGGCGCCTAGGACAGGTAAGTGTCCTTATCAAAAGTCAGCAGCTACAGTGTTTGTAGCTGCTGACTTTAAAAAATAAATAAAAAATTGCTGGTGGAATCCCTCTTTAACCGCGTTATTAGTAAACCAAGGTTCCACTGTATATGTAATACTTAAACAGAATTCTTAGAAGTTAGCGTATGATAAACATGTGAATTGTACTACTCATTCACCTCTATCCTCCATATCTGCAGTCCTGGGGTGGTTTTATTCAGAGACTTGGTTACTTTTTCCGTGAGTTCAGGCATGATGGAATACTATCAGATCAGACGTCACCTGGAAATCTGGAAGGGAACAAAAAGATTTTTATTATTTTGTGAAATATAGATCTAAAGAACACAGGGAGACATCATCTATATAAAGGGTACTTAAAAAGGGGGTGTTAGATATGTCTATTAGTGGTGCAACAATGAGGTCCCCAATTTTGTTTTGTTGATGGTGGAGAATTGAGAGTTTGTTTGGTGTAGTGTTGTTGAGTGAAGGAGCAAGTATAGACATTTGTGCTTGTTGGGTTCTAGGGGTGAACCGTGGAGGTCCTGCAGAAGGGATGATATACAAAAAATAAGTTGTACATGGATAAACAATTGAAAAGAAGGTTATTGGAATGGGTAGGCCTGTGGCTAGAAGTATTGTTGGGTGTCCGAGTGCAATCTCCTATTTACATATGTTATCTTGCTTGGACCGTGTTACTTTTCTCAGTGTTTGTAAATGCTAGCTATGACATGTTTGTCACTCCATCACATTACCCGTGAGAATATAACTGTTCTTTCAGGAAATCCGGGTAGTTGTGGAACAACTGCCTGCTGACTTAAAAGTGGCCATGACACACACAGCACCATGTATCGTGTTGCAGGAGGATTGCTGTAATGGATGAACAGGCATTAGTCATAATTACTAAGCAGGTTTAACATCCTGCCTACACTAAGCAGAGTGTATTTATGTGTTGGGGGGATGGGGGCACCGCGAGGAAGCAGCCCATAGAGTACAGGGACGTGCAGTCAGGGGAGGCAGGTGAGGCAGAGCCTCACCTGCCATGAACATAAAAAACAATCGATTTTCGAGGGTCGTAGCTCGGCGACCTGGGGTTATAGAGACCCCAAGTTTGGGGGAATGTAGCCAAAGTCCTACACCGAAGTCCTACCCCACCACTGGTCATTTGGGGCTCCTGGGACCTATGGTTCCGGAGATATGGGGCTCCTTGTGCAGCCTGTCAGAAGCTACATACAGAGCGGCCGATTTAAATACAAGCTGGCACACACTGTTTTCTGTTTACAGCAGACTGAGAGGATGAGCTTACAGTGCCTCTGATTTTTTGTCAGAGGCACTGAGCTCAATGGACAACTTGGAGCCTTGAACCAATAGCAAAGCACCCTTGGCCCTAGCTGTCCAATAAAAATGCTGCAGTAGAGGCTCTCCTCTCACTGCAGTGTCATAGAAGGGGGCGTGTGTCTAAAAGACAAATGCTCCTGCCCAGCCCAGCCCAGCCCTCTTAACTAGAAGGAAATAACATGTGTTTATGTGTATAAGATTTACCCACAATCCCATGTTTTTCTCACACAGTTAAGAGGGAGCATGAGAATCTGTGTGAGAGGCCCAGCGCTCCCTTCTAGATAGGGGCCCCGAGAACACCCACTACATGGGGCCCCAGCCTCATCTGAGCTGCTTGGCCTGTGCAAAAATTGTTGAGCCTTCCATCTGCCTTTTCTGGGGTTAGTAATCCATTTAATTCTCTCTGTCACCTGAAGCTTGCAATATAGAAATTGATTGGTGGGGAGTTCTCCATACTAATGATTGTGTGTGTGTATGGGGGGTGTAATGTATCTGTGTGTATGGGGGGTATAATGTATCTGGGTGTATGGGGGTGTAATGTATATGTACCTGGTCTGCAGTCTCTGACCATCTCCTATACTACGTCTGCAGTCTCTGACTGTGATGACATTGTCGAAAAGGGGCGGAGAATGGGTGATCTTAAAATGATGCCCCCCCCCCTGAAAAAAGTTCGGCGGACGCCCATTCCGCTCAACGTTTTTTTTTGCACCTCCCAACTGTGAGACAGGCAGAAGTGGCACTGTAGTGCTAGCATCTTAGATCCAAGCTGCAGAAGATGGTCGGGCACCCACATCAGGAGGAGGTGGTGCGCAATTGAGCATCTTCACCCTGGGCACTGGATGACCTTGTCCCAGCACTAAGCACAGTTAGATAAACTGATTGGACCAATGACATCAATGAAACATCTATAGCAGCCTTTGTCAACCTTTTTTTGTCAGAGGAACCCCTAAAATAATTTTAAGGATGGAAAGCAATTTATTGGGGGTCAATGGCAAAATGCTTCTTACATTGGTGGCCAGTAGAAAGAATGCAACCTTAGAGTGGTGGGCGGAATGCCACCCATACAGATAGCTAAAAAGACCATTGGTGTCATGCTCCCGGCTTTTGCCAACGGTGTTGGTCCTAGAAATATGCAGGCACCATAAAATGGGAGGTCAATCAGCCACAGCTCAAGGAACCCCTAGAATCCTCTGGAGGAATCCTAGGGTTTCACAGAAGCCAAGTTGGGAAAGGCTAATCTATAGTATAGAGTAGACATGTGAAAGGCTGACCGCAGGTCAGCCTGAATTTGTAGGAGGAGTCGGGAGGTATTTAAACCCGCCCTCTATCCTCCTTTCCTGTCGACGGTTCTCTCGTGTCCCACCCACCCTTCCCCTTTTTTCTTGCTATTTCTTCTCTTTTACTTCTACTTGGGTATGCCCCCTTTTAGGCATACTGACCACATGACTCCGGCACACCCCAGGTCACTTTTCCTGTTTCCCCTCAGACCTTTCCTAGCACGGTTACCTGAGACTCTGAGTACAAGTGCAATTCATTTAGTTTCAAATTCGTTTTTTAACGAATTTCGACAAATTCGTCAATTCGTAAATATCCGAATGAATGAAAACCGGTTTAACGAACTTTTCCGAATATTTGTAAATTCGAATATTAGAAAATTTGTGAATTTGAAAAAATTCGTAAAGTTGTAAATTCGAAAAAACTGGTAAATGAAAAAAAAATGGTAAATTCGTAAAAATTTGTAAATTGGTCAATTCGAAAAAGTTCGGAAATCCGAAAATTCGGAAATCTGAAATAGTAATAGTTAAGTTATTATTAGTTAGATATTAACTATTAAATTATATGTATTGGAATTTCCTTTCAAATTTGGCTGTTAGTGAACGTAACGAATACGAATTTATCCAAAGTTACGAATCATTAGAAATAACGAATGGCGCATCTAAACAAATGGAATGGAACAAATTAATAATAAATAATAATAACAAGTTTTAATTATTATTATTGTTATTTATTATTATTAATTGGTTCCGTTCCATTTAGATGTTTCATTCGTTATTTTGGATAATTCATAACTTCGGATAAATTCATATTCGTTACGTTCGCTAACAGCCAAATTTGAAAGAAAATTCCAATACCTATAATTTAATTGTTAGTAATAGTTAAGTTATTATTAGTTAGTTCTTATTTCAGATTTTAGAATTTTCGGGTTTTCAGATTTTCAAATTTTGAATGTATGAATTTACGAATTTTTCTAATTTTCTAATTTACAAATTTTCGAATTTACGAATTTTTAGAATTTACGAATTTTCGAATTTACGAATTGCGATCATAATGAATGACCCCGAAAAACAAAACAAAAACGAATGGAACAAAAACAAACACATTTTTCAGCAGTGCACATGTCTAGTATAGCGGTGTAAGGCTTTCCATATGTGTAAGTCTCTTGGTTACGTCACTGGCTTCTGATTGGCTGCATACTCATGAAGAACACCATTGCATCCTTATACGTGGCATTTTACTGAAATGACACCTGGTTCCTTTTATTGATTGAATGTTTTGCAATTTTTTTTTTTTTAATAAACTGGGAAGTGTCAAGAATAATCTCAGTAATATATTATGAATGTACGGTAACCATAAAACAAAATGATCTTTGGTCTTAGAATTAGTCATGTTAGAATGAGATTGGGAAGGCCTGATCTGACAGGGTGTATCTAGCTATTGTTTATTACTGCAACATAAGTTCAATAAAGTATGACACTCGGTCATTTCAGAGAATTGTATTGAAGCCACACTGCGACTTACAGTATTTACCGTATATACTCGAGTATAAGCCGACCCGAATATAAGCCGAGGCACCTAGCTTTACCACAAAAAAATGGGAAAACTTATTGACTCGAGTATAAGCCTAGGGTGTCCATCTGCATGCCTCACTGTGCCTCACTTTGCCTCACTGTGTC